>CM010608.1:19845583-21045583 GCA_003430845.1 Xanthoceras sorbifolium | reverse complement strand
CGCTCAACTGTGGTATCTAATGCGGAACCGAGATTGGCGAGCGCGTCAGCATGCGTGTTTTCTGATCTTGGTACTTGTTCGATGTTTAACGACTCGAATGAATCTTGTAGTTCTTTTACCAAGGTCAAGTAAGCTGACATTTTCAAGTCTCGAGCTTGGTAGGATCCTTGCAATTGTCTCACAATTAATTGGGAGTCACTACGTACCTTTATCCGTCCGACACGTAAGTCTTTTGCTAAGGTGAGCCCGGCTATGAATGCCTCGTACTCGACTTCGTTGTTAGTGGTTCTGAATCCGCATCGGATGGATCTCTCGATGATGTGTCCTTCGGGTGAGGTAAGTATTACCCCTAGCCTATTGCCCCTAGCGTTACTTGATCCGTCGACTGCCAAAGTCCATTCCTCTTTTGGTGTGTCGTACGACATGGTGCAAAGCTCTTCCTCCGCTTGTTGTAGGATCCCAGGTGTGAAGTCAGCTATGAAGTTCGCCAACACTTGTGATTTGATCGCCGTGCGAGGTTGGTAGGTGACGTCGTACTCGCTTGGCTCCACGGCCCACTTCACTAATCGGCCGGATAGTTCGGGCTTATGTAGGATGTTCTTCAAGGGAAAGGTAGTGAGTACACTGATGGTGTGGCATTGGAAATACGGCCTCAATTTCCTTGCGCTGTAACGAGTGCAAGGGCTAATTTCTCAAATTGAGTGTACCTTGTTTCTATGTTGAGTAGGGTCTTGCTGATGTAGTATACGGGGAGTTGTTTACCACCTTCTTCCCTCACTAGTATTGCGCTAACGGCCGTTTTGGACACAGCGAGGTAGAGTAGAAGTGTCTCTCCTTCCTTAGGTTTAGATAGGAGAGGAGGGTCTGCTAGGTACCGCTTAATGCTTTGGAATGCGTCCTCGCTTGTTTGGTTCCAATCAAATGTTTTACTCTTCCTTAGAGTGTCGAATAAGGGCTTGTATTTTTCAGATGACTTTGAGATGAAACGGTTGAGGGCTGCGAGTCGCCCAGTCAGTTTTTGCACGTCTTTGATGCTTTTGGGGGACCTGAAATTCATGATGGATTGGATTTGATCTGGGTTGGTTTCGACGCCCCTCTTGGTCACCAAATAGCCGAGGAACTTTCCTGATGAAACTCCAAAGGAGCACTTGGTTGGATTAAGCTTCATCCCATACTTGTCGATGGTATCGAACGACTGTCGGAGGTGGTCGAGGTGTTGATCTGCTATTAATGATTTTACCAGCATGTCGTCGATGTAGACCTCCATGGTTTGTCCGAGCATGCTTGCAAACATTTTGTTGACCAACCTTTGATAGGTTGCCCCGGCGTTTTTGAGGCCAAAAGGCATCACTTTGTAGCCAAAAATGCCGCGCTCCGTGATGAAAGAAGTTTTTTCCTGATCGTCCGAAGGCATGAGGATTTGGTTATAGCCGGAGAATGCATCCATGAAGCTCAATAGTTCGTGCCCCGCAGTAGCGTCTACCATCATGTCGATATGTGGTAGAGGGAAGGAATCCTTTAGACAGGCCTTGTTTAGGTCTGTGAAGTCGATGCAGACTCTCCACTTCCCATTCTTCTTCTTCACCACCACTACGTTTGTAAGCCAGTCCGGGTAATTCACTTCTCTTACCGAGCCGCTGTCGATTAGCTTTTGGATCTCCTCGTTGATAACTTTATTACGTTTGGGCGCGAACTTCCTTAGCTTTTGCTTCACGGGCGGGTAATCTAGGTCGACTTGGAGCTTATACACTAAGACCTCTGGGTTAATGCCGGTCATGTCGGCGTGCGACTATGCGAAGCTGTCGTGTCAGGCCGTCAAGAAGCTGATCAATTTTGTTCTAATATTTTGTGGAAGGCGGGATCCGATACTCACTTTGTGGTCTGGGAAGCTCGGATGTATGGATACTTCGTCGAGTTCCTCCATGTCTAGCCTGTCCTTGTTGATGGCGGTGCTTGCGTTCTGTAATTGCTATAAGTCGGACGACCTGGTTTTAAGAGTGTTCTGGTAGCAGTCACGTGACATCTTTTGCTGCCCTCGAATTTTATGGACTCCCCACTTGGTAGGAAAACGGATGACCTGATGATAGGTCGAGGGGACAGCCTTCATCTCATGAATCCACGGGTGACCCATGATTATGTTATATGACGACGGGCAGTCGAGGATGAGGAAGCATGTGTTTAGGTTGACTCCCCCAGCGTAGATGGGAAGGACGATTTCCCCTATGGTGTTCTTATGTTCTTCGCTAAATCCTACCAAGATGGTTGAGCAGTGTACGATGTTGCACTCGTCAATGTGCATCTCTCTTAGCACGCCAAGGAAAAGTACATTTGTTGAGCTCCCATTGTCTACTAGGATTCGCTTAATCAAACAATTGGCCACTGTTAATGAGATGACCAGCGCATCATGGTGAGGGTTGAGCAGATCTGTGTGCTCATTGCTGCTAAAACTGATTGGATAATTGTAAGTCAGGTCCGCCATATGGGTTGGTCGGACTTCCGTACGACCGGCTTGCAGTGAGTGGCGCTTTGCTTCTGAGTAAGTGACTCCGTTTACTTCGGATCCGCCAGAGATGACGTCACAGTTCTCTCATGTTTGGGAGGTTCTGGTGGTGGAATTAAAGCGATGTCGTGCGACCGGTCCTTATTCAAAAAGGTCTGCTTACCTTTGTCAGTTATGAACTCCTTGAAGTGGCCTTTCTTGAGTACTTTTGCCACTTCTTGCCCTAGTCTGATGTAATGCTCTGTTCGATGGCCGTGGTCGCCATGAAATTCGCACCACTTGGAGTTGTCTCTTTGATCCAGCGGGCTCATCATCTTGTCTGGCCACCGAACTGATCTACCCATCCCTTTGAGGATGGCGATTACCTCTGCTGGTCGGATGCTCAAATTGTATTCTGGCAATACGTTCTTTGGCCGGACGAACGGTCTTGGAGGTCTGTCGTCACGTCGGCGCTCGTATCTTATTCGGTCGTCCCTTCGGGGTACCGTTGGGTATGGCTCGACACACTTGTCATTATTTCGCTGCTCGACCCTCCTACTCGTCCTGTCCTCCCTGCTGTTTGCTCTATTAGGTTTGTAGTTCACTTCGTCTTCTTCCCACTTTATTTGTGCCCATGCCTTAGCTAGTACGTCTTCCATTGTTTTGCAAGGGTACTTAGTGAGCTCCTTGTATAGGTTGGAATCATAGAGTAGACCCTTGCGGAAGGCTGATATGGCTGTCACCTGGTTGCAATGAGGGATGGAAACCTTTTCATTATTGAAGCTGCCTACAAAGTCACGTAGGCGTTCGCCTCTAGTTTGGCTTATTGTGTAGAGGTCGTCGGATTGTTTTTCTAACTTCCGGCTGCTAACGAACTGCTCCACAAAGATGTCTGTGAGTTGGGCGAAAGAGTTGATGGATACATTGGGAAGGTTGGTATACCATTGTAGAGCTGGCCCTGCGAGGCTCGATCCAAATCCTTTGCACATACATACTTCTCTTAGATCTCGTGGGATGGCAGCAGTGAATATTCGTTGCCGATACTGCGCAATGTGGTTTTCGGGGTCTGTCATTCCGTCGTACTGCTTCATACCGGGGAAGTTGAACTTTCTTGGCATCTCCACCAAAGCTATTGCGTCGACGAAGGAAGAGTTGACAAAGCTATTTGCCGCGCTTTTCTTTATGGGAGCGGGCATTCTCAGAATGCGTTGGATGAGTGCTTCTATTTCTGTGAACCTTCGCTCTAAGTCACGGTTAGCCAACATTGGTTTAATATTTACCATGTTCGGGTTCGACGGCGCCTAATGCGAAGGACCAGATGGTGTTCTCTATAGCGGGATAGTTGGTAGGGTTGAACCGACGTTGCCATTGGGGGTGGAGATAGGTGGCACCTCTCGTGTAGCTCTTGCCGTATCATCTGATCGATGCCTTCCTGTCCTGTTCGACAGGTTGTCCGCCGCATGTCGTGCGACAGTGTGCGCTCCGCCCGTGGCTTGAATGTTAGGCTCCGTGCCTGTGAGGATTGGATCGATGTCGCCTATCGTGGTTTCATGCTCGTCCGATTGTACCTGCGCGTAGTAGGTAACGTGGGTGGCTTGATCGAATGGAACGGGTTGGGACGTTGAAGCGTCTCCGAATGGTCGGACAATGGTAAGGGAATTGATCCTATTTTGCAACTCTTGGTTTTCCGCCAACACTCGTTGGTTCTCTTATTCGAGCGCTTAGAGCCTTTGGGTATTCTCTTGCATCTGGGATATGAGGAGTTATACTCTAACCTCTATTACATCGTGATGAAAATCGTCTGACGACATAGTTGAAGCTGCTACGTTCTATCTTCACTCGTTTAGAGATTGTCGTGCCCCACGGTGGGCGCCAAATTGTAGTCCTTAAAAATCGCTCGAGAACACGGGGCACTACAACCTGCAAAGATAGAATGCACGTGACCCGCAGGACGTCTGGGACATCGGCATGGTGCCGACCAAAGTCACTCCGACGGTCAAGTTAACGAATGCTAATAAGTATGTAATGCTCGTAAATGGAGATGAGTGAGTAATACTTCTTGTTATTCTAGCGATTGAGGTATCCTTGGTCGAAGGAGATATAAGATCGGCTGATCGAGGTACAATCGGAAGGTTATCAGAGAAGATGAATAATGGCCGGAGGATGTTGTTTTAATATTGATAGCTTTGGGAGAATTATCCTTCATTTATAGAGGGATGATTCTTCTGCCCGTTTGAGGTATTTCATCATTACTTCTTCTTGCTGTCTTCCACCAAGGAAGTTGGTGGATGCTTCTTTTGATCTGGCTGTTACAGAGTGTAATTATGGTTTTGTAGGACCGTCTTTAAAGTAGATCATGATTTGGTCTCCCACATAACCAAAGAGATTCTATGTCGTACGACGTGTAGGTTTGTCAATTTGGATAATCATGATTGTATGTCGAATGATATGCTGATTGGAGGTCGACATGAGATGAGTATGTCGTGCGAAGTAGGAGCTCTTCCAAGCATGGACACTGAGTTATCCCTTGTTGCTACTCGATCGTGTGGGGCATCGAGTGTATGTCGTACTACATGCATGTCCTACATTGAGCGTATGTCGTACTACATGGATGTCCTACACTGAGTGTATGTCGTACTACATGGATGTCTTACACTGATCGAATGTCATACTACATGGATGTTATACCACTTTTGGACTCTGGGCCAGGTCTTTGAGACATACCTTGGGTTCCTTTTTGGGCCTGACATATTTTGGCTACTACAACTATATTGATAGGTAAAACCTCACAAAGTAATTAAAAATTCCCCTCTCCTCATTAAAAAAACTGCAGACCTTAGCTTCCAACTAAATGTCCTCTAGCCTATTTAAAGCATGTTGATGAAGAATACCCACCCTATGCACCCAGTTATCAAGCCAGAAGTTAATAGTCTGCTCATCTCCAACACCCCAGATCAGCCATTTAGCCATGGTTTTCAACCTATAGTTAATGTCTTTCCAAACACAAGAGGACATGCTTTCTTTTCTCACATATTGCAGCACAGCACCCTCTTTAAAGTTCTTGTGCTTGATCACCCCACTCCAAAGACTGCCATTATCCTGCATGATATTCCAGTCATCCTTAGCAAGAAGAGCTTAGTTAAGCTCCTTCATGCTTTTTATCCCCAAACCCCCTTCACATTTCGGTTTGCAAACAACTTTCCAACTAACAAGATGCACTTTATTTTTATTTTTATCTTGTCCCCATAAGAAGTCCCTACTAGTTTTATCTAGTATGCTGCAGACTTCTTTAGGCAGTTTAACAGTCTGTATCGTGTAAACTGGAATCGCAGCTACCACTACCTTGATTAGCACAGTTCTGTCCGCAAACGAAAGGGTTCCACTTTTTCAAGAGGCCAACCTCTTTTGGGTTTTTTCAACAATCCCACTATAAGTGTTCTTGTTAACCTTACCATGCACCAAGGGGAACCCCAAATACATACCTAAATCTTCAATAAGAGACGAGCCACAAGTAGCAGCTAGCTCCCTAGTCAGCCTCTGGTTAGTATTTTTGGACATAAAAATCTGAGATTTTGGATAGCTGCCTGCTAGCCTGAACTAAAACAGAAATCATCAATGTTATTTTTCACGCACTCAGCTTGTTCAACCGTAGCTTGACTAAAGAGAATCAAATCATCTGCAAAAAAGCGGTGTGAAACATGCGGCCCTCTCCTAAAAGTTTTAATAGGACTCCAAAGCTTGCGATCTAACTTCCTGCGAATAATGTGAGAGAACTTTTCCATGCATAAAACAAAGATATAGGGTGACATAGGATTACCTTGTTTAAGTCTACAATTCGATTAGAAATTTTTTGTAATGCCCCTAATTTTTCTTAAATATGATAAATATCCTTGAATTATTATTAATTATTATTAAGCATTTGAAAGTTAAGTATGTGATTTAAATTGGTGGAAAGTATATATATTCGATATATAGTGTATAAATGAATAGTAATTTTAACCGATTTAACTCCCATTAGAAATATTATTTTCATGGTGTATTTGGATGATAATGGGTTCAATTGAACATTGGTAAAGTCAATTTGGTAATTGGATAAATGTAAAATATTTTTAGAATAATTATTGAGATGGAATGTAATTGGTAGATTAGTTTTGTAAATTAAAATATTATTGATCAAATTTATATGATTAAATTTATATTGGTGGTCACTTTATGATTTTGATAAATCAAAAGTTAAAATGACAATTATTAAAAAATTAGGGCAAAATGGTAATTATTGAAAAACTTATATGGTGCCAAGTGGTGAAATTGGATTTAAGGGAGAAGTCAAACTAAAAAAAAATTGAATAAAAGTGAGAGAGAAAGAAGAGAGGCGGTGGAAAAGCAAGAGAAGAAAAGAAGAAGAAAAAAAAAAAAGGGGAGGAGAAGGCTTCGGCCGAGAGAGAAAGAAGAAAGAAAAAAAAGAAGAAGAAGGAAGAAGGAAAAAAAAAAAGGAAAAGGAAGAATTTCAGGCAGGAAATTTAAGGAAAATGGTTTAAGAAAATTGTCCAAGTTGGTGCACACTAATTTATGGAAACTTGTATGTTTTGAGTATTTAATTCCGAAAATAATATTCGAATAATGTTGATCAGTTATTTTGATGAAAGTTTATGATTCATGAATATATATATATACACACACACACACATATTGATTTAATCGAATTTTTTTTATCGTGTGTTCAAATAAATTGAATTGTGAATTATGTTTGAAAATGATTTTTGATTACGTTGATATAGTTATTGATGAAACTTTATGATTTCTATTGATGGAAGTTTATGGAATCTTGAAAATAATTATGTTTATATATATATATATATATATATATATATATATATATATATATTGTTGATTTGAAAACTATCGTCTAGAAATTATATTTGATGATTTCGAATGAAAAGAAATGATTTGAAATTGGAATTGAATATATGTATTCTGTGAACTGGAAACTAAAAAGGCCCTAGGATACTTGAACATAGAAAATGGATATAGGAGGTTGGTATACCAGCTGGGTTATTTCAGTAGTACTGCACTAATATTATTATTATTATTATTATTATTATTATTATTATGTGCCACCCTATGGATTTTAAGCAGGCACTGAGTGCCCGATCCTAGGGTATAGAGTTGATATGAAACATTTTCGACAGAAGATACCGAGTGATTAATGTCGAAAATAGATGCATATGATACCATTCGACGGGTAGTCACTGAGGGTTCGATGTCGAATTGAGAGCTTATATGGATTTAGGTTCGACGGACAGGCACCGAGTGCATAACGTCGAACAGCCCATATTTCAGTCCAGTAAATTATGTTAAGTGTACCAAGGGCTTGGATTGAAAAGGATTGATTGTACATGTAAAAATTATGAAATTATGGAAAAGAGTTTTACTTCCTTTTATATGATTATGGAACATAATTCGTTTGATTTTAATTAAATATTATGTTTCGATATGCATTTAATATTTAATTTTGTAAAAACATGTTTATAAATGTTATTATAGGATTTTTGTAAATATATTTAGTGTACACCCACTAAGCAAAATTTGCTTAGCGCGTTGAGTTTTATCACGTGTAGGTAAGAAGGATTCCAGAGAAGATAAAGATTGAAAAGTGACACCTGTAGAGAAAAGAACCAGAGTCACATCGCTCCAGAAGTTTTTAGGTAATTATTATTTACTTTATACTTGTATGTATATATATATATATATATATATATATATATATATATATATATGTTAAGTATACATATACAAAGGAATGTAAAAGTTTGTAAATATTAAGTTCTGTAAATATTTTTCTAAAAGTTTATGTTGTATAAAAGCATGTAATTTTATTATTTTTGAATTGTCGTTTATTTATTTGTTTTGTTTAAATGATTGGAAAAGTCGCACCAAAAATTGGAAGGGTGCACAAAATGTTTAATATGGATTTTTGAAGTGTATGTTTGTGGAAATTATTATTTTATTAAACAGACTTTTGAAAAGTCAGAAAAACAGAGGAAACACTGACAAATTTTTATCAAATTCGATTTAACCGTTTTTCAAAATATAATATATAGTTTCAAATTTATTATTTTAGCTTAAGTCATAAAAGGTTTAAAAACGGGTAGTGCTCTTAATTCGGTCCAAGCTGGTCGGGTCAGGGGGTGTTACATTTTTAGACACTTCTCCATTCACAATAACCTTATAATTGACTCCGGAGATGCAACTCATAATAAGGTTCCTAAGCACCCCATCTAAGCCAATTTCCTCAAGAACCCTAGCAATAAAATCTCATTTCATCCTATCATAGGCTTTAGAGAGGTCAATTTTCCAAGCTAAGAAACCTCTCTTTCTTATGGAGATTCTAAACTTATGGAGGACCTCCTGAGCTATCACAATATTGTTATGGATATTTCTACCAGGCACAAAAGTAGTTTGATTATAGCTCACCAACTCAGGCAAAAATTGTCTTAGTCTAGAAACAATTATCTTACTCACAATTTTGTAAATAGTATTGCGTAGGCTAATAGGTCTAAGCTGAGTCATATCCATTAGGCTAGTGACTTTGGGAATGAGAGCAATCAAAGTTTGATTGGTCTCCACAAGCATAATATCTTCCCTAAAGCAACTCACTACAAAACGAAAAATGTCCTTTTTGCAAAGATCCTAACTTTTCTGGAAGAACACTGCTGGGAACCCATCCAGACTCGGAGCTTTTAACCTACCTATAATGTCTAGGCTTGTTTTCACATCTTCAATCACCACACCCTTATTAAGAATAGCTATGTCTCCCTCACTAAGTTTAGGGAACATCCTAGGCAAGTTCTCATAATCCAAGCATGTACTACTATCCGAAAATAACCCTCTAAAATACTCCATCACAGCCTTCTTCATCAGGTTTTTATCCATTGTCCACATTTCATTCTTCCCTTTAATCCCCTCTAGTTTATTACGCATTCTCCTAACAAGGGTTGAAAGGCGGAAGAACTTCGTATTTAATATTAAGAACATCCCTAATTTCAGATAATTAATTTTGAATATGTGAATATAATATTTAGGATTTGAGGGGTGGAAAACGTAATTAAATGTATATATATTTTTATAGTTTTCAGGTGGACCAGATGGAGCGGTCCAGAAATAACGCATAAAAGAGAAGGAAAAGTTGGCAGTGAGTACCGCGACCAGAGATCGCGATGAGTCGCTCACGGTGAAAAATGGTGATTTTTGGCAATGAGTACCGCGACCAGGGATCGCGCTGACTAGCTCGCGATGAAAATGTAAATTTTGGGCAGTGAGCAACGCGACCACCAGCGCGACCAGGTACAGCAATGATTGATCGCGATGAAAGTGGTGAAATTACTCCAGTGAGTAACGCGACCAGGTGGCGCGACCACAGGTCGCGATGACCGAATTTTTATAAAAAAAAATAAAAGGCGGTGAAGCTTCTCCAGGAAGCAACCAGAAAATAGAAAAGAAAGAGAGAGAACGGGAAAGAGGAAAGAAAGGAAGAAAAAGAGAAAGAAGAGAGAGAGAAAGGAAGAGAGAGAAAGAAGAAGAAGAAGAAGAGAAAAGGAAGAAGAGGAAAGGAAGAAGAAATGAAGAAAGAAAAGGAAAAGAGGAGGAAGGAAAGGAAAAAGAAAAATCCAGAAAGGAAACTGTCGGAAAACGATATCCAGGTTGGTGTACGCATACTTTTCGTAAGATTTAATCGAATAGACTTGTTATTACTTTTTGAAAATGATTTTGAATTACATAAGAGTGATTTATATTGAATTTATTGAATTTTGATTTTCGAAATCTACTGTTACGATTCGTTTTCGATTACTCTATATATCTTTTTGCATATCTTAATTTATATATATTCTTTGATATTGATTTTAAATTAAGTGAGAGAATGTTTATTGTATGAAATTTATTTGAATATTGAAACTTAAGCATGTTTGTCGATTTATACACTCTGAAAACCCTGAATAACGGCCCTGATATATTATAGGGATATATGGATATAGGAGATTGACATGTCAATTGGGTGTATATATAGCAGTACTGCACCGAGATTCCTGATGCCTATGATGATGAAATTCGGATACCATTTCCTTAGAAATGGGAAACCGACTGTGAAATACGGATACCATTTCATTCTGAAATGGGAAACCGACTGTGAGAACATATGGATACCATTTCCTTGTGAAATGAGAAACCGACTGTTTATATAGGGATACCATTTCATATGAGATGAGAAACCCGACTGTAAAACCCGTAATCCAATCATGTAAACCCTGTTATGTGTATCAGGGGCCCAATTAAGAACTGAAAGTCAGAAAAGGATGTGGAAATAAAGAAATGTTATTGAAATTGAAACCCAAGAACTTTTGAAATACTTTATTTTATATAGTTTCAGTAATTGAAATATGATGGTTGTTTTATATTTATATATTTCTGAATTTCTGAATTTAAGATTTATTGTTTTATATTATATTGCAATTTATTTTAGTGTACACCCACTAAACATTATTGCTTAGCATGTTGATGTTTATCGCGCGTAGGTAATAGAGATACCGAGGAAGGAAAAGACTAAAGAGGTGTTAGCTGCAGACAGAGAAGCAGAGTCACCATACTTTTGGGTAAATATATATGCTGTTGTATAATATGGTTAGATACGCATGCATATACATAAATTTGTAATTGTATTATATATTTATGTTTTGTAATTAATTGTTTTATGATTTCTGTTTTTCATTTTCAAAGGATTGTAAATAATGAATTATGAACTGTTTTATTTTAAAACTGTTTGGAAAGTCGCACTAAACGGCAGAGTGCGCATTGGTTTGAAAGTTTAATATAGAAGTGTTGAAATTATATTGTTTTAGACGTTTGTTGAAAACAGGTTTTGGGAAATTATAAAAACAGAGGAAACTCTGCCCAAATTTTGAAAATAAATTTTAATGAGCTCACTAGAAATGATTTTAAATTATAAATTATTTGGTTTTCAGGTTATAAACAGAATTAAGAAAAGTTTTGAAAACCCAGTAGCGCTCCCTGGGTCAATCCAGACTGGTCGGGTCAGGGAGTGTTACAGAAGATCTCTTCTTGCTCAATAATCTTATTATACTCATCACTCAAAGATCCTCAAGCTTACTAAGATTAATGTCAAACTTGAGGCTTAACTTGTGTTAAACTCCTTGAAGCCTAGCCAAAATCCTTCTTTTATTATGGAATAACCACTCAAAACAGTCCCTATTCCAGGTTTTAAGGCCCTCAACAAGCCTATGCAACTTCTCACTAATATTACCCTGATTATTCTTGTAACACCCCCCGATCCGAACCTGCTCGGACCGAATCGGGAAGCGCTACCGTATACGGAAAATAAATTTTAGAACAGGAACTTTAAGTAATGATCCAAAAAAATATTTAAAATTATGGTCCAAAAAGATTTTCTGAAATTTTCGCCAGAGTTTTCTTTGTTTTTCCGACTTTTCAAAAACCTGTTTTCAACAATTTCGTAAACACAATTCATATAAAATATTTATAAACATTCAACTTCAAAAGCATTAAAATTCATGGGCCCAATTATCACAAATATTTACAGACATACATAAAACTAAATATCCATTACATATATTTACAAAAAAAACATTTATATTCATGCATACCGATATAATACATATAAAACATCAAATACGTAGTGAGCTACCAAAAATGCAGGAGTAATATGACTCTGAACACTATCCCTGCAGTTTCTACTCTTTCTGATCATTGTCCCCTTCAACAATTCTTACCTGCATATGAGAAACTCAACACGCAAAGCATAATACTTAGTGGGTGTACCCAAAAATCAAATGTACAAATAGTACAATAACTTTTCAAATATGCAAAATAATATTTAATATCAACATATAAGGCCCATGTAAATCGAATATATCAAATAACATTTCGAATATACAAATCCATCGGAAAACTGAAACAAATATCATATCGAAGCAAATATCAATAAATCCATCGGAAACCAGAATAAATATCTTATGAAAACATAATAATACCAAATCAAATCATTTCTCATCTCAAATCATATAAAGATCATATCACATTTCTAATTCCATTTCGGGCTCCTGATATACTAAACATATTTTTCGGATTGGATTACGGCCTATACAGAACAGAGTTGGATACCAACAGAGGACCCGCTGTGTATCCCATATACATATCATAATTGGACACCAACGGAGGACCCGCTGCGTATCCCATATACATATCAGAATCGGCGTAGTATTACTCAAAAAACCCAATTGACATGTCAATCTCCTATATCTATATCTATATTTACATATATCAGAACCAAATCACTTTTCGAAAATCATATAATTCATTCCGAACAAAATCGTCAATTTAAATTCTGAAATCATATCCAAATGAGTATACACATTTTCGGAATTCGAATCGCATCAATATACATATACAGGCAAATTACAAAATCGTTTCTGAAAATATTTTTGAATCCAGAAACCGCTTCAAATCACATTTAAAATCACATGCAATTATATATCGTAAATCCATAGTAAATCCAAATGCCCTGAATCACTTTTCGAAACAAATCGCAAAACAATATTTACGAAATTGCTTTTAATAATATTCTCCGTAATATTACTATAATCAAAACATATTGAAAATCAATTCAGAATATTTTTCTTAAACAATATTACGGATCCATAATATATTTCAAATATACGTAATCCAAAACATCCCAAAATCAATTTCAAACAATATATCATAATCAATATAGCTTAAATAAACTAAAAACAATATAATATAACGATTCCGAAATATTCTGAAAAATACAAAAACGGTATCACCAAACCTGAAATGCTATTCTTTACACAAAACTCTTCTTGACCAACTTCACCTTCCTTCTTCTTCTTCTTCCTCTAGCTTTTTCTCTCACTAGAATCTCTCTCTTTCTCTCTCTATTTCTCACGTCAACCTTCTCACATTCTCACACTCAAATTCACCTAGTCAAACCATTTTACATGTAAAATGCTGAGTGTTTGTTAGGTGTAATGCTTTGGTATCAATTGCTTTTTAGATGTCATTCCAACCTTATTTAATTATTTAATCTTTTCTTTTCTTTCACGCCTATCTCATGCCAACCTTCTGGTTTGCATTTTTGTTTTGCTATCTTAGTTTCTTGTTTGACTTCAATTCACCACTAACACATTAATATATATATATATATATATATATATATATTCTAAATTTTAAATTGCTCCCTTAACATAGACATGGCCATTGGAACCGAACCGGCGGTTCCGGTTCCGGAACCGCCGGTTCCGGTTCCTTTTATTGTGTAACCGGAACTGGGACCGGGGAGGTCCCGGTTCCGGTTCCGGTTGGAACCGGGGGGGGGGGGGACCGCCGGTTCCGGTTCCTCCCCGGTTCTTTTGGAACCGACGGTTCAACCGTCGGTTGAACCGCCGGTTCCAAAACCGGAACCGGCCCAAATAAAAAAAATTTTGAATTTTTTTTTTCAAATTAAAAAATGAAAAAATTTAATAAAAAGTTAAAAAATTAAACTAATGAATAAACCAAAGGTAATAAACCAAAGGTAATAAATTATTGTGAATGGACAATTAAAACTTTAGAAGTGTGTACATATATATACATGCAAAGGTAGTTTCAAAATATATTCACTTTCAATGTGGGATTGGTTATATATATAGATAAGTAAAGATGGTTCAAGTCTTGTGCACTTTTAATGTGGGATTTGAGAATATAGTCAAAAATGGTGTACACTAGTCCCACATTGAAAGTAAAAGAGAAGTGTAGGAGATGAAGTTTTATATAAAATGATAGTAAATAGTCCCACATTTAAAAGAAAATTGTAGTGTAGGAAGTTGAGTACTTATAAGTAGTCCCACATTGAAAAAAAAAAATAAGTGTAGGAAGTTGAGTGCTTATAAAAGGAATGAGTATTTGTTGGGTTATGATTTAAGTGATATGTGGCCCAACAATAGTATTGGGCCATTTATTCATGTTTATTATAAATTATTATATGGCCCAACGGTGTTGGGATATATTATATATATATATATGTATATATATATATATATATATATTAGTAAAAAATTAAAAAGTTCCTACATATATATATATTAGTATACATACATACATATATATATATATATATATATATATTTGTTTATATATATATATATATCAGTAAAAAATTAAATTTTTTTTTGTAAAAAAAAAAAAAAAAAAATTAAAAACCGGGAACCGAACCGGAACCGCCCGAACCGGGCGGTTCTGTGAACCGCCGGTTCCGGTTATTTTTTTAGGGAAACCGGAACCGGGACCGATTGTCCCGGTTTCGGAACCGGTTTTGAACCGGAACCTAAGGTTCCGGTTCAAAACCGCCGGTTCGGTTCGAACCGCCCGGTTCGAACCGAACCGGGGCCATGTCTACCTTAACATACCAAGATCCTAAAATGGAAACCAATTTACAATTAATCACCTTCCATTTTGATAATATTTCAAAAATATTTTACACTTATCCAATTACCAAATTGACTTCACCAATATTCAATTGGACCCATTATCATCCAAATGTATCATGGAAATAATATCTCTAATGGGATTTAATTCGGTTAAAATCACCATTTATTTTTCAACCATATACCGAATATATATACTTTCCACCAATTTAAATCACATACTTAACTTCTGCATGCTTAATAATAATAATTTTTATAATTACGGAAAATTAGGAGCGTTACAATTCCACAATCCTCTGATCACATCAGTGTAATTTTCATGCTTCTACCACATCGCCTCATATCTAAAGGGTTTAAGGTTCTTATCCGGGTATTGTAAACTCTTAGGAATAAGCAGCAGAGGGCATTGATCAAAATTGATTTTGGGAATGTGCCTAACGAACCCACCCTCATACTGCAATCTCCATTCCTTATAACAGAGACCCTTATCAAGTCTAACCCAAATGTCCTTATCAAAACCCCTTTTATTCACCCAAATAAACTGTTGTCCCACAAAACTCATATCAATCATCTCACATCTTATAGTCCATTCTCCAAAACCACTGTTAGAGAAATTATTTCTGCCACCTAATTTCTCACTAGAACACATGATTTTATTGAAGTCTCCCAGCACCAGCCAAGGGCCTTCAAAGTAACTTCTGATAATATCAAGATAAGGCCACAAACACTTCCTAATATTCACACTAGGACTCTCATACACAGAAGTGAACACTTAAGACCCATAACCATCATCAACTAAAGCACTAGTTTGACTAATACTAGCATGCTTCTGAAGTCTAACAACACTACTATCTTAGAGGAGCCAAAAAGCGCAAACCTAATAAAATAATCAGAGAAATTTTAATATTTTAAGAACATTCCTAGCAATAAGAAGATAATTTCGTTTCCAATTAACATAGACAAATTATAATATTTAATAATTTTAATGGGAAAAGTGACTGCAATTACCGTTTTATCCTTCTAATAGTTAAAGTGACGAATCAAGAAGAATCAGATTCAAGAGGGTGGGTGGATTGGTCAACGGTTGCCGCAAAAATTGATTGACGCGGGCAATTGGTGGCCCACAACAACAACCGATAAATATCAAATATATAGAGAAGAGATCGTTATATATATAAACTCGATCACTTCCAAGTCTGGCAAGTGGTATAAGGTGGCAAGTGGTAACACCTTATACGCTTAAAATATTCTTTCACGATTCAGATCCCTTATAAAGTGGAACTTTCAAAGGTCTTAGATTTATTTTTATTTTTTATTCTTGTTTATCTCACTCGACGTCAATCACAGAGATTCCAGATTCTCGCCAAAAAAGTTCAAAAATTTTGGTATCCACTCTCAAAAAGGTAAGCTACCTCTGTCTCTTTTTCTGTGTTCATAGAATGAATTTTCACAGTTTTGAATTCACTTTTTGGTTACGTGAAGACTGTTTTGGTTTGTATGTCTTTTGGGTATATCTCTGTTTTCTCATGTTCTTTATTCAATGTGTATGTGTTTTGGTATTAGTTGTTGTTGATGAGAATCCTGAAGTTGGGGTCCTGGTGTGTAAAGTAAAAGACTTGTTATATTGTAATGTTGTTCTGTTCATGTAATGATTACTCAAAACCTTTGGTCACTGCACTATGGAGGAGAATGATTAAAGTGAGTTTAGTGCAATTATTCATACATTAACTGTTAATAAAATTATTGCCTTGGTGATGAGGTGTTTGATGATTTGATCAGCTGCTTTATAGAATAGAAGTCCATTGCTATTGATTTGAGGCTTATTTTGATTTATCTAGCCAAGTAAACAATTTCCATGTTTTCTCTTATGCTTTTTACTGGTTTAGGCTTATATTTTGTTAATTCAATAATTATATTGCTGACTTAATTTGCAATTGGTTTTTGGTGTTTGAGAGTAGTAGTTATGGGTCAGCCTGATGAGGCTCCGGCTAGGCTTGAGGTTTGTCATTCTAGACCTTTTGATTCCTTTAACTGAGAAATATGTTTAAGAAATTTCTGATATACATTTGCTGCAATACAGGGGAAGTATGCTGCTATGGTTGTGTGTTGGTTTCTCGGAAATGGCTGCCTCTTTTCATGGAACAGTATGCTGACAATAGAAGATTACTATGTTCAGTTGTTCCCGGTAATCTTCATCTCATTTTTGCATTATTTTGTCACTTTTTCTATCTGATCCTTCTGGTTATGTGATGGCTTCTAGTTCATCATTTGTTTGCTTATAAAATCACTCTCAAATCGGACCAATGAATGCTCCTCAAATCGCACTTTACTTGAAACATTGTACGTAATAAATAGTGTAATCTGATTCTAATGTAGTAGGAAAACAGAACAATTGACTTAAATCAGAGTTTGCTACAGCTCTGCAGTTTAATGTATAGTATATAAACTATCCTAAATTTACACGTCTCTCTCAGATAAAAAAACCTTTTACATCATGTTACTAACAACTTTATCAATGACCATTATTTATTGAATTTTGATCAGTAGGCATATGGTCATTTTTTTCAAGGATTCTTTTTCTTTCCTTTTGATTGTGCCACTTGATATGGATGAAACACAGTGAAATCCTGCTCTATAAAGTGCCACAATAAATATAATATATGGATTTGATACTCTAGTATCTAGCCAAATCCTCTTTATAAGTTATAAGACTTCCCGTACATGAGAAAACAACTCCTCTAACTACAATTCCTATCATTTTGCAAATATGTAACTTATGCAGATATTTCTTCATCATTAAGTTTAATTCACAAGAATTCCCTTCCTGATTGCCTTAGCACAGTTTTCTTCAAGTTATTTTAAAATTATTATCCTTGTTTTAATAGGCATCACTTTGTGTATGTCTGAAGCTTCAAATGTTTCAAATACTTTGTCAATCTATGGAGCTCTGAATTTTGCAGTCTATAATGTTCACTTTCTAACTTATGAAGTATATTTAAGACAAAAGTATGCATACAGATTATTGCATTTGCTCTAGTTATTGATCTTACGACTGACTAGTACTAAGTTTTTATTATGTTGTGCAGCGATACCACCCGTCAAGGGTCCTTACTCTTGTCTATCAACCTTTTGCACTTGGGACATTGGCAATTCTGGCATACAAAGAGGCGAAAATTAATACTAGGAAAAGAAATATGTTTGGATATGCACTGTTTTTCCTAAGTTCTCTTTTGGTTTTAGTAGTAAGTACCATTCATCTGGACTGAAAATTATACCCGTTTAATGTATTAATGAACTTTTACCTAATATCTTTGACCAAATGTAGTTCATGAATTCAATTGCACATTATGTTGCTTGAACCAATTTTGATTCGTTTCTTCATTATTCTATGTAGCTGGATTTAGCTACTTCTGGGAAAGGAGGAATTGGAACTTTCATTGGAATATGTGCCGTAAGTGGTGCTTTTGGTATTGCTGATGCTCATGTTCAGGGTGGAATGGTTGGAGACCTTTCATTCATGAGACCGGAATTAGTTCAAGTCAGTACCTTTCCTATGACTTCTTCGTATTTAATGTTTTTCTGCTCTGATTTTAAACCTGTGACATTCTCTTTTAATTTGTTTTCTTCAGTCTTTCCTTGCTGGTTTGGCTGCATCAGGGGCTCTAACCTCTGCCTTGAGGCTGATCACAAAAGCAGCTTTTGAAAATTCAGCAAATGGTCTTCGCAAGGGGGCTAGTATGTTCAAATTTCCTTATTGCCTCTATTTTTGTTAGAAAAGGAAAAAGAAAAAAGGAAAGGCAAATTCCTCTATTTATTTTTCATGTACACTGCTACCTCTTTGAGTTTATACTTTTCTGATATATTCAGAGAAGTATAAATATTGCTGATGAACCAAAGACCAGAAAAATGAACTAAATTGGACACTAAATGAGTCAATCACAATCTTACTCCTTTTGCACCCTTCACATAAGCAGTTGCTTTTCTTGCTGGACAATTTGGGGGTTTTTCTTGCCAAGCTAGTCATTTCATTTGAGCTTGTAGTAAGCATTGTGCCTTGTACCTTGTTGGACATGTTCACTGACCTCCATTAAGAACTGTAGTCAGAAGATACATAGACAACCTTGGAGTAATATTATATCAGCGAATGCTTTTAAGTTATTAGGAGTACTTTATGATTGTTGGTGTATTACTAGTTCACTTTGTACAAGGGACAGTTGAAATATTAGGAGCTATCTATGATAGTTGTGATTTTTCCTTTTATCTAGTTATTTATACAATAATCTCTAATAGAATTAGAGACTTGAAAAGCTTCCTCTCAATTTAAATACTGAATATGTATTACCTTTACCATTTCTGCAGTTCTGTTCTTTGCTGTCGCATCATTTTTTGAATTCCTTTGCTTTATTCTCTATGCGTATATCTTTCCAAAACTACCAATCGTGAAGTACTACCGCGCTAAGGCAGCCTCAGAAGGATCCAAAACCGTTTCATCTGACCTTGCTGCTGCTGGGATACAAGCATTACCTGAAGAAGAAGTATGTTTTTTTACTCTAATAATAAGCAACAAAAAGTTTCTAGTAATTCTCAATTCGATATTTTCTGATACTGTCACTCGATGCAGACTGGTCAACAATTTGAGCGGCTGAGCAACAAACAGTTATTACTTCAGAACATTGATTATGCAATAGATATGTTTCTCATCTATGTGCTGACATTATCAATTTTTCCCGGATTCTTATCGGAAGATACAGGATCACATAGTTTGGGGACATGGTACGTGTGCAGCAAGGACAACATATTTAGTTCTTTTTTGCCTTGTTATTAACTTCTGTCAACTTATGTTATCCATGTCTCTGCGAGTATGCGGTAGTACCTGATAAGTTTTGACTTTTCAGGTATGCACTTGTTTTGATAGCAATGTATAACGTGTGGGATCTTATTGGAAGATATATTCCACTCATAAAATTCTTGAAATTGGAGTCACGAAAAGGCCTCACAGTAGCAGTTCTTTCTCGTTTCTTACTTGTCCCAGCATTCTATTTCACGGCCAAGTACGGTGACCAGGGCTGGATGATAATGCTAACATCCTTCTTGGGTCTAACAAATGGTTACCTCACGGTCTGTGTCCTTACTTCTGCCCCTAAAGGCTACAAGGTTTGTTCATTACACAGTACTTGAAAGTATCGGTTTGTAGTAGTGGTTGAATATTGTTATGATACTTAAAATATGGCAGGGACCGGAGCAAAATGCGTTGGGAAATTTGCTTGTGCTGTTTCTTATAGGAGGTATCTTTGCTGGAGTTACGCTTGACTGGTTGTGGCTAATTGGCAAAGGATGGTAAAAGCTTTCCTTCTGGCAGACAACAAGATTGGAAAATATTTTTGGTTCTAGTTTAGCAAGGAACACAACATTTTTGGTTTTTAGGATGGAAAATTTTTTAGCTTAAACGTGTTCTGTTTAAATTGTATACTTCTTGTAAAGTGCTGTTGAGAAATATCATGAATATTTTCCTGATGCATCTTCTTGTTACGAAACTGTTAATCCCCCGGTAATCAGTTCACATTTTTTCCCTGATTCTTATTTAAGAAGTCTTGTTTCTGCTGTTTTGGTTGGTGATAATGGGGGCATGGATGGGGATAGAATTTGTGAAGCGTATACTAATTTGTATAGATATTGCATGCCAAAAGAAATCAGACTTGATTAGATTTGACTAGTGTGAACTTTAAGCATGCAAATTCTTTTAAAATAAGCGAGAATGGAAATTTTGTCCATTTATGGTTGAGGTTTCAGAATATGAAACCCAGTCAATCATATTAATCTTTTTTTAAAATTTATGTCTCTTATATAATAAACCAAAACAAAGAGAAATTATGGTGTTGAATTATTAAGATCATATCCTGCTTCATTCAAATAAGCAAAACTAACTTGTTGAGCTATATATCTTACAAGTTTAGTTAAAATGTGCAATTGAAATTGAATTAGAATAGATTCTTTGATGATTGAACTGAACAAATTGAACAATATTAGATCATACTAAGTTTTAATAAATTAATTTATTTTGCAGTTTTCTTCAAAAATGGGTTTGTCCAATTTCAGTTCAAATGAAATAGGTGGACCAAATACTCAATAAAATATTTAGTTATTAATAATAAAACAGTTTTTTTTCTCATAAATGAAAATTGATAAATAAATAATTAAATTTCCTCAGTATATCTCTTCTCTCCCTTGAACATGTGAAATCATGTCATTTTTTATTAACTAATTAAAGTAAAATTGATTTGTTTAACACTTGCAATTACGAAGCGACCAACATACTCAGTCTTTGGGATTCGTTTCGAGACTCTTGGAAAGTTGTCAATCAGTGCCATTGAAACTCGTTCCCAAGATTACTAATTAATTAAATTTTAATCGAATCTAATATCTCAAAAGATAATTTATGCATTGGAGGTAGTCCCAATTTCAAATCCTTTGCTTTAAATATAAAATGGGCACACCAAAAATTTGGCAAAGAAGCATACTATAAAATTATATATTTTTCCTAGTAGAGTAAAAATATATATATATAAAAATAGTAAGGGTAAGTGGTAAGAATTTTTCTCATCGTACTAGATGTCAAAAAGAAAATTTACAGTGGGCAAAAGGACAAAAACAACCCCGCTGCACAGCCCAAAGTTGTCTCTTAGCTTCACGTGACCTCCAGATCCGACACACCAAAAATTATACAATTCCAATGCAGAGGCCACCATCACCCCCATTTTGACCTCTCAAAAGAACACACAAACTATAATGATTAGGGGTAAAAATGGCAACCGAAGAGAGTGAAGAATGGACGGTAAAGATGAGGAGGATTGGGCCTTCTCAAACTGTAGAGAATCGACGGCCAACGGCATGTTCTCTTGATCTGGGCTGCACTTTGACTCGTGTGGTGGGTGCGCACTGTACATGATGGCTCGAAGCACCGCGGAAACGGTGGGTATGTACGCCGTTTTGTTGCGTGCCAGAAGCCACGTCAGCCCCATCAGCTGGCAGTCCCTGTTGAACATTTTGCTTGCTCTGTTGTCTTCTTCTTCATGTGTTCCGTTCTTGGACCCGCCTTTTAGCTGTGTAAAATATTATCAATCACATGCAAGGGGCATTTCAGTCCTAAAACCACGTTTTATGAACAAATGATGAAAACGAAATAAGAAAAACTGAAAACAAGCGAGAAACAGGATAGCACTGAGCATCCTTTTGTATGCAATGTAAATGGAAAAAAAAGAAAGGTAAAGGTAAAGGTAAATGATGATGCACATGGCGACATCGTTTTGTAGGGCTACCTGAAAACGACTTTGGTTTTTTCACAAAACGGCGAGATTCAAAAAACAGAAGAGCTGCCAAAGTGTTCCCACTTGACTTGTCTATGTGCCATTATCAGTAGGTAATGCATATTATAATACTACAAAGGTAAATTAATTAATTAAAGAAAAGTTTTTTCATTTGTCAAAAAAGATCTCATCTCCCACAATAGACATCAATTATTGTTCATATAACCATTAAAAATGGGAATTCTTAATACGTACTAAAGAATAATTACAAAATCGCTACTCAAAACCAATAATTTTCCAGTAAAGTACAATCCAGTTCTTTGAAAACAATGAATATAAAAATGCTTGCAAAAATTGAATTAATTTTGATTAGGGTTAAGAGTAGTTAAAAATCACAATAACAAAACTAATAAATGCAACTAAAAAAAGTACCTTTTGAAGCGCACCAAGGCATTTTGTGCAGCCAGAGTAGGAAGAATTTCTGCAATTCTTCTCCAAATTCTTGACAGCAGCAGTCGGGGTCACGTTTCGAAACCCAGACGTCACGTTAAACGCCGCGGGGCAGCTCAGGGAGCTGATTTGGTGCAGTCTGATCCCACAAAAGCACAGAATCGCATCGCAGCTCGCGTTGGGCTGAGGAATCTTCACGTTCTTGCTCAACAAAGCGCTCTGCAGCGAGTTCACGCACTTCTGCGAGTCGTCAGGCATCATTGGCAGCTCCGAGTCGGCGTCGGCTGGGGCCGCCGCCGATGCCGGCGGGACCTGGAGAGCATACCGGGCGTGAGCGGCAAAGAGCCACGCGGCCAGCACGGGGCAGCACCGGCTGCGGTCCAGGTCACGGCCGCAGGCGTCGTTTACGCCGCCGAAAAGCTCGGCCGAGAGGTCGAGCCGGCAAGTAGCGGCCTCCGTCTGAACAGGAAATGCAGGGACCGTGTTAGTGGACGCGTACTCCCCTGGCTTCAACGGTTGGTCGTGACCGGAAACCTGATCGGCCAGTAAACCTGCAAACGAGTGACAAAAACTAGAGAGCAGAATGGTTAACGTGAAAATGAAGACAACCGGTGGCATTTTCTTTGAGAGAAAAACAAGTGGGTTTTACTGGAATAAAACGTTGACGTTTGGTTTTGGATTTTGCGAGGAAAAAAAGTGTAGTGTTACTTGAAAACCGGAGAAAGTAACAGAGGAGCTAGAGAGCTTTTGAATCTGCTTTTTAGAGAGGTTTTGTCAAGGAAAGACGTTAGTTTTCCTGGAAATCATGAATGATAAAAAGCAGATTCAGGAGATATTCAAAGTAAGCAGCAGCAGAAGTGATTTTTGACCTTTTTTAGGGTTCATATATGCTGGTGGTATCCGTACTTAAGAGTAACTTGAAGAAGAAATATAGATTGACAGAGAGAGAGATGTGTTTTGTGTAATTGTGTGTGGAGATGAAAAGGATCTCTCTCTCTCTCTCTCTCTCTCTCTCTCAAGTCTCTTGCAATAAGAATAAGATTATTATGTTAAAGAACTGAGCATCCACATGAAAAAGGTTCTCCATTCCTCGGTGAGAGTAGAGAAGTGGTAGGACGCTCCAAGTTCACGAAACAAATAAGTAATAATTCATTATAAGATAATAATAATAATAATTTATTACTTTTTGAGGTATATTTTAATGGAAGAAAAGAGATAGAGAGAGATGGGTAAAGGGGGTCCATCAGAAACAGAAGAGATTCGTTTGGTTTCGTTTGGTTGTGCAAGAGACGAGAGAGAGAGTGAAAGAGAATCAGGAGAGACGAGAGATGGACAAGAAAGGGTGTCTGAGGATTTGGCAGCTTGTGGTGTCCGGTGTCCTTTTCTTTTTCATTCTCTATCTTCTTCTTCGGGCTCTGATTTGATGTAAATCTCCACTCTCTCCTCGCGTGTTCTTCCTCACTTGCCAACTCAACTTTTATCATTTTAAAATTATCTCAATTGTCAATTTTACATACCAAAAAAAAAATTACATAATATTATGCGTGCAGCCGAAATTTTTATATATCATAAAATTTTGGCAAACATGTTAAAAGAGACTGAACTAATTTGAGGTAATAATTTTATTTTATAAATCCGACACTAAATAGATTTAGATTATGCTACAATCAGGTAAGAAAGTAAATATTCAAACTACTTAAGTAAAAACAGATTATAAAGTTAATAATATAATAAATAAATTATATTCATTATATAGTAAATAATTAATTAGCTATAACTCATTTGTTATATTTTTGGACATTTAAATTTAAAACATGTGGGAAGTGTCCAAATGATTCCTAAATATTTTCATATCCTTGGACGTAGAAAAAGAAAGGATATGATAATAGTTCATCAGAATCAGCACAAAATCAGACGGTTCGCTTGTACTAAGATAACAATTCTTTTGATTGAATCAATCGAAACGAAAAGGAATGGGACCATTTTATTTTTATAAAGTGTGGTATTACATGACATAAGGTTTCAAATCAGATGGTCCTCCACTCTTTCTATAACATGCATTTATTGGACATGTCTCTATTGTATTTTTTCTTTTTTATGTTCGCAATTTACCTGAAAGAGAAACACTAGCTGACTCGATTTTCCACTTCAAACCACCCCTCTATAATGTTCTAACTTGAGAGAATGGAGAAAATAGATATATATATAAAAAAAAATGAAATGTGAAATGTCTTGAAAGAAGAGGGCACCCTAGGCTATTTGACATTTCTCTGGTAAACTCTTTCGAGCAGTGACTTTCTGCAATAGTGGTAAGCGATTGTAAGCTAGCTCTCATCTCATCTACTATATCAGACAAGACAAGACTCGTGCGTGACAACCAAAACTAGCAACAACACTTTGGCTTTTTTTATTGTTATCTACTCAATCGCTTTTACAGATAATATAAAGTAATGTATAATTGATAATTTAATATTTGAGAGTTGGAGCAGAGAGTTTTAGAATCTTTGAATCCACATATTTTTAACTTAATCTGGAATTCTTTTATTTTTTCTTTGCATATTCGATATCTGCAAAAGACAAAGTAACACCAAGACACACAGACAAGTAGGTTCGTTCCATTACAGAAGCAATAGTCACAACAGATAGAGATGGATTAGTTTAAAGACAAACAAAAAGCATCAATCAAGCCAAAATTATTCCACCGAAAAAGTTGCTTTGAAAAAAGCTTACAATCTCGTCTTCCTATAGCCCTTTCCTTAACTTCTTTTTCTAAAAAAAAAAAAAGAAAAATTTTTTTCTCTCTTTTATAAACTTTTATATAATTTTTATTTAACTTTGGGTTCTAGGTTTTTGGGTCCCTTAGGTTTCAGTAGTTGTTAATTGTTAAAAAAACAAAAAAGGAAAATGTAAGCTTTTCTTGGCTGATATTGTTTTTACATTTGTATTATATCAATATTAGCCTTCAGATGTTCACTATTAATTCAGTAGCTTATACCTTCATTTTTATGTTTATAATTTACGTATTTATTAATAAGTATAGAAAATTCACATCAATTACTATGAGATTAGATATTCAAATACGTGTATATAACTTTCAGTGGCTCAAATAAATCCCTAAATGGCTTGGTGCTTGTGTCAAAAATTTTTTCTTAAAAAGAAAGAAAAAGAAAAAGACATTTGATTCAAAACTTAAAGGGGCAAAAAGAAAAGAAAAGGTGGTAAAAAAATAAAATAAAAGAAGATAGATTTATAGTTTTAAAAAGAGAGTGATGGGTTTGTATTTTTGTAAAGACATTGGTAATTGATCTTGAAAAAGTAGAAAGAAAAAGAAGTAATCATGTAGGTGATGGACCCAGCAAACATATCACCCATGTGTACGGTTGCTGGATTTGGTTACCTTGTTGGCTTTTCACTGCATTGCGTTAGAGAGAGATGTAAATTGTAATAGCATGCATGGACTGTGTCTGTGATAATGGTGAGTCTGACCCCAGTTTCTCTGCCTTCTTTTCAGACATTTCGACTGCAAAAGTTGTCACATGTTTCCCCAATCTTTTTAGCTTATTTTTTTTAACTTTTAATTTCTCGGTTAATTGTTGCTACAAACATATGTATATTTTCAACGACTCCTACTAATATTTTGATAGCGTAAACCTTAATTGATTTCCCTTCAAATCAATAACTCTCTTGTCATTTTTGCTCTTAAAATTGATAATGAAAATGACAAATAATATTTTAATTTTTTTTTTCATAAAATATCATATTAGTTTGTTTTATTGTTGAGTATTCAAAAAGCAAAATACTTTTTACTAATTACAACTTTACAACTAATTAAACATGCTAAAAGTAAAAATGATTTGGAAATTACATAAAGCAAAAGTGGCAGGTAAGGAAAAAGATTGTTGTGAATAGTTGTAATTTTTCAAAGCAAAGCCAGAATTTCATTTAAACAAATTAATAAATAAAGTAGCTGTTAACCACTCCTATTTTCATTGCATTACCATTTCAAAGTTGTGTGCGCAAAATTTTTTTTTTTAATATTTTAAAGCAAACCCCACATTGGAAAATCACCAATTTTGGGCATTAATGGTCTCTACGAATGTGGAATATGAAAGGCACAAAAATATTCTTTGTTTAGATTATTTATTTTTGCAAATCATTAAAGGATCATGATGTACCTTTTAAATCTGGCGATTATGTGCTCTATAGTCCATTCCATTGTGGTTATTTTATTAATTAATTAATTTGAAAAAGTTTTCTAGATGGAACCTTGCACTAGCATATAATTCAATCTAGTCATCAAATGCATATATACCTAATCCACCTTATATTTAAGTTATTTTGAATGGAAGATCTTAATCTTCAATTAATAATTGCTACTAAATCTCAAGTCAAAGGAAACCAAATTTGTAATGATCAACATTTTTTTTTTTTTTAAGGATAAATTAGCAAACCAACTGTGTTATTTAGATATTAAAAAAAAAAAAAAACCTAAATGATACAATAGGCTTTTAAATTCAAATTTGATGAGCAACAGTCTTTGTGGGGAATTGCGAACCCAATATCAACTTATGTGGTCCGAACTAAACTAAACAAACTCAGGCCCAAATTGGACTAGTTTACTACTTTACTTCATCAAGACACCAACTTTTTTGAAAATTCTCTTATAAGATTGGTGTGATGATAATCAAAAAGACTTTCATTTTTTTTTTTTTAATAAGGGGAGATTTAAATTCGAAAACTCAATTTCGGTAAGAGACGTGACTACCATCAGACTATATCTACAAGACTACAATTACACATAATCCCAACTAATTTCGCAATTGAATTAGCACGATTACAGTATATGCCATGTCATTTTTTTTTTCTCTCAATTCAACTCAATCGTTATAAAAATGTTGATACAGTAGTTGAGAATTGTTGTGTTATTGACCGATGAAATCATATTTTACAAATAAGTAAGTTATTGGATAATGCATGGTTGTGAATTACTTTTGAGTTAACAATCTCGATCGGTTTCACTGTAAAATTCACCACTCTTGAATTGAGTGTTCCAGTTGGATGATGATAAGTTCATAACGTATTACCACAACATGCTTGGAAGTTAAGCAACAAGATGCCTCCATCACCAGCTCTTTTTTTTTCCTCCTGTAGATGTGTTCACTTCACCCACCATTAAATTCCTATGTTGACCAGAAAAAAAAAAAAACTGAAAATAATACAGGAGGAGCCAATATCACAAAGTATATGTCCAACCGTGATTGGTTCAGATTTAACAGCTAAAGATAAAACTTTTTTACCTCAAACACACCATTTTTTTTAGTTTACTTTGTATTTTTAGTACTGAAACTTGAACTTCCAATGTTGTTCTGGCATTAAACCTACAAGTTCTGGGTTTCTCCTGTAGTCCTGTTGTTGTCGCTGTTGCATGCTGATGCTGTTTCAGTCTCATAAGCAATCACGGTCTTAAAAAAGCGCTTCTTGATGCCCATAAAAAAGCATTAAGCAAGTTTCTTCTGACGTGTGTGATTCTAGTCATGTAAAAGCTCAAATGGTCTGAGAAATCTCTTTCTCTCTCTGACTCATATATTGACATCCGTCACCTGGTTGGTCATCCATATATGTGATTGATACTTTCTACACTACAAAATAAAGTTTTTTAATTTATATTGAGTGGCGGCGACGTGTGTGTTTGAAACTGAAGATATAAGTCATGAGGAAAAATGAAAATAAATGGAATCTAATCAACTATTTTCCTTATCTTTTTATGAGCATTAAAGTAGTTTATAGGATTTCTGCCTTATATTGAGGACTATTAACTGCATATATATATATATATATATATATATATAGAGAGAGAGAGAGAGAGAGAGAGAGAGAGAGAGAGAGAGAGAGAGAGAGAGAGAGAGAGAGAGAGAGAGAGAGAGAGAGAGAGAGAGAGAGAGAAGGTCCATTGTTTGGTGGTGTGAGACTTCAAATCCCTCAAAACCACCAATATTTAATGTAAATATATATTTCCATTATTGCGCATAAAAACGCAATTATGTGGGTAGGTCTCGATCTCTCCCGTATTAGAAGTAGACCTCTCAGTTGGTCCGGGTAGTCTTCTGAATTTCAAAATATAAACTTTCAAAATTTTGTGGACTATAATTAATTGCGTCATGTTATTTGATTGTTTGAAAACATTGCTTTTAAAATTAATCATGTGACGAAAAATTACTTGAATTTTTCTTCTCCTTTGTTGACTAGTGACAGTCCAATAAAGTCGTATCTCCATTTTATTACACTTCTTATAGAAAAAAATGTCAGGGAAAATGTTGTAAAAATAATAAAAAATTAATAGAAGGTTGTTTAATCTCCCAAAGTCAAAATGTTCACTTTTTATTTTATATTTTATATAATATATATATATATATATAATTTTCTTATATTCAAATAAATCAAAAGAATGATAAATCATCTCTTCATTTTCTTGTTTAGTTCTTCGTCTAAAAACCAAAGAAGACAAGCTCGGTGGGCGAAATGAAATCACAAAAATAGAAGGTGGCAAATGTTATCTATGAGAAAATGGCTAGCTGTTTCCATAGAAGCAAGCTCATTGAAAACGTGTGGAGCCAGCCAGCAAAATTAATCTGTCCCAAAAAGGAAACATGCACAGCACAATGTAAAAGCATTAGATTCCCCACATGTTCAACGACTTCTTCTTTGATCATATTGTAGGATGATTATTATATCATTAGCTATTATTATCTCCTCCGTATAAGGACAAGAAAGCACTTTTGACGTGCTTATTTTTTGAGATTATAATGATAAAAACTTCTTCAGATATGGTTGTTTGTGGCCAACAATAATCTTTCTTTTGGGTGGGCGGTGGTGATCGTATGACTATAAGAGGGAAAGTTTAGAGAAGAAGATAGCAAATTGATGATTGATGCATGCATGACGACGTGGTGATGACAAAATTGCGTGATTAATTAGAATTTTCAGAAATGGGTCTTTTTTTAGTTTTTAATTAGGTCATGTATGTCTGTCTCAGTTTGTAGCTTTCACGTTTAAGTAAATAATTAATATGCAATTAGAAGACATTCAAATTTCAATTGGAGTTTGAAACTTGATCTCATTGTTATGGTCAATAAGTTTCTTCTTTTTTTTTGTTTTTTTTATGAATCCAGAGCAATGGAGTACTCAATTGGGAAAGATTTCACTGGCCAAGAAGATGAAGAAAATAACTATAAAATTAGAATTCTTTTAAATGCTGCAGGGATTGAACTTTTCTACATAAATTTTATGTAAGATGCATAGACACATGTATTTTAGATTTTATCGTTAGTTACAGTACCCAATTGTGTTTGTACTAATAACATATATTTTGATGAGATGAAATTATTTTATTGGTATGTCTCTCACACCTACACTATGAGATTGTGGTTTCAACTTGTACTAATAACATATATTTTGATGAGATGAAATTATTTTAGTGGTATGTCTTTCATACTTACACCATGAGATTGTGGTTTCGACTTGTATTCCATCCTCTAAACTCCGAATTTATTGTGATAGTTAAAAAAAAACACATAAATAGGTTATTAGAAACAACAAAATATTAGTTATTGATATAAATTAAAATCACACCTCTATCCAAACAATTCTAAATTTGGCCACACAAAAAAAAGAAGGCCAACATCATGCAAAATAACAAATTTTAATTTCTATGTAATTCAAAAGGAAACAAACAAGTTTTAAGCATAATATAATTAAATCTTAATGATCTTGGATTTTTTAAATTATAATCAGGCTGTTATATATTCTGTATTTTTTATTTATTTTTTGGGTTAATTTGTCAAATATGTATTTGTCTCCTCGTTCTTGTAGCACAATGATATTCTAGAAGTAAACTACTTGTTCTTGTAGCACAAGCTAATTTAAACCTTCTAATTTCTAAGTCAATGATCTTTATCACTGAAATTAGATTATAATGATAACGTAAGAGACTGCAAAGACTCTTGTGTTGCACTAAGTGTTGACACAAAAAGATGGATGATAATATAATGATAATAAAACAAACACATTCATGCTCGCCTTCTCTAATTTCATACCCTTATTTTCCGTTTGATAACTTATACAAGAAAAATAAATAAAGATAAAATATATATAACAAAGAAAAAAAAAATATTTATGTGCTAAACAATTATATTATAAAATTTTAATTGCATAAAAATCTGTCATAAAAAATAGGTCATATTTTGTTTTTGGAAGACATAACAGTACCCATATATATTTGCCAATTTCAAGAAAAGAAAAAAAAATGTCGGTAGACATGACCTGGTGTCGAGTTGAATTTCCCTTCCCTATGTTAAAAATAAATAAATAAAAGTGCGTTCATAATCATTTTTTTAAATGATTTTTTTTCTTTTTTACTTGTATGAATAAAGAACAAGGATATATTACTACGAGGATAATTTAAATTGCAAAGTGTAGGGATATCCCTTTTCCTAATAAGAGTTGTCATTTCAATAGACCGTTAATTAAATTGGTGTCAGATTTAAAAAAAAATAAAAACAAGACAAGGAAAAATAATAAAGGAATAACAAAGAATTCAATACTTATATATAAACAAAAACTACAGAACCAAAAGCAAAAGTAAAAGCAAAACAAAAACCTAAAAACACAACCATAGTGATCAATACGTTTACAAGTCCCACACTTACGTATACAATAAAATTTACATAAAGTCGTTAAAGTCTAAACTCTCCGGAATTTCAAACTTCAACAAGCTGCTGCAGTAACTTTCTCTCTCATCTTCTGTACTGCTGTTGTTGTTTATATGTGTAGACGATGAATTCAACGGAGTCGGGCTTGACAAAGGCGTTGACATAACTGAATCGAAGTTAAAATTCTGGTTTCCATTGTTTAGTGATTGGAAACTTGAACTCTCAGATGGAACAGGAACCGTAGGATTTGATGAGCTGCAGTAGGCTTGATTTGGTGGTAATTGTGAGACGAAACTTTGATTCAAACTTGAAGGTGGTATCAAATTTTCTTGAGAGTTTTGGCAGCTGAAATCTGTCATGTTCGAAAATAGTTCTTCCACATTGGCTTGCGTGAGTTGTGTTTGATCCAGAAGTGAAGAAACATCTGTAACTGGGGTTTGAAACTGATCACTTAGTTGCGATATTGTTGTTGGGATCTGGTTTTGAAGCTGAGGATTGATATTGCAGAGTTGGTTTTGCTGGAGATATTGCAAAAGTGTTTCTGGGTTTTCTTGTTTTAATGATAAGAGAGTGGAAACTAGCCTCAACAGTTCTGGGTTTAGGAGAGCTTGAGTTCCTAACAAGTTTGAGACATTGAGGAGTGATGATTGATTGCACAAAGTTGATCTGAGAATGGAGGACAGATCAAGAAGATCGATACGAGGAGCGTGAGTCACTGGATCAATTCCAGTTCTAAGAAGCCTTTTTCTGATGTGAGTGTTCCAGTAATTCTTGATTTCATTGTCAGTCCTTCCTGGCAAGCGAGCAGCAATGGCTGACCATCTAAATCATTGAAAAGAAAAAGGGAAAATGAGTCCTAAAAATAATCATTTCCACGAATAGTTGATAACCTAATATGAATATACAATCCAAGTAAATAAATGACTTAAAATCAAAGAATCATATTGAACATACTTGTTTCCAAGAAAACTATGTAATTGGATTATTGTCTCTTCTTCTTCAAAAGAAAATCGTCCTCTCTTGATATCAGGTCTAAGATAATTAGTCCATCGAAGACGGCAACTCTTTCCACATCTCTGGAGTTCTGAACCATTGAATTCATGATATTTATTGAAATTAGAATAAAAATTGAGAATAGATCATCAAAGAAATTAGGAAGCAAGAAAATTCAAGATATCGATATTTACCTGCATTCTTGGGTAGATTGCGCCAATTTCCAGGCCCGTTGAGTTGAATATAAGTGATGAGCTTCTGATCTTCTTCAGGAGTCCATGGACCTTTCTTGAGTCCATTCTTGTCGCAGCAAGGTGCTCTCCCCATTGTGATGATAAATTCTCTGTTATAGGTAGTACTGTGTAAAAAGTGGAGTTCTTGAATTTCTATAAAACGAGTTTGTAGAAGATGGAAAAGTGAATTTGTGGGCTCTGAAAAACAGAAAGTGTACTTTGGGATGAAAAGGAGAAGATGAGCTCCACATGTGTATATATATAGATGAGAACCAAATGTGACAAATTGATTCAAGTCAAAATGATTTGGCGCCGGCCTCATGCCAAGCGTCAGACGCAATTTTTTTTTTTTTTTTTTAATCCTAACCAAAACGTAATACATGTATACGTGCCCTTGTAACATTGTGTACGTACTCGTGTACGTACGTATATATGTTTCAATGAACGTTTATTATTGTCAAAATATGTTTGCAATAGTAAAATAACCACGTGCCCCAATAGTATTGGACTCACAGCTTTTATTGTGCTGTAATCTGATGTAAATGTCATGCAAGAAGTATAGAATAAAAAATGATTATTTATGCACCATCATCAGTTGCATGCATCTAGAATTTTAGCTAAAATTAATTAATTAAACCTATTAATGTTAAAAAATTAATTATCAACAATTATTGGCCAAAATGAAGTTATCTAGGCAAATATACAGGGGCGAATTAACTTAAAATAATTAATTATGTAAGGTTGACATGCCAAATTAACTCAAAATAAAAAGATTTACAAATATATATATATATATATATAGAAGAATCAAAGGATTATTACAATTTCAAAACATTCATGAACAATTTTTTTTATTTTTTTCTCAAAAAAATAAAAAACATTTCTACAGTGAAAGGAATGCAATGAACTCACTGATTATGTATAATATTAGATGATATATAGTCGATAAAAGGACAAATTTGCTCTGGGGTTGACATTTTTTTTTTGCGTACATTTCCACAGTGAACATGACTGGACGGTAAGGTAGGCATGGCAGGCCCCTATATCAACTAAGATAAGGTACATTTTCTACTGTTTCATTGTATTTTGTTTAGAATTTTGAATTTATTTCCTCATATTTCAAGGGCTTTATCTACATTAGTTAGCTGTCATCAGCTTTCTCTAATATTGACCATAACATAAACCACATTAATCATGTATATTTCACATCAAATATTTATGACAATTATCATACAATATATATTTAGTTTAGTTCCAAATAAAAATATATATAAATTTGATTTAGGAAGAGAAACTTTTACTTGTTCCATAATTTTCATGACATGTTATGAATAAATTTTACATAAACTTTTTCTAAAATATTTGTAGAAATTATTAACAAAATCATGAATTAAAGGATATAAAACCTAGACCATATTCATTATTAATATTGCTGAACGTTGTTAAAAACTTAGTTAAAACGTAAATGATTAGACAATCTTTGTCCAGTCAATTATTTTATTGTTGTTAAATATTTTAACAACTTTCTTTAAAATTCAAAGGGTTTTAAGACTTCTAGTGAATTTCGAAACTTACACGTAATTAGAGAATATAAACTTCCGCAAAAGTCAAGATTAAAGTTTACTTCTTTTTTTTTTTTTTTTCCCTCTTAATGCAAATATGATATGACGACGTGTTTTGCTACAGGAAGCAAATTAAAATCCAAGGTGGAACCCTGAAACCAATTAGAATCCGACAACGTCGCATGTCATGCCAGGTGTCCTTTCTACTTCCAACAACAAAGTCAACCGCATCCTCTTCTCTCTCTAGCTACGATGATGTCTCACACTTTGACAATTGTCCCGCAGAGGAAATTTACAGTCGCACGCTGTTGGTTTTCTGCACAAGTTGTCGATCTCGGAAACTAACTATCAAGATCTTCAAAGTCAGTGAAAATCTGGTGTTTGTTTCATCAAACTCTATCTAACAATAGAAGCCCTCGTCACTAGTCAAATGCTTTTATATTATCTACTGAGATTTTCCCTAGCTTGCTTCTGTTTACATTTTCACTGTCGATAATGTAAATTCTGTATATTGATTGTGTGTTTAATGTACAATAGAGGTGGCCTTATATAGGCAATATACAAGGAATGGACTAAGCCCAATGGGCTAATACATGGACTAAGCCCAATGGGTCAATACTAAACTAAAACTATATTATATTAACATCCCCCACAAACTCAAGATGGTAAGATAGAAACAAGCTTGAGTTTGGAAATCAAATCGCGAAAAACGTCCAGGATAAAGAGCTTTGGTGAAGATATCAGCAGGCTGATTAATGGAGGAGACTGAAAGGAGCTTAACAGTACCTTGAGTGACATGCTAGCGAACAAAGTGACAATCAATTTCAATATGTTTAGTACGTTCATGAAAAACATCATTGTGAGTAATCTGAATAGCACTACGATTGTCACAGTAGAGAAGAGTAGCAGTGGACTGTTTGACTCCCAGATCACCAAGTAACCAACGTAACCAGAGAAGTTCTTGAGTAGCATCAGCAATTGCACGATATTCAGCCTCAGTACTAGAACGTGCAGTAACAGTTTGCTTCGACGTGCATTATATGGCCTCAAACAAGCCCCTCGGGCCTGGTTTGCCAAATTTTCCACTACAATCCAGCAATTTGGTTTTCTCTCTAGCTCTTATGATTCTGCATTATTTATCCGCAAGACTGATCATGGTTGCATTTTCTTGTTACTTTATGTGGATGACATGATTATCACAGGAGATGACATTACTGGTATTTCTGATCTCAAAGACTTTCTTCGGCAACACTTTGAAATGAAAGATCTTGGACATCTTAGTTTTTTTCTTGGACTTGAAGTTTCTTCTGATTCTAATGGTTTTTATCTTTCTCAAGCCAAATATGTCTCTGATCTCCTTGCTCGAGCAGATTTGACTGATAGTAAGACTACTGCAAATCCCTTGGAGGCCAATGTCAAACTAACACCCTTGGAGGGTACACCGCTCCGTGATCTTACTCTTTATCGTCAACTTGTTGGTAGTCTTGTTTATTTAACAGTGACTAGACCGGATATTGCATATGCTGTACATGTGGTCAGTCAATTCATGACCGCTCCGCACTCCACTCATTTTGCAGCTGTTCTTCATATTCTCCGGTATCTCAAAGGCACTATGTTTCATGGTCTTCATTTCTCTGCTCACTCATCTCTAGATTTACAAGCGTACTCAGATGCTGACTGGGCCGGTGATCCTACTGATCGACGATCTACTACTGGATTCTGTACAATAGAGGTGGCCTTATATAGGCAATATACAAGGAATGGACTAAGCCCAATGGACTAATACATGGACTAAGCCCAATGGACCAATACTAAACTAAAGCTATATTATATTAACATTCACTTTTCTTTTATTAATTATACAGATTTTACATGCGCTTCCATACTTTAATTAGAAGCTTTTACCATGTCATTGTTAGTGTCCAGAGACATTTCATTTTCTAAATAATATCAGTTTAATTAGAAGCTTTTACCATGGCAACGACACGTCGTGCATACTTTCATTTGACTAATAAAAAAAAAAGGTCCAAGTTTCTGATCATCAAAGATTGTGTGAATCTCAGTTTCCTTTAATGTGGTTCATCAAATTAATTAATGGTTTTGCTTACATATATATAATTACTTGTCGCAAATCTGGGGTGTATACTTGTGCATGCATGGCCTTACCCTATATAGTCATCATCGTGTTTAAAGTTGACTTAAAATAAATATTATATATAGAAATATGTATGTATACGGTATTGGTTATAGAATAATAGAAATGTTGTTAAATTATTGTTGGAGAGGTGTTCAAAAGCTCCAACAAACTTTGAATATTTGTTTGGTGATTTTGATCAAAACTTCCGCAAGGTACGTATCATTTTATATATCATGAGTTCACATATGAATATAAATAGCAAGTGTATCTGAGTTACAGTGTGTGGATGCAAAGTGACACATTTTTTATTTATTTTCATTTCAATTTCATGCACAATTTTTTAATTATTGTACGTGGGTAGGAATTTTGTGTACAAATTCTGCAACGGAGAAATATTATATTAGGGAGAAGATGATCTTGCCTCTACTGATCCTGTCAGTTGGTGAATTATTGCAACCATGAACGGGACACGTGGCTTCGTATTGTGGGGAAATGGAGAATTATGTACGTAGTAATTACACGTAGAGGATATTGTTAGACATGATGATGAAACTAATTGATCAACCTGTATATAATTTGATAAAATGAAACACGTTTTGTGAATATAATATATGGGGATTAAATTAAAAATATAGATTAACCATGCATTTATTAGGGTGGCTACTGACAGGGAAAAAAAGTAAAACTTAACGCTTAAACTTGGCTAACATATTTGAAGAAAATCTACAAAAAAAAAAAAAAAAAGAAGGTAACTTGAGATTGTCTACAACCATCACGAAAAAATTGTTGGGTTAGATGTATGTAGAACCAAATTTACGTACGGTAGCGAAACGAATACCTACAACCTATAAAACTAGCAATTGTGGGAGGCAAAATATACTTGGACATCGGGGTAGTGTCGGTCAAGAATACTTCAACGCTAAATAAGAATTGATTAATATGAAAATGAATAAAATAATAGAAAAATAATATAAAATGATAGTAGTATTCCTTCATGTGAAGATTTGTAGGGAAGTATAAACAGTATTATGAATGTGTGGCTGGAATTCGTGATGATTGACCTCTAGAAGGTCACCAGAAAGGAACTCCAAAGATTTTGACCAGTATTGATATATATATATATATATATATATATATATATATATATATGTAGTCCTCAAAAAATTGCTCGGGGACACGGGGCACTACAACCTGCAAAGATAGAATGCACGTGACCCGTAGGACGTCTGGGACATCGGGGTGGTGCCGGCCAGAGTCACTCCGACGGTCAAGTTAGCGAATGCTAGTAAGTAGATAATGGGTGTAAACTGAGAAGAGTGAGAAATACTTCCTATTAACTCGGGGGTTGAGATATTCCTGATTGAAGGAGATGTAAGGTCGGCTAACTAGACTACGATCAGAAGATGATCGGGGATGATAAATATTAGCCAGAAAATGCTGTCTGAGTATTGATTGTTTTAGGATGTGAGTTCACGAGTCCCCCTCTTTTTGGAGAACTATCCTTCATTTATAGGGGTGATATTTTTGTCCGTTGAGGGAATTCATCATTTTCTTGTTTTGCTGCCTCAAATCAAGGAAATTTGTGGATGTTTTCTTGATTTGGCCGTTTAGAATTTAATCATGGTTTGTAGGACCGTCTTATTTAAAGTAGATAATGATTTGGTCTTCCACAGACCCAAGAGGATCCCATTTCGTGCGACATGTCGTGGGACATGGAAGATTCCCGAGTGTGGTCGTTGTGAAGTCGTTTCCTTGTCGCTGCTTGGATCGATGTGTGATGGTTGTTTAAATGGGTGTCGTGCGACATGGGATCGTAAGGTGTGGCTGTTCATGGAGTCATATGATCGTCTTTATTTGGACCATCGTACGTTGATCGTAGAAGGATCGTCGTGCGACCATTACCATTGGGCCAAGTTGGTTGACCACCTTCGACCAAGAAGGTTGTGTATTTTGACCATTTTTAGCTCTGGGCTTGGTCATGTGATGTAATTTGGGCTTTTGTGGTGGACATTTGTTTGTGTTTTGCGCTCGACAAATTTTGGCTACTACAATATATATATATATATATATATATATAGAGAGAGAGAGAGAGAGAGAGAGAGAGAGAGAGAGAGAGAGAGAGAGAGAGAGAGAGAGAGAGAGAGAGAGAGAGAGAGAGAGTGTGTGTGTGTGTGTGTGTGTGTGTGTTTAGGGAATTCTCAGTATTCAAAAGCCAACCCCTTAGCCTGTGAGGGGTCTCCCTTTTTATACTTGTGGTTTGAGTGTCCAAATGATGAGTCTACGGGGATGTTACAAGAATTGAATAGGTATATTTATTGTCTTTAAACGGGTATCTTTAGGATCACGAGACCGTTTTACCGTTAATGAATTCATTGATTCTCGTATTCTCTTCATGATACAGTCGACTGTTATAGGTGTCTCTTAAGGTTGGTTTTGTGTGGATGGCTTTCGTGTGATGTTGAACGCTCTATAAGGTTTCAATCACTTGTTCTAATCAACTTTGAATATCTTATATATAATGTGTTCTATATGAAGATGTTTTGTCAAATGCTCTATTTAAACAATGTGTGAATGTGGAACGTTACTTTTGTCGCATGTTTAGTCTATGTCGAATGCTTTATGAGGTCGATCATTTGTTTTGATCAACTTTTGTTTTGCTAACCATGGAGCGTTCTACATGATGAACATTAGTCGAATGCTCTATGTGGATGATATCTTGTATTTTATGAGTTTGGTTGAGCGATCTACGCCGTGTAGTGGATATGAGAAAAAAATATTCTTGTAGAGCGCTCTAGATATTGTATCTTTTGTCGAACGTTTTTTTAGGTTGAACCTTTGGTTTGAACGTTGATTTGCTATTTGTGGAATGTTATGCTTGGTGATATTAGTTGCATGCACCCTGTGTTTAACGGGTAATTGTTGAACGCTTCGTATGTCGAATGTGTTGATGATATCTCATATTTCTGGGAGTTTAACCGAACGTTCTACTCCTCATAGTTTGAATAAGGATCTTTTCTATTCTGTAGATTGTTTTATTTATTGTGTATTATTGTCGAACACTTTATATGTCGAATGCTTTACTAGGTTGAGTGTTCCATATGGATGAAGTGTGTGTTTTCGAGTTGATAAGGTGTATTATTGTGTTTGGACGTTTCCTCTGAGCGGTCTACTTGTCGAACGTATATAGATGGCTCTCATATGCTTACTGTTTGAGCGTTCGACATGTGTCCCTTTATGCAATGATTAACATGTGGCTTGGTCATTTAATGCTCCTATCAGAGATGATTGACATTTGTTCTTTCTAAGGTTCTTCAGGTGCTTCGAATATGTGTCATGTGTCCTGCTTTTATTTTGAAAAGACATGTGACTATTGGTTATTCTTTTGGTGGCTATGGAGAGTCATGATTCCCATCAGATGTTGCCATATGTTGGGATCATTCTCGAGTGTTATCTTTTTATTCTAGCTTTTTGGCTTCTTCGTGTTTATTTCAAACTCAGTTTCAAAAAAGACTGAAGCAGTTTCTTCCACAACAAAATTTTTTGCAACAGCTTAGTGAGAGATTTTGGATTCAACTCGTTTCTCAACGTTTCTTCATCGCATTTGGTAAGCTTTCTGTTAATCTTTTTGTAGTTTTTCCTTACATTTCGAAGTTTTTGCCTGATTTTTTTTTTTTAGGTAAACTTGTTTGTTGTTTATCTTGTCTTTCATGTTTCTCAGTTTTTGGCCTTCGAAAAATGAAGAACCATTGTTTTTGTTTATTCGTTTTTGTTGTAGTTTGTTCCTGCTTTAGTGTTTTTGCTTGAATGTATCTTCTATAGTCGGACGTATTTTTGCAGTCGAATGCTCTATGTGTTCCTTTTTGTCGAGCGTTCTTTTTGTGTCTTGACGTAATGACACTTATCGAGCACTCTATAGGTGCTTTGACCTTTAGATGCTATATTTGTTGAGCACTCTTCATGTGTCTTGACACAATGGTCCTAGTCGAGCGCTCTATAGGTGTTTTGATCAAGTAGTTTTTGGTCAAGTGCTCTAATTAGATTTATGTAGCATCATATGGTTTGTAAGTTAATGTATGTTGACCGCTAATTCTATAATCACACTTAGATGTCACATCATCTTACAAAGTCGAAAGAATCTGATCTCATGGTAGGCCCATAATATCTGGCAATTAAGGCCCTGCTCGTAAGACTCCTTAACCCTTAATGGTTGTCATATTTTCCCTCATAAAGCTTATTGAGTATTATTTTAGCTTCTATGGGGTCCAAGCATCTAAGAGAAGGCTCTAAATATGATCTTTTATACAACCGGCCTTCGATCATGCTGAACCTCGCTGATTTTGCTGTTATATTCATTGCCTCGTTACAGTCTGACGGCAGTAGATCGTTGTTCAAGTAGTTTATAATATGAGTCATTCAGACCGCGTCTTCTGTGAATGAGAATACTTTTACTTTCTTGTCCTTTCACACGGCTGGCCATTGAACAAACACTATTGGTATAGAACGGTCCGTTTTGTCCAGTGTTGACCCAAGGTTAGCCAGGGCATCTGCATAAGCATTTTATGATCGCAGGACTTGTTCTACCTCAGATACCTCAAATGTAAACCGTAGTTGATTCACAAGGGCGAGATAGGCCATCATCTTGACATCCTTAGCTGGATAGACCCCTTGCATTTGTCGCACGACTAACTGGGAGTCGCTCTTCACCTTTATCCGTCTGACGCTCATATCCCTAGTGAGTGTAAGTCCGACTACCAAGGCTTTGTATTCTGCCTTATTATTTGTTGTCTTAAACCCATAACGGATGGACTGTTAGAAGGTATATCTCTCAGGAGACTAGAGTATAATGCCAAGACCGCTTTCTTTGACGTTACTTGAATCGTCGACTGCTAGAATCAAGTTTCTTGTGTTGAATCCTTGGTGAGTGTAAGTAATTTTTTCTCTGCCTGCAAGTTAGTGTCAACTGTGAAATCAGCTTTGAAGTCTGTAATTACCTGGGATTTGATGGATGTACGTGGTTGGTAATTGATATCGTGCTCGGAAAGCTCTACCGCCCATTTTATTAGCAGACCGAAAACTTATGGCTTATGTTGTATGCTCTTTAAAGGGAACGTGATTACTTCCATGATAGAATGACATTGAAAGTACATATGTAACTTTCTTGCCGCCGTGACGAGTGCTAAAGTGTTCTCCAGTTGACTGTAACGGGTTTTAGCATCAAGTAATTTCGTGCTGGTGTAATAGACTGGCAATTGTTTGCCTTATTCTTTCCTGACCAAGACTGCACTGACAGTAGTCTCGGAGATTACGAAGGTAGACCAGTAAAACCTCTCCATCTTTAGGTTTTGAGAGCAACGGTGCACCAGTCAAGTATTTCTTCAACTGTTGTAAAGCGTTCTCGCGCTCATCTGTCCATTCAAAATTCTTATTTTTTCTCAAAGTACGAAAGAAATGGTGGCTGCGCTCCGAGGACTTCGAGATGAACTAATTTAATGCTTAAAGTCGACCGGTCAGCCTCTGCACATCTTTAACACACGTAGGTGACAGTATCCTCGTGATTGACTAGATTTGGTTAGGATTCACTTTGATCCCGCTTTTGGTGACCAGATAACATAAAAATTTCCAGAAGAAATTCTAAAAGAGCATTTAGTAGGATTGAGTTTCATGTTATACCGGTCGAGTACGTCGAATGATTGACGTAAATAATCTAGGTATTGCTCTGCTACAACTGACTTGACTAGCATATCATTAATATATACCTCCATGGTCTTGCCCAACATCTTTGCAAATATCTTGTTTATTAATCTTTGGTTGATTGCTATAGCGTTCTTTAACTCAAAGGGCATGATTTTGTAACAGTATATTCCTTGCTCTATGACAAACACAGTTTTCTCTTAGTTGTCCTGATGTATGAGTATCTGATTATAGCCTGAGAAGGCATCAATGAAACGCAGTAGCTCGTGTCCAGCAGTCGCGTCCACTATTATGTCGATGTGCAGCAATGAGAAAGAATCCTTTGGGCATACTTTGTTGATAATGGTAAAATCAATGCAAACACGCCATTTTACAATATTCTTATTTACTACAATGACATTTGCTAGCCAATCAGGATAGTTCACTTTGAGAACCGATACTAATCAGATTTTGTATTTCTTCGTTGATGACTTGATTAAGCTCTGGTGCGAACTTGTGCCGCTTCTGTTTCACAGAGGGGTAGTCCGGATCCACCTGCAACTGGTGCACCATCACTTTTAGATCTATACCCACCATATTTGTGTGCAACTAAGCGAAGCTACTATGTTATTGAGCTAGAAAGTCTATCATCTTAGCTCGAATTGCTGGGGGTAACCTCGACCGAATCTTCACTTTATGATCTGAAAAATCTGGATTAATTGCTACTTCGTCAAGGTCCTCCATATTAGGTTGCTCTTTATCGAGCTGAGGCGTCGGGTGCTGTAATTGCTATAATGATGCTAGCTTGGCTTTCAATATGCTTTGATAGCAGTCACGTGACATTTTCTGCTGCTCGTAAACCTCTCGCACACCCCACTTGGTTGGAAATCAAATCACTTGGTGGTATGTTGAAGGTATTGCCCTCATCTCATGAATCCAGGGTCACCCCGTTATGATGTTATAACACGAGGGACAATAAAGTATTATGAACCTTGTATTTAGGTTCACTCCTTCAGCATAGATTGGTACGACGATCTCCCTAATTGTACTATTGTGTTCTCCACTAAATTCTACGAGGACAGTCGAGCGTTGAATAATAATAGATTCATCTACCTTTATTTCTTTCAAGGCATCTAAAAATAAAATATTAGTAGAACTCTCGTTATCTACTAAAATTCTTTTAATGAAGCAGTTGGCTATATGTAAAGAAATAACCAAAACACCATGGTGAAGGTTAAGGAGACCGGTGTGCCCATCACCAGTGAAGCTTATTGCCTGGTCGAACGTAGGGTTGACCACCCCTCGAAGGGGGACCTCGGGGTTCCTTACTTGTTGTGCGTAGCATTTTGCCTTCAAAAACGTGTCTCCATTTACCTATTTTCCTCCTAAGATAACATTCACCGTTCATTCATGTCTTGGTGGTTCAGGAGGTAGAATTGTTTGGCTTTGAAGCTGCTTTTCATCACGTTGTGCCAACGTGTTCTTTCCCTTGTCTGTCAAGTACTCCTTCTAGTGGCCCCTCTTGAGGAGCTCTGTGACTTTCAATCGTAGAGCGATGCAATCCTCAATCCCGTGTCCGTGATCTCCAAGGAATCACACCATTTTGACAAATCTCTCTAGTCTGGTGGGCTTACAATCTCCTATGCCTTTATATTAAAACTGTACTCCAGTAACCTGTTTTTTGGTCTATCTATGTGGCATTCTACTATTGGGTATGGCTCTATTTTGTGCTCAGTAGTCTTTCGCTCTACCCTATTATTATACCTATTATCGATTCTGTTAGGTTGAGAGGGATGGTAATTTACCCCATCTTCCTCCCACTTGATTTGTGTCTATGCTTGGCGAGAACTCCTCCATTATTTTGCACGGGTATTTGGTTAACTCCTTATACAGGTCTCAATAATGGAGTAGAACATTCTTGAATGCTGATATTGTTGTTGCCTTGTTGCAATGTTGGATAAATACTTTCTCCTTGTTGAACAGGCTGACGTAGTCTCGGAATCGCTCTCCTCTCCTTTGGCCTATCGTGTATAGATCATCCGATTGTTTCTCTAGTTCCCTACTGCTGACGAGTTATTTGACAGAAGTATCCATCAGTTGTGCAAAAGAGTTGATCGAATTGTTGGGCAAATTCGTGTACTACTGAAGTATTGGTCCTACGAGGCTTGAGCTAAAGCTTTTGCAAATGCATGATTCTCTAAGCTCACATGGAATAACAGTAGTGAACATTCGTTGTCTGTACTGAGCGATGTGATCATCTGGATCAGTCGTCCTATTAAACTGCTTTATGTTGGGGAAGTTGAATTTTCTCGGCATTTTTACCAAATGCAGTAGTTTTTACAAATTGGGAATCTGCAAAATTATTCACTGCGCTCTTGATAGGAGCCTGCATTCTAGGGATACGTTGTATCAAAGCTTTTATCTCTGCAAACCTGCGTGTAAATTCTGGAATAGAAGTGTGAGGGTTAGGATTTACTAACTCTACATCGTGTGGGGTCGATGTGGAAGACGTCATTAGTGTATCGGGCAACAACAAGCTACGGTGAGCTATTCCACCCATTGCCAACGGAGGGATCCGTAAATGAGGTGCGGTTGTGGCTCCTTATAGGCAGCCAGTCTCATTCAACACATGGGCTGCTGTTTATGGTGCTCCATTGTCGAACGCCCCATTATCGTTCAAATTAGCGTGCTCCCTTCTCACTCGGGGTTGACCCTACAATAGGGTAATGCAGCCGGTTGTTGTCGCTCGACATTCACGGCTTGGTCGAGCGTTGGTACGGTCCCAGGTAAAACATCATTGGGAGTTGACAGTGCTTGCACCCTTATCTGAAGTTTTTAGTTCTCGCTCTCATGGCTTGGTTCTCCGCTTCCAAGGCTAGGAGCCTTTGGGAAATTTCATTCATCTAGATCACTAGTGCTTGAAGTTAGGCTTCCACAGCGCTATGATTTGAGTCATATGTCATGTTGTTTGTAGATCGTTAGCTATGTTTGTTCGAAGATTGTTGTGCCCCACGGTGGGCGCCAAATTGTAGAACCCGATTTACGTTGGGTAACAAAACGAACGCCTACAAGCTTCAAAAATCAAAATTAAAAATCATGGGAGCCAAAATATGCTTGGACGTCTGGATGGTGCCGGGCAATGACACTCTGACATTCAAATCAGAATTAATTAATATGAAAATAAATAAAATAATGGAAAAACAGTATAAAAAAAATGATAATAATTCCTTCGTTTGAGGACTTCCAAGGGAAGTATAGACAATATTATGAATATGTGACCGAAATTCGTGATGATTGACCTTAGGAAGTCCACCAGAAAGAAACTCCAAAGATTTTGACCAAATAAGTATTGAGAGAGAGAAATAGTGTCTATGGAATTCTCAGTATTCAAACGCCAATCGCTTGGCCTGTGAGGAGTCTCTCTTTTTATACTTGAGGTTTGAGTGTCCGTTGGAGCAATCTACGAGGATGTTACAAGAATTGAATAAGTATATTTATTGTCTTTAAATGGGTATCTCTAGGATTACGGGACCGTTCTACCGTTAATGAGTCCTTTAAGTTCTCGCGTAATGCTTTTTTTTTTTCGTGCATTCTATGTGACTATTACGTTTTACACTATCTATAACTTTTTTGGACTTTACTTTTAAGCTCTATTGTGTTTTATTTGGCTTTATAGGTTTTATGGGTTTAATGGGCTTTGTGGGCTTTAGTGTTTTCATAAAGGCTTCTTTTATTTTCTTTTGTTGGTGATTTTTGGGCCTAGCCCATTGACATTATTTGGTTACTACAATGTACAAGGTCAGGTTAGCAATTTTTTTCTTTCTTTTATTAATATAATATAATTTCTGCAACAATTGTCAATAACTTGAAACTCAAAATAGATGATCACAATGCATTCACTCATTTTTTTTAAGTGATTAATATATTTTATTTTTACATATGTGATAAGGATTTGAATATCATATTTATTAATAAAAATTACTTTTTAAGTTTTAAATTTTAAATTGGTTGATAATTGGATTGGAAATTTAAGTAGCTCGAATACAACACATAGTTTTTTTTTTTTTTTTAAATGTGAAATCAATTTAGTCAAGGATTTATTAAGATTTATCGAGATCAATCACTATATGTGTGACATGGATAACTATTTCCACAACTTCGAGATATCTACACACACGATATAAGAAAATAGCTCCTCTTTTATGCAGGTAAATTTTGTATGGTAAAACTTAAACTCTTACCACTAATTTAATTGGATGTAATGGACACACCACTTGAACTAAGAGAAATAATATGTCTGGACTTTGTACACTTGGAAATGTGATCAAAAACTTTTGTGTCACATATATGATACATAGGCATAGTTCTAATACTAACTCCAAAAAAAGGTGGTCGCATGTATACTTTGGTGGTAACCACACCTCTCAATACAGTTAAGGTCCGGTTCGAATTTTCCTCCAACAAGTCAAGGTGCTCTATTAATACCCACATGGCCACATTCAAACAAAATAGAGTTGCAGTTCAAAGTAAGTACCCGTTTGAGTGGTATAGAGGGTTTCAACTACAAGGCCTAGCCCAATTTGACTACATATACTATTACTTGGGTCAGCTTGACTGCATCTTGAGTCTGGTCCACTGGGCCTAAAGTTCAGACCCATTATGAGCCCAGTGTGATTTCTTGCCATTTTACCGTGTCGGAAACCTAGTGTTTTTATGTTCAAAGAGATTATTTACACATATTGTTACTATTATTATTATTATTATGTTAAGGACTTGGGAGCTCACGTAGATGTAAGTGCCCTTAAATTATGTATTTAGAAATAAGAAATTTTAGGCGGTGCTACCTCCGTGAAAAGGTTTAACCAACCAAAACTTTTCTAATATGAAGAATGGAGAAAGTCTGTATATTATATATATAAAATTATATTTTTATTTATTATTTATACATCGTATAATATAAATTGCATTTTAAAAAAATAGCACGGGTGATAATTTGCAAGAAGCCACTTGAACAATTTGATTATATAGCTGTTATTTTAATCAATTTGATTCTCTAATGCAATGCAATGAATAGCCAATAATGCAATGCAATGAATAGCCACTAAAAAAAAATAATTCTGTTGGGATTTGGTAGTTGTATCTGTAACGTGTGGTTGAAATGAAAATAGAAAAAGATTTGGTGTCCAAGAAGTAATCATAACATACATCCAAGTGTACGGTTGCTGGATTTGGTCACCTTATTGCCTTGCATTAGAGAAAGATCTAAGAGCATGCAAGGACTGTGTCTGTGAGAGGTTGAGAGCGGTGAGTCTGACCCCAGTTTCTCTGCCTTCATTTCAGACATTTCGACTGCAAAAGTTGTCACATGTTTCCCCAATTTTTTTACCTCATTTTTTTTTTACTTTTAATTTCTCGGTTAATTGTTGTTACTAACATATGTAAATTTTCAAAGACTCCTACTAGTATTTTGATAGCATAAATCTTAACTGATTTCCCTTCTGATCAATAACCTCACAATTATTTTTGTTCTATAAATGACAAAATTTATAAGAAAGTAATGGATAATATTTTAAGTTTGAATCGTCAAACTATATATAATACGTAAAAAAAATATATATATATAAAAAAATATTTCTTATAAGGAACAAAGAATATCATATTAGTTAGTTTTATTTTTGAGTATTCAAAAACTAAAGTGTGTTTGTTAAAAGCAAAATGCTTTTTACTAATTACAACTTTTTTTTTTTTTTTGGTGGGGATAAGGGCTCAAAGGCCTAGAAAAACACTACCCAGTAACACTAGAATGTCTAACAAAGAAAGTACCCTCAACATCCCTAGTGTAAGCAAGCTTAGCACATGGAGGAGGAGTCTGAAAATTATTCACTAGCTAAAAAATCAGCAACAAAATTATTCACTCCGTAGACGTGCATTAGAGCACAGCTCCAGCAACAAAATTATTCACCCCGTAGACGTGCATTAGAGCACAGCTCCAGCTTCTATTCATTAAGGACCTGCATCTTTGAACCAAGTGAAACATGAGGTTGTTAGCATTGCAATCCTCTTTGATTAAGGACACAGCCTCAAGCGAATTAGAATCCACCTGAACCCTCCTGTAACCATCACCCATGCCATGATCAAACCTTCAATAATAGCCCACAATTCAGCCTCAACAATACTATCAAAACCCTTAAAGACTGCAAAGCCTTTGACCCATATGCTATTCTGATATCTAAGAACTCTACCACCAGCAATGTGACCTGAATCTCTGTTCCTACTTCCATTAGCATTCATTTTAACCCAGCACTCTTGAGGAGGCCTCCAAGAGATAGGAATAGACTACAACTTCTTAGCACCTACATCCCCACCATTAGCATTCAACCACTCCATCTTATACTTCATAATAATCACATGGGGCTGTAAGGGAATGCAGAAATCCTCTTCAAACATAGCTTTGCATCTCTATTTCCAAATAAACTACATAATCAAAGAAAACGAAAGAAAGCTGCAAGACTTATCCTTATCCAAATTGCTATTTCTCAGGTTCAAAAGCACCCAGCTCTCCAAGTCACCTTTGAAGCCAGCAGATTGGGAGATGCTCTGCTTCCACCCCTCCCAAATAGCTAAGGAAACTCTGCACCATCTCCCAAGGTGCTCTATGTCTTCTCCTCCCACACCACACCTAGGACAGGCCTCCTCCATCGTAACACCCCTAGCAGCCCTTTGGACATTAGTAAGAGCTTTCCATGGAGAAGTAACCTGAAGAAATATTTTAGGGGAATTTTAAGTCTCCACACAAACTTCCATTTCCAATCGATGTCCCTCTGAAGGATGTTATATGCGGATCTAACTGAGAAATCATCATTCCAGTTAGCCCCTAAATCTGCTTGTCGGAAATACTTCCTTTTAACTCAACAGGAATGCTCACAATATTGTGTATAACATTCTAGGGTAACACAATTGATAAGTTGGCTACATTTCATCCTTCAATATCAACATAATCACTCACTTTTTCAAGTAAAACATTATCACTTAAGATAATTATTGTATAGAGATGAAGGGCCCCTAAATCAGGAACCCAATCCTCCTTCTAAAAAGAAATCTTACTCCCACAACCAACTCTCCATTTAAGGCCTCATAAAATAAGGTTGAAACGTTACAACTTTACAACTACATCAAGCATGCTGAAAGCAAAAATACTTTGGAAATTATAGAAAGCAAAAGTGGCGGTAAGGAAAAAGACCAAAAAGAAATCTTACTCCCACAACCAACCCTCCATTTAAGGCCTCATAAAAGAATATTGAAACGTTACAACTTTACAATTAATTATAACTTTACAATTACATCAAGCATGCTAAAAGCAAAAATACTTTGGAAATTATAGAAAGCAAAAGTGGCAGGTAAGGAAAAAATTCTCTTTCTAAAAAGAAATCTTACTCCCACAACCAACCATCCATTTAAGGCCCCATAAAAGAAGATTGAAACGTTACAACTTTACAACTAATTACAACTTTACAACTACATTAAGCATGCTAAAAGAAAAAATACTTTGGAAATTATAGAAAGCAAAAGTGGCAAGTAAGGAAAAAGATTATGTGACAAAGCCAGAACTTCACTTAAAACAAAGGGATATTACTATAATCTCCCCTATAATTTAGTATATTCGTCAAAATCTCCCATATAATTTCATTTATGGCCAAAATTCTCCCTCTAGTTTTATTTTATAGTTAAAATCCCCCTATATGGAAACTCTAACAACTATCCATTTAAAAGTTGTAAAGAGAATTCTTCGCTATCTAAAAGGTACAATTGACTTTGGCTTGTTCTATTTAGTTTCTAATGATTACAAGTTCATTGGATATAACGATAGCGATTGGGGTGGAGACATAGATAATCGAAGAAGCACTACTGGATTCGTATTTTTCATGGGAGATACTGCTTTCACATGGATATCAAAGAAACAATCGATTGTCACATTGTCCACTTGTGAAGCAGAATATGTTGCTGGTACCTCATGCGTTTGTCATGCAATTTGGCTTAGAAATCTATTGAAGAAGATAGGCTTGATACAAGAAGAGCCGACCAAGGTCTGTGTCGACAATAAGTCAGCCATTGCCTTAGCAAAGAATCCAGTATTCCATGATCGAAGTAAGCACATCGATATTCACTATCACTATATAAGAGAGTGCGTTGCAAGAAAGGATGTACAAGTTGAATATGTAAAGTCACAAGATCAAGTTGCGGATATTTTTACTAAGTCACTGACAAGCGAAGACTTCATAAGATTAAGGAACTTACTAGGGGTCACAAGATCAAGTTTTTTTTTTTTTTTTTGGGGGGGGGGGGGGGGGGGGGGGGGTGGGTGGAGCTATTGGATTATAAACTTGATTCATTATGGGAGCCCAAACCCAAGCCCAAGCCTAATCAAATTGGAGTCCAAGTCCATAAATAATGTTCAAAACTACAAGCCTTCTACCTATAATCTTCTAGGGTTTGATAATTATGCATAAAAACCATGTGGTTAATTAGAAGGTTGTATAAGAATGAGGTGTATGGTTATTGTAATTTTGGATTAATTTATTTATGTGATCTAAAATTATTTATAATTAGTATAAATACCCCTCCCCATTTTAGTTTAGGCATTAAGAAAAAGCAAGAACTTCTAAGTAAGTAAAGAAGCTAAAGAGTGAGTTGTAGTATCTTAGTTCTTGAGTGAGAGTATTATTGTAATATTTGTCTTAAGTTTGAATAGAAATTGTTCGTATGAGTGTTTCATTTCCAATAAAGTGGTAGTAAGTTTTAATTACCAAAATACCATTGACCGTTAACTTTTTTGTTAGGAATATTATTAAAACCCCCCTCTAATTTGGTGCATTAGTTAAAATCTTCTCGTAATTTTATTTATGGTCAAAACCCCCTTCCCTACCTCTCTCTTAATTTCATTTTATAGTTAATTTTTTTCATACTGTCAGTTTTAATTAACAAAATGTCTTTAACCACTAACTTTTTTGTTAAAAAAAAGGGCACCTAGAATATATGGTAAATATCTATATATATTAAATTAAAATATTTTAATTTATAATATCAATGAATCTCTACCCTCCATTATATGATGGACGATAGAGATCAAATATAAAAAATTAAATAATTTAAAATTTAAAATCTACGAAGATGGACGGTGGAGTTTATTTCTTAATTTTAAATTTTTTATGTATTGTTTTTAAAATATTTTGTATTTATCATTTCTATTATCCATCTATGGAAATAGACGGTGGAAATCCATCTTTTTATTTTTAAATTTTAAATTTTTTAATATTTTAAATTTTAAAATATTATGTTAAAAACTTTAGGACACCAAGAGTATACATATATAAATATATATATATTAAATTAAAATATTTTAATTTATAATATTAATAAATCTCTACCGTTTATAATATAATGGATAGTAGATATTAAATATAAAATATTAAAATATTAAATATTAAAAAAATAAAAAAATTTTGGATCTCCACTGTCATAAACAAATTTTTTTTAAAAAAAATTACATAAAATTTTTTAAAAAAAATGTATCTCTACTGTCCATCTCTATAGATGAATAATATATATTATAAATACAAATTTTTTTTAATAAAATAAAAAATAAAAAAAATAAAAAATGAACTTCAATTGTCCATCTCTATAAATTTTAAATTTTTTTAATTTTTAATTTTTTAATTGTTTAGTATTTTATATTTGATCTCTTCCGTACATCATATGATAGACGGTAGATATTTATTGATATTATAAATTAAAATATTTTAATTTAATATATATAGATATTTATTTTTATATTTTTGGTATCCTAAAGTTTATAATAAAAAAATTAACAGGTAAAGATATTTTGATAATTAAAACTAACAATAAAGAGGAAATTAACTATAAAATGAAATTAAAAGAATTTTGACCATAAATAAAAGTAAAAAAAAATTTTAATTAATACAATAAATTAAAGAAAAATTTTAATATAAAAATTAAAGATTAATGATATCTTAACTGTTAAAATTGATGATTATAAAATAAAATTAGAAATTTTTTTTAATAATAAATAAAATTAAAGAGAATTTTAAATAATTCACTAAACGAGATTTTAATAATATTTTTAAAATAAATTACAAATAAAGTAGCTGTCAACCACTCCTATTTTCATAGCATTACCATTTCAAAGTTTGTGTGCGCAAATTTTTTATATTTTATAGCAAACCCCACATTGGAAAAATCACCACATAATTAATATATATATATATATTCTGAGTTATCGAGAAAAATGCAATAGTAGTTCACAGTTACAGGCTTACAGCAACACGTATCTTGAACTGTGAGCCTCTCTTTCCCTGTTTTCCAAAGATGGCGTCAGCTCAGCCACCTACAGTCAAAGTTATTGATCAATGCCAGGTTTCGCCACCGCCAGCCTCTGTGTCCACAACCACCTTTCCTCTCACTTTTTTTGACATGGCTTGGCTTTTCTGTCGTCCCTTGCAGCGCATTTTTTTCTATGAATTCTCTTATCCCAGGTTTCATTTCACACAAACTGTTCTTCCCCATCTCAAAGAATCTCTCTCTCTAACTCTCCGTCATTTCTTCCCCTTTGCCGCCAATCTCACATGTCCTCCGCCACCTTACGAGCCCTATATTCTTTACAAGGAAGGAGATAGCCTTCAGGTAACCGTCGTTGAATCTGACTCCGATTTTAACTATCTTGTAGCGAACCATGCACGAGATGTTAAAACGCTTCAATCACTTGTCCCAAAACTGCCATCTACAAGTCTGTCATCGGACACCACGCACGTGGTGCCTACTATGGCAATTCAATTTACTGTATTTCCAAACAAAGGAATTTCCATTGGTTTAACGTTTAATCACGTGGCCGCTGATGGGAGGAGTTTCAATCACTTCATGAAGTTTTGGGCATCAGTTCATAGATCAAAATCGGAGGACTTGAATTCCCTTTCATTGCCCTACCATAATAAGGATATAGTCAAAGATCCGAATGGACTCTCATCTATTTTCTTGAAAGATTCTCGCACTTGGGAGATCAGCCCTGTCGGAGATGATCCTTCAGACAATCTTCTGGTTACTTTCGTGATAGACCGAGCAAAAATTGAGCAACTGAAGCAATATTGTGTTGCAACTCTAAGCAAAAACGGTGAGGAACTAGCACAAGTACGCATTACAACATATGTAGTAACATGTGCTTTCATGTGGGTAAATTTAATGAAGTTACAAGAAACAAGTAAGGGAAGTGTAGACGATGATATGCTTTACTATTTCAGTTCTTCAGCAGACTGTAGAGAACGGTTCGAGTTTTCAATACCGGGAACATATTTTGGTAATTGCCTAGCATACTTTTTTGTATCAGCTAAAAGAAGAGACCTAATGGAAGGTGGGATAGTCTTTGCTGCCAAAGTTATTGGAAGAAAAGTATGTGAGTTGTCTGAAGGATCAGTCTTGGTAGAGGCAGAGAAGTGGGTGTCCAAATTGGAGAAAATAGTGAACATGGGGCGTCTTGTTTCGGTTGCTGGGTCACCGAAATTCCGGGTGTACGAGACTGATTTCGGGTGGGGAAAACCAAAAAAGAGTGACGTGGTTCACATTGGTGCTTATGGATCTTTCTCTCTCAACGAGAGTAGAGAAGAGGAAGGTGGAGTTCAAATTGGTGTAGTAGTCGAGCGAGACAAATTGGACCTCTTCAATGCCGGTTTTCAGCAAGGTTTGAATATCCATTAAATTTTTTATTTATTTTGTTTTGTTTCGTTCCTCTTCGTCTTCTACCATTATAGACGATTATTGTCAGAGCACAAAATACAAGATCCGCCCAATAAGATCATCATGGTAACACATGTTAGGTGATGAACTTTGTGGACTAACAAAAAAGTCTTCATGGGCTCTCAAGCCAACAGGCCTCCTGCCCAAATTGAGTTGCTCCTGGGCTGGGTCTCTTTGAAGATCTATCAAATAGTTTGAAGGCTAATTTGATAAAATATGTATATGTATATATAGGAGTGGTGTGGCACATGAAATGTGTTCAAACTTCAAACCGTGTTTTAAAGAAACTAAAATAAAATTATTAAATTTAGTTGACAACGTTTTATTTTTTATTTGAGTTAATTACACTCAATCTCCCTGAGGTTTGGCTAATTATATTCGGAATCAAAGTTTGCATTAATGGACACTAACCTCCCCTCACGTTAACGTTGACCGTTAAAATGACCGTTGACTTTTTTCAAATTTTTTAAATGACCAAAATACCCTTGTCACAAATTTTTTTACTGTTCATTAAAAAATTAATGGTGAGATCCAGATTGGATCTCCACCAAGAAAAAAAAAAATTTTTTTTTTTTGAATCTTCATCTTCGAACCCAGAGGGTTCGATCTCGAACCCAGAAGGGTTCGAATCGAACCCTCTGGGTTCGTCGAACCCAGAGGGTTCGAGATCGAACCCTTGTGGGTTCGATCTCAAACCCTCTGGGTTCGACGATGAAGATTCAAATTTTTTTTTTTTTTCTTGGTGGAGATCCAGATTGGATCTCCACCGTCCATCATTGTTGATGGACGGTGGAGATCCAATCTGGATCTAACCATTAATTTTTTTTAATGAACAGTAAAAATTTGTGACAGGGGTATTTTGGTCATTTAAAAAATTTGAAAAAAGTCAACGGTCATTTTAACGGTCAACGTTAACGTGAGGGGAGGTTAGTGTTCATTAATGTAAACTTTGATTCCGAATGTAATTAGCCAAACCTCAAGGAGGTTGAGTGTAATTAACTCTTTTTATTTTGAAAATAAGAGGAGCATACGGGAGATGAATGCGAGTTTCAAATAGAATTTGTTGTTCGGAGATGGATTCAAAAATGACAACATGAGTTTGAAGTGGCTTGAATACTAATACTTATTTCCTTTGATATCTGGAGATGGATTATGTTTAAAGCATGTGACAACACCTTTTACTCGCGTCCGCGAATCATTGCAATTCATAGGTGTCAAACTGTGAGAAGGGAGACACCATCGTCTAATATGACTGACTTTGTATTAAAAGGTATTTATTCAGCCTTTAGTCAATCTCTTTTAATGAAGATCGGTGTGATTCCCGTCGTGTGATCTCCTTCGATTAAATTTCCTTCAAATAGAGGAGATCTAGTTAGACTAGACCTCTTTATTATTATTTTTTTAACTTTTAAATTAATATGATATAAAATTTTTATTTTTAATTAATTAAAAAATTTTATCTCTTATGACAAAGTTTGATTGGATAGGTTACTTTCTTTTATTTATTTAAATAAAATCACATTGTAAAAGATTAAATTAACTAGGTACTAACTGAAGCCAATACTTAATCAACTTTTCAGAGGGAGAAATTTAAATAACAAAGAGTAAATTGCAATAGAATACCTTGACATTTGATCATATTGCAATAAAATTGAAATTTTATTTAATTACAACTTAGTATCTTGATAATTATTAATTTGATCCCTAACTTATTTGTAAATATTACCTTTTAACTTATTTTAATTTTTTTAACTCTCATGATCTCAAAATATATCAATTTAGTCTCAATAACCAAAATTTTGACGGTCAAATTTGATATGAAGTATAAATTAACCATTTTACTCTTTTTTAATAAATTATTAAATTACAAAGATGATTTTACCTTCCAATTTTTTATATTTTAACAATTTTACCTATTTGGATAGTCCAATAAGAAATTGATGTGTTATAAAAATTTTATTTTTAAGAAAAAAATATTTTAAAAGGATTAAATAAAAATAAATATGATAAAATTCATTAAAAATTAAAAGTAACATAATTTATTAAAAATAAAAATAAAATTTAAAATTGAATACTTATAAAATTTAAAATTTAGTTAAAAAAAAATTAAAAAATTAAAAATATTATACATACATGTTTAAGAGTATATTATATAGTATATATACATTATATATATATTATAAAAATAAAATATAATAATAAAATTATAATACATATATATGTGTGTACATTTATTATTATTATATTATATAGATAAAAATATAATAATAAAACTGTAATATATAAATTTATTATATATATATATATGTAATTTTAAGTTTTATAAGTATTTAATATTATATTTTATTTTATTTTTAATAAATGATATGACTTTAAAGATTTTTAAAATTTTAAAATTTATTTTTAAAACTGTAATATATAAATTTATTATATATATATATGTATTAAATTTCTAAATTTTTAGTTTTATAAGTATTCAATTATATATATTTTATTTTATTTTTAATAAATAATATAACTTTAAATATTTTTTAGAATTTTAAAATTATTTTTTATTTTAATAAATTTTATCATTGTTTTTTTTTTTAAAAAAAGAAGAACTTGCATTAAGCAAAAGAACTACCAATAACAAAGTCTGCAGAAATCAAAGAACATTGCCAACTAGGCAAAACAGAAACCCAGAAAAAAGAACAATCAATACCTAGGGCCCATCTGGCTACACTATGAGCAACAATGTTGCAACATCTGGGAGAAAAACTAACAGAAATAGAACTGTTACTACATAGCAACTCCTTAACATCATGAATAACATTTGCCACTTCACATCTAGAAGAAGAAAGACCTTTACACAAGTTAATAACAGTAAGGGTATCTGAAACCACAACAGTAGGGGAAAGATTCTCCTTAATCACTAGCTGAATCCCTTCTAACACCGCAATTGCCTCTGCAACCTCCACCTCCACACAGCCCTGGAAACATTTCGCAACAACCCACAATAAGGAACCACGAGAGTCTCTAGCTATAGCCCTAACATTAAAACAGCCCCTGGCAGAATCCAGGGAGGCATCCATATTCACCAAAAAACCACAACTGGGAGGAGACCAAGAGACAGTAGAAGAAGAAGGAACCTGCAACTGAATAGGCACAGAGACAACAACATCAAACTTGCCCAGAAAATGAACAGCAGAATCCTAGAAGTTTGTGCCATCAGAGGGTGTGCCATGAATAAGAAGGTTTCTAGCATTCCAGGTAAACCGAGAAGCAACAAGAAACAACAAACCCCATATGAGATTAAAAGTTGCAAACACCTAACTACAACGATCAAAAAAATCAACAGCAGGAAAATTTTTCAGCATGGCCATAAAGGGCAGAATTTCCACCTGCATTCAGCACCTCACACCCCCACACAGCGTGGTCAGAGGATTCAGGCAAGCAACCACAAAGATGACAAATAGGGGACCCAACAATACCTCTTCTAAATAAGAGAGCTTTGACATGAAAAAATGTCCCTGCAGACTTTTCAACATAAAATCTTAACTTTGGAAGGGATATTGAGATTCCACAACTTCTTCAACCATGGCAGCGGGATATTGGAACAGGAGGGAGAATCTGTATCTCTCAACTGAAGGGCCAACCTATAAGCGCTCTTAATCGAGAAGTCACCTTTTTTTGTCAAAAATCCAAAGGGGGAATCGCTCAAAGATTGAGCTGGTAAAGGGATGCTCAAAATCAGATTAGCTTCATCCTCTAAAAAGTAATTTCACACAATCGAATCATTTCACCAACCATTTGTGATCAGCCCCGAAATTGAAATCCCCTACGGAAGATATTTGGGAGATAGAATCTTAAAAGGGTAGGACTTTGGCAATCAACAATCTTCGTATATGGAAATACTCTTACCATTGCCAACTTTCCACCTAATCCCCTCATTCAACACATTTTTACCCCACAACAAACTCCTCCAAATAAAAGAAGGTCTCCAACCCAAGGTAGCTTTTAGAAAAGAAGACTCCGAGAAGTAAAGAGCTTTAAGGACACGGGCTAACAAAGAGCTAGAATTAATCAAAACCTGCCACCCTTGCTTCGCCTGCATAGCTTGATTGAATTTTTCAAGGTCCTTAAAACCAATCCCACCCAAAACCTTAGGTTGACACATTTTACTTCAAGCTAACCAATGAGCCTTTTTCTTACCACCATCAATCCCCCACTAAAAATCCGCACACATTCTCTGAATATCTAAACCAAGAGAGCTAGGGAGCTTAAAGCAACTCGTAGCATAAGTTGGTATTGCTTGAGCTACCGCCTTCACGAGAATTTCCCTCCCCCATACAGTAAAAAAACCTACTCTTCCACCCTTGAAGTTTCTGCCATACTCTATCCTTAATATTCCTAAAAATGTGACGCTTATTCTTACTAATAGAAGAAGGCAACCTCAAATAGTAAGCATGACAAGAAACAACCTTCATCCGAAAAATATTTTTCACCAAGTTTCTAGTCTCACAGGAGGCGTTAGGACTAAAAGAGATGGCTGATTTGTCGAAATTAATAGATTGACCCGAGGCACATTCATAACTCTAAAAAATTTCCTTTAGGCGATTACAATTGGAACAAAAGGCATTGGCAAATATGAGGCTGTCATCAGCGAATTGTAAGTGACTGATCGCATGAGGCCCCCTAGCCACCTTAATCCCTTGAACAAGACCCACTCTCTCCGCATTAGCCAGTAAAGCTGACAACCCCTCAGCACACAAGAGAAACAAGTAAGGCGACAAGGGACAACCTTGCCTAATGCCCCTAAAAGGAATAACTTTACCTCGAATATTACCATTGATCAATAAAGAGTAAGATGCCGAAGTTACACAATTCATCACTTTCCTAATCTAATCCTCATCAAAGCCTAGCTTACACATAACCCCTCTAAGGAAATCCCATTCAACTCTATTATAAGCTTTTATCACATCTAATTTTAAAGCAATTAGACCTTTTTTACCCGACCTACGATTCCTTAAAGCATGTAAGCATTCAAAACCCAATACAACATTGTCAAGTAATTAAATAACCCGAAATAAAAGCGCTTTGAGAAGGAGAAATTACCTCACCCAAAACCACCTTCAATCTATTAGCCAACATCTTTGCAATCAATTTGTATACGACGTTGCAAAGGATTAATAAGACGGAATTTCTGAATTCTGCCTGGAGTCTTAACTTTGGGGATTAGAACTACATTCGCCTCACCAATCGCTTTCATGATGCCCCCAAATTTAAAATGTTCAGAATCGCATTTGACATAATATCCCTGACCACTTTCCAAAATTTCTGGAAAAAAAGCACCGGCAAACCATCGGGGCTAGGGACCTTTAGGGGCGCCATCTGCTTCAAGGCTGAAAAAACCTCCTCCCTGGTAAACTTGGCTGCCAAAAAACTGTTCATGGGTGCTAAAATTTTTCTGTCAATAGTACAAACAACGACCTCAACTTCTACACAAGAAGGATTAGAAGATTTGAAGAGAAGATCATAATAGTCAGTGACCACAATCTCCATCTCATCTAACTTGGTTCTCCAAACCCCCTGCTTATCCAACAAACCCTAAATTTTGTTTCTTATTTTCCGTTGAGAGGCTTTAGAGTGGAGAAAAGCTGTATTTCTATCCCTCGATTTCAACCACAACGCTAGGGAACGTTGATGCTAGTTTAACTCTTTCTTTTCTAGCAACTTGTAAATCATGTCCTTCATCTCCTTGACCTTCTTTATATCCAAATTGGCTCCTATAACCGAATACAGCCCTTCCAAGTCCTTCTTCAAGGTTTTCAGCTCCAAATTCGCTGCTGCTGTTTTTTTTTTTTTTTTTTCAAATTCCACTCCCTCAAAGAGACTGCCACATTACTGACTCTCTTTCTCAAAGAAGCAACAATGTTCCCTTTAGAACTTGGAACCCAAGTCTTCTTTATGATTTCAGAGCATTCCTCATCATTAACCTAAGCTGCCTCAAAATGGAATTGTGCCTCCCAATGGTGGGAATCTCCTCCTACCCTGCACACATATGAAATCAATCAGAATTGGTTTATGATCCGAGCCATCACAATCAAAGTGAACCACCCTCGCATCTGGAAAAAGATTCTTCCAGCCTAAATAGCACAAGGCCCTATCAAGACTCTTCTAAATGAGCTCCCCTTGAAGATGACAATTATCCCAAGTGAACTTATACCCGCTGAATCCTATATCTAGTAACCCACACTCATCAATCACATCTCAACCCACAGCAGCATCAAACCTCACTCCACAGCATCAAACCACCCCCAACCCAATGCGATCAACCACAAAACAATTAGCAAAAGCCAAACCACCCTTAATTCTACTGGCTCTACTATGATCCAATCATTTTTCTGACAAAAAAAGTAAACCTGGATTAACCTCACGCACAACATTGCGTAAGGCTCTGAATGTTTGGGAATTTTTCAACCCCCAGACATTTTAGCATAAGGTTTTCATAGCTGTCGGCGGTGTTGGGAACCAATCACAGCCGATAAATCTAATTGAGCTTCACCACTCACTTTAGTCCTCTTCCCCTTTTAAACATTATCAGCCGCCCCAAATAGAACCCTCTAGATTACTACTCTGAACCTGCTGAACCACCCCTCTATTTCTACCCCTCGCCAATCTTTTCCATCACTTTCTTTTAAGACTAGAGACCTTATTCTCCTTAGCTAACTCTACCTGTTGGATTGAAGTGAACTCCTCTGAATTGGGAGTTCTAGAAGAATCTATCTTACTACTAATAAAATCACTCTGCACATCCAACCCCTTGTCCAAACCAACCTCAAATTTGGATCTAAAAGAAGCCTCAGGACCTCTGCACAACCCTTGATTCACCAAGGAAACCACCTCCCTCTAATCAGCAATCAACCTACTATCTGTCATAGGCTTAATATCATCCTTCATGACCCCGCCCACCCTAATAAAGTTGGACCCCAACACCTTTTCTCTTACAGATTTTTCACTCAACTCATCAGCCCTCTAAGGACCCTCATCAGTCGCTTCAGGTGGAACTCCATCTCGTTTATTATCCCCTCGAAGCAGAATCAGTGTTTGAACTTTTTCCACCCCTACCCTTAAAACGATCAAAGGATGGAGCACGAAGCCACTGCCCAAACCGAAGTTTCGAATCATCAATAAACCCCTTGTCATTAGGGTACGTTTGGTACGTGGACGGAAAATAATAGAAAAATGATTGTGTTTGGTATGTCTGAGACGAAACTGTGTACTATACTGTTATGCGTTTGGTATGGCTGATACATGACAATACAAGAGGTTTAAATGACTAGAGTATACTTCTTGTCCTGTCTAATGTTTGTTATAACATATTAGTGATAAATAGGACAGTACAAAACAAAATTTGAATGTTTTTATTAAATAATTTTTTTATATAATATAATAATAATATAATTAAAAAAAGTGTAATTAATAATTTTTATTAAATATAATCTATAGTAAAAGAATATGGAATTCCTATCAAAATATAATCCCTAGCAAATGTGGTAAGCATTAAAGATATATTTTTGTTGATTTGATACAAGAAAAAATATGAAATTTTTATATGATAGCAAACGTGGTAGTATATTAATGGAATTATCATTTTATCATATACCTGAATAATTTACAAGTTGAGGCTGTTATGAGTTGCCTTGGCATAATAAATTGTAATCAATCCATCAAAATTCACATACAAGTTAGACAAGTTTTACAAAATATATCCAAAGTTTCCCACTGATTTGGTTGAAAATATTCACTGTTCTAACAAAATAAAAGTTTCAGATTATGTTCACAATTCAAACAAAATAAAAAATTGTAACATGATAAAAATCCAACCAAATTTAAGTTTCAATAATGTTCACAGAATCACATATGAAAATGTTTACTCCTCTAGAATTGCTTTCACGAAATCTGGCTTGTATGAGTCATCCAAGCCTTTCCAAATGTGCAACTGGTTTGGCTTGTTCCCAAAATACATGGTAACACGTATTACTTGCAAACGATCAAGACCCATACCCTCTAGCTCAGCCCCTAAACGGGTCATTGCATCCCTCTCCCGTAATAGTCTCGGTCAACTTAGCAATATCCTCAAATGCTCTTTCCATGCTTTTTTCAAAAACACTGGTGATGTCTTCTACAACTAAATTCACATTCCTCTTTCTCTTTCGCTTTGATATTTGTTCTGAATTTGGAATAGAGAAAGCAGAGGCAACATTTGAAGGGGCTGACATAGGTTGAGTGAAAGAAGCTTCCAATTCATCATTTTCCAGTCCCATTTGATCCAAAGCATTTGCTGCGGATTTGGCCATACTACTTGTTGCTCGATCTTTCCCAAACACTACTATTAGTTGTTCATAATATGTGAATGGTATATTAGCCGTATAATTCTTGTTAGGATGTTTCTAGTAAAAAAAAAAAAAAAACATATATATATATATTAGAAAATTTAAATTATTTTGCACAACAATAATACTATTAATTGTTTACTTGAGAGAATTAATATAACCACTAACCTTCAAGTATGCCTCTTGAATGTCAGAACTGTCAACAGTAACACATTTGCGTGCATCATCCCAACCGAACCACTTGTGCTGAGCATATCATAAGCTGCTGAATATTTATCTTTCATTCGTTTCATTTTGTTTTGCACGTGTTTTGCCGTTATGTTAATGTTTTCAATTTTTTCACGCATCTTTGCAACAACATGGACATATACACCAGAGCTAAAATTACCTGTATCGCATCTACCACCATAAGCAACAATCCCTTCGAGGATGCTAATTAGTACATCCTCTTCTTCAAGTGTCCAATTACGTCTATCTCCCATATCGAATTTTTCTATGACATAATACACATATAATTATTTAACAGAATTAATAAAGTTAAACAATTTATTTGAAAAACGAAAGGAAACAACATCACATATATGTATCAGCAATGTTGAAAGAAGATAATACATAAATTTGCATGAATTTAGGCAACACCAAATATAATTATAAATAAGGTTCAACAATGTATTTAATTAGAAATAAAGCATGGAAAAAAGATCCGAAATTCAACAATGTTTGACCAAAAAGAAAAAAAAATACAAATGTTCAACAATAACATAGACAAAATCTCTCTAAATTCTATGCAACATCCAAGCATTAAACATCTCCTCAGATAGTCCATATCTCCATTGACTCCATTCATCGTTACTTTCAACTACGTCAATAAATTCTGACTCATTTGGTATGTCTTCCCCTAATAAGCAAATCATCAAGTGTGACTAGCAGTATATTCCCCAATGATCAACTTCCATGTACATTCTAATAAAATTATGAAGTAAAGCACAAGCTATGACTATACGGCTTTGATATCTAATTGGATAGAAAGAGGGACTTCGTAGAATAGCCAAACGTTTCTTCAATAACCCAAAACACCTCTCAATAATATTCCTAGCATTGTAAGTACTTCATATTAAAATATTCCTCATGATTCCTAGGTACACGATCAAAGTCCGCCAATTCCTGTAAATGATATTGTGTACCTCTTTACGATGTAAGAAAACCTTGACCGTTTGTATACCCCGCATCGGCCAAGTAATAGTTACCTTTAATAACAACACATGTTAGTTGTTACCAACCATATAATTAAAATAAGTGATATTAGTTGTTTATATCTTATGCAAGATTTTATGCAACTCGCAAGTGTACGAGATCAATACAAGTAATAAAGAGTGAGTAGAATATCGTTCCCACGAGGACAATGAATATCAATTACCAAAATTAACTCAACCTAATTCTATTTGGAATAACAATGTTTTAGAAATTGCAAATTAATTAAAAACAATAAAAAAAAACAACGATTTGAATTCAAGGGAATTGAGGCGTTAGGATATCCGATTTCGCTTGGTTATTATTATCAAACACTCATGAGTTACTATCTAGATTTTATTACTGATGGTTGAATGCATGACTAAACTAAATTAACTAATAATCTCTCTCGAGTATTACCAGAATTATTCCATCACACACCAATACCCTATCTCTCAATGACTACTGAGTGCGTGAGAACACATTAGGAATAAATAAACACCAAACAAGCAACACAAACCAATTACTATATCGCTATGTAATTTAGTATGTGATAGACATTAATATGAGCACGTGGTGGGCGTCTCCTCTCGGTTCATAACCCAACCACCTATTATGATGATTCTAAGTGATGATCAGACACAATAGAAAGCAATTAATACAATAATATCTATTCAACACATCAATAACAAATCTAAATAGAAAAACTCAATTGTATTTAATAATTAATAAACCAAGATCCATCATCAATCCTAACTATGGAAAATTAGTTCATGCTTGAGCAAAAGAATAAAGCAATAATATTCTTAAATCCTAGCATGACTAATTACAATGGAAAAGTAAAGCAGAAGAAATCTTAGAAAACTTCGTTGATTCCCAATCGATTGCCTCCCGAGGTGATGCGAAATTGATGACAAATGTGATGCGGAACGAAGAAGTTGCTTCCAACCCCTAAAATTTTCGACCTCCTTCTCTTATTGATTAAGTCTCTATTTATAGCTTTTCCAATGAAGAATTTGAGAAGGATATAGCTTTCCCTATGAGAGTTTGAGAAGGAAAAGATGTCCTGAATTTGTGCATCAAAAAGTGCTACCTAAAAAGTGCTACCTGAGGTAGCGCTTCTTGGTAGCGCTTTTTGATGGAAAAAGCTACCAGTAGAAAAGTGCTACCTAGGGGCGTTACCTGAGGTAGCGCTACCTGATGGAGAAGAAAAGCGCTAACTGAGGTAGCGCCACCTGATGGGTGAATTTTCCACCAAAAGGTGCTACCTAAGAGCGCTACCTGAGGTAATGCCTCTTGGTAGCGTCTCCTAGACTTGCTCTTCAACTTGATTTATGGTCTATTGATCCGAAATCATCCAAAACATCATCGATCATCGAATATCACCTGCACACTAAATAAACACATCAAAACGTCCAATTTTCCTTAAAAATCGAGCAAAAACGATAAATAATGGGGTCGCAAAATCATGCAAAATATGACATTATCAATATCTTACCAAATGGGACCTTCAATCCATTATGTCTAGTAATGGCATCCCGAAAAACTCTAGAATCAATAGTCGAGCCCTCCCAACCAAATAAGACATATACAAACTTCAAATCACGAGTGCATACACCTAATACATTGGTTGTTATATGTTCCTTTCTTGTTCGATACCTTGGCTTATCACTCTCAGGTACAGTCACTTGTATGTATGTTCCATCTAGTGCTCTCCTAAGCAAACCTAAAAGCAAAAAACAATTCATGTTTTATATGGGTAACATAAATTTTATGTAATGTATATAAGTGATATGTTATGATTGTTGCCTTAAACCATCTCCACCTCGAATCCGTCTATCCTGAGCATTGTAAAATTAAATCTGCATTGACTAATTAACAATTTCCCCTTAACATGAAACAGATAAGTCACGAAAAGTATGATGCACCTCTCTTAATCTGAAACTCTGTAGCTTCAAGTAACCCATCACCCAACTAGTTGGAGCAAAAACCTTTGGTGATCTTCTTTATATATACAAAATTTCATTGATATTTTATTTTACATGCAAAAAGTTATAATCTTTTACATTTAATAGACAAAATTCCTTCTCAATCACCTACTTTGATATTTTATTTTAAGTGTTTTGCACTGACTCCACAACATAATTCAAAAGGGAAAACAAAAGAAAATATCACATTCATGGCAGCAAAGTAGAACACAACAGAAATCGGAGACATGCAAATGGATATAAATAGAGAAATATAAAAATTGATTTTAAATTGAACTGTGTTGTAAACTCAAGACTTACAAACAAAAAGAGTCACTCAAGATTGAGTGCAAAAAAAAATTGTAGACAAAGAAAATTAAAATGTACCGACTTGTTCGACGACTGAATAAAGCGACGGTAAGCTACTCCACCATGACTAGCGACAGCAATGGAGGTCGCAGCGGTGGAAGGTGAAAGGTGAGAAGTTTGGTGGAGGCGGTTGCAACGTGAAATGAGAGGAGAAAGTGAGAAAAATAGGTTAGGGTTTTAATTTATATTAGGTTTAATTGTAATTTTTGAAAGAATTAAGGGTATGTAGGTCATTTCAAGGCTTGTCCCATGTCATGGGACCACTTGTCCGAGGGTCTGAGGTTGGATAAGTTTTTAAGTTTTTTGTCCCACGTTATCCCACGTCCATGTCGCGCTAAACATGAGACATGAACAAACTGCTCCATGTTGTCCTATGCTGTCCTATGTACCAAACACACCCTTAGACAGTTTCTGATAAGATGTCCAAGAAGACCACAAAAATAGCAGAAGTTAGGCAGCCTCTCATAACAGACCATAATCGAAACCACTTAATCATCATCTCCCATGGCCACACGAAGACACCTCCGTAATGGTTTATGCACATCCACCATCACTCTGATTCGAATGAATTTCCCCAGGCAGTCACCATTACCTCTAGCATCTATGTAAGGTCATTATTTTATTGGCTGTGATTCCTGTGAGCAAAACACATTTTTATGTAATTCTTAGTTAGCTTTGTTAGAGTATGATTTGAGCATAATGAAGATTCGAAGAAATCATGCGAAGACAAAAAGCTTTTGAGAAGACTCAAGATCGTGTGTAACACCCCCTGACCCGACCCGGCTGGATCGACCCAGGGAGCGCTACCGGGTTTTCAAAACTTTCTTATTTCTGTTTATAAACTGAAAACCATATAGTTTGACATTTAAAAACCGTTTCAAGTGAGCCCATCAAAACTAATTTTCAAAAATTTCGGCAGAGTTTCCTTTGTTTTACTGATTTTCCAAAACCTGTTTTCAACTAAAACTCAAATCACCAACAATTTATAAAAACACTTCAAATCTCATTTCATTCAAATGCGTACTCTGCCGTTTAGTGCGACTTTCAAACGGTTTATAAAACAATTCAGTAACTATAATCCTTTTAAAAATGCAAAACAGAAAGCATAAAATAATTAATTACAACACATAATTACAAAACATAATTACAAAATCCTCTGTATATGCATGCAGATTTAATTACATTATACACAAATACTTATATAATTAACTACCCCAAAGATACGGTGACTTTGAGCTTTTCTCTGCAGCTGGTGCCTCTTTAGTCATTTCCGTCCTCGGTATCTTTATTACCTACGCGTTAGAAACAAAACTAACGCGCTAAGTAAAACTGCCTAGTGGGTGTACACTTAAAATAAACGGTAATATAATATAAAACAGGATATCTAAACCAGTATTTCATAAATCAGAAATGCAGAATTATAAGTAAACAGTAAAGCTTAAAAACAGAAATTTTCAAATATATAACAAACGTTTTGAACTATATAAACATACAATATGTCAAAAATTTCTGGAATTCAGTTCAATATCATTTCTTTATTTCCATAACACTTTCTATTCATAAATTCTAAATCTGGCCCGTGATACACATAACAGGGTGTACAGGACTGGATTACGGGTTTTACAGTCGGGTTTCCCATTTCATATGAAATGGTATCCCTATATAAACAGTCGGTTTCCCATTTCATGAGGAAATGGTATCCGGGTATTCTCACAGTCGGTTTCCCATTTCACGAGGAAATGGTATCCGTGGTAAATAGTCGGTTTCCCATTTCACTAGGAAATGGTATCCGTAATCAATAATCAGAGACGGTGCAGTACTGCCATAAATTCACCCAATTGACATGTTAATCTCCTATATCCAAATATCTCTATACATATATCAGGGCCGTTCAAAATATCATAACAAATCAGTTCTATGGTTTCAGAAATCAACGAATATCAGTTGAAATCACAATCCAGAAATAGGAAAATCATACAATAATTAGAAATCAGAATTTGAAAACACACGTTTTTCTTCGACTGTTCGCAAGAGTAAAATAATGCACAAATAATCCAACAATATACAAAAATGCAAATATATATAAACCAATCCATACGAATATATATATAAAATCCATAACTATATTTCTAAACGAACTAAATCAAAACATTTATCAAAAATAAATTCAGAAACGTGTGTACACCAACCTGGTTACCGTTTTTTTTTTCTCTCAACGACCGCGGTTCTACGTTTTCTTTTCCTTTCCCTTTTCTTTCTCTTCCACCTTTTCCTTCTCTTCTTCTTCTTTTCTTTCTCTTCTTCCTCTTCTTCTTCTTCTTTTCTTTTCTTTTCTTTTCCTCCCTTTCTCTTTCTTTCTCTTTCTTTCTTTTCTTCGGTCTCTCCTCTCTTTTTTCTGCTCTGTGTGTTTTCTGGCTTCTGCGAGAAGCTACTTTTTTTTTATATATTTTTCGGCTGTCGCGACCGTCGTCGCGACCTGTGGTCGCGGTGACCAGGTCGCGGTACTCACTAGACCAACTTCACCGCCTTCATCGCGAGCACACGTCGCGGTATCTTGGTCGCGATGGTGGTCGCCATGCTCACTGCCCGACTTTCATCTTTTCATCGCGAGCAGTTCATCGCGATCTGTGGTCGCGGTGACTGGTCGCGATGCTCACTGCCAAGAATCACCATTTTTCATCGCAAGCGGCCCATCGCGAGCTGTGGTCGCGATACTCACTGCCTCAGTTTTCAATTTTCATGCATCATTTTCGACCGTTCAATTTGATCCACCTGAAAATCATAAAAATAAACATACATTTAATTACATTTACACCCCTCAATTCACAAAATTTATTTTCACATATTTAAAATTAATTACTCGAAATTCGGGATGTTACATCGTGCTTAAAAGTAAGTTTCGAAGAAACGATACTCTTTACTCTTGAGATCAGATAAGATTCACACACACACTTTTAACATGTTCATGCATCTGCATTTGAGTGCTAACATGTTGGTTTAAATGTTTTATGAGTGTTTGAGTCTTATTATTTTTGTTTTGTCTAGTTTCGGAATTTAATTCCATATTTTTGCATTCCCAAAAATCTAACATTTGGATGCTTTAATGAGCGTAACTTTCTATCTAGACATCCAATTGGTCTTTGATTTTTTAGGAATGAAACTAGACATCCGTATTTCCAACGGTATAAAGAACGAAAAAATTTGATGTCGTTTGGTTAGAGTTCGCTTGGCTCAAAGAGGAGTCAAGTACAGCTAGAAACAGCTGAACAGGCGATCACATGCCTTTGGCGTGCGTCCCAGGCAGCAGCCTCATGCCTTAAGCATGGCCACACACCTTAGGCGTGCGGGAGTTGTATTGGCCAAACCCTAAAGGTGCTACAATGTTGACCTAAGTGTTTTGAGCCCCCTAAAGTCTTCCTACATGTGTTTAATGATTCCTTGTCCATTAAGGATTAGTTTATTGAGTTTGGAAGCAAGAGATCTCCTATTTAATTAGTCTTCTAGTTAATAGGAAATATATCTCTTTATTATAGGAAAATATTAATTACATTCCTTGTTGAATTAGAAAGCCTTAATTGAGTTTAATTCCGACTACAATTAGAATTAGGGTTTCTAATGTTCTCTATAAATAGTGAGCTTTAGTTTTGAGTCTCATTAAGCTTAAGCCAAGTAAGTCTCTTTTACTAAACTTCACTATTTGCTCTCCATGTTTCTTTATTAAATTATTTTATTCCTCTCACATGTCTTTATTGTTTTGATACTTCGTTGTTTTCATGTTATTGTGAGAGAAGAGAGAGTTATTTTGTAACACCCCCTGACCAGACCCACCTGGATTGAATCAAGGAGCGCTACCCGTTTTCAAAACTTTTCCGACTTAAGCTAAAATAATAACTTTGAAACTATATATTATATTTTGAAAAACGGTCAAATCAAATTTTATAACAATTTTGTCAGAGTTTCCTCTGTTTTTCTGACTTTCCAAAAACCTGTTTAATAAAATAACAATTTCCACAAACATATACTTCAAAAATCCAAATTAAACATTTTGTGCACCCTTCCAATTTTTGGTGCGACTTTTCCAATCATTTAAACAAAACAAATAAATAAACGACAATTCAAAAATAATAAAATTACATGCTTTTATACAACATAAACTTTTAAAAAAATATTTACAAACTTTTAAATTCCTTTGTATATGCATGCTTAACACACACACACACACACACACACACATATATATATATATATATAAAAGTATAAAGTAAATAATAATTACCTAAAAACTTCTGGAGTAATGTGACTCTGGTTCTTTTCTCTGCAGGTGTCACTCTTCAATCTTTATCTTCTCTGGAATCCTTTTTACCTACGCGCGACAAAACTCAACGTGCTAAGCAAATTTTGCTTAGTGGGTGTACACTAAATATATTTACAAAAATCCTATAATAACATTTATAAACATGTTTTCACAAAATTAAATATCAAATGCATATCAAAACATAATATTTAATTAAAATCAAACGAATTATGTTCCATAATTATATAAAAGGAAGTAAAACTCTTTTCCATAATTTCATAATTTTTCCATGTACAATCAGTTCTTTTCAATCTAGGCCCTTGGTACACTTAATATAATTTACTGGACTGGAATATGGGTTGTTCGACGTTATGTGCTCAGTGCCTGTCCGTCAAACCTAAATCCATATAAGCTCCCAATTCGATATCGGACTATCAGTGACTACCCGTCAAATGGTATTATATGCATCTATTTCCGACATTGATCACTCGGTGTCTTTTGTCGGAAATGTCTCATATCACCTCCCTACCCTAGGACCGGCACTCAGTGCTTGCACAAAATCCATAGGGTGGTATATCATAATAATAATAATATCGGTGCAGTACTGCGGAAATAACCCAGCTGGTATACCAACTTCCTATATCCGTTGTCTATGTTCAAGAATCTTAGGGCCTTTTTAGTTTTCAGTTCACAGAATATATATATATATATATATATATATATATATATATATATATATATATATATATATTCAATTCCCATTTCAAATCATTTCTTTTCATTCGAAATCATCAAATATAATTTCTAAACGATAGTTTTCAAATCAACAATATATATATATATATATATATATATATATATATATATATATATATATAAACATAATTATTTTCAAGATTCCATAAACTTTCATCAATAGAAATCATAAAGTTTCATCAATAACTATGTCAAAGTAATCAAAAATCATTTTCAAACATAATTCACAATTTAATTTATTTGAACACACGATAAAAATTTTTTGATTAAATCAATATGTGTGTGTGTGTGTGTGTGTATTCATGAATTATAAACTTTCATCAAAATAATTCACAAACATTATTCCAATATCATTTTTGGAATTAAATACTCAAAATATAAAAGTTTTCAGAAATTAGTGTACACCAACCTGAGCTATTTTCTCAAACCTTTTTCATTGGATTTACTACCTGAAATTCTTCCTTTTCTTCTTTTTCCTTTTCTTTTTTCTTTTTCCTTCTTTTTCTTTTTTTTCTTTCTTCTTTCTCTCTCGGCCGAAGCCTTCTCCTCCCTTTTTTTTTTTTGACTTCTCCCTTAAATCCAATTCCACCACTTGGCACCATATAAGTTTTCCAATAGTTACCATTTTACCCTAATTTTTTTAATAATTGTCATTTTGCCTTTTCATTTATCAAAATCATAAAGTGACCACCAATATAAATTTAATCACATAAATTTTATCAACAATATTTTAATTTACAAAACTAATCCACCAATCACATTCCATCTCAATAATTATTCCAAAAATATTTCACACTTATCCAATTACCAAATTGACTTTACTAATGTTCAATTGAACCCATTATCATTCAAATGCACCATGAAAATAATATTTCTAATGGGAGTTAAATCGGTTAAAATCACTATTCATTTATACACTATATATCGAATATATATACTTTCCACCAATTTAAATCACATACTTAACTTTTGCATGCTTAATAATAACTAATAATAATTCAAGGATATTTATCATATTTAAGAAAAATTAGGGGCGTTACATATTTTATATAGGCTATTATCTTAGCATTGAACGTAATTGCATAGCCTATTCATAACATGTCCATGATCATGCATGTTATTTGATTGTTCATATTTTATTGAGCACATAGATCTGATCTCATAATAGCAGGGGTTATTGTTGCTTTGACCTTACGAAAGCTTCCAAGACCTTGAGTGCGAGGAGTCTCTAGGCAGCATCAACAAGGTTTGCTAGTAAAAGGCTTGCGGGTAGGTAGTATTGGGTTAAAGCAAGAGTCGTGTGATTGAGGGGTCAATCAACGTGAGTTGTAAACGATATACCAACTAGTGAAATTTGTGTTGATGTGTTAAGTGGCTTACAAGTTGGTCCCGTGGTTTTTGACCTGTTGAGGCTTTCCACGCTAAAAATCTCCGTGTAATGTGTTGAATGATTTACTATTTTTAATTCCGCAAATATTTATTGATAAACCTATTCACCCCCTCCCCCTCCCCCTCCCCCTCCCACTCCCTCTCCCTCTCCCTCTCCCTCTAGGTTTCTATAGTATACAAATTCACGTTTTTCAATCTATCTTCTTCACCTCACCAATTAAGCCCCTTAAAAACAGACTCGCCTCCTTGTTCATGTACACCAGTGGTATATTGTACAATTGAACCTAGAACGGCACCAAACTGAAATCCATACTCTCAATTTTACCCAAACCACTAATCTCTTGTAATATCAACAGCTGTTTATCAAAAGACCACGGCCCACCCTCCAAAACCCTGTTCCTATCCCAGTGACACTTGAAACGAAATACAAATAGATTAATACCCAAAGCCTCCACCTATACACCCTTCGTAGTACGCCAGATTGATGCTATGATAGCCTTGAAAGCATCTTGGTTGACCTCCTTGTTGGACAAAATCTTCCCCACAAGACTGATTGCTACTTGTTGGCACCCATTTTCCTGCAATTGATCACCAATTTTGGTGATCAGCCCATCCTTTTCTGTTAGGGACAGTCGAGCACATTTCTTCGTAATTTCATGAGGATCCATCCTGCCCAGTGACAACTAACAGCTCCAAAGACTCAAGAAAAGGAGATAAAACCAAAATTAAGAAGACAAGGAGAAGAAAGCATAAGAAGAAACATCCATTCGAATGGAGTAAACACGCATTACGCATGAGGACTACTCATACACCCAAACCCTAGGTTCTCCAGAGAGAAACGTAGGGAAGATAGGAGATACTCGTTGATACCATCATATTCCTATCTATTTTATCATTTAATCTTTTTCAAGTGTTTTTTTAAAAAATAAATTTTTATAACATATATCAATTTGTTATTGAATTATCCAAATAAGTAAAGTTATTAAAAAGTTAAAGGGTAAACGCGTCATTCTAATTTAATAATTTAATAAAAATGTGTAAAATGGTTAATGTATACTTTATATCAGGTTTGACCGTCAAAATTTTGATCATACAGACTAAATTGATGTATTTTGGAAAAGTAACGGAACATGTGAGTTAAAAAAAAAAAGTAAAAGTAGGCCAAAAAGTGATATTATCAAATACGCTATGGACCAAATTAATCATTATCCGAGTTACTTAGTTGCAGTTTAAGTAAAAATACCATTTTATTGCGATATGATCAAATATCAGGGTATTTTATTACAATTTATCATATAATAAAATTATTTTCAAGTGCTAAGTGCAATTAACTCTTCTATTCAGTTTAAGTTTATATATGAATTTTAAGTGTATAGTAAACTTTAAGTTTTAATATTTATTTGTAGTTTAACTTTAACTTTAAGTATATTTTTAATTTAACTGTATATTTAAATTTAAGTATATTTTTGAATTAAGGTGTAATTTTAAATTTAATTAAATTTGTACATTTTGTGGTTTGAACTTTTTTTATTATAAATAAAACGAGTTATTTTGGTTCGGGTATTGGAAACCAGTTATTATTTTGAATTGGGTTTGGGGCGAAAAATGAAAATCCGATCAGGGCATGTGCAAACTGGGTTTGGGGCGGTTCAATTCGATCCGTTATCATTCCTATCAAATTTATGTCACTAAATTAAGATATTGTTACCATATATTGTGGGATATTATTCTGACATTCTAGATTTAGTTTCCATATATAGGAGATTTTATTGTAATTTGATTCCAATGTAACTTATAAATGACTCACGGATGTAGCATTGATATCCAGTGAACATAATATTTCATCTATCAAAATTAACACAGCCTCTATTCCCTTGGTTTCCAAAGATGGCAGCGTCTCAGTCACGTACAGTGAATGTTGTTGATCAAAGCCGGGTTGCGCCACCGCCAGGCTCTGTGTCCACAACCACCGTACCTCTCACTTTCCTTGATATGCCTTGGCTTTTCTGTCCCTTACAGCGCATTTTTCTCTATGAATTCTCATATCCTACGCTTCATTTCACACAAAATGTCCTTCCTCATCTCAAAGAATCTCTATCTCTAACTCTCCGTCATTTCTTCCCTTTTGCCGCCAATCTCACGTGTCCTCCGCCACCTTACGAGCCCTATATTCTTTACAAGGAAGGAGACAGCATTCAGCTAACCGTGGTTGAATCCGACTCCGATTTTAACCATCTTGTAGGAAACCAGGCACAAGATGTTGAAACGCTTCAATCTCTTGTCCCAAAACTGCCGTCTACACGTCTGTCATCAAACACTACACATGTGGTGCCTGTTATGGCCATTCAATTTACTGTATTTCCAGACAAAGGAGTTTCCATTGGTATAACGTATAATCACGCGGCGGCTGATGCAAGGAGTTTCCATCACTTTGTGAAAGTTTGGGCATCAGTTCATAAATCAACAGCAGTGGACTTGAGTTCCCTTTCATTACCGTACCATAATAAGGATATAGTCAAAGATCCGAATGGACTGTCATCTATTTTCTTAAAAGATTTTCGGAGTTGGGAAAACAGCTCCGTTGGAAATGATCCTTCAAACAATCTTCTGGTCACATTGGTGATAAATCGAGAGAAAATTGAGCAAATGAAGCATTGGGTTGAATCTCAAAGTAAAAACGACGATGAACTAGCACAAATACGCATTACTACATTTGTAGTAACATGTGCTTTTGCGTGGGTAAATTTGATTAAGTTACAAGAGAAAATTAGTGGTAGTGTAGACGATGATATGTTTTACTATTTCATGTCCACAGCAGATTGTAGAGAACGGTTTGAGTTTTCATCAATACCAGGAACATACTTCGGTAATTGCCTGATGTACTTTCTCGTGACAGCTAAAAAAAGAGAGCTAATGGAAGAACGGGGCATGGCTGTGGCTGCCAAACTTATTGGTAGAAAAATATATGAATTGAATAGAGGAGTATTGGTGGGAGCAGAAAATTGGGTGTCGAATTCTGTGAAAGCAGTGAAATCTGGATGTCTTGTCTCGGTTGCTGGATCACCGAAATTTCGGGTGTACGAGACTGATTTTGGATGGGGAAGACCCAAAAAGAGCGAGGCGGTGCACATTGGTGCTTATGGGGCTTTCTCTCTCCATGAAAGTAGGGAGGAGGAAGGTGGAGTTCAAATTGGTTTTGTAGTCGAGCGAGACAAATTGGACCTCTTCAATGCCGTTTTTGATCAGCAAGGATTGGATATCCATTAAATGTTGTATTGTTTTGTTTTGTTTGGATCTCTCGTCTTTTTCCATTAGATGAGAGATATTGTAGAGCACAACACAGACGATGTGCTGAATAAGATGTCATGTATTCAAACCATTTTTTTTATAAAAAAAAACTAAAAATATAATTGTTAAATTTGGTTGGAAAAACTTATTATTAATTTAGTTTTTCTCCTTAATGTGTACGAATTAACAATGAAACCCGGGGTCTATGGCTTGTTCATCATTTTAAACATGGGGTGTCAATAAATTATGATTTTCTCCCCCAAAACTAATGATCATGAGAAAACTCTTTACATGACATCGTCTAATTAATACTTGTTTTTTGAGCAAAGATTATACATCATCATGGCATCACTAGTTAGGATTTCTGACAATGCTCTTTTAACTCTTAGAATTGTTAGTGACCCTACTTTCTCATCTATTATAAAACCAAGCAAATTAAGCTTAATTATGAAATGTTTCTCAAATTTATGTCATTGACCATTTCTAAATGTATTTTTATTCATTATATCATTGTACTATTTTTAAGATAACGAGACATTATTGTTACGTTATTTGTTTTATTTTTTAGTTTATGTAACATTATTATTATTCTTTTTTTTTTAAAATCTGACACTTTTACTTGTGAGAAAATATATTTATATGTACATACAAGTATTTGAATCTTAATGGCTTGGAGGATTTTAAGGTCTCCAACCACCAAGGCAATTGACCTTGTATGTTTATGTAACATTATTATTATTATTATTATTATTATTATTACACTATTACAATTTTAAAATTTAAAAGAGAAAAATATGAATCAAATTTACAAACTCATTAATATTTATATATATAAGGAACTTATCATAAATATTTTATTATATACTTTACTCCTTGATGTGGATATAAAACTATAGGACCCATTTCTCTTTTTTTTCTTCTTTAGTTTTTATTTGGAGAAATTCTAAAAGGTATTAATTCATATCTTTTTTTTTTTTCAAGTTCATTCATATCTTTTCTAGTTACTTCGTACTATTATGAGACATTATTAACAATTTTATCTTTTTTTTTTTTTTTTAAGAAATGGATTCAAAATCCAAAACAAAGTTACAAGACAAGTGGAGACTCCTTCAGAATTCGTCTCTCCACAAAAAGAGGACCATGATCAATCCAAATTTGTTCAACAGTAAAAGAAAAAGCTAAACTAGCTAAATCATGTGCAACAAAAAATTGCACTTCTTGGAATGAAATTAACACCAAGAAAAGAAGAATTAACCAAAAGTTCCAGTATATCTGAAATCAACAAACCCAATTCAGAAGCAGGAATCCGAGATGAGGAGATTAAATTGACTATAGAAAGTGCATTAGAATCCAGACCAGCAGGAAGAAGAAGTAATTCCTCCGCCAAATGCAAACCCCGAATCATTGCTAATGCTTCAGCAATCTGAGGAGAACATCTAATGTTTAAACAGGAGCAACAACACGCCATAACCTTCCCTATAGAATTCCTGACGATCACCCCCAAACCAACTTTACCAAGCTGTTCTCTAATGGTAGCATCTGTATTAATAGAAAAAAAATACCAGAGGGAGGCGGAAGCCATCGCAAATTGGAGCGAGGAAGCATAATGGAAACATGCAGATAAGGTGGAAGCTCATGGGCTGTGCAAAACTCTGCAATAAAATTAGATGACCAGCATACAACCTCGTCCATAGATAAAAGAATAGTAGAGTGTACCCATTTGTTCCTTCTAAACCACATCCACCAAAGGAGAACATAAAACAAATCAAACTTAGTAGAAGTTAAGGAAGAATGTAAGGAAATCATAAAATCCAAAAAGTCAATATTTGAAGGGAAAGATCTGCCATCCAACAAACCAAAAGCATTCCGAATTGTAGCCAATTTCTTACAACCTCATAAAGCATGAAATGTAAATTTAGGGACTTTCAAACACAACAGACATAAAACATCAACCGGAACTTTTCGAAGGTACAAGTTAAAACGAGAAGGAATCCAATCACTACAAGCTTTCCACAAAAAAAATTCTAATTTTAGAAGGAATCTGGTCTTTCCAAAGAAACGGCCACCAATTAGAAACCTTACTAGGAACGGAAGTAGAATCAAAATTTAGAGACGAAAAGGCTACCTGATACCCACTACGAACTGAATAAATCTCATTAGGATCATAATGCCACATCAAAACATCATCATGTCGAGACCTGCTAATAGGAATACTTAGAATTAAATCAACATCCTCTTTAATAAAAAGCTCCTTAATCAAAGATTCATTTCAGAAGCCATTAGATGTTCATAATTGACTAATCACCATAGAAGAGTTAAAATCGGAGGACTAACAACTTTAAAGGTTGAAGGCTTACGAATCCACTTATCTGTATAAACTAATATAGAATTACCATCATCAACTCGCCATCGAGATCCCAATTCAATAATATTTCTCCCCCACAGCAGACTCTTCCATAAAAAAGAACCCGAACTATGTTGTTTGGCCTTAAGAAAAGTAAAAGTAGGGAAATAACACTGTTTAAGAACTCTAGAAGCCAAAGAATTAGGAAAGAAATAATTCTCCAAGCCTGTTTAGCCAGAAGAGTCTGATTAAAAATATGTAAGTCTCGAAATCCCATACCACCACAGTCTTTACTTTTACACAATTTAGCCCAAGAACCCCAGTGAATTTTATTAGAATCACATACACAACCCCACTAAAATCTAGCATAACATTTATGAATATCATCAATAATAGATGTTGGTAATCAAAACAAACTCATCGAGTAAGTAGGAATAGCCTAAAGCACATATTTAATAAGAGTTTCCCTACCTCATGCTGAAAAAAGGCGAATCTGCCAACCTTGAGTTTTCTGCCAAATGCGATCTTTAATCTGTTAGAAGATACTGCATTTATCACGAGTTGTTTGGTAACCCCAAATACCTTTTATTACTAGCCACCAGCTGAACACCCAAAATCTGAACTAACTCTTCAATAAGTAAATCAGGAATATGCTTACTAAAACAAACAGAAGATTTTTGAAAATTAACTATTGACCATAAGCTTTCGAATAAGAGAGAAGAATTTGTTTAATATTCAAGCATTCAGTCGTAGTAGCTTTTGTAGAAAAAAACATATTATCATCAACAAAAACAGGTGTGTGATAAGAGGGCCATTCCTTGTAACATCCCGGATTTCGAATTATTAAATTTAAATATATGGATATAAATTTTTGTGATTGGAAGGGGTGTAAATGTAATTAAAAGTATGTTTATTTTTATGATTTCCAGGTAGACCAAATGGAACGGTCCAAAAATGATGCAAGAAAAAGGAAAACCGAGGCAGTGAGCATCGCGATCTGGTCACCGCGACCACAGATCGCGATGACCTGCTCGCGGTGAAAAATGTGATTTTTGGCAATGAGCATCGCGACCAATCACCGCGACCACAGATCGCGATGAACTGCTCGCGATAAAAATGTCAAATTCTGGCAGTGAGCAACGCGACCACCAGAGCAGACCAAAAAATATAAAAAAAAAATTTAGCTTCCGCGAGAAGCCACAAAACAAACAGAGAAAAAGAGAGAGAGGCAGAGACCGAGAAAGAAAGAAAAAGAAAGAAAGAAGAGAAAGAAGAAAGAAGAGAAAGAAGAGGAAGAGGAAGAAGAAAGAAGAAGAGAAGAGGAAGGAAAGAGAAAAAGGAAGTGTAGGAGAAAGAGAAAGAGAAAAGAAAAGAAACCTAGAACCGCGATAGTCGAACGAAAAACGGTATCCAGGTTGGTGTACCTCCGTTTTCGAACTCTTTACAAAAAGCATTAAGTATTTTTAGTTTGAATATGAGATTTATTCAAAAATTTTCATTTTCATGTGTTGATTTTATTTTCGTTGAATGATTTTATTATTGATCGTATTTTCATTACTTCGATTTCGTGGAAATTATTTGTTTTCAATTATTGTATAAATAATGTTGATTTTCCCATGAAAAATTTATGTTATTGAACTCGAATGTTTCCGTTGATTGTAAATATAGTGAATATTGAAAATAGTTTATCGTAACGGCCCTAGGATACTTAGACATAGAAATGGATATAGGAGGTTGGTATACCAGCTGGGTTCAGTGAGCAGTACTGCACCGATATTGATATGCTATTGATGATTATTATGTACCTCCTCATGGATTCGTCCAGGAGCAGGGAGCCACGTACCTCCTCACGGATTCGTCCTAAGGTTGAGAGACACGTACCTTCCTAAGGATTCGTTCCTGGGATAGGGAGTTATGTACCTCTCTAGGTTCCGTACCCTCGGTCCTAGAGTAGGGAGATACGTACCACTCTTAGGATTCGTCCTAGGGTGGGAGTTCGACCCATATTCCAGTCCTAGTATGTTGAGTATTCTAGCGGGCCAGATTTGAAATGAATTAAAAAGTGAATTGAGTAACTTTATTCATTGATTTTACATGTTAATTTTATTCTTGAGGTTAATGTGATTATAACTGCTTTATGGTTTGATTTTGAAGTTAAATTGATTTGTAAATGATTAGAATTGAAATATATATATATATATATATATATATATATTGTGATTTGTTTCTTATTAAAGGTTATTTATGATTTTTCATAATTGAGTTTAGTATACACCCACTAAGCTATATGTTTAGCGCGTTAGTTTTGTTTCTAACGCATAGGTATCAGGGATACTAAAGAGGCAAAGGACTGAAGAGGAATTTCCTACAGACAGAGGTGTAGAGTCACATTTCTGGGGTAGACATTTATGTTGATGTGTATGCATATGCATGTATATACAGAGATTTATAAACGTTTTGTAAACTTTTGTCTTGTAATTAAATTGGTTTATGATTTCTGTTTTTCATTTTTAGAATGTTTGTAAATATTGACTTCTGAATCGTTTTATTTTATAAACTGTTGTTGGAAAGTCGCACTAAACGGCAGAGTGCGCAATTGATTGAAAATGATATTTGAAGTGTTATTGAATTTGTATTTGATTTGAATTGTGGAAAAACAGGTTTTGGGAAATCCGAAAAACAAACGAAACTCTGCCGAACTTTTTGTAAAAAGTTTATTTCGATGGGCTCACTCGAAAATGGTTTTTAAATTATAAATTATGTGGTTTTCCAATGGTTTGCAAAACTGATTCGATGGGCTCACTAGAAAAGTCTTTTTGAATTACAAATTGATATGATTTTCACAATGGTTTGAAAAGTTATAAAGTGAATTGAAAACGTATTTGAAAACCCGGTAGCGCTCCCTGGGTCGATCCCGTCGGGTCGGGTCAGGGGGTGTTACATTCCTACTACAACGAAAGCCTGAAAAAAACACCCTTTACACTAGCATCAGAAATAAGAGCAAACAGACCTTCAGCACAAATCAAGAAAAGGTATGGGGATAACGTATCTCCCCGACGTAAACCTCTGGAAGGTTTAACTAAACTAACAACTGAACCATTCAACAAAAAAGAATACGAAAGAGAAGAAATACATCTCATGATACGATCAACCCAACTAGTAGAGAAACCTAAACGAAGCATCATCGCAACTAAAAAAGACAATTCCACACGGTCATATACCTTATACATATCTAACTTAAGAGCCATATAACCATATTTTTTTATTAGCTTTCCTTTTCAAACAATCATATCAATTTGCACACCGTCTGTACGACATACATAGAATTGAATCATATTGTCCGACAATTAATATGTATTTTACATTTTCCTTTCTACACTTTCCAAATGTCCAAGAGGTCAACGTATTTTACACTTTATTTTCTACACATTCCAAATGTACTTGAGGTCAATGTATTATACACTTTCTTTTCCACACTTTCCCAGTTTCCCTTGCACCTGAGGTCAACGACATGCCACTACAAGAAAAATGACTTTTAGCAACATCCATTTGGCAACGCACGCATTGCGCATATTGCCAAAAGTCACCTATTGCAACACACAATAAATGTATCTTGCGAAATATACCTACGACAACATGCACCTGCACGTTGCTAATGATCAAAGACTTATGGCAATACAAAACATACAAACGTTGCTAAAAGCCACAAATAGCAACGTACAATGAACGTTGTTATTATCTTATCACTTATGACAACACAGATATTTGCACATTGCTAAAAAGTTGCGATTTTGCAACGCAAAACATGTACATTGTCAAAACACTGATACAATTTGCAAAGCACCCGGTCTGAACGTTGCCGTAAGTAAATTTATAGTAATATTTAATTTTCGTAATTTGTTAAAAAGTTAATCTTCTGCAACGCGCAAGTCGCATGTTGCCTAAAAATTTATATGTGGCAACAAACTAGTTTTGAACGTTGCTGTAAATGTATCTATAGCAACACACAACATACTAAAAAGTAAGTTGCTTAAAGTTTATATTTGGCAATACACATTTTGTGAACGTTGCTGTATGTATATCTATAGCAACACATAATTTTACATGTTGCAAAAATGTTGATCGTTTGCAACGCGCAATCCGCATGTTGCCTAAAAGATCATATTTAGCAACACACTTGCTAAAAATGTTGCCATAGGTATATCCATAGTTTTAATGTTTCTAAAGATCAGTTAGCAAAACTGATATTAAATTATCCTATTTTAATTAAGTAAGATAAGGTGACATCCATGCATATAATATTTTTATAATAATCTTTTACCAATATTTGTTGACATGTTCATATCGATTGACATATAATTTGAGGACTCGAGTTATACCTATTTCTTATGATATATATAATGATTGTACCTAATATTTTCTAATATTATATATGGACTTGTAATTTAATATATAATTTTTTAATTTTATTTTTAAAAATTTATTTATTCATAATTTAATTAACATATATTTGAGATGAAATGGTATTTTATTTTTTAAAACTAATTGATTCATATATAATTTTTTAACATATAATCTCATGTCACATTTGAGATAAAATTTTATTTTATTATATATTTTTTAATTCTTACAGTTGTTTTATAAAAGAGAGCATGCATGATTAAAATTATTATTGTACAACTTTAGTGCAGATGTGAGACAAATATCATTTTAATTGTGAGATAAATAACCAAATTAATTTATTAGGGTGTTGCTAGATCCTCCGCGAAATACGCCTCGACTCTATCAACATAAAGGAGATGGATGGATGGAGATTGAGATGGGTGAGTTCTTCAATGAACTCGGAGTGTAACACCCCCCGACCCGACCCGGCTGGACCGACCCAGGGAGCGCTACAAGGTTTTCAAAACTTTCTAAATTCTTTTTATAAACCGAAAATCGTTGTGAGCCCATCAATATATTTTCAAAACATTAGAAAACCAAATAGTTGATAGTTTTAAAACCTTTCCAAGTGAGCCCAATAAATAAACTTTTTACAAAAATTCGGTAGAGTTCCGTTTGTTTTTCGGATTTTCCCAAAACCTGCTTTTACACAAATTAATTCAAATTCAAATCTCAACAACACTTCAATATCTCATTTTCAAACACTTGCGCACTCTGCCGTTTAGTGCGACTTCCACAAACAGTTTATAAAATAAAATAATTCAAAGTCATCATTTACAAATATTCTAAAATGAGAAACGGAAATCGATAAATAATTAGTTACAAAACATATTACAAAACATATTTTCAAATCCTCTGTATATGCATGCCTATCAAACATAGTACACTTAAACATAAACATCTACCCAAAAGTTGTGATTCTTCTCTTCTGTCTGCAGGAAGCTTCTCTTCAATCCTTTGCCTCTTCAGGATCCCTGGTACCTATGCGTTAGAAACAAAACTAACGCGCTAAGCATATAGCTTAGTGGGTGTACTATAAACTCAATTAAATAAACCACAATATAAATATCTTTTAAGAAGAATTAAACCACAATATAGATTTCATTTCTAATCAATTTCAAAACAATTAAATTTCAAAATCAAAGCATTAAACCATTTTAATCACTTTAATTTCAATAATGAGATCAACATATGAATTCGATCAATAAAATCATTCGGTTCATTTTTCAATTCAAATCACTTCTGGCCCGCTAGAATACTAAACATACTAGGACTGGAATATGGGTCAAACTCCCACCCGAGGACGAATCCTACGAGTGGTACGTATCTCCCTACTCTAGGACCGTGGGTACGGAACCTAGAGAGGTACATAACTCCCTATCCCAGGAACGAATCCTTAGGAAGGCACGTGGCTCCCAACCTCCAGAACGAATCCTGAGGAGGTACGTGTCTCCCAGCCTCTAGACGAATCCAAGAGGAGGTACATGAATATCATTAATAGCAATCAATAGTGGCGCAGTACTGCTCAGTAAAACCCAGCTGGTATACCAACCTCCTATATCCATTTCTATGTCTAAGTATCCTAGGGCCGTTTCGATAAGCTATTTTCACAATCAGTTACTCAATAGATATACACTTCGCACAATACTTTTCAAGTAAATCAACAATAATCATACAAAGTATAAATCAAATATTTCTAACGAAATTGACATATTCAAAATACAATCAAAATGCGATCTATAATAGAATCGTGCCAAAATCATCAATAGATATATCAATCATAAATTTTGCATATAAACTAAACACTTTTCATATGAACATCGAAATCGAAAACTTTTAACGAAATCGAAAACGACAACGAAAACAAATACGAAAACGAAAACGAAAATGACAACGAAATACTTTTCGTAACGGTTTCAAAAACAAAAGTACACCAACCTCGATACCGTTTTTCGTTCGAGAGATCGCGGTTCTACGATTTCTTTTTCCTTCCCTTTCCTTTTCTCTTCTCTTTCCTCTTCACTTTCTTCTTCTTCTTCTTCTTCTTCTTCTTCTTCTTCTTCTTTCTCTTTCTCTTCTTTCTCTCTTCTTCTTTCTCTTTCTCTTCTTTCTTTTCTTTCTTTTCTTTCTTTTCTTGGTCTCTTCTCTCTCTTCTTTTCTCTGTGAAATTTCTGGCTTCTGCGAGAAGCCACTTTTTTTTTTATATTTTTTTTCGCTACCGCGACCGTCGTCGCGACCTGTGGTCGCGCTACCAGGTCGCGGTGCTCACTGGAGCATTCGCACCGCCTTCGTCGCGAGCACACCTCGCGGTCCCTTGGTCGCGCTGGTGGTCGCGTTGCTCACTGCCAGATTTTGACATTTTCATCGCGACCTGTGGTCGCGGTGACTGGTCGCGATGCTCACTGCCAGAAATCTCGTTTTTCACCGCGAGCAAGCCATCGCGACCTGTGGTCGCGGTGACCAGGTCGCGATGCTCTTTGTCTCCATTTTCGATTTTTCATACATCAATTTTCAACCATTCAATTACATTTACACCCCCTCTAATAACAAAATTTATTTTCACATATATAAAATTAATTACCCAAAATCCGGAATGTTACACGGAGATGATGGAATTGTGGTTTGTAGTCTATTTGATATTCATGGATTCAATAGTAAAGGTGGCCTCTTTGTTGAAGGAATTGAACTTAGGCCTAAAAATTAATGATAGATGGATAAATGAAATTGTCACTAAAATACACAGATATACAAACATGTTCTTGATATGTATTCAAGCCTACTTTATGGGCATAAAGTGTTGTTTATGTTCTATTTGTTCTCTTAAAGAAATTACTAATTTTGGATCATATAGTTTTCTTATAAATTTTATAAGTAATATTCAACTGTCGGAAAGCAAATGTAATAGTTTTTGTTGCAAAAACCTAGATTTAATCAATAATGAATGTGATTTGTAAATGATTGTATATATTCAAAGTTTACCATTTTATCTTAAGGCTCGTTATATTAGTTGAAAAAGTATATCATATCACATTCACTCATAATTTAAATGAGTAGTATATTTGTGATTCACATCCGTAATAGGGTTTCGAGTTTTACCATTGTCAATCAATAAATAAATCAAGTTTTTCGAATTATATTTATATTGGGTGTAAATTTTTTTTTAAAATAAAAAATGGTTCATGGAATTTTTAATCTTTTGACATGTTAATCACTATATTATTTGTTATTCATGTTCAATAATCAAAACAGATTCGTTTCTCGATTAAACAAAAATGTTTGCCCCAAAATTTCAAACATTTGGCACCAAAACTCTCAAGCTAAAAAAATTTTGAGCCAGTAAAATGACACATTCATCCTCGTATTTTGCACTTTGTACTGCCTGCGAGACATTTGAAAGAAAAAAGGTACAAAATTAAATTAAACAAAACTGAAATTATTAGGGTTTTGGGGCAGCGATCTATTACTTCATCATTCTTCTCTCGCTCTTCGAATCCGTTAGAGATACCTAACTCTCTCTCTCTCTGTTTTTTTTTTTTTGTGTTTGATTTTTCGCTCATAAATTGTTTCTTTGATCTTTTCTTTCTCAATGTCTTGTGTAATCAATTGTTAGTTTTAAGAATGGCAAAGAAGTTGTCAATGACAAAGCTACAAAGAGGGTTTCATGCGTTTCTTTATTGGAATTTCTTGACCAAAAGTGGCATAAAAATTCTGTGCTACCCAAGACAGTGCAGGTACTGCTTTTCGCATTCTGTTTGGATGCTAAAGAAAATGGTAGAAAAGAAATGGATAATTAAGGTCATATGTTGTCAGATTGGGTGATTTTGAAGGTCTGGAAGGTTTCTGATGGAAGGGATTGAAAGAAATTGAAGCTAGGGTTTGAAAATAATTTGGGGATTTTTGGGAGTGAAGCTACAAGAAGAACTTCGAAGACACGAATAGATGAGTGAATAGAGTTGCTGTCTGAAAGTAACCATTTTATATTTTGTTATGCAATATTACTTTATTATCTTAAATTTTATTTTTATGATTTGAAAGCATTTAAGTTATAATATTGAGTTTTGTGATGTTACCTTTTACTTTAGCATTTGGTTTTTTATTTTTTTTTTCACATGTGCTATAAATATATTTGTAGTTGGATAATTGTGATATGATATATATATATATATATATATATATATATATATATATTATTGACAATGGGAACGAAGATTTGAATTTGCGAATTGATGTTGAAGGCATATTATGTGATACTTAGTTTAGTACTTTTCTAGTTTTGATTTTCTTAATTTTTATTGTTAATTGTTCATCGAAGATATTTTGTTATGCAATATGGCTTTATTATCTTAAATTGTATTTTTATGATTTGAAAGCATTTAAGTTATAGGATTAAGTTTTGTGATGTTTTCTTTTACTTTAGCATTTGGTTTTTTATTTTTTTTTCATATGTGCTATAAATATATTTGTAGTTTGATAATTGTGATATGATATATATATATATATATATATATATATATATATATATATTATCGACAATAGGAACGAAGATTTGAATTTGTGAATTGATGTTGAAGGTATATTGTGTGATACTTAGTTTAATACTTTTCTAGTGTTGATTTTCTTAATTCTTATTGTTAATTGTTCTTCGAAGATATTTTATTATGCAATATTGCTTTATTATCTTAAATTTTATTTTTATGATTTGAAAGCATTTAAGTTATAGTATTGAGTTTTGTGATGTTGCCTTTTACTTTAGTATTTGGTTTTTTATTTTTTTTCACATGTGTTATAAATATATTTGTAGTTTGATAATTTTGATATAATATATATATATATATTTATTTATTTATTTCTTTTTGCAGATGTAAGTGAGAAGCTTGTCTTGCCAGAAATATACTCTATACAATAATAGCAGAAGTAAGTAACTTTTTTATATATCATTTTTTTTAATATTAATTTATAAAAAGTGGGGATGTTCATTAACTTATTTTTTATTTGTAGTCTTCAAAAAAGGCCGCTAAAAGAGCATTAAAGTAACGTCAAGCAATTTATGCTTCAATAACTCGGAGTAGAAATCGTGGGATTGTTATTACAAATGAATATTCAAGTTCCAGGAGTGTAAACTCAAATACACAAGATACGCCAAACACACAAGTGACCCAAGAAAGTAATTGTGAAACAAAAAAGAAAACTCGTGGTGTAACTCGCATGGTAAAGTTAAAATTCAATCAACCTGTTGAAGTTGATTTCAATTTGCATGGTCAAACAATAATGGTTCTTCGATCACGCTTGCATCGTATATTGGGATTCTCGCAAGAGAGCATATACCCATTACACTTGAGAGTTGGAAGAAAGTTGATGAGCAAAAGAAAGATATGATCTTGTCATCTCTTTTGGTACGTTTTATTTTATTTTTTAACATATTGAAAAAAATTCTATTCTTAGTTTTTAACAATTTGATTACTTTTTTAAATAATTATAAAATTATTTGTTCTTATTTTTATTTTTGTTAATTATATAGCAATACTTCAAGTTACTAGACTCTAATAAGGATTACATTTTTAAAAAAATGGGGGGTCGATGGAGACAATACAAATCTCGTATCACGAAAAAGCTTATAGAAGCAAGTCAAGGACCTGGAAAAAAAACGCGCGTTGAAGTTGTTGAAGCCCAAAAATGTAACCAGTGCAGGAGATTGAAATGAATTTGTTAAATAAAGAACATCAGAACAGTTTAAAGTAAGCAATACTAAATTCTTGCAGAAAGTAAATAACATTTTATTTTCCTTAATACAATTTTATTACTTTGTTTATCAATTTCTTATATTTGCTTATTGTAGGAAAGGAGCAAGAATTTTCGTGCTATGCGATTAAGTCAAAAGACACAGCACACCACAGGGAGAATGGGTTATGCTCGATTGCATCATATCATGGTTGAATTTTCATAATCTATAAATTCTAAATATATAAGAAATCATAATTTTTATTTGTTATTATTGTTATTGTTATTACTACTACTTGATATTTTGATTCTTCTAATGTAGAAAAATGAAGCTAAAGAGAAAGGAAAAGATCTAGAAAAGATTACAAGGGTTGATGTTTGGATTGAAGGGCATAAAAGAAAGAAAAACAAGCCTTTAAGTGAAGCAGTGCAAACTACTATGGTAAAATCTTTATAAATATTAAATTATACAATTACTATTATAACTTAAATGTTAATTGACCTTTATTATTAGGATGAAATTAATCAATTGCGAGAGTCAACATGCCCTCCAAATGACAACAACATCAATGAAGACTCTCTTGTAAAAGTCTTAGGAGCAGAGAAGCGTGGTAGAGTTAGAGGCCTTGGATTTGGAGCTACATCATCACGGGTACAGACACAAATTCAATCCGGGGGAAGAATTAAACAATTGGAGGCGGAGTTGAAAGCTACAAATGACCAAGTGGCAAGTCTTAAAGATATGATAATGAAACAAAATGACCAGGTAATATGTGAAGTATATGTAAAATTTCAATTTATATAATTATTTTATTTCTAGTTTTACTAAAAAAAATGTATTTCTTTAATTAAGTTATTAAATAGAGGTGTACAAATGGAAGATGCGGTGGGTTCTCATGTATATACTCCTCCTCATGTATTTACGCTTCAGGTTTAAATCTTGCATTTTTTATCCTTATATTTTTAATCATATATAGTACTTTGACACTTATATCTTATTATTTTAATTGTTTTTTCAGTCCCAACATGGGAGTGTTCCAATAACGCAAGACATGTCAAAATTTGAAAATGCACGATGTCATTTGTTACATTGGTACCCAGAAGATGATTCTGAAGATCAAATTGTTGCTGAAGGTAGGATTTCAAGTACAAATTCAAAAGATAAAATCCACAACATGCCTCTTGGAAAAGGCTATTGGAGAGTTTGGATCGATGTAGTTTCCATTTATATTAAAGTATGCCGATCTACAGATGAATACGAAATGCTTTCACAAGCTGTTGGAAGTAGTGTTGCATGGCTCAAAGATTGTATTAAAATATTGTAGAATAAGTAGTTGTGTTTTTGGTAAAGATGGGTGACATGGAGTTACGGTGGAGGATATGTGGATATACTTTTGACACATATGAAGTTGATTTTGTTATTGCTGTCATTTTGTCTAACACATTTTGGGGTTGACACTTAGACATTTTGATTTTGGGTACTTGCCACTTAGAGAATTTTGTTTGGAAATGTTATTATGGTGACATTGATCATATTGATATATTGAATTTGGTGAAAAAAAGCTATAATTTGTACATTTTAATTTTATCATATAAATTGTAATCTTGTACTTGTACAATTCATATCTTTTATAGGTATTTTTTAATTGAAAATCTAAAATGGTTCGTAAAAATAATATTGGTTTTTTTTTTACAAATAAAATTTTTTTTGGCAACACACATAAAATGTTATTTTAAACAGGCTTTTGACAACACATATTGTATGTTGCCTTATACAGCTTTTTTGGCAACACACAAAATAATGTTACTTTATACAACCTTTTTGGCAACATGCAATTTGATGTTTCCTTACATAGACCCTTTTAGCAATATACGTACATGTTGCCATATACATACTTTTGGCAACATACATCTAATCTTGTCTTTAAATGATACAGCAACGTACCGTTTATGTTATTTTAAATGGTTATAGCAATGTACATAATTTGTTATAGTAAAGATGATGCACGTTGCTAAAAACATACGATAACACACTATGCGAGTTGCAAAAAGCTTACGGTAACATTCAATGTGAGTTGCGAAAAGCGGCTGGACTTTTAGCAACATGGCCGTCAGCAACGTTTGACCGTTGCTTGCTAAAATGTTCGGCAACGCATTTTGCACGTTGCGGTATATCATTTTTCTTGTAGTGACATCACCCAATCTTGTACACCACAATAATTTTTTTTTTTCATTTCAACCACACGTTACAACTACCCAAATCCCAATAACTTTTCAAATGCTTCTCTCAACTAACAATGATATTTTCTATTCTAAATTTTTATATGAGATATTTCATCATATATATGATTATAGAGTTATCAAGAAACATGCATTAGTACGTAGTTCACAGATTACAGTAACACTTCTCTTGAACTGTGAGCATTTCTTTCCCTGGTTATCGAAGATGGCGGCAGCTCAGCTACCTACAGTCAAAGTTATTGATCAATGCCATGCACCATCGCCAGCCTCTGTGTCTACAACCACCGTTCCTCTCACTTTCTTTGACATGGCTTGGCTTTTTTGTTGTCCCTTGCAGCGCATTTTTTTTCTATGAATTATCTTGTCCTCATTTCATACAAACTGTTCTTCCCCATCTCAAAGAATCTCTATCTCTAACTCTGCGCCATTTCTTCCCCTTTGCCGCTAGTCTCACGTGTCCTCCGCTACCTAATGAGCCTTGTATTCTTTACAATGAAGACAATGGCGTTCAAGTAACTGTCATTGAATCCAACGCAGATTTTAATCATCTCGCAACCAACCATGCACGGGATGTTAAAACACTTCAATCTCTTGTCCCAAAACTGCCATCTACCCGTCTGTCATCAAAATCCACACATGCGGTGCTTGTTATGTCCATTCAATTCACAGTATTTCCAAACTCAGGCATTTGTGTCGGGGTAACATCTAACCACGTGGCAGCTGATGGGAGGTGTCCATTCAATTCACAGTATTTTTAAACTCAGGCATTTGTTTGTCAATAAATGATAAAGTTGACTCCGCTTATAGTTGATAAAACCTCATGGGAAATCCATACAATTAGCTCAATTTTATTTATATGGATCCAAGCGGTTTAGTTTGTATTTATGTGTGCATTAAGGTAGGGTGGACGCTAAACTTTTTTATTATTTATTTTTTGTTAAATTCCATAAATGGAGTCAAGTGAGTATTGACCTTATAAAAAAATGTCAGAGACTAATTAGTGTTTTTATTTCAAAGAACCGTATGATTAAAATAAAATATTTAAAAAAGATTAAAATGATTTTTTTTTTTATAAACATACTATATTTATATAGAACAATTTCTATTTTTTGAAGCAAAGGCCCTGGCCCCTTGCCTCGGCATAATGGTAATGTCATACTATCCGAAAAAAGAAGCTATTGGATATTAATGTGGGCATAATAATTTTAGGAAGAGTAATAATCGATAGTTTAACTTGTATTTTAATTTATGATGTGAGTAATTAGTAAATAGATACAAGTTAATGATGGTTTAACAGACATATTATCTATATCCCAATATTTGAGTTTAACAAACATATTATCTCTTCGACTTGTCCTATCAGTAATCGAGCTAGCAAATCCATTTTGCATGCCCTATGGGGATGTAGAGAGCTAGCTCTTGCGCGCTTGGATAACTGCTACAAATTGTATCCCTTACAAAGGTTTGATCTCCATTGTGGATTTTATTTTTTCTTATTATACTTAGCTGCTTAAAGAGAAATTTGAGCTCTTTCTTGTGGTGTTGTGGCGCATCTGGTACCGTAGAAATAAAATGATTAATGATGATTTTATTCTGAATGCCTGCGATGTAGTTCCTTGGTCTCGGGTCTACTTGTTCGATTTCCATCGTGCTTAATACTCGCATCTCAGCGTACCGATTTTGCGAGTGGCAGCTTCTCATACAACCTGGTCTGGCCCCCCTACTGGTTTGCTTAAGCTCAATGTCGATGCCTCTGTTCAAGCTACTGTTGGGTTGATCGGTTTGGGTGCCATTATTAGAGATGGTGAGGGTTGTCCTCCTATCAGCTATGACTAAGATGGAGCTGGTTGCTTCAGTTGAATGTGCTGAAGCTCATGCTATAAATTTTGGCATCTGTATTGCATTAGAAGCTGGTTTATGGCCTTTGGTTGTGAAGTCTGATTCCTTAAGTGTTATCAATTTGATTATTCAAAATTCTATACCCTTGACTGAGATTGGTTTGATTCTTGAAGACATCCTTAAGAGCGCGGGGAATGGCTATGTTACTACTTTTCGATTTGCCCCCTACACATCGAGGGGCACATGTTCTTGCTCAATTGAGTTGTTCTTTAATTAATTTACTTGTTTTAATGGAGGATTACCCTCTTTTTTTGTTGATATAATCCTAGATGATGCCAGGAGTTCTTTTGTTTCTTGAATACAAGTTCTTCCTTTTCAAAAAAAAAAAAAAAAAAAAGACACATTGAAGGTTGAGATTGTAGTGGTAAAAAATAGCGCAAAAGGGATTAGACCCAAAAACAAGACCCAATATGCACATACAACCAAAACAGGCCCAGCGGTTGACAAAACCTAAGAGACAGGCCTAGCAGTCGACGAGACCCAAGAATAAACTCACACATTGACCAAGTCAAGTATTGATTAAGTCAAATGATTCAAAGACATGATCAGTCAAACAACAACTCCGAGATAACAGGAATCCCTAATATCTCGGAGCATGACATCCTCAATCACCTGTCCAACGATTAACACATACTGCTATAAATACAGTCTTATGGCTTCATAAAAGATGGTCAAGCATTTTTTATCAAAAGCCGTCACTCTGCTCTCAAGCTATTAGACTTTCACACGACCTAAGTATAGTCCAGCCACGTTCCATAGTCAACACCGAGCCCTCGAAACTACACTCGACATACCAATGAATACGTCACGCTCGACATACGATTACTATAGTTGGTAATTTCATTTTCTATCATTCTTTACACAAATTCTCTATCTAATTTGGGTGTCAAAAACTATTTGGCTGGTATCATTTCGGTGTCTCAAAGAGCACGATCTCGTTTACTTTATTGTGCAGGTTGTTGGTCCTACTTCCATCTGACCTAAGGTCCCCTAATCTCGTATAGATTCCAGCATCTATAAAGATTAAGTTGAACAAAACTAAATGTTGGGCATTTCTCTTTTATAAAATTAGTTTTTTTTTTTTGTTTAAAAACCTTTTACAAAATTAGTTAAAAAGAGAATTAATAATTTAGGATTTATAGTTCAAATCAAACATATAAAGGGAAGGATTTGATATCAGGTACCCATGTGACAATTAATTTTATGATTATAAAAGTTGTTAAACAAAGGACAATGCTTAAGGCATTAACACTAGAGCAAACGTTAAATATTTATCCTCATTATTTTGTCACTTCCTTTGAAAAAACTTTTTCTAAATACTCACTCTCTCACTCTTCAACCAATAAAGCTTTACTTCTTTAATTTATTTAGACTTATCTTACCTTAACTTCTTATTTGATGATGGAAACTAAAAACTCTTGCCTATTTATCGGCAAGAGAGTTTGACAAACAGTGGCATTGCCGTGGCCACGACAATTGGCCGCCCTTTGTTTTGTTTTGTTTATTTTTTTAAAATATAATGGGTGTGCGTGGAGGGCCCCACCCAACACAACAGGCAGGTGTACCAAATCTTAACGAATCCAGTATTTAATTTATATTTGTTAAATAAGAATAATAACTTTTAAGTTTACCAGAGAATTAAAAATTTCTTAATATCTTGAAACCACGTGCTTGGATTTTGCAAGTTGCAACACCCTTTTTCTTTATCATTTGTGCACTTATATCAATATCCATTTTTCTTGAAGCTGCAAATATCTCTATCTCTACTTTTCTTGCCAAGATGGCAGCTCAGCCAAGCACAGTCAAAGTTATTGAGCAAATCCAGGTTGCGCCACCGCCAGGCTCTGTGTCCACAACCACCGTTGTTCCTCTCACTTTCTTCGACGTAGCATGGTTTACCTGTTGTCCCATGCAGCGCATTTTCTTCTATCATTTCCCTTACCCTACACTTCATTTCACACAAACTGTTCTTCCCCATCTCAACCAATCTCTCTCTCTAACTCTCCATCATTTCTTCCCGTTTGCAGGCAATCTTACGTGTCCTCCGCCACCTCACGAGCCCTGTATTCTTTTCAATGAAGGCAATGCCGCCGTTGATGTTATCGTCGCTGAATCCGACGCTGGTTTTAACCATCTAGTAGCCAACCATGCACGAGATGTTGAAACACTTGAATCTCTTTTCCCAAAACTGTAGTAATTATTACATAATACAATTCTTACATGCTTGATTACACAATCAATTAAAAATATTAAGAACCCTAAATTGTACCCTAAAGCATGTATGTAAATCTTCATAAGAATTAAAAAAGTAGAATTAAGAAGCGAAAGCGTACCTTGATCCATAATGGACTTAAAATTGGGGTTGTGATCTTCCAATTCTATACGAATTTCTCCCTTTTGGATACTGTTTCTCACTGTTGATGGGGTAGGCAGAGAGAAGAGAAACTGTCGATCGTATGAATTGGGGACCTAACCCTGATTTGTAATAGTTTAATAAAAATCTATTGATATTTCTAATTTGGCCCCTCATCAAATTAGAAATATCACTATGGTCTCTACACATTGAATCCATGACAATTTAATACCCAATGTCCAATTAATTAAACATTATACCGATCACTTTAAACGGACTATACGTTAAGATAACAACACACATTTTAACACATATGTACGTCCACATATTGGATTTTTTTAACAATCTCCCACTAGGACCACATATGTTGCCTTGAAATGTGTATAACTTTATGAGCTCAAAATTTTTGCTATCACAAATAAAGGTATTTCCCAACAATCTCGTCCATTGACCATACCAATATAGGATCAAAGCGATTTTCGTTATAATTATCGTAACTCAATCCATCAATGGTCACGTATACTAATACAACCAAATAATATAGATCAATCATGGATGCGTAGCATGGAAATTACATGTAATGTGATCTAACATGCCTATTTCCAACTGGTCCTACTTAATTCTTTAATGAGATCAAAACAAAACAAAAATATAACAGAGTGTAATTGAGCTGAATACTTCATTTCTGCAGAAAATATCCAAATACACAAAAACGTGTCCATAACAATATAAAGCATTAAAAAAAATACAAACTCCCACTAAACCACAATATCCTCATACGATACTACACCCATATGAGCAGTGTGCTCATGAAAGACCTTAGGTGGTAGTCCTTTAGTAAGCGGATCCGCAATCATGGAGTTTGTGCCTATATGCTCTATAGAAATTTGTCCACTCTGAACTCTCTCCTTCACAACCAGGAACTTGATGTCAATATGCTTTGACTTCGATGAGCTCCTGTTGTTATTGGAATACAAGACTGCTGACTTATTATCACAAAACAACTTGAGTGGTCTTTCAATACCATTTAGAATACGCAGCCCAGTGATAAAATTCTGCAACCATAGATGTAGCCTAATGTGGATGCCTCATAACATGCTACAAACTCTGCCGCCATTGTGGAAAAAGCTATGAGTGTTTGTTTGGCACTCCTTCAGGAAATAGCTCCTCCAGCCAGCAGATAGATGTAGCCTAATGTGGATCTCCTACTATCTTGGCATCCAGCAAAATCGGAATCAGAATACCCTATGATCTCCAGCTGATCCGATCTCCTGTATGTGAGCATGTAATTCTTGGTTCTCTATAGATATCGCATAACCCGCTTGGCTGCTTTCTAATGATCCATTCCAGGGTTACTTAAATATCTGCCTAGCATTCCAACAATGAATGCTATATCCGGACGTGTGCAAACTTGAGCATACATTAGACTCCCAACAGCTGACGCATAGGGAATCTTCTGCATTTCCTTAACTTCAATGTCACTTTTAGGGCACTGTTTGAGACTGAATTTGTCTCCCTTAGCGACAGGGGTGTCACCTGGTTTACTTTCTTGCATGCCAAACCTTTTAAGAACCTTATCGATATAGCTCTTTTGTGATAACCCGAGGATACCCCGAGAGCGATCTCGGTGTATCTTAATGCCTAATACAAAAGAGGCGTCACCAAGATCTTTCATTTCAAATTTTTTTGATAGGAATCTCTTGGTTTCGTGCAATAAGCCTATATCATTAGTGGCAAGCAGTATGTCATCAACATACAAAACCAGGAAAATATGCTTACTCCCACTGAACTTGTGGTACACACAATCATCAACAACATTTATTTCAAAACCAAACGAGATAATTACTTGATGAAATTTGTAATACCATTGATGAGAAGCTTGCTTGAGTCCATAGATGGATTTCTTTAGTTTGCAAACCATCTTCTTTGAGTCTCCAAACACAAAGTTTTCCGGTTGTACTATATAAATTGTTTCATCAATGTCGCCATTGAGAAACGCCGTCTTAATATCCATCTGATGTAACTCAAGGTCAAAATGTGCAACAAGTGCCATAATTGTCCTGAAAGAGTCTTTCGTTAAAACTGGAGAGAAAGTCTCTTTGAAGTCAATGCCTTCCTTTTGAGTAAAGCCTTTAGCAACAAGACGAGCCTTATATCTCTCCACATTACCTTTCGAATCCCTTTTGGTTTTAAATATCCATTTACAACCAATGGGTTTCGCACTTTCAGGCAATGGGACAAGATCCCAAACATCATTGTCTTGCATAGACTTATACTCCTCATTCATGGCATCAATCCACCTTTGAGATTTAGAACCCTGCATGGCTTAGTGGAAGTTGATTGGATCATCGTCCACTATTTCATTATCTTCCTCATGTTCTTGGAGAAATACTATGTAATCATCTGGAATTGCATTTCTCTTTTCTCTTGTGGATCTCCTTAATGGCATTTGTTCTTGAGGTTGTTGAGTTTGTTCTTCAGGAACAATTACCTCATTTTGTGCAGGAAGTTGTTCAACATTGTCTTCTTGTGGTTCCGTATTTGCTTCTTGATCAATGACAGGAACAAACACCTGCACATTGTCAAAAGCAATAGTAGGAATCGAAACTGATTCCTCCTCAAAGACAATGTCTCTAACCTTATTTCTCCCCCCAAACTCAACATCCTCAAAAAATGTTGCAATTCCCGTCTCAAAAATTAACCTTAATGTGGGATCATAAAATTTATAGCCCCTTGATCGCTCAGAGTACCCAATAAAGTAGCTGCTTACTGTTTTAGAGTCCAATTTCTTTTCATGTGGCCTATAAGGTCTTGCCTCAGCTGGACATCCCCAAATATGAAAGTGCTTGAGACTAGGCTTCCTGCCTGTCCAAAGCTCATAAGGTGTTTTAGGAGCTGCTTTAGTTGGTACCCTATTAAGGATATAAGCTGCAGTTTTTAATACTTCTCCCCAGAGTGATTCTGGTAAGGTAGAATGACTAATCATACTCTTTACCATATCCTTAAGAGTCATGTTTCGTCTTTCAGCAACATCATTCATGCTAGGTGATCCTGGTATGGTGTACTGTGGGACGATTCCACATGCCTCTAGGAATTTAGCAAAAGGTCCTGGACGTTGTTCACCTGAACCGTCATATCGGCCGTAGTACTCACCACCACAGTCAGATCTAACACTTTTAATCCTTTTGTTGAGTTGGTTCTCAACCTCAGCTTTGAAAACTTTGAACACGTCTAGTGACTGAGATTTCTCATGAATGAGATACATGTACCCATAACGTGAGTAATCGTCTATGAATGATATGAAATATTGTTGACCATTCCAAGAAGCCGTAGGGAATGGTCCACAAATATCTGTATGTATCAATTCTAAGACGTCTGAAGTTCTGTTGGCACCTAATCTCTTAGTTTTGGTCTGTTTTCCCTTAATGCACTCAATACAGATTTCAAAATCTGTAAAATCAAGGGAATCCAAAATGCCATCAGACACAAGTCTCTCAACTCTAGCTTTTGAGATATGACCTAAGCGCTTGTGCCATAATGTCCCTGAATTTTCATTATTTAATTTGCGTTTAGTACCACGGGAATCCACATGTAAGGTTTCATTATATGACGCAATAGTATCAAGCAAATAAAGGTTATCATAAACACATAATGAACCTGTACCAATAACATTCGAATTTAATGAAAGACTAAACTGATTATTTCCAAAAGAACAATAATATCCAAATTTGTCCAACAAGGAAATAGAAACCAAATTCTGTCTAAATGACGGTACAACAAAAGTGTCTTTCAAATCCAAATAATAACCAGTTATTAATAATAACCTAAATGTGCCTATTGCTTCAACTTCCACCGATTTTTCATCGCCCACAAAGATGAATCTTTCAGCATCATTTGGCTTTCGGCAGCTCAGGCAACCCTGCATAGAAACACTTATGTGAGTAGTAGTACCAGAATCTAACCACCAAGTGTTTCTTGGTACTTAAGCTAAATTAACCTCAGAACAGACCAAAGTAAGAATTGTACCTTTCTTTGCATGCCAAGCGTGATATTTGGTACACTCTTTCTTCATGTGTCCAGGTTTATTGCAAAAGAAACAGCTTTGTTTTTCTGTTTCCTTATGCTGTTTCTTTTGTGCTGGACCCTTAGCAGCTTCATGATCCTTCTTTCTTTTCTTGCCCTTATCCTTAGAGGTGTTTGCCAAGTGAGTACTTTCTGTCTTTTCTTGCTTCAACCTATCTTCCTCTTGCACACAATATGAAATGAGCTCATTTAGAGTCCATTTCTCCCTTTGACAGTTGTAACTGACCTTGAATTGATTGAATTGTGCAGGAAGCGATATTAATACCAAATGCACGAGAAAATCATCAGATAGCTCGAGCTTTAGTGTCTTTAGTTTTGAAGCAATATGAGACATCTCCATGATGTACTCCCTTATGTTCCCTTTGCCTTTATACTTCATTGAAATCAAGCTTGCTAGAAGCGTACTTGTTTCAACCTTATCGTTTTTTACAAAACGTTTCTCAATTTCGGCAAGGAACTCCTTGGCAGTAGTGATCCCTTCGGATTCAGGACCCTTAAAGGCTTCTGGAATGCCGCGCTTCATGATCATAAGACTCATGCGATTTGAGCGATCCCACTTCTCAAAGTTCTTTCTTTCTTCAGTGGAACTTTCATCCGTAAGAGAAGGGGGTTGCTCAATCCTTAATGCAAGGTCTATATCAATGCAGCCGAGAACAATTAACACATTCTCTTTCCAATTCTTGAAGTTTGTCCCATTAAGCATAGGAATTGAATTTAAATTTGCAGATATGGTAGCAGCAGATATATTAGCTGAACAGAGAACACAACAAACAAACAAGTTCACATTAAATTCCATATACAATAATCAATAAATTCAAATAATGGTAATTCCCATCTTAAGATATCTAACACAACATTAATATCAAGTCTTTGGACAGTAATATTAACTTGTAAGTGATACTCTTAGTGTAGTGATCAAACATTGACAATAACTCCTGTCAAATAATAAATCTATCTTTGGATCGATTTATTATTCACATGGAAACCTTACAATTGTCACATATTTATCACCACATGTGTGTATACAATTCGGCCAAATATTAACCTTCCTTTGGGCCGGCTAACATCCGCATGAATAAACATACACACAACCATCTAAACATTCATAATAAATTAATCTACATAAGAGAGGTCACTTTGGTGACATGTTGTTTCAATCAAGCTATTTAGAATGTTAGATAACAATAATAAAATAATATAAAACCATAATATTTGAATTTAAAGATTCTTTATATTTTATTGACAACAAGTATGGTTTGTGATAAATTCCCAAATTTCTAACATATTACTAATATACCTTGTCACAAACCCACACATTAAATCCTAATACATTAAATAATTATTAGTTATTATATGCTGCCTAAGTATTATACATATACTATTATTAAAAAATTATATATATATATATACACACACACATGTTAGAGTTGCAGTTATTATTGCTGTGTTGGTGCGGCACTTAGCTTTGGTGCAACAACAGCGCAGCAAATTGCCTTGTTGCTGCAACAAGTGGCGCAACAATTGCTGCCCATGTTGCTGGCAACACTTGGGCGCTACAAGCATTGTTGCTGCCCAAGTGGAGCAACAACATGGAGTCATGGACACCAACGCTATTGTCCAAATTTTTTTTTATTTTTAAGGTAGCCGCACATGGGCAGTACTAGCGCAACAAACATTGTTGTTGTGCCCAAACGATTGCTTTGCCAAAATTTCACTTGAGCGGCAGCAAGTATACTGCGCCCAGATAAACAATTTTTTTTTTTATTAACAGTAAACAACAACAAACCAAAAATAATAAATAAATAAATACCAACACAATCAATTGTATTGATTTTAAGAATCAGAAGATCAAATAAATAAAAAAAACCCCAAATTTTCAAAATTATAAAACCTAATTTTATAATTTTAATTACTCAGTGATTCAATTATGGAGTGGCTCTGATACCACTTGTAGTAATTATTACATAATACAATTCTTACATGCTTGATTACACAATCAATTAAAAATATTAAGAATCCTAAATTGTGCCCTAAAGCATGTATGTAAATCTCCATAAAAATCAAAAGAGTAAAATTAAGAAGCGGAAGCGTATCTTGATCCATAATGGACTTGAAATTGGGGTTGTGATCTTCCAATTCTGTACGAATTTCTCCCTTTTGGATACTGTTTCTCACTGTTGATGGGGTAGGCAGAAAGAAGAGAAACTGTCGATCGTATGAATTGGAGACCTAACCCTGATTTGTAATATTTTAATAAAAAACTATTGATATTTCTAATTTGGCCCCTCATCAAATTAGAAATATCACTATGGTCTCTACACATTGAATCCATGACAATTTAATACCCAGTGTCCAATTAATTAAACATTATACCGATCACTTTAAACGGACTATACGTTAAGATAACAACACACATTTTAACACATATGTACGTCCACATATTGGATTTTTTTTAACAAAAACTTCCGTTTACACGTCCGTCATCAAATACCACACATGTGGCTGTGGTGATGCCTGTTATGGCCATTCAATTCACGGTATTTCCAAACTCAGGCATCTCCATCGGGGTGACGTTTAACCACGTGGCAGCAGATGGAAGGAGTATCAACCACTTCATGAAATTTTGGGCATCCATTCATAGATCTCAAGGATTGGGTTTGACCTCCCTCTCGTCGCCTTATCATAATAAGAACATCATCGAAGATCCAAATGGACTCTCTTCGATTTTGTTGAAAGAGTTTAGGAGTTGGGAGGATCTAAACCTTGCCGGAGATGTTCCTGCAGATAATGTTCTGATCACGTTGGTGATAAAGCCAGTGAAAATTGAACAGCTAAAGAATTGGGTCACAACTCAATGCAAAAACAACAACGAACTAGCGCACATACGCATATCAACATTCGTAGTAGTGTGCGCGTACATGTGGATAAATTTAATGAAGTTACAAGAGCAAATCAGTGGTAGCTTAGATGATGATATGCTTTACCATTTCATTTTTCTAGCCGACTGTAGAGAACGGTTTGAGTTTTCAATACCAGCAACATACTTCGGCAACTGTCTAACAAAAATTTTCGTATCAGCTAAAAGAAGGGAACTAATGGGAGAAAGTGGAGTCATTTTCGCTGCCAAAGCTATTGGAAGAAAAGTCTATGAATTGGGTAATGGAGCACTAATAGGGGCAGAAAGGTGGATATCGGATGTAAGGGAAATACTGAAACATGGGCGTCTTATTTCGGTTGCTGGCTCACCGAAATTTCGGGTCTATGAGACTGATTTTGGTTGGGGCAGACCTAAAAAATTTGAGGTGGTTCACATGGGTGCTTATAAAACTTTCTCTCTCATTGAAAGCGGAGAGGACGGCGGCGGAGTTGAAATTGGCGTCGTCATTGGACGAGACAAATTGGGCCTCTTCAATTCCATTTTTGAACAATCTCTTAATGTGCATTAAAATGCCAATTTTGTTTTATTAATTTTGTTTTATTTTTCCGTTGGGTGCAATTTAGATAGGGACGACGAGATGTGCTAGTAACATTCGCTTTTGAGAGACTGTTGCTGGCAGTGTGATAAGTGTCATTGTCCACTTTTCTTTTTTTAAGTTTTATAATTAATTGTATTTTAATTCTTCATATTTATAATTTTAGTCATATACCATTAAATTATTATAAATTATTAATTTAATTCATATGATAAAAATTTTAATATTTAAATTTAAATCAAAATTAAAATTAATTTTTATAAAAAATTAAAACTAAAAATAAGAATAAAACTTAATAATATATATTTTTTAAAAATTCAACACTTAATTGGTCAGAGGACTGCTGGTATCTACTGAGATCAAGCTCTATGTACGATCCAGATATCTTAACTATAAATTAGAAGAAGAAGTCTACTACTAATACATGGAGATGTCTCCCTCCACTTAGTGCGGTTTAATGGGTAAGTGTTGGACAATATTTATAATATTAAGGTTTGAACCTTAATAGATTGAGAGAACTTGTGAAATTTCCACTAATAAAATAAGAACCTTTAACAAAATTGATAATAATTAAAATTAAAAAATTAAACAAAATAATTAAAGAATTTATCAAAATTATTGTCATATTTATTATTTTATATAATTGTAAATGTAAAAAAAAAAATATTTTTATAAGACAAAGTGGTCTCTGTAGAAGAAGGTATAAAGACGTCGCTTGATTGCGATATTTTTTTTATAAAAATATATATTTTTAAATTTTTTTATATTTAATTAAACACATAAAAATATGTATATTTATTAATATATATTATAATAGTATATGTTACAAGTAAGATAATAAAATGTATTTTTTAACATTAATATTCTATTATTATGGATAAACTAATTAATTTTCAGTTCCATTTCAGTTTGACTATAAAATTTTGGTCAAGTTTTATTTTAATTTTTAGTTTTAATTTTTTTATTAAAGCTAATTTTAATTTTAATTTTAATTTATATTTGAGTATTAAAATATTTAGCATATGGATTAAATTAATAATTTATAATAATTTAATAATATAATATTAAAATTATAAATATAAGAAATTAAAATATAATTAGTTATAAAACTTGAAAAAAAAAAAAAAAAAAAAGGAACAACGCCACTAGGAGCGACTTGCTAGCATATCTCTAGGGACGACAGACCATGATGGCATGATAATTAAAGAGTTTACAGTAGCGTTACAAGTGTGGATTTCCACACTTTAGCCACCGAAGCATACACATGTCTTTATATAAATATGGGTGGCAACCATGAACCATGTGTAATGTAATAGCTTTAAGCCCTCATGCAAGTTGCCACGCAGCACACACTCGTCGAATTGTAACTCCTATAAAATAAGAGCTTGTGTTTAGAATTGTGATAACACAATTATACATACACACACACACGAGTGAGATGTATAATAATAATACCCAATTGCTAACAACTTGTCTACCTATCAAAGCTCAGCCCATGTGAAGTTTAGGAACCTAGAAAGCTAGTGCTACCTGGCACCCTGCCCACCTCAAATATGAGTGGCAACTAATGGTAAGAGAAAGAGTTGCTGAGAAGCCAACTCTGTAGCTCATTGCGTAGCTAAATTTTGTTTCCCTTCCTTTCCTTCTTCTGTTTGGTTACATGATGTGCCTTGTGGCTTGAGCAGTTGGCTTTGGATGATTCTCATCCTTTCTTGTAATTATTCCTGGTGGTTTTATATTTTAACCTTTTGACAAAAAATTAAAAGAAGATGAGAGTTGTTGAGAGTCGATTTTGTCTGGACTTCTTAGATGGAAACTAAGTTGATTTTTGCTTTTTTTTTTTTTTTTGGTGAACCAGCGAGTTTCGATCACTTGCTTATAACATAGTTGTGTGTTTCTGCTCATATGGTTGGTTGCTATAATGATAATTATAATGGGTTTTCAGTAACAGCAAATTGGAAAAATCCGAAATAAATCTAAGTGCATAGAGTGGATCCAGAGAAGCTAATGAACAGAAAAACCAGCATTAATTCAAACCCGAAATATATAACTTCTTTTTCTGCTCATATATATATATATATATATATATATATTTTGTGATGGATATTATGTTTCAAAAAACTAGTTTATGAGATGGACGAAATATATAACTTCTTTTTACCTTTTAAATTTTTAATGTAGAATTCATATTTCATCTTCTTTTATTAAACATACAGTTTTATTTTTATATTTTTATTAAGTTATAGTGAGATTCACTTAATAAAATATAGTGTCAAAAGTTTTATAGAAGCTATCAGAAGATTTTGCAAGATTTTCTGGAATGCTTTTAAAGATTAAGAAATTAATTAGAAGACTTTGATTTTTATCAGATTCTACGAAACTTGAGACTTGTCGGTCCTAACAACATAAAACATTAATTGTAATTAATTGTCACATCTTTTAATTTAAATTTACCAATGCTACTCTTTCTTATTTTACACAATTCTTTTAAACTTGGAGCATCTCTTTCTGTTTTCAGAAGATGGAAGCAAGTAGAGTCAAAGTTATTGATCAAAGCCAGGTTGCGCCTCCGCCAGGCTCTGTGTCCACAACCACTGTTCCTCTCACTTTCTTTGACATATTATGGCTTAGTTGTAATACTATGCAGCGGATTTTCTTCTATGAATTGCCTTACCCTGCACTTCATTACACGCAAACTGTGCTTCCTCGTCTCAAAGAATCTCTATCTCTAACTCTGCGTCATTTCTTCCCATTTGCCGCCAAACTCATGTGTCCACCACCACCTCATCAGCCCTATATTGTTTACAACGAAGGTGATGCCGTTCAGGTTACAGTTGCTGAATCAGACGCTGATCTTTTGAACCATTTTGTAGGTAACTGTTGGAAAAATCGGGTATTTTCCCTATTCTAATAGTTACTATTCACATATACTAGCGAATAGAACTCAAACAAAAACCCGACAAAATAATATTGAGAGAAACTGAAAACAGATACTAAACAAAAATATACTAAAGCAGAAAAATAAAGAACACCAGAAATTTACGAGGTTCGGTACAAATGTTACCTACGTCCTCGGGCGCCGCTGACCGCTTTCACTATCTTCAAATATTGGATAATCTCCAATTTACAACTAGGGCAAGATTGTGTTTAACAATCACCCTTTACAAGAGAGAAAGAAAATATTGTTTTTGGGATGAATACAAGATAACAAATTAGGCTTTATTTATAGCCTTCACATGACAAGCCTACCTTGTTTTTAACCAATGTGGGATTCCTATATTTAACTAAGTAACATATATTTCAACAAATCTCCACCTTGTTACTTAGTGATCTTCGAACAATTTCTTCAATCTCTATATCAGCGACGCCAACGCCAACTCAAATCTGCAGGATGTTAATCAAGCTCAAACAATGTTTGAACTTGATTGCTGTCACCACCTTGGTCATCATATCTGCGGGATTCTCTGCAGTGTGGATCTTCTGAATTTGCACTCCACCTTCTTCAATAATCTCTCGCACAAAATGATAACGAACGTCAATGTGCTTTGTACGTGCATGATAGACTTGGTTCTTTGCTAAATGAATAGCACTCTGATTGTCACAATACACCTTGAAGTGCTTCTGACCAATTCCCAAATCTTCAAGCAAACCATGTAACCAAATTGCTTCCTTTACAGTCTCTGTGACTGCCATATACTCTGCCTCTGTAGTAGACAAAGCAACCGTAGACTGCAAGGTAGACTTCCAACTGACTGGCGCTCTAGCAAGAGTAAATACATAACCAGTAGTTGACCGACGCTTGTCTAAATCTCCCGCGTAGTCAGAATCACAATATCCAATAGCACCTTGACCAATTATATCATCCTGCTCAAATACTAAACCAACATCTACAGTATTTTGAATGTACCGTAGAATCCATTTCACAGCTAGCCAATGTCCCTTACCAGGATCATGCATATATCTACTCACAGCTCCAACTGCATGTGAAATGTCAGGCCTCGTACACACCATTGCATACATCAAGCTACCAACAGCATTAGCATACGGAACTTTTGCCATGTATTCTCGTTCTTCATCATTCTTAGGAGATAATTGAGCACTAAGCTTGAAATGAGGAGCAAGTGGGGTACTTACAGGTTTTGTCTGTTCGTTCATACCAAAACGTTGTAGCACCTTCTTCAAATATTGACTCTGTGTCAAACAAAGCTTGCCTTTCTCTCTGTCTCTGCTTATCTCCATGCCGAGAATCTTCTTGGCTTCTCCCAGATCTTTCATCTCAAACTCCTGATGCAATTGAGCCTTTAACCTTTCAATCTCTAATTGGCTCTTTGATGCGATCAACATATCATCAACATACAATAGGAGATAGATGAAAGAGTCATCTTGTAGCTTACGAAAATACACACAATGATCATGTGTGCTTTTGGTGTACTTTTGCTGCAGCATAAACTGATCAAATCGCTTGTACCACTGCCTTGGAGATTGCTTCAATCCATACAATGATTTGTTCAGCTTGCAAACCCAATTCTCTTTACCAGCAACCTCAAAACCTTCTGGCTGAGACACATAGATTTCCTCCTCCAAATTACCGTGTAGAAACGCGGTCTTCACATCCAGTTGAACTAGTTCCAAATTCAATTGTGCTACCAAGGCCAACAAAATTCTAATGGAGGAATGTTTTACCACTGGAGAAAATACCTCATTATAGTCAATTCCCTCCTTTTGAGCGTAACCCTTAGCTACCATCCTTGCCTTGTAGCGAACACCATCTTTGTCAGGAAATCCTTCTTTCTTTGCATAGACCCATTTGCATCCAATTGCCTTCTTGCCTTTAGGTAGTTTTGCCAATTGCCACGTATTGTTCTTCTGAAGAGATTTCATCTCCTCATCCATGGCTTCCTTCCACTTTTCAACTTCAGAACTTCTGATTGCTTCTTTATATGTGAAAGGAACATCATCATCTACAATCGAAAGTGCATAGGCCACCGTATTTTTAAACTGAGTAGGTAAGTTTTCCATATCCTGGTATCGAACAGGGATCTTGACATTCTGTCGTCGTGGCCTATCCACTGCAATGCTTTCTTGTTGCTGTGGAGGTTCTTGGGTTAAAACCTCTTCTTCTTCTGATTCATCTTCTGCCAACGGAGAATCAACTTCTGATCTACTTCCATCAACTGGGTCAATGATTCTACTTTCAAACTCCACCTGCTTTGAAGTTCCATCGGTCTTCTCAGTTACCTTTCTTAACATGGCAGATTCATCAAATGTAACATCCCTGCTGATGACTGACTTTCTTGTTTCCGGACACCACAAACGATATCCCTTGGAACCAGATGCGATCCCCATAAAAGTAGCTTTCTTAGCTCTGGGATCTAACTTCGATTCCGTAACATGGTAATATGCAGCGGAACCAAACACATGTAAGGAATCATAGTCAGTTGCAGGTTTTCCAGACCATACCTCCATAGGTGTTTTGCCTTCAAGTGCAGACGATGGTAGACGGTTGATGAGATGACACGCATACGTCACAGCCTCACCCCAAAACTGCTTGCCCAACCCAGCATTGGACAACATACACCGAACCTTCTCCAGCAAAGTTCGGTTCATACGTTCTGCAACTCCGTTCTGTTGTGGTGTTTTTCGAACTGTGAAGTGTCGCACAATGCCTTCATCTTCACAAACTCTCATAAATGGGTCATTTGTGTACTCAGTCCCATTATCAGACCTCAGTCGCTTGATTTTTCTACCGGTTTGGGTCTCAATCATCTTTTTCCACTTGAGAAAAATACCCAGCACTTCATCCTTCTTCTTCATGAGGTACACCCAAACTCTTCTTGAGAAGTCGTCGACAAATGTGACATAATAATGTTTGCCACTCATAGACGGAGTCCTTGTTGGTCCCCATACATCAGTATGAACATAATCCAATATACCTTTCGTATTATGGAGTGCGGTGCCAAAACTTACTCTTTTCTGCTTCCCCAAAACACAATGCTCACAGAAATCTAACTTGCCAGTTCTTGCACCTTTCAATAAGCCTTGCTTCACCAGTATTTGCAAAGCCTTTTCACCAGCATGTCCCAAACGCATATGCCATAGCTTGGTAATTTCAGAATCTTTCTCCTCTTCAGAGACTGCTGCTGCTGCTGTCCCAATAACTGTACTACCAAGATAGTAATACAAGCTATTCTTCCGAACGCCTTTCATTGCCACAAGTGCTCCAGAAGTAACTTTCAATATCCCATTCTGCATAGTCACAATGAAGCCTTTAGATTCTAAGACTCCCAAAGAAATGAGATTCTTCTTCATGTCTGGAACATAACGAACGTCCGTCAAAACTCTGGTTGAGCCATCTTGATTCCTTAGTCGAATTGTACCAATCCCCAAAATTTTGCATAGACTATCATTGCCCATGAAAACATCTCCACCATTTAGTTCTTCAAGGGTAGAGAACCACCCCCTATTAGGAGTCATATGGAAGGTACATGCTGAATCCAAAATCCAATCATCAGGATGAGATGCCGTTGATGATCCAACCAGTGCAAAATCTGAATCGTCACTGCTTTCGGCTACACATGCATCAGACGATACAGCTTTTCCTTTCTTCTGCAGCTTCGGACAGTCTTTCTTCCAATGGCCTTTTTCGTGACAAAAAGCACATTCATCTTTACCAAGTTTTCCTTTTGAACGAGATCTTCCTCTCCTTCCTTTCTGTTGTTTTTGTGAGCGCCCTCTTACTGCTAACGCCTCTGCTGCTTCATTCCTGCTTTCCTTTTTATCTTTCTTTCGAATTTCATGGCTATACAAGGCAGTGCAGACTTCATCAAAGGAAACTTTATCCTTCCCAATGAGTAAGCTTGTAATAAGATGATCATACTCATCAGGAAGAGAGGCTAACAACATTAAAGCCAAATCTTCATCCTTGAAAGTTTCATCCAAATTTAGCAAATCTGCAACTAACTGATTGAAAGCAGTAATGTGGTCGTTTATCGTGGTACCAGGAAGGTAATCAAATCGGAACAACTTCTTCTTCAAATAGAGGCGATTCTGACCGCTCTTCTTCATGAACTTGTTCTCCAATGTCTTCCACAACTTACTTGCAGATGTCTCCTTCATGAACGCATACTTCTGTTCTCTTGAGAGACACGAACGAATTGTACCACATGCTAAGCGGTTGATATTTTTCCACTCAGTTTCATCTGCTCCTTCTGGTTTCTCTTCTTCAATGGCAATGTCTAGACCTTGCTGAAAGAGAGCATCTAGAACTTCGCCTTGCCACATACCGAAATGACCGGTTCCATCAAACTTTTCTACCTCAAACCTTACTTTCATTACAGATGTCCTGCCCAGTATAGATGACGTGGATGGTTGGGAGGATGACTGGCCTTCGAATGAGATAGACTTTTCTTCCGCCATTTCTTTAAGCTGCTAAACTCAGAAAAACTACAACAGTACTGTATTTGTTAACAGTATCAGTATACTGAAATAGTGTATGTAATCGTGAATAGTACACCAGGTAACGTCCCAGGAAAGAGAGGTGGGTCACAACGGACACTCTTAAATACCAAATCTTTCCTTAGCCAGACATTTCCTAGACATGCACTTTCCACACCACCACACTGACTTCCAGCAACCACCAAATCAGCAAACTCAAGAATAATTCTTTTCTGATGTGGAAGATCAGACAATACTGCAACCACAGAGCATACTAAGAATTTTCTAGAGAATCTGACACCTTCAGCAGCTTAAAACACAACCGTGGCTCTGATACCAATTGTTGGAAAAATCGGGTATTTTCCCTATTCTAATAGTTACTATTCACATATACTAGCGAATAGAACTCAAACAAAAACCCGACAAAATAATATTGAGAGAAACTGAAAACAGATACTAAACAAAAATATACTAAAGCAGAAAAATAAAGAACACCAGAAATTTACGAGGTTCGGTACAAATGTTACCTACGTCCTCGGGCGCCGCTGACCGCTTTCACTATCTTCAAATATTGGATAATCTCCAATTTACAACTAGGGCAAGATTGTGTTTAACAATCACCCTTTACAAGAGAGAAAGAAAATATTGTTTTTGGGATGAATACAAGATAACAAATTAGGCTTTATTTATAGCCTTCACATGACAAGCCTACCTTGTTTTTAACCAATGTGGGATTCCTATATTTAACTAAGTAACATATATTTCAACAGTAACCATGCACGAGATGTTAAAACACTTAAATCTTTTTTCCCAGAACTGTCATTTGTCAGTCTGGCGTCAAATGACACGCAAGTGGCACCTAATATGGCAATTCAATTCACCGTTTTCCCAAACTCGGGCATTTCTATTGGGGTAACTTTTAACCACGTAGCGGCTGATGGAAGAAGTGTCCAACATTTCATGAAAAGCTGGGCAGCGATTCATAGATCACAGAGAGAGGATTTAACATCGTTTTCATTACCTTACTGTAAGAGAGATGTCATCAAAGATACACAAGGGCTGTCATCTGTTCTTTTGAAAGATTTGCGCAATATCAATACAGAAGATCATCTACTTCGAGACTTTGGCGGAGATGTTCTTGCAGACAATGTTTTGACCACGTTTACGATGAAACGTGCAAAAATTGAGCAAATGAAGCGTTGGATCACAACTCACAGTGAAAATGACGACGAACTGGGGCAAGTACACATGTCAACATATGTAGTAACTTGTGCTTTCACGTGGGTAAATATAATGAAGTTACGAGAGAAAATCAGAGGTAGCTCAGACAATGATGATATGCTTTACTCTCTTCTTTTTGGAGCAGACTGCAGAGAACGATTTGAGCTTTCTATACCAGGAACGTACTTTGGAAACTGCCTAACACACGTCTGCGTATCAGTTAAAAGAAGGGAGCTAATGGGAGAAGCTGGGATCGGCATTGCTGCCAGAGCTATTGGAAGAAAAATCTCTGAATTGGGTAAAGGGGCACTAAGAGGAGCAGAGAAGTGGGCGTCCAATTTCACGGAAGTATTTAAACATCAACGTGTGGTGACGGTTGCTGGGTCGCCGAAATTTCGAGTGTATGAGACTGACTTTGGGTGGGGCAGACCCAAAAAGAGCGACATGGTTCACATTCCCCCCTATAGCGGTTTTTCTCTTGCTGAGAATATAGAGGACGACGGAGGCATTGACATTGGGATGGTTATCGGGCTAGATAAATTGCACCTTTTAAATGCCCTTTTTGAGCAATAGTTGAATTATTTTGTTGTTCTTTTTGTCTTTTTATCAAACCTTTCTCTAATCCGTCTTTTCACTAGGTGAAAATAAAGCAAATTAAATGATGATGATATCTTCGTGCTTAAATACTTTGTTATTGTCATTTTATTTTATTTAAAATGTATATTTAAGCATTGGGTAAGGGATATAAATTGAATCAATAAAGCTGTGAGTTATTTGAACTCAACCCTTGAAAGATGATGAACTCACCCGGTGAAAGATTTTGTTTTCATACCTCAAGTAAATTAAATGATAATATTTGCTTCATAGAATTACATGATTAGTACTAACCTTCGAATTGTCGCACCGCAGTTATATAAAAAAAAAAGAAAAAAGAAAATTATCCTCCTTTTAAGTGAGATGAGAAGATTGTGAAAAAGTCTTCTCTTAAAATTCTCTCTCGAGTCTTTTTGGTGGAAGTAGATAGGTGAGTTCCGATTGGACTCCTCTTCGTTCCTCATGAACGTAGCCTGGTGACGGAGTGATCGCTATATTCTTTTTGTCCTTTTGTTCTCTACTTTATTTATCTTAGCTTTTGTCGCTTCGGGATTTGCTGTTCTCGGTCCTCTAATCCCTTTTGTTCTCTTGCTGGGGATCTCGTTATAATGAACTCTGATAAAATTGCCGAGTTATGTGCGGCGCTCCACTTATCGGACGAGGAGGGGCCGGTGCATAGTGTGGGTGGCAATGTGAAGATCGAGGGCTCCAAAAAGCTGGCTCTAAGTTGGTAGGCAAGTTGCTAGCAGGCCGTCAAACTAATAGAGAAGCATTTCGCATCATGATCCCAAAGATTTGGAGATTAACCAATGAAGTTAGTGTAGAGTTGGTCAGGGACAATATTTTTGCGTTCCACTTCCAGAATGCATTGGACAAAAATAGGGTTCTAGCAGGGGGACCATGGAACTTTGACAACTCCCTCCTTATACTAGAGGGACCTAGAGGATGGGGGGACATTTCAAAAATGAGTTTCTCGAAAGCGGACTTCTGGATTCAGATCCACAACGTCCCTCTTCTATGCATGACTCGTAATATCGGTCTTCAGCTGGGGGCGAAGATTGGAAAGGTTAAGGACATGGATGTGGGTGCATCTGGGGACTGTACGGGCAAGTTCCTAAGGGTCAGGGTGGAAGTGGATGTTTGTCAACCACTCAAGAGAGGTCTGCGAATTCGTCTGGAGGATTCGGAAGAGGAACAAACCCTTCTTCTACGTTACGAAAGAATGCCTGAGTTTTGTTTCGAATGTGGCCTCATAGGGCATTCATTTCGGGAGTGTCCATCTAAAAATCATCAGAAGGACGCAACTGATTTTACTAAGTATAAATATGGGACCTGGATTCGGGCATCAAGCCCAACAAAGGAGCGTTTCTCTCATCATGGCAAAAATAGCAACAATATGAGAAACTCCATCCCATGTGGGAAGGAAAGGCAGGAGAAACAGGATTCTTTGAAGGATAACAGTGGGATTGCTACGACCAACGGTGAGAAAGCGGCGCAGCTACCGCTGGTTCCACCAAAAGGAAAGGAGAAGATGACAGTTGACAGTCAACAGGTTTCGGCGGGCTGTCATGGTGGAAAATCTCCAGACCTCCATTCTGGATTTCAGGCGGTGAATGCGGGAGAGATGTTAAAAGATGTTAGTGCAGAAAATCGTGGGTGCAATCTTGCAGCTGTTGTTGGCAAGGAGTCTATTGACTTAAACACAAAGGTGGCGGAAACAGGAGCAATAGAGGAGGCAAAGTCAATGGCGATGGACATAGAATCAACGGGCCTCAACAACTTTTCAGTGGAACCAGGCCCCAATAACTATGTGAAACCATGTTTGGGTGGGGTCGGGCAGCTAAGTGAATCCAAATCATGTTTGGGTGGGGTCGGGCAGCTAAGTGAAACCAAATCATGTTTGGGTGGGGTCGGGCAGCTAAATGAAACCAAATCATGTTTGGGTGGGGTCGGGCAGCTAAGTGATGCTAGTAAACAATCTCTTGCCCATGCAACCCCATGCATCGTGGTGAGTCAGGACCGAGTTAAAACGCCGACTTGGAAGCGCCAAGCTCGATCAAAGGGGCTGCTGTGTACATCCAGTGAAGCTGACTTGGCTTGTTCAAAAAGACAATATGTGGAGTCTAAATTGGTGGCTGATAGTTTGGACAGGAAAAAACAACGCGTCTCTCCTTCAACTACTTCACAGGAATCGATTTCTTTGGCAGGACCTGATGGACAGGTCTGCCAAGCATTATGAAAATTCTATGTTGGAATGTTCGAGGAGTGGGGAGTCCTCGAACGATTCAGGCCCTGCAAAATATAATGCGGGATTATAACCCCGAAGTTCTCTTTCTTTCGGAAACTTTAAGCTCTGTTAGTCAGTTGGAGAGGTTACGTTTGAAGTTGGGTTTGTGCGGCAAACTGGTGGTGGATAGAGTTGGTCACAAGGGTGGCCTCGGTCTTTTGTGGTCTAATAACGTTTCGATTTCTTTAGTTTCTTTTTCGAATTTTCACATCGATGTTCAAGTTGGTTCCCAGGATAATAAAATTTGGCGTTTTTCGGGTTTCTACGGTAATCCTGAAGCTTCTCAGAGAAGTCACGGATGGACCCTCTTGCGCCGTTTAAATTCAGATTCTTCTCTTCCTTGGCTGTGTGGAGGAGATTTCAATGAGATCCTTTTCCCTAACGAGAAGGATGGTGGTGTTGAGAGAGCAAGACACCTTATCAATAACTTTCGGCGGTGCTTGGATGACTGCGAGCTCCACGACTTAGGCTTCACTGGGCCTCCGTTCACGTGGTGCAATGGGAGACAAGCGGCAGACTTCATCCAAGCACGGCTGGACAGATTTGTTTGCGATTCAGGATGGAGACAATTTTTTCCGTTTGCGACAGTCCATCACCTTGACTTTTGGGGGTCTGATCACCGTCCCATATTGATGGATACTTTGGGTGCGAGCTCTCATGATCGTGGCACCAATCCGAGAGACAGCAAGCGTTTTATGTTTGAAGAATTTTGGATTGAGTCAGCTGAATGTGGCAACATTATTCTTGAACAGTGGCGTGCTTTACATGGCAATTCCCTTGGCGATTTTCAAAATTTTTTGGCCATGTGCTCAGTTAAATTGCATGAGTGGAACAACTCCACTTTCAAGTCGCTGCGTCATCGCATAGCTGTGAAGAAAAAAGAATTGCATGCTTTGAACAGAGATGTTCATTCGGGTAACTGGAGGAATATTATTGAGATGGAGAAACAACTGGAGGCATTACTTTACAAAGAGGAACGCTACTGGCAGCAAAGGAGCCGTGTTTCCTGGCCCCGTCATGGTGATCGTAATACACGGTTCTTCCATTCTAAGGCTACCTCTCGGCAACGTCGCAACCGAATCAATGGCTTGCTTGATGATAATAATATATTGCAGAACAGTGATATTAAATTGGCAGAAATGATCCAATCTTACTTTGCTGGTATGTTCCAAACCTCTAATATTGATTTTGAAGTTATTGATAAAGTTGTGCAGACTGTTGAGAGGAGAGTTTCTACGAGCATGAACTGTGTTCTGGATGCCCCCTTTGTTGCTGATGAGGTGCGGAGAGCTGTTTTTGCTATGCACCCGACAAAAGCCCCAGGAAAGGATGGGATGCCTGCCATTTTTTACCAAAAATATTGGGAGACTGTGGGTCCAAGTGTTACGGCAGCTTGTCTTCAATTTCTTAATTTTGGTGGTGATATTGTAGCTATAAATTCTACTATTATATTCCTCATTCCTAAAGTCAAGAATCCTCAACGGGTTTCAGATTACCGGCCTATTAGTCTCTGCAATGTGTTTTACAAAATTATCTCGAAGGTGCTTTCAAATAGATTTCGGCTTGTCCTTGGTGAGGTTATCTCTGAAGCCCAAAGTGCGTTCCTTCCAGGACGTCTCATAACAGATAATGCTATTATTGGATTTGAGTACTTACATGAATTAAAAAGATGTCGCTCAAAAACGAAAGGGGTAATTGCATTGAAGCTTGACATGGCTAAAGCTTATGATAGGGTGGAGTGGTCTTTCATCGATCGCATGATGCGTAAGCTTGGTTTTTCAGATCTGTGGGTGGATAGAATCATGGCTTGCATCACGAGTGTCTCGTTCTCGTTTATGGTTAATGGGAGGGTGCGAGGGGATTTATCTCCTTCTAGGGGTCTGCGACAGGGGGACCCTCTTTCCCCGTACCTCTTTCTTATTTGCGCCGAAGGTTTATCCTCCCTGATAAGGCATGCTGAGAACACTGGCCTGTTGAGAGGGATTCAGTGCGGGAGCCAGGGGCCTCCTATCTCACACTTGTTCTTCGCAGATGATAGCTTGTTCTTCACTCCAGCTAACCGGCGGGAGTGTGTTGCTCTCAGGGAGATCTTGGATTCTTACTGTCGGGGGTCAGGGCAGTTGGTGAACTTCAGTAAATCTGCTATGTGCTGCAGTCCGGGCATCTCTGATTCAGTTACGGAGGATCTTCGCAGTATTCTGGGCATCTCCTTAGTGGCTTGCCATGAGAGATACCTGGGGCTCCCCAGCTTTATTGGTAGGAACAAACGTCATTTGTTTAATTCTATCAAAGACAGGGTTTGGGCTCGGCTTCATGGGTGTCAGTCTCTCTTATTCTCTTCTGGGGGAAGGGAAGTTTTAATTAAAGCAGTCCTGCAGTCAATTCCCACCTACACTATGTCCCTCTTCAAAGTGCCTTGTTCGCTTATTCGAGAGCTTCACTCCCTTTTGGCTCGCTTCTGGTGGGGAGATAATAATGGGAAAAATCGGATTTACTGGGGGTCCTAGGATAAGTTGTGTTGGAATAAGGAAGAGGGCGGCCTAGGTTTCCGCGACTTGGGCATATTCAATCAGGCGCTCCTTGCTAAGCAGGGTTGGAGGATTATCCATAACCCCTTGTCCCTTTGTGCCCGCGTCCTCAAAGCTAGATACTTTCCTCGGTGCTCCTTTTTACAAGCTTCTGCGGGGCGAGGGGCGTCTCACGTTTGGCGCAGTTTTCTTTGGGGTCGCGACATCATTATCCTTGGTTCGAGATGGTGTGTTGGTAGTGGTAATGATATCAGGATCTACCACGATAGGTGGATCCCGAGACCGTCCACCTTTAAGCCTTTCTCTCCCCGCGTTTTGGATGACCAGACTTGTGTTAATGATCTCAAGCTTGTTGATGGGACCTGGGATACTCATTTAATAAATTCTTCTTTCTTGCTTGAAGATGCTGCTGCGATTTTAAGCATCCCTCCCCCTTGTGCTTCTAGACCCAATGCTTTGTGTTGGCATTATGACAAGCTTGGGTTCTATTCCGTTAAGAGCGGTTATCGCATTGCTAGCTTTCATACGGAAGGGCCAAGTTCGTCGGCTTTCTCGGGGTTAAACGAGTGGTGGAAATCTTTCTGGAAAATTAAAGTCCCATCAAAGATTAAGGTTTTCATTTGGAGAGTATTACACAAATGGATTCCTTCTATGGCTAATCTGAAGCGAAGAAAAGTGGTGGTCTCTTCAACCTGTCCCTGTTGTGGTCGCTCGGAGGAGTCGGATTTGCATGGCCTGTGGAGTTGCAAAGAATTAGATCCAGTTCGAGCGGACTGCCCCGCTGCCAACAGCATCCCCCTCGCTGGTCTAAGTTCCATGTGTGACTTCATTTTTTCCTGCCAAGCTCAGCTCCTTCAAGATGAATTCGAGCTCATGCTGGTGATTTGGTGGCGCATATGGTTCAGAAGAAACAAGAAGGTCCATGACAACTTGTCTTTGTGTGCTGGAGCAGTGGTCCCCTAGGCCCGAGCCTACCTAGCTGACTTCCACAAAGCTTCCCAGATTCTGCCCAGGTCTCCGGGTGTGCAGCAAAGGGCTTCGCCTAGTACCTGGGCTCGACCTCCTGCTGGGATGCTCAAGCTCAACGTGGACGCCTCTGTTCAAGCTTCTGCTGGGATATTTGGCGTTGGTGCCATCGTGAGAAATGAGGTTGGAGAGGTGATGCTTACTGCAGCTTCAAAACTGGCCATGACTACTTCCGTCGCCTGTGCTGAGGCTCATGCCATTCTTTTTGGCATCAGTATTGCTCTGGAGGCTGGGCTATGGCCCCTTGAGGTAGAGTCCGACTGTGTTAATGTTGTTAACCTCATTGTTCAGCAGCTGATCCCTTTAAACGAGTTAGGGGTGATCCTGGAAGATATCATTCGCGTTTCGGGGCAAGGTGGTGTGTCGTGTTTCCGATTTGTTCCTAGATTGGCAAACCGTGGGGCCCATGCTCTTGCTCAATTTGGTTGTTCTTTATCTGATTTGTTTGTTTGTTTAGAGGATTATCCCTCGTTTATCTCTGATGTTATCCTGGACGATACCAGGAACTCTCTCTTTCATTGAATTCAAGTTTTTCCTTTCAAAAAAAAAAAAAAAAAAGTGAGATGAGAACATAGAATTTTGTTCAGATTGTAAATTTTCAAAAATATAATAAAAGTATTCATTGATAAACACCTGTCATTATATCAAAATATTAGGTGCAGTGTGTCTGTCAAGTATAAGAAAGTCTACCAAACCAAACCACTAGCCCATTGGCCCTGATAGTAGGCCCAATATATGGATCCAGACTATGTGGCTATGCGCCATGTCTTATTATGATAAACTTCAACTGGGCCCCAATCCCTGTCACGAAATGAGTGAGATAGAGATACGTGAAGAAATCTAATTGTGGCTTACAAAATTGATTGACCCAACGGCATTGGCAAAGTGCAATCCGACGTCAAAATGTTTTTAAAAATTTCCCGCACGAGGAAAACAGTCACCAATAGCGCACGCCATCGTGAAAACGGAGGATCTCCGGTCCCCACACATTTCACCTCGCAATAAAATCGCAACAAATAAATGAAGAATCTTCGTTATTTCCTCTCTTTTTTAAATCTACCTTTTCGCATTCACAACAACTACACTTCACGTTGTGTTTATATATGCCTCATACCTGAGTGTTCTGAGAACCAGCCAGTCAACAACTCCTTTTCCATCTCCTCCTTAAAGGCAACGTTTGTATAAACAATTGTTTTTGGATCCAAAATAACGAACTGAGTTTAAAAATATCCACTCAGATCTATCCGTTTGACTCATCCCGAGAGAATTCAAATTTCTGGTAATATTCGTAGATTCACAAGTTTGACTTGTTATGATCTGAATGTTTGTGTATTGTTAATGGAAAATTTGATGAAAAAATGTGATGTTACAGGCGGCGAGAATGGGAGAATCTGATGAAGAGTCGAAATTCTTGAAGGAATTTTACATCCCTGGTTACATACTGTCACCTGAGGCATCGTTTGTATCTGTCCCAGATGTTCCTCACTGTCCGGTTTTAGTGTTTATCAACTCCAAAAGCGGAGGTCAGCTTGGTGGAGATCTTCTCGTAACGTATCGTTCTCTACTCAATGAAAAGCAGGTGAGCTCTGGTATTCTGTGATTTTTATTTTATTTTTTGTGGATGTTTGATATGTCTGATTAAAATTCTGTGGCTGCTGCTACAATTCATTTGTCCTGTGAATCAGCTTAATGTGACTAAATTTCAGGTTTTCGATTTGGGGGAAGAGGCTCCTGATACGACGCTGCGAAGAATTTATCTTAATTTAGAAAAACTCAAAGCCAATGGAGATGAATATGCCATAAATTTTCAGGAGAGATTACGAATAATTGTGAGTTGAGTTGATGATCATAATTGATGGTGTTATAGAGTATGTTATATATATGTGTGTGTATGTATATTATGGTTTTGTTAATTTTTTGTTCATCACTAATTGAAAAACCATTTACTTCTGAAATTTTATGTTTCTTTTCAGGTTGCAGGTGGCGATGGAACAGCTGGCTGGCTTCTTGGAGTTGTTTGTGATCTCAGATTATCTCATCCACCACCAATTGCTACGGTGCCTCTGGGAACTGGAAACAATCTTCCCTTTGCATTTGGTTGGGTAAGAGGTTACTTGTCTTTTTGTTTTGGTGGTTTTATGACGTGTAAGTGATCTTTGCTGTTTCAATAACAATAAGTTGTGAGCTAGGCAGGAAGATGAAATTTTCTTTTACTTCTTCCGATTTTATGATTCAGTATCTTGTGCCAATTGTTCAAGTTTTTCCATATTGTACTGACACTAATTTAGTAGCTTTAGGGAACATCCTTTTAACTCTGTTTATACATCTTCCAATTCAAACATAAAATAAATTGTCTCATCTGTCTGTTTCTTAAGCTTATTGTACTATCATATGAAAACCTCATGTTTCTTGTGTTTGTGGATGTGAATGCTTTTAGGTTCTTATCATTTCTTGATTGAGGCTGCAATGAGCATCTGTTAGCCGTAATTCCGTCAGTTTCTGTTTGTGGTTCTGTGACTATGAACAGTTTGAAGTATGGTGTTGTAACATGCAATTTGTTAATTTACAGGGAAAGAAGAATCCTGGGACTGATCGTCAATCTGTACTGTTATTTCTGAAGCAAGTAAAGGCAGCAAGGGAAATGAAAATAGACAAGTAATGATGTTGACATGATACCAACCCACCCAACCCCCCTCTCTCTCTGTGTTATGTATGTGTTTGCTGCTTGTACTCATGTGTGCCCGTTTCCAACATATCTCTCAGTATGCTTGTTTGTCATGAAAATATATGGATATTCTGCTTAGTTGACAGAGATTAATTTCTTATATCATTTTGTTGATAGTTTATTCTTGGTCATCTTCGTTGTTACTTCTTTTTATTATATTTGTTGTATAAGATGTACAGCTGTATTACCTCTTCATGAACTTTAATGTTTTCAGCCAAAGTAATGCGGAAATAATTTTTTTTTTTTAAAAAAAAAAACAAAACTAACAGAAGTGGAGCTTATGAAAGTCAATTGTAATATACATCTAAGGGCAAGAGCGGTTAATAGACTATAAAAAGAGCCTACCGTTGACGTAGGTATCTTCCGCATGTTACCTAGTGTGATGTGGATACTGGTTGAATAGGTTTTTCCTACCGGAGGAGCTTACCCTCTTCTTAACCAAACTATTTAAAATATCAAAATAATTAACTTTATTTGGCTAACCAATTACTTATTCAAATTATATGCTAATTAAATCTATTCTAATTATTAAATTAGTCAAAATAATTTAAACCAAACATAGCCAAAATTTCTTCTTGTAGATGAAAGTTGAAGGAAATATAATGAAGGTTTTGCTTTCCCTGCATTTCTAAATTATTACTGCTAATAATTTCAAAATTACAGCGTAAACCCTCCCCTCTATATTTGATTTCCCATTTCTCTAAATACTTTTTTATTTTTATTTTGGTCGTTTCTATTGGTTTTTTGTTTCATGACAAATTAGTACTCATTGCACATCTAATTCACTTAGTTCATATGTAGTTTATTCATTATCATATGGTATCATGGTTTCAGTAGTACTTTCTCAGCAGCTGAAATAAATAATTTGACATGACTAATTCTTATAATATTTTAGCAATATTTTCTGTTATCTTCTTTATTTTCTTTCTTCTCCCTTTTAAAATTCAATTTAGTTTGTAAGAATGAATCTTTTTTCCAGTTGGCACATTCAAATGAGGATGAAGGTTCCAAAAGAAGGTGCCTGCGATCCAATTGCACCTCTTGAGCTTCCACATTCTTTACATGCGTTTCATCGTGTCTCTCCGTCAGATGAGCTGAACAAGGTAAGATAGGCTACTGCTTCTTCTTATGAACTCTTCAGAATACATCGTGGCTTTCTGATTCTAGCAAGTCAAGAATCTTTAACTTTGTTCCTTAACTTACGGATTCCAAGATCATACTTTTGCATGTATTGTCATCAAGATTCTCTAAATAATGCTGTGACAACTGCTGATTGTCTCCATGTTTTAATTATCCGTTACAACTCTTGAGCAAAAGACAAGTCTTCCTTGTTTAGCTTGTACATATTTTACAGTGGGAAGCAAAACATAGGTGATCACAAGATGAAGCAGTTATTAAATTCTCTCTCTCTCTCTCTCTCTCTGTGTCCTAACCTGTTAGTTGCAACAATGAATGTGAACCTGTATTCTTATATGCAAATAAGCTTACCAGAATATTTAATAAATTTATATGGTAGATAATTTCATTTAATTAGCAAATTCCTCATGGGAATATGATAACTGGGATACATCTGTCTTAGCTAAGCTTTTGAAAAAGGAAAAAGTTTTCATGCATTCTCAGAATTGAAGATTTCATTTATGCTGCTGATCAAATTTAGACTTAAATAATGGAGTTGTGCATTACTTTCGGGTGTACCTGTTACTCAGGTGATCGGTGACTTAAATTGCAACGAACCAATGACTTGATATGACTTGTAAATTTTGAACTTCCAAATTTGATTGTGAACTATTCATCTAGCACCTCATTGACTTCTATGCACTGAATGAAGATTCTCAACTCAATTTTATGAAGAAGATGTAATAAGCTAATCAGTTAATATTGAAATTAATTAATATGAGTGTCCTCTCTTAATTACATGATCCATTTGCATTCTTACGACAAGTGTTTGGCTGCTTCTAGGAGGGTTACCACACATTTCGGGGGGGATTCTGGAACTACTTCAGTATGGGTAAGTACTACAAATATACTTTTTTTGTTATCCTTTAATCAATAATACTGAGGAGCATCTGATGTGGTGGAGGATACATTCAGTGATATACTATGGTAATCTGAAAGGATATTCTTTGTTCCGAACCAAAGAAATGTATTGCATCAACTTGAAATTTCTAATGAAATTCTTGTTTACTTCCTAGACTTTAGCTCAAAATTCTATATTTCTAATATCTTATTATTTAAAATGATGAATTGAAATGGATTATCTATTTAACTTATATTTATGGTTTTCTTGGTTTTTTCTTTTACAAGAAATCAAGAATTATTTGTTCTTGTAACTTTAAAAATGTTGCACGCTGTTGGCCTGCGGCTCTCTGGTTTCACACCATCAAAGTTTCTGATATGTGAATCACTTGTATATTTCTGTTGTCTACAGGAATGGATGCTCAAGTATCATATGCATTTCATTCTGAACGAAAGCTGCATCCTGAAAAGTTTAAAAATCAGTTAGTTAATCAGGTATTTTTTCACTCACTTTGTTGTTCTATTGATGGATGAGTAGAATGCTCATCATCTTTTCAATGTTTTCCAATTACCTTACGAAGCTTACCGAAATTGTTTTGGGTAATGCGTAAAGTAGTGTTTACACTTTGAGAGTATAATGTCAAGCACTGGTCTTAGTGGCTATCGGCTATCCATTGAGATGTTACAGCAGACTAGTTTAGCCCCATTTTGAATCTTAGTAGATTACTGGAGAGCTGATGGAAAAAACTGGAGGAATGAGAAGTTTGTAGGGATGGATTGTCTGGATATATTTGATAGTACTTTTGAAGCTGATGTGCCATTCATGTAAATGATGACGTGGTTGGATTGGTGTGTTACATCATGACAGTTTCCTGTTATTGAATGAGGTCTTGCATGTCTTTGTCCTGGTAGATTGAAATGCTAATAAACGTTTTTCACTCTAATTTTCTTTATTTTCTTAACAATCAGAGTACTTATGCGAAGCTTGGTTGTACTCAAGGCTGGTTTTTTGCTTCCCTTTGTCATCCTTCTTCACGGTGAGTGAATAAAGATTGCCTATTAGGTCAAAGCACCACTCTCTTTTTGTTACTTGTAACTCCTCGTAGATGAGTGTTTGCTACTTTACAGACTTCATCAACTTGACTTCTAATGTTGTCTATGTTTTTGGCTTTTAGAGATTTATTTGTTTGACTGAATTTTTATGTTAGGTATTGAGTTTGCCAATCTATTTTTGTTGACTTTATGGTTGTGTAAAGTATCTATTCAATGTTAGCCCTTTTTGGTAAAAGTCATTACCTTAGGTGGATATCTTTCCTGTGTTTGGTTAAGGGGCAAAGATCATACAAGTTTTGATACTTGTTATTTTTTGTAGTCCACAAAAGGTTTTTGAGTTGTGGACAACTTTTGTTCACCTTTGTATCTACTTTTTATATATATTCATTCTGGTTTCCTTTCAATAAATAAATAATAATAATAATGATACTGCCATGTATTGTCATTACTGATATTATTTGTATTCTGTTGTCACTATATTATGATAACTGTAGATATATTGATGAGTATTAGTTGTCACTATCAACTCTTTTTACAGGCTTATATTTTGACAACTTTGAACTTATTCAATAATTTCCACTAATGAATTGGCTGCTTTTCTGAATGAACTGCTCAGTAGTAATACAAATTTCTAAAATAAAAGAACGAAGACAAAGTTATGAAAATTTGTAATATCCAGAAGAATCAGAATTTTATATACATCTTCTTTACCTTGTAGTGCTTTGATTTATGAAATATGAATGCCTTTTGTCCCAAGCTGGAATCCTGTCACTTAGAAATAGACTGGATTTGCTTTGTCGAGGAATGCATTTAATGGAATTTGACTGGATCTTATGAAAGAGTTCTTGTTAATTTTCTGATTAAATTATGAAAGTGATGGGATCTTTGTTATAGGAACATAGCTCAGCTTGCAAAAGTGAAGATCATGAAAAAACATGGTCAATGGCAAGATCTCGAAATACCTTCCAGGTAATTTATTTTTCCTACACTTAGTCTCAAACTGTCAGATTGTTATTTTGGCCACAGTTCTCCTCATTGAATTAACTTCACTTTTAATAAAAATAATTAATTTCCTGTTTTGGTTATGGCGTAAGTGACAAAGTATTCTGTAGTTGGTTTTGTCATGATGATTGTACAGAAAGGAAGAGATGATGCATAAATGTTTAAAGTTTACTTGCAAAGTGACAATGCCTCATTTAAATTGTTGCTATAGCCTATAGCAATAATAAGAAGGGCGTAATTCAAAGTAATAATAAAAGGGGCATCTATAGTAGGGATTTTAGCTGTGCAGCAATTCCATGTATGCAAAGGTCGCTCCTCAGCATTTGTTTGTTGCCAATATTAGTTATTGGGTTCTCTGATCTTTTTCTGCTTTTTCCTTCCCCCAGTCTTACAGAATTTTTATTGACTACAATTTTTCTCCTTGTTCCATTTTAGTTCTGCTGTTATTACAATAATGTGTGTAAGTTTTCCTATATCGTATACCCTATAAAGGCTTATCACTGCTTCTGTAAATTACTTACATTTCCATGTACAGCTGTTTGTTATTCAGAAATGCCAAACGTAATACAACTGCCATTAGGCATTTTATGTTTTTATCTGCTAGTCTAATGTCTTTGAATACAACTTAACAGATGAAAAAACTATAAAATCATACATAATTAATTTTCCCTTCTTTTTTAAGCAGCATCAGGTCAATTGTATGTCTTAACTTGCCCAGCTTTTCTGGTGGACTGAATCCTTGGGGAACGCCAAACAGCAGGAAGACCCGTGATGTTGGTTCTCAATACCTCAGTAGTTCCATCTGCTTCATAATCTATCAATCTTGGTGTTAACTAAGTTAACAGTAATTACATTCTTACGTTCTAGTTGCTTTTGTTATCTCAAACCTGATTAATTACCTTTCTTAATTGGCATCACAGAGAGACTTGACTCCACCTTATGTAGATGATGGCTATCTAGAAGTTGTCGGTTTTAGAGATGCTTGGCATGGGCTTGTTTTGCTTGCTCCAAAGGGACACGGGACTCGTCTTGCACAGGTGAAAATGTTGTTTAAAATATTATCATACTTATTATTTTTTTTTTTTGAGATCCTAGAGATGCGGTCACGCACAGAAGAACCATACATATAAAAGGCAAGACAAGTAATCAACTAATTATTTATTTATGTCCATGAAAAGTTCTATGTTCTTAGCAATTCCTGGGGTTATTTTATTGATTGATTAGTTAATGTAAGTGGCTTGCAAATATACAGTTAGTTTGCTCATTTTTGGTTTCCTTTGGCATTAGGCACATCGAATTCTCTTCGAGTTTCATAAAGGTGGTGCTGATCATACATTTATGAGGATTGATGGAGAGCCCTGGAAACAACCGCTGCCAGTTGATGATGATACGGTCGTGGTTGAAATCTCTCACCTTGGCCAAGTTAATATGCTTGCCACCCATGACTGTCGGTCTAAAAGTATGTACGATCCGACATCACCTAGAAATCACGGCTCTGAGGAGCAAAATAGTGATGAAGATGACTCTGTACTAGTGGAAGAGCAGAGGAAGTTTGGAGCGGCAGACACATTCAAGTTCCCTGACGACGTTGATATCTCTCAGCTTAGTTAAACCCGGTAAGTATCCCATGCTCTCTCGACAATTACTTTGTAACAGATTTTCTCTCTTAATTGATTCTCGAGACCAGTTTCAGGGCTGTCCTCAATTGGCAATTCCACGGTTTGCACCTCAAACCTGATGGAGCAACAGGTTGATTTATTGGAGGGAAACGGAGGGATAATATTCAAAATTCTTTAGTATAATGAATTGCTTTTTTAATTGGAAAGTTGTTCTATGAAACCTTCTCGTCTCGATAAATATGAATGAAATTGTCTGATAATTGCACAGTTTGAAAGATACAAAATTTTAATGTTCGATAATATCCACAATTGAAAAATTATCGAAAATTTTTAAAATTTTATTTTCCAAAAATGTTAAATTGTTATGCTATATCTTTCTAAATATCCTCGATAGTATTTTTTGGACCTCTTGTTACAATCTCATAAATCAAACTTTTAAGTAGAGTGTATAATGTGAAGGATTAACAATTTAACATAAGACATACGAGATAATAAACAGTGTACAATATGGGCGTATTTGGTGCGTGGAATTAAATTGTACTATTTTTATGGGATATAATATGATTGAATTAAATTAGTATTATAATGTGTTTGATGCAATAAGGATTGGACTAAAAATAATGTTGTTCTTTGTTTGGTGTTGTATAAGATTGGATAAAAAATAATTATATTTTGTATTTAATGCAATATAAAATTGGTTAAAATAATATTATATTAAATTAAATTGATTTTTTAAATTTAATTTTACTAAAAATAAAAAAAATTAAATTAAAATTAAAATAAATAAAATATTTAAATTATATTTTAAAATAATTATAAATATTTTATTTTAATATAAAAATATTATTTTTTTTAATATTAGAATAAAATAGTTTTAAAATATATAAATATTTTAATAAATTAAATAATAAAAAAATAAAGTGACAAAATTGTCTCCTCTGTTGTGGTAGGATTTCAGCAGTCCTGCCGCACAGCAGGATTGTGTGCAAGGTGAGATTAGTTTTTGTATAGAGAATTTGACTAAAAATTAGTCCAATCCTTTTTTTTTTTTTTAAGTGCACCCTATAAGTTCTAATTTGATCACAATAGCGTAAATTGAAAACTTTTGATATTATATATATATATATTTTAACTTTGAGGAGAGGAATCGAACATGAAATTAAAACTTATTGAGAGAGAACCATCAAAATATGTTTGTGACCTACCTATTTGGTGACTAACAAATAAAATAAAAAAATACATAAAATTTTATTATTATTATTATTTTAATTATTATAATTAATTTATAATTTAAAAAGAAAAATACTATTCAAACTCACAATTTGAATATAAATATGAGCAATATATTAGTAAATATGATTATTTTATTCTGTCTAATGGGCCAATAACATAAATAAGAAATTAGATATTTTTTTAAGTAAATATTCGGAATTTGAACCAGACTGATATTAATAATAATAAAAAAAAAAGCAATGACGTTGCAATTGCACTATCAACAGTAGTTATAAATAGAAATAGATTCCTTTTAAGTTTACTAAAATTTATTTTGAACCATATTTTTTAAAATGGTTCAGTGATCATTTAAAAAATTTTATTTCAATCTTTAACCAAAAAAATTACAAAAAAAAAAAAACCTAATTGAATATTACAAAAGGTGCCCTAAATTAAATAATTACAAAAGGATCCCCAATGCGAAACACGATAAAATTCAACATAAAACATGTAAAAATTCAACGTGAAACACAGTAAAATTTAACGTGAAACACGACAACATTCAATGTCAAACACGGTAAAATTAAACGTGAAACACGACAATAGTTTACGTGAGACACGACAACATTTTATGTGAAACACCGCAATAGTTTACGTGAAACACTAAATCTGTAACCAAAATTTTATGTAAAACATGCTAAATATTGGTTTCAATTTGTTTGCATGAAAATATTTATAGGTTTCACGTACGTTCGTTTACAGGTTTCACATATGTTGGTTTACATGTTTCATGATAATAAATCACATGAAATATGCTAACTATTTACGTGTAACACAGTAACATACGACGTGAAACACAACAATATTCAACGTGAAACATGATGAAATTCAACATGAAACATGATGAAATTCAACGTGAAACCTGATAGAGTCGACGTGAAACTTGATAGATTCGACGAGTTAACCTGAAAGATTTGATGTGAAACTTGATAATTTTGACGTGAAACCTGACAGATTCGACAATTTACGTAAAATTAAACAGAATGTAAAACATATAGACATGAGATAAACCTGGAAATATTTCTTATCATTGTTAAAATAAAAATTAGATACTCATGTTAGGAATGATCCTGCAATATATACAATCTAAACCAAAATAAACCTAGCATTCTAATGTTCGAAGTCCCATGTGTTGTCTTTGAACCTCAATATGTTTTCCATGAATTTCATAACGAAGGCCCCGCAACTAACCTTGAAAATGAGTTAAAATTTGAAAATTTTTATTAATAGTAGAACAAAATTAACGATTAAAGGTTAGATTAATCACTTAAAAAAATGTACATACTTAGGTGGCTGCTACGAAAGTAATCGGTGATCGACAACAGACACATCAATACCATCAACCCATGGATCTATGTTCGTGTGATTAAAGAAACCATACATCGCAACATGGCGGGTAAGAAACTTGTGAAAGGTTCTACGTCTTTAATGCAGTGCTTCGAATCCTTACCACGACTAAGCGAATCATGTATGATAATCTTCTTCTACCGTATAAGTATCTTGCACAAGACCCAGAGGTAGTTGCTAATGCAACACGAAATTAGAACCTCGTTAACAATATATACATTTTATAAAAATGACGTTGTTATACTAAAAATTCATATACAGTGTAAATTATTTACAATAAATGATATCACACCAATATCCCACCAAGGAATGCACGCGTCATTCTCCCCACTCACATATGCTGACAAAAAATGTGAGCATTTATATGTCCTAGCATCATAGTCTATATAGCATCTGATAGCTACGAAGTCACGTTTTCGAATAGCTGCTAACTCTTATTGTAATTTTCGATTAAAATTAAGTTTTTATTGTGTTTATTGTGCAAGTTGTAATGTGTAAAATTTGAAGTGAAACACAATAAAATTCGACGTGAAACACGGTAAAAATCTGCGTGAAACACGTAAAAATCTGTATTTCAATAACATTTCATGTGAAAGACGACAACATTCCGCGTGAAACATGTAACATCCCAAATTTCAAGTAATTAATTTTGAATATGTGAATATAAATTTTTGTGATTTGATGGGTATAAAACGTAATTAAATATATGTTTGTTTTTATGGTTTTCAGGTGGACCAGATGGAACGGTCCAGAATTGAGGCATGAAAAAAAAGAAGTGAAAAACTGAGACAGTGGGTACCGCGACCCCTCACCGTGACCACAGGTCGCGATGAGCTGCTCGCGGTGAAAAATGGCATTTTCGGGCAGTGAGCAACGCGACCTGGTCATTGCGACCACAGATCGCGATGACTGGCTCGCGATGAAAAGTAAAAATCCTGGCAGTGAGCATCGCGACCACCAGCGCGAACAAGGTACCACGATGGGTGATCGCGATGAAGGCGGTGGAGTTGCTCCAGAGAGCAACGCGACCTGGTCACCGCGACCACAGGTCGCGACAACCAAAATTTTATAAAAAAAATAAGAGACGTGAAGTCTCCAAAAAAGGAAAAAAAAGGAGAAAACAGAGAGAAAGAGAGACCGAGAAAGAAAAGAAGAAGAAGAAGAAGAAGAAGAAGAAGAAGAAAAGAAGAAGAAGAAGAAAAGAAAAAAAAGAAGAAAAGAGAAGAGAAGAAGAAAGAGAAAAAGGGAAAAAGGAAAATCCAGAAGGAAAGAGGCGTAAAAACGAAATTCAGGTTGGTGTATACTGATTTCTGAATTTGTTATAATTTTCGTTATATATTTTCATTTGAATTTTTCATATTTCGTTAAATTGAACATTAAATTTATTTATGGATTTTGTATAATTATGCTTTGTTTACGAAAATTGTTAGAATCTGTTTGAAAATAATTAGGGAATATGATATTATAATGGAATTTCTATGGTTTTGAATATATCGTTTTGCGAGTAATGTTTGGAAGCGATTTTTGGAAAACTTGTATATAATTATTGTTTCGTAAATACAATTTGAAAATTAATTTTTGATTTCGATAGAAACAAAATGTTTTGATATGAACTTTATGAATTATGTATTACGAATACTGTTTGAAACTTTTGATTCTTGAATTTAATTTCGATTCGTGAAAAATTATGTTGATTATTTTGAAAAAGAATATAACGAGTTAAGATTATTGTATCTCGCGGGGCAAACCTGGCAAGTCCAGTTTAGGCGAATCCCGGAGATAAATAATGATGACTGTTGCATCTCGCGGGGCAAACCTGGCAAGGTCCAGTTTAGGTGAATCCCGGAGATAGCCATTTCACTGTATCCATGACTGTTGCATCTCGCGGGGCAAACCTGGCATAGTCCAGTTTAGGCGAATCCCGGAGATAAATAATGATAACTGTTGCATCTCGCGGGGCAAACCTGGCATAGTCCAGTTTAGCTGAATCCCGGAGATAGCCATTTCACTGTATCCATGACAGTTGCATCTCGCGGGACAAACCTGGCAAGGTCCAGTTTAGGCGAATCCCGGAGATAGCCATTGTACTGATAGTGATGACTGCTGCATCTCGCGGGGCAAACCTGGCTGAGTCCAATTTAGGCGAATCCCGGAGATAGCCAGTGCACTGTATCCCTGACTGTTATATCTCGCGGGGCAAACCTGGTATAATCCAGTTTAGGCGAATCTCGGAGATAGATATTGTACTGACATCCCTGACAGTTACATCTCGCGGGGCAAACCTGGCTTGGTCCAGTTTAGGCGAATCTCGGAGGTGAACGTCACACTGATGTACAGATATAGAAATGTATGATGAGTGTACGGCCAGAATAGAGAATAAAAGTGAATAAAATGTTTATATAAATAAAATGTTACAGAATAAATAAAATGATTATAAAAGAACTGAAAACTAAAGGATTGTATGCTTTACTGATTGAATTTAGATGCTTTTATTAAACTGTTTTTATATGATTTCTTTCAGTGAGAAAGTTAAAGATTGAAATGTTTTAATACGATCAGATTGGAATATTTTTATTATGAAATGATTATTGATTTTGATACTTGAGTTGAGTGTACACCCACTAGGCATTATTACTTAGCGCGTTGATTTTATCACGCGCAGGTATCAGAGACACAGGGGGAAACAAAGAATAGAGAAGAAGTAACAGCAGATTGAAGGTCCAGAGTCACAGTTTCTTTTGAGTAGTTACGATTGAATTTTACTTGTATATTGTATTTAGTTAAGCATGCATATACAGAAATCTGTAATTTGACATTTATATATGTTTTGTAAATAAGTGCTTTATGATTTATATTCTTTTCAAATGTTTGTAAATCTTAATTACATATATTTTATTTGAAACTGTTTGAAAGTCGTACTAAATGGCAGAGTGCGCATTGATTTAGAAATTTGAATATAGAAGTGTTGGATTTATATTGTATTATATTTGTTTTATTGAAAACAGGTTTTGGAAAATAAAAAAATAGAGGAAACTCTGCCGAAATTTTTAAAAATAAAATTTGATGGGCTCACTAGAAAAATATTTTAAATTACAAATTGATATGATTTTCAATGGTTTGAAATAAATAAAGTGAATTTAGAAAGTTTTGAAAATCCGGTAGCGCTCCCTGAGTCGATTCAGTCGGGTCGGGTCAGGGGGTGTTACAAAACACGAATTTTGTAACCAAACATTTATGTAAAACCTGCTAAATATTGGTTTCAATTCATTTGCATCAAAAGGTTTATAGGTTTCATATTTACAATATTTAATCAATCAACACCCAAATACTAACAAATTCAATCAACCAGACCACTGCTTTTATTAAAATCAATTAACAATTTCAACAAATTAAAATAACAATTAAAACTCTGTCAACAAATTCAATCAACAAAACAACAAATTGAAACAACAAACAACAATGTCAAAATCATCACACTAAATCAACCCTGTCAAAATTTTCGGCGATCAATTGTGAAGGAAGTCAAACAACTGTTGCCGTTCTTCTTCTTCTTTAACGTTGTCTCACCAAATGATGAAACGTTTACAACATGCCTCAATCTAGCAACAGAGACGAATGGTTGAAGGTTGAGATAAACCTTTCCCTGTAGAACAGGTTTTCATCTTCCTACTTTGTAGGAACACATGAAGTGGTCCACTTCTTCCCTAAAGTTTAGCCCATGACTTTGTCGGTTGGCAACCGTCGAATGACCGAGTCTTGGCTGAGATTTTGATGGGAATCTTGGCCAAATTTGGTCCCCAAATTCGAAACTTAATCATTCTAAAGTATTACACCATCGACTTGAGTTATTAAAGTTCTTAAAGAACCAAAAACAGAGGAAAAAGAGAGAAATTGCAGTCAACTTTCATCAATGGCAGGAGGTTAGTTTTCTGGGTATTTTTCAATTATCAATCCTTTATTTATATTTAATTCCACATTTAGGATCGTATATATCAGAGCCTTGTCAAAATTCTGTCTTGGTGTGTTTTGAAACTGCTCTGTTCAACGCTGTTTTTATGGTCGAACTTTAAAAATATTGGAATTTATTTTTTAGTTGTTTTTGATGCAAAATTTTATTACAAATCCTTAGTATATTAGTTTTCCATAAATTTTGTGATTGAAAACAACTGTTTTGGCTACCAGAATAATATTTTGCGATCGGGTTTTGGTTTTTGGGTCCGCAGGTTGAAACCGGGTTTGTGTGACTCGTTAGAAGGTTGAAGATGACTGATTTATTCAAAACGCAGCTTCTTGTGTCGTTTTGAAATAGCCACTTGTGTGCAGTTTTGCAAAAAGCCCCTTAGTTTTATATGTTTTTCAAAAATTACCTTCACTTCTGTCTGTTTTGCGAAAATACCCTTTTTTCATTAGTTTTGCAAAATGTCATTTTTATAAATAAAAAAAATTGCATAATTTAATTCTTGTGCTTTTATTTTGTGTTATGCCTATTTTGTTTTTTGCATATATTAGTTATGAAAATTTATAATAATACATGCAATATTAGGATGAATTAAATTGTGTAAATTTATTGGTTATGCAATATTAGGCATAAAATTATGGGAATAATTATGCATAATAATATGTTAGTTTTAGTTATTTTTAGAGATATAATCATTTTCCACCCTATGTTTTAACATATTCTCCATTTCCCACCTCCTATTTTTTTTTCTCTCTTTTACACCCTGCTGTTTGATAAAATAGCCATAATACCCTTCCCGTTAGGTCAACGTTTAATTTAAATGGTTGACCGTCAATTATTAAGGATAAGATTGTAATTTTAGGTTATCATAATAATTCTTTTAAGAGTATTACAGTAATTTCAGATTTTTAAAATAAAATAAATAATTTAAAATTATTTTGATGGATCCAATGAATTTATCAACCATTCATAATTGTCCACATCACCATATTAGTTGTGGACCACCAAATGGAAAGAAAACAACTTTCCAAACGTTTCTTCCTCCCATTTCCACCAGTTACTTCGTTTCTTCCATGTCTCTCTCAATAATTTTTCTTCGATTTCGTGCGTAAACACCATAGCACTTCTGAAATCGAAGATCAAAGAGAGTAAGGTGAAAGTTTTGGCTGTTATTTGGAACTTTATTCATTATGAAAACGCGAGGTTCAAAGCAACGCGGAGCGAAGAAGGAGTACTAGAAGAATTTGGCCAAGAGGTTAGTGTTATTTTTCTAAGCTCTTTTATTCTGAATTATTTTTTATGGTTTGATGCATGCAGAAGATGTTTGTTGTAGATTACACGGTTTAGGAAGATTTTTAGGGTTTTTATTTTTGAAAAAATTAGGGCTTTTTGAAATCAAAGCCAAAAACAGTCAATTGACTGTGTTTTGAACTTGTTATGTATGTATATGTTGTTACTGAATGACACAATGGTTGTTTTACTCCTTGTTTTAAAAAAAAAATTTCTTTCAAAGTGGTTGCTATTGTCTTCACGGTGTGCTGAATTTTTGTACTGTTTACTAAAGAAATACAGAGTTACTAAGGCCATTGGAACAAAAATAAAAGATTTCTTGCTTTTAACATATCATTATTATACTATATACTCTCATCATTATACTATATACTTTGTGTTTACTAGAGAAACACAGAGTTGCTAAGGCCATTGTTCTGTGAAGTTTATTTTTGCTAATTTAGATTTTACGGGGAAGGTAGAAATTGCATGGGTTGGTAGATCACCATTTTTGTTGACTCTTTGGTAAATAGAAGTAGCCTTTACGTGTGCTGTTAAACGAAGGCTCTACTTGTTGAAATGCATTATTTGATCCTGAGGAAAGCTTCCCAACGAACTTTAGTGGCGGTTCATGATTTTATTTTATTTTTTGCATTTTGCTTCTGTTTGTTGTAAATTTTCTCAATACGTGTACTATATTTAGAAGACAAAGACATACAGATAATTTATGCTCTGTGCATCTATAGATCTGGTGTCTTTTATGTGTTTGGTTTAAATTTGAAAGTGCTACATGTACAAGCCGGTCAACCTTGTTATAGAGTACTGTACATTGTATATATCAAGAGAATATTGTGAAAATTTGCATTGAAATTAGGTGACTGTGGACCCCATTTCTTGCATAATTACAGATAATGCAAATTGAAGTGTCATGCTCCTCTATATAAAAAAAATAAACTTATTAATATGAGTATTTTTTGCAATCTGACTTATTTTGTGTCTAAGAGGCTTTATATATATATTGTAGTTCCCATTGGTGTAGTGAAGAAGCTAATTTATATTTTTCTTAGTGCTTTTATGATTCTATTTTGATTACATGGTTAATAGTTATACTAAAAATTAGTTTGTTAATTAGTATTTAGGTATATATTCTGATTTGCATTTTTTTATATAGTAATGCATAGTTTCGAGATTATAGTCCATTTTGGGACTAATATAGTTGAGCTTGGATACTGTGATGTTGATCACATCAGTATCATCACTTTGTTGCACAGTATGAGTAAAAAAACCGCAGGTAAGGAAGATGTTCCTAAAGAACAATTTTGTGTGTTTGTTATATTACCTTGGTGTAGTGACATAGTAGAAGTGAAGAATGATAATGAGCTGGTGAATGTCTTTAGTATGTTTAGGGAACTTGAGTGTAGTAGAATAGTGTTTGAAATAGATTACCCACCCTATGTACCATTGCCACCTGAGGGTTCATCTTCTACCCCTAATGTGGTAGATCCTGTTGTGTTAATTGATGAGTATGAAAGTTTAGATGTAGATGATTTAAATGACAATTATTTTACATATCAAGGAGATGATGAAGATGGGGGTAGCGTAAATGGTGAAGAGGGAGGGTATTGCACATGATTGGAATGCAAACTCACAGGTCGTTGTTGTGGGTTTCGATGATGATAATGATCAGGAAAACCACATTTTATGGGAGGGTTATCAATCTAGAGAAGATGATGAGTTTTTTAATAAATTGTAAATGTAACATCCCGAATTTCAGATAATTAATTTTGAATATGTGAATATAAATATTTGAGAGTTGAGGGGTGTAAATGTAATTAAAAGTCCAGATGGAACGGTCCAGAAATGATGCATGAAGATTAAAAACTGAGACAGTGAGTATCGCGACCTGGTCACCGCGACCACAGATCGCGATGACCTGCTCGCGATGAAAAAATGGTGATTCTTGGCAGTGAGCACCGCGACCAGTCACCGCGACCACAGATCGCGATGAACTGCTCGCGATGAAAAAAATGAAATTCGGACAGTGAGCATGGCGATCACCAGCGCGACCAAAGCACCGCGAGGTGTGCTCGCGATGAAGGCGGTGAAGTTGCTCCAGTGAGTAACGCGACCTGGTGGCGCCACCACAGGTCGCGACGACGGTCGCGACGACTAAAATAATATAAAAAAAAATTGGCTTTTCACAGAAGCCAACGAAACAGAACAGAGGAAAAGAGACAGGGAGAGACCGAGAAAAAGAAGAAAGAAGAGAAAGAAGAAGAAGAAAGAAAGAAGAAGAAGAAAGAAGAGGGAGAAGAAGAAGAAGAGAAGAGGAAAGTGAAGGAGAAAGAGAAAGGGAAGTAAAAAGAAACCTAGAAACGTGATTTGTCGAAAGGAAACTGTATCCAGGTTGGTGTACACTCCTTTTCGAAAACAAATCCTGCTATTTTATTTTGTGTTTTGCTTTGAATCTAAGATTTTTGAATATTGGTGGATAGATGTTCTTACAGTGCTTTATTTACGTATTTTAAATTACTTCGATTGTTGATTTATGACGATAATGTTAAAAGAAATTATTTGAGAATATTGTTTGAATTACGATTATGATTTTGGACATATTATTATTGATTTATGCATATTATTTTGGATATATGCGTTGGAAATGAAAGGTTTTAATATACAGTTGTGAATTGTGAACCTAGTCTGAAAACGGCCCTAGGATACTTAGACATAGAAATGGATATAGGAGGTTGGTATACCAGCTTGGTTCAGTGAGCAGTACTGCACCGACATTGACATTGCTATTGATGCTTGATTATGTACCTCCTCATGGATTTGTCCAGGGGTAGGGAGACACGTACCTTCCTAAGGATTCGTTCCTGGGATAGGGAGCTATGTACCTCTCTAGGTTCCGACCACTCGGTCCTAGAGTAGGGAGATACGTACCACTCTTAGGATTCGTCCTAGGGTGGGAGTTATGTTCGACAGACAGTCACTGTGGTCGAACGACCCATATTCCAGTCCTGGTTTATGTTGAGTATTCTAGAGGGCCAGAATTAAATTGAATTAAATGGTATGTTTATAAGTGCTTTTCGAAATTGATTTGATACATTTATTTCAGTATTTATATTAAACTGAATGTAAACGAATTGAGAAGCTAATTGAGTACGATTATTGATTTAGTTGAGATTACTAACCTGATTTCATATGATTTAAATTAGTAATGTTTTCCTTATGTTCGTATTGTGATATTTATATTATGAAAAGTTATGTTATGATTTTTATAAATGAGTTTAGTGTACACCCACTAAGCTATATGCTTAGCGCGTTAGTTGTTTTATAACGCATAGGTAACAGGGATCCTGAGGAGACAAAAGACTGAAGAGGAGTTTCCTGCAGACAGAGGAGTAGAGTCACATTTCTGGGGTAGATATTTATGTTGATGTGTATTATGATTGATATGTATGTATATACAGAAATTTGTAAACGTTTTGTATAATTCTGTTTTGCAATTAAATTGGTTTATGAATTCTGTTTTTCATTTCTTAAGAACTGTAATGAATTAATTATGCACTATTTGATTTTGAAAATTGTTTGAAAGTCGCACTAAACGGCAGAGTGCGCATTTGATTGAAAATGATATTTGAAGTGTTGTTGTGATTTTTGTTTGATTTGAGTTGTGGAAAAACAGGTTTTGGAAAATAAAAAAAACAAAGGGAACTCTGCCGAAATTTTTAAAAAAAGTGTATTTCGATGGGCTCACTCGAAAATGGTTTTAAAATTATAACTATGTGGTTTTCCAATGGTTTGAAAATTTATTTGATGGGCTCACAATGGTTTGAAAAGTTATGAAGTGAATTGAGAAAGTTTTGAAAACCCGGTAACGCTCCCTGGGTCGATCCAGTCGGGGCGGGTCAGGGGGTGTTACATTAAACCATGTTAAAATCAAATGAATTGTAAATTTAAAATATTTTTCTAGTGAGCCCATCAAACCAGTTTTCAAAATCTCGGCAGAGTTTTCTCTGTTTTTCTAATTTCCCAAAACCTGTTTTTAAATCAAACTCAAATCAAATATAATTCACAATCACACTTCAAATCCGCTTTCAATCAAATGCGCACTCTGCCGTTTAGTGCGACTTACCAAACATATATTTACATAAAGCAGTTTACAAGTCATTATTTACAATCCTTTGTACATCAAAAACAGAAATCAGAAAACAATTAATTACAAAATATATTTATATAACATATTTACATGTTCCTGTATATGCATGCAGAACTAACTATATTATACAGAAATATGACTACCCAAACTATGGTGACTTTGGATTTCTGTCTGCAATCTCTCTCTCTTCAATCTTTTCTCTGCTCGGTATCTTCGTTACCTACACGCGATAAACATCAACGCCCTAAGCAATAATGCTTAGTGGGTGTACACTAAAATAATTTACAATATAATATAAAACAGTATATCTAAAACAATATATCGGAAATTCAGAAATTCAGAAATAAAACAATAATCTTAAATTCAGAAATTTAGAAAGATATAAATATAAAACAACAACTCTTAAATTCAACATTTCAGAAATATATATATATATATATATATATATATATATATATAAAACAATTAATTATATTTCAATTTCTGAAACGATATAACATAAAATAGTTCTAAATTTCCAGGATTTCATTCGTAATAACAGTTCGTGATTTTCCACATCGTTTTCAGTTCTCAATTGGGCCCTCTGATATACATAACAGGATTTACAGGACTGGATTACGGGTTTTACAGTCGGGTTTCCCATCTCATAAGAAATGGTATCCCTATATAAACAGTCGGTTTCCCATTTCACAAGGAAATGGTATCTATATAATCTCACAGTCGGTTTCCCATTTTACGAGGAAATGGTATCCGTAGTTCCACAGTCGGTTTCTCATTTCTCATTTCACGTGCAGTACTGCCATATATTCATCCAATTGACATGTCAATCTCCTATATATATATATATATATTAGGGCCATAAAAATCAAAATTCAGGGATTTCAGGTATTTTATTCACTTTTCAAACAACTTTTAGATAATAAAAAATTCTCTCAATCAATCTAAAATCAATATTCATTAACAATGATAAAACACAAAATTCACAATATATCAAATAACAAAATACAGAAATTAAAATCATGAAATTTAATATAAATCACTTTTACTAAATTCAAAATCATTTTCAGTAAATATTCATAAATCAATTGAATTAAATCGTGTGGAAGTTGTGTGTACACCAACCTGGATACCGTTCCTACACTTTTTTCTTTTGAGTTTCCCTTTTCTCTTTTCTTTCTCCTTTCTCTTTCCTTTTTCTTTTCTTTCTCTTCCTCTTCTTCTCTTCTTCTTTTTCTCCTTTTCTTCTTTTTCTTCTCTTCTTTCTCTTATTCTTCTTTCTTTCTTTTCTTTTCTTTCCTTTCTTTCTCCTCTCACGATTTCTTCTTCTTCTTTTCTGTTTGGCTTCCTCAAGAAGCTTTCTTTTTTTATACAAATTTGGTCATCGCGACCGTCGTCGCGATTTGTGGTCGCGCCACATGGTCGCGGTACTCACTGGAGCGATTCCACCGCCTTCATCGCAAGCACCCATCGCCATACCATGGTCGCGCTGGTGGTCGCGTTGCTCACTGCCATAATTTGCAATTTTCACCGCGAGCAGCTCATCGCGATCTGTGGTCGCGGTGCTCACTGCCAAGAATCATCATTTTTCACCGCGCGCAGCTCATCGCGATCTCAAGTCGCGGTGAGTGGTCGCGATACTCACTGTCCCAGTTTTCACTCTTCTCTTCGTGCGTCATTTTCGACCGTTCAATCATACATTTAATTACGTTTTACACCCCTCAAATCATAAATTTTTAAATCTACATTTTCAAAATCAATTATTCGAAATCCGGGATGTTACAGTTTGAATTATTGTTTTACATAATATTATATTTAATTATGTAATGATTAAAGTTTTATTATGAGAATAATTAAGAGTATAAGATTTACATAATATACATTAAATTATGATTAAAATTATAATATAGGAATATTTTCATAAAACTTAAAAATTTTAAGCATAAAAAAAATAATGTCTAAGTGATCCATATAATTTTAGTTAATTAGAGGTTAGCCACAACATCTTTACTTAAATAAAATTATATATTACAATTAATTAGGATCACATAAAGAAAAATTTAGACATTAATTGTAATTAATTACTCTTAATATAATAAATTTTATCCCACATGAATTTTTGTTATATTTAGATAATTAATAGGATAAAGTATCAAGTTATTCATAATTTACCCACAGGAATTATGAATTAAGTAAATAACTTGATAGTTTTATCATAAAGTTTATTCAAAATAGAAAATATTAAATTATAATCATAATGTACCCTTAAGAATTATAAATTAATTAAATAATTTAATTAATTCTATTATAATGAATAATTAATCTTATTGAATTAAAAATTTAGCCTACAATCAATTTTTATGTCATTAGATTCATTTTTAAGCATGATTTAAATTGGTAAAACATGAATTTTATTTAGACCTCAATTTTTAACATAAATATATAAATTTTAATTTATATAGCTTCACAACCTACAAATTTTTCTGATAACCGATATGATATTCTCAAATTAAAGGGTGATAACTATAAAGTATGGAAGGAGAAAATTCTCCTTCACTTATGGTAGATGGAAATTGACTATGCTATTAGGAAAGATGAACCACCTGCAATTACGGATACTAGCTCTGCAGCGGACATCGCGTTTTATGAAAAAAGGGAGCAATTTGATCGCCTCAGCGTGATGTTCATTAAGAACAAAATCTCTACTAGTATTCGTGGTGCTGCGGATCAACAGGACAATGTTTGAGACTTGCTAAAAGGTATTAATGAGCAATTTGTCACTTCAGAAAAAACATTAGCAAGCACTCTAATTATGAAGTTATTATCTCTAAGACTCACTAGTGTCAAAGGTGTGCGTGAGCACATTATGTAGATGAGGGATATTGCGGCTCAATTAAAGAAACTCGAGGTTGATATGTTTGAATCCTTCCTTGTGCACTATATCCTGAACACCCTCCTACAACAGTACAGACCATTCAAAATCTCATACAACACACATAAAGATAAATGGTCAACCAATGAATTAATGATCATGTGTGTTCAAGAAGAAGGGAGGCTTCTAATGGAGCTCGGTGATAGTGCAATGCAGGTTATGCAAGGAAAGGGCAAGACCCAAGCCAATCAGAAAAAGAAAAGGTAAAATATCTCCTAAAGTTGATATTAAAAAAGAATTCAAGTGTTCCTTTTGTAAAAAGAAGGGACACATGAAGAAGGACTGCGCCAAATTTAAGAAATGACTTTAGGACACAGGTAATCAAATCTCGTTTGTTTGTTATGAATTTAATATCGTTAATGTAAATATTAACACATGGTGAATTGATTCTGGATCAACAATTCATATTTCGAATTATTTGCAGGGTTTGCAAAACCTAAGGAAGCCAGTGGGAAGTGAGCAAAGCATCTTATCCGGAAACAAGATGGGCTCACAAGTGAAGGCTATAAGAACATGCTATTAAACTTTGAATAGTGGCTTTGTTTTAGAATTGGAAAAAACCATTTATGTTCCAAGTTTTTCAAGAAAATTAATTTCAGTTTTAAGACTTGTACCTTTTGGATATTCCTTTAATTTTTCAGAAATATCTTTCAGTTTATTTTATAAATCTGATTATGTTGGGAATGATACTTTATCTGATGGTCTTTATTGTATTAATTTACAAAATAATGTCACTTGTAATTCAATGCATGTTTAAATTGGCACTAAAAGATGTGTTATTGATGATGATTCCTCTACATTATGGCACCAGAGATTTGGTCATATCTCCATAAAAAGAATTAAAAGATTAGTAAATGATGGAGTACTTAGTACTCTGAATTTTATTGATTTTGATACTTGTGTGGATTGCATAAAGGGAAAGACTTGTGTGGACTGTATAAAGGGAAAGCAGACCAACAAGTCAAAGAAAGGTTCTAATAGGAGTTCGGATATATTAGAGATCATACATACTGATATATGTTGTCTAAATATGGACTTACATAGTCAGAAATACTTCATCTCTTTTATTGATGATTACTCATGATATATGTATCTTTACTTGCTTCATAACAAGAACGAAACATTAGATGCCTTTAAAATCTTTAAGGCTGAAGTAGAGAAACAATGCGGGAAGCAAATTAAGATCGTGAGATCAGATAGAGGTAGAGAATATTATAATAGATACACCGAGAGTAGACAAGCACCTGGGCCATTTGCGAGGTTTCTTCAAGAGCATGGGATTGTTGCCCAATACACCATGCCTGGTTCACCGAATCTGAATGGTGTAGCAGAAAGAAGAAATCGAACATTATTGGACATGGTGAGAAGTATGCTTAGCAACTCCAATCTTAAATCCTTGTGGGCTGAAGTACTTAAGGCGGCAGTGTATATATTAAACTGAGTTCCAACCAAGGCTGTTCCTAAAACTTCATTTGAATTATAGACAGATTGAAAACCGAGTTTGCGACATATGCGCGTTTAGAGATGCCCGTCTGAAGTAGGAATTTATAATCCACAATAGAAGAAACTAGACGCAAGAACCATTAGTGGGTATTTCATTGGATATGCTGAAAGGTCTAAAGGTTACAGATTTTATTATCCATCTCACAGCACTAGGATTATGAAATCAAGAATGCAAAGTTTCTTGAATATGACCTGATCAGTGGGAGCGATCAAATCAGGAACATAGTTTCTGAAATTGATCATTCAGTATCTCAATCTTCAATTTCAGGTGATAGATTGGTTATTGTTCACAGCGTCCCTCAACTACAAATTGGTATTGAACAACCAATCATTGAAGTTTCACAAGCTGTTAACAATATTCCAGTAGATCAGGTTGTTCAAGAGTTTTCTGAGACTTCTGAACAACAAGTTGAACTACATACTTCCCAAGAAAATATTAGGGCGACATTAAGAAGATCTACTAGAAGTAAGAGGTCAGCAATTCCTGGTGATTATGTTGTGTATCTGCATGAATCTGACTACAATATTGGAGCCGAGAATGATCTCAAGTCCTTTTTCACAAGCCATGAGTTATAAAGAATCAGAATTATGGTACAATGCTATGATTGATGAGATGAGTTCAATGAAGAGTAACAGAATCTGGGACCTTGTTGAGTTGCCTAATGGTGCAAAATTCATTGGTCATAAATAGATCTTTAAGACAAAGAAAGACTCATTGGGCAACATTGAGAGATACTAGGCAAGACTCGTTGCTAAGGGATTCACTCAGAAAGAAGGAATCAATTACACATAGACATTATCTTCTGTATCTAAGAAAGATTCCTTGAGAGTTATTTTGGCATTAGTAGCTCATTTTGACTTGGAATTGCAACAAATGGATGTGAAAACAGCGTTTCTTAATAGAGATATAGAGGATGAGGTTTACATGAAATAGCCTGAAGGATTCCCCTCTAGTGATGGTGAGCAATTGGTTTGCAAGCTCAAGAAATCCATATATTGTTTAAAACTGAAATTCCATAATGTAATTTCTTCATTCGTTTTTATAGAAAACGTAATGGATCAATTTATATACCAGAAGGCCAGTGGGAGTAAAATCTGTTTTCTTGTTTTATATGTGGATGACATTTTACTAGCAACCAATGATAAGAGTTTGTTGCATGAGGTGAAACAATTCCTCTCTAAAAATTTTGATATGAAGGATATAAGTGAGGCATCTTATGTCATTGGCATTAAGATATATAGAGATAGATTTCGAGGTATCTTGGGTCTGTCTCAAGAAACCTATATCAATAAGGTTTTAGAGAGATTTCGGATGAAAGATTGTTCACCAAGTGTTGCTCCTATTGTGAAGGGTGATAAGTTCAATTTGAACCAATGCCCGAAGAACGATCTTGAGAAGGAACAAATGAAAACATTCCATATGCTTCTGCTGTCGGAAGCCTAATGTATGTTCAAGTTTGCATAAGACCTGACATCGCTTTTGTTATGAGAATGTTGAGACAATACCAAAGTGATCTAGGTTTAAACCACTAGAAAGCCGCAAAGAAAGTGATGAGGTACCTTCAAGGAACCAAAGACTACATGCTTATGTATCGACGGATTGATAATCTGGAAGTAATTGGCTACTCGAATTTTGACTTTGCTGGCTGTGTTAATTCACGCAAATTAACATCAGGTTACATTTTTATGCTCGCTGGTAGAGTTGTATCATGGAGGAGTGCCAAGCAGACCTTGACTGCCACTTCCACTATAGAAGCCGAGTTCGTTTCTTGTTTTGAGGCTACTTCGCATGGTGTATGGCTTAAGAGTTTCATATCTAAGCTTAGAATTATGGATTCTATCTCTAGGCCATTGAAAATGTATTGCAATAATTCAGCTGTTGTTTTTCTGGCTAAAAAAAATAAAAGTGGGAGTCAAAGTAAACACATCGACATTAAATATTTAGCCATAAGGAAACGTGTTAAAAAAAAGAAAGTGAACATTGAGCACGTAAGCACTGAGTTGATAATCGTTGATCCTTTGACTAATGGCATGCTACCGTTGAAATTCAAGGATCATGTAATTAATATAGAACTTAGTTTCATTATGTAGTTTTTCATTGTATAAACAATGTTAATTAATTAAACTCTTAATAATTGTGATGTGTTTTCTCATATTTATGTGCACCTTAATTTAATTTTGAGAAATTCATCTGTGTTGGATCAGAATAAACATAGGGTTTATTCATTAAGAAATTATTGCCACATAAAGTATAATATTTAAAAAATGAATACATAGTAATATATGGAAGGTAATACTCGTTATTTAGAGGACTTACCGCCTTGATTCTTGTATTTGTTACTTAATATAGATCATCGATGGATTTATTATAGTACATTAAGTTAGAAATGTGGACCAAGTGAGAGGATGTAGAATGGGTCTTCATCATCCTACTTTGTTGGAGTACATGAAGTGGTCCACTTCTTCCCTAAAGTTTAGCCTACGACTTTGTTGGTTGGCAACCGTTGAATGACCGAGTCTTGGCCGAGAGTTTGATGGGAACCTCGGCCAAACTTGGCTATAACTATCATTTGGTCCCCAAACTCGAAACGCAATCATTCTAAAGTATTACACCATCAACTTGAGTTATCAGAGTTCTAGAAGAACCAAAAAGAGAGGAAAAAGAGTAAAATTGCAGTAAACTTTCATCAATGGCAAGAGGTTAGTTTTCTAGGTATTTTTCAATTATCAATCCTTTATTTAAGTTTTAATTCCGCATTTAGGATCGTATATAACTTACATTCCCATCTTGTCATCCGCTTTGAATCGATCTTTATCAAACACTTCTTGCATTTGTCAGACATACACAATACACAAAAACAATATCGTTAGCAATTCCAAGTTACTATAAATTGCTTTCCAAAGGATATTTCTTCTTATATTGCAATTTGCAAGACTTGAGCAGGAAACTAAGACCATGTATGATGACCAAGATTGGATATTGGAATGGATTGGATAAAAGCATTTTAGTTGGTTGTCCATCATAATATTTGATATATGCTTGAAAATTAGATACTATTAATCTGTTCTATTATTATCCAATCCCATCCAGTTCCATTTGGAACTTGACAAAATTTAGAGAGAAAATGAATAAACTTGAAGAGATCTTTCTACCTATGGTTTTGATCTAACCAAGATAATGATTGAGAAATAAGTGAGCAATGGAACATCAGAAACGTACAAAAGATAAAACTCCAACAGGTTCAGTAAGAGAGAAATTCAGCTCTTCATTCCAGACTGGATTAAGACAACTATTGATAACCTTAGTCTTTGTCGTTTGGTACTGAAAACACAAGTTAGATAACACAGCTAAATACAATCATTTGTGCAAAGCGGATCTAGAACATGAGGTTTCTAAAAATGAAGAAAGCATAAAAATGGCACAAAACAACATAAATAGAACTACAAAGCTTAAAAAAAAAAATGTTACCTGCTCTGTAACACGGATACTCTTAACCCTCGTGTATTCCACTTGTATCCGTATTGGATACTCGGATACGCATATCCTAATTAGTATACGCATATCCGTTGATTTTTGGTGAGGTTTGACTATCAGATATGCTAGGGATACGGTTGGATACGACAAGGATATGTTTCGAGTTGTTTTATAATTTTCTTTTAAAAAGGGGTCATTTTGTAAATTTTAAAACTCTTGTTTGAAAATTAGGTTTTTTTTCATTCCAAAAACATTCCAGCGCCTCCTATTAGGCTGTTATGAAGAAGAAGAAAAATAGAGAAGAAGAGAGAAAAGGAAGAAGAAAAGAGAAAGAAGAAGAAAGAGAAGGAAAGAGGAGAGGAAAAAGACATACCCGATGTCGTTGACCTGCTGCTGCTGAAGAAGAGAAGAGGAAGAAAAAGAGAAGAGAAAGAAGAACGAAAGAGAAGAGGAAGCACCGTAAGCCAAATTAGAGTAGAAAACTGTAAAAGGGGTGTGCTTTTCTTTTGTTGTTCATGTTAGGAAATTGAAATTTATTAAAATTATTCTAAAATTTAATAAAAAGTGTTATTAAACAGATGGCGATGATGAATCATTCAACTCAACTTGACTAGATATGAGAGAGGCGCATGTATAAAGATGAATGCATGGGCATCTGTGGAATAGACTAGGAAAGGGGAGTTTGTGGTGTAACATTAGGCTTCCAGTTCATGTGCTCTATTTTATAATTGCAACTCAGCAAGTGAAAGAGACAATTTTTATTAATGTAAAAAATGCACCAATATGATGTTGTTAGGCACTAGTTATGAGAATTTTTATAAAATTATTTATATTTTAAATATAAATATATATTATTTTAATTACCGTATCTGTTTTCTAATTTTTTAAAATTTACCGTATTCTCGTATCACGCCGTATTGTATTCCCATATCTGTATTCATATCCATGCAACATAGGTTACCTGATTGCCCAAGTTGAGCACAACATAAGGACCACTACTCTTGAAATCCCTGATCACCAATATTTTCCCTTGCACAACAGTAACTTTCAGCTGTCCGATCTTCTTCTCTTGCCGGCTGAGCTTCTTCTTCTTCTCTTTCCGGCAATCTTCTTCTTCTCTCTCTAGAATAGGTTTTCTCTCTCAAAAAAAAAAATTCAGCCGAAAAAATGAAATCAATTGAAGTTAGCAGATTATAAGTTTATATATATATATTGGGTTGCGTTGTAATTTTACATAGGGTTTTTAAAATTTTACATGACCATTGACAATTAAATTGAAAAATATGGTGAAAAACAATCCTTACCACAGTTAGGGTGCGTTTGGTACGCGGGATTGGATTGGACTATTTTTATGGGATTGGATTGGATTGGACTAATTAGTATTGTGATGTCTTTGGTGTAGTATGGATAGGATTAAAAATAATACCGTTCCTTATTTGGTGTAGAATGGGATTGGATAAAATCAGATTTGATTAAATTAATTTTATATAAAATTAATTTTTTTAAAATATTATATAATTGAATTAAAGTTATTTAAAATAAATCTAAATAAAATATAAATATTTTAAAATTAATTATAAATAAAATATATTATAGTAATTAATTTAATATAAAGATATTTTTTTATTAATATTAAAAATAAATATTTAAATTTAATATTAAAAAAATAAAAAAATAAAAAGCATGGGGTAAATTGTCCCATGTTTCCAGGCGGGACTTTTTAATCCCGCTTGGGCAAGTTAATTTTGTGCACAAATCAATCATTTGCCAAACCCAATCCTTTGTTTGATTTGTGCATGGGATTAGAGAAACCAATCCCATGCACAAAATTAACCTGCCCAAGCGGGACTAAAAAGTCCCGCCGGGAAGCATGGGACAATTTGTCCCATGTCTTTTTTTTTTTATTTTTTTTACTTTTTTAATATTAAATTTAAATATTTATTTTTAATATTAATAAAAAAAATCTTTATATTAAATTAATTACTATAATATATTTTATTTATAATTAATTTTTAAAATATTTATATTTTATTTAGATTTATTTTAAATAACTTTAATTCAATTATATAATATTTTTAAAAAAATATTTTATATAAAATTAATTTAATCAAATCTGATTTTATCCAATCTCATTCTACACCAAACAATGAACGGTACTATTTTTAATCATATCCATACTACACCAAACACATCACACATCACAGTACTAATTAGTCTAATCCAATCCAATCCAATCCAATCTCATAAAAATAGTCCAATCCAATCCCGCACACCAAACGCACCCTTATGCCATGTTTGGAACATGGGACTAGGAGTGGGATTGGACTATTTACTCCTAGTCCCATGTTTGGAACATGTTGGGATTGGACATATCCAATCCCAACAGTTCCACCTAATCCCATATTGGTGGGGCTAAATAATCCCACCAAATTGGTGGGATTATTTAGTCCCACCAATTTAGTCCCACTTCCTTTTTTTTTTTTTCTTTTTTAATATAATATAATATTTAATATAAATAAAAATTAATTTTATTTTATTTAAATTAATTTTAAATAATTTTATTTATTTTAAAAATAAATTAAATATCTCATTTAATGTTTTTGAAATAATATTCAATTTTATTTAAAAATATTTTTAAGTAAATTTAATTTAATATTTTTATTTTATTTAAAATAATTTTATTTATTTTAACAATAATTTAAATATTTTGTTCATTCAAAAAAATATACATTTTTAATTAAATTAAATTTAAATATATTTTTTTATTTAATTTAAAATTAATCTTATTTTTTATTTAAGTTAAAATGAATGTAATTTACTTTAAAATATTTTCATTTATGTGAAAATTAATTTAATAAATTTATTTTGATTTTATCTCATCCCATCCTATACCAAACAAAAGACAGTATTATTTTTAGTCCAGACTGCACCAAACACATCACAGTACTAATTTAGTCCAATCCAATCCAATCCAATCCAATCCCAGTCCAATCCAATCCAATCCAATTCCAGTCCAATCCAATCTCATAAAATAGTCCAATCCAATCCCGCGTACCAAATGGGGCCTTAGGGCTCGTTTGTTTCATGGGATTGGATTGGATTGGATTGGACTATTTTTATGGGATTGGATTGGATTGGATTAATTAGTACTGTCATGTGTTTGGTGTAGGATAGGATTGGATAAAATTTTTTATTATGTTTTATATGTTAAATATAGTTTGAGATTGGTTAATTATTAGATTAAATTAATTTTAAAGTAAAAAATTATTTTAAACCAATAATAGAAATTAAATATAGTTTTTATACTACTTTTTAAAAAATAAATATAACTATTTATAATGAATTTTTTTAAAAAAACTAACTTATATATATATATATATATATATATATTAAACTATTATAATTCATTCATAATTTAGGGGAGAGGGACATTACTCGAATGGATTGAACATAATTAAATTAATACTGTAATGTTTTTGGTGCAATATGTATTGAAATAAATTATTACTGTGATGTATTTGATAGTATGAGACTGGATAAAATCAGGTTGAATTAAATTAATTTTTACATATAATAAAATTATTTAAAATTAAATAAAAAATAAAATTACTTAAATTAAATTGAGTTAAAAATTATTTTATTAATAAAATGAATTTAATAAAAATAATAAAATTATTTAAAAATAATTTTAAATAAAATAAATTATTTAAATTAATTTTTAAAAATACATAGAACTATTAAAAATTAATTTTTATTAATATTAAAGATATATAATATTTTAATAAAATATTTTATATATAAATATAATATTTTATATTTAAAAAAAAAAAAAAGGTGAGACAATTTGTCCCATCTCTTGAGGCGGGATAAATTTATCCCGCCTCAAGAGGTTACAAATTACTGTTGGGATTGGCTGTTGCCAATCCCAACATGTACCAAACATGGGTTTGGATAAAAAATAATCCAAACCCAATCCTAACCTAGGTAACAAACAAGGCCTTAGAGAGTTAATTTATCCCTAGATGTGTGATGTGTCCAACGGACCGGCCGTAATATTTTTATCCCAATCGGCTTGAGAGTCAGGTATGCGTCAAGCCTTTATTATTTTTACTAGGCCTATCCCTGCTCTAGGTCCAAGCCCGCTGGACTTTAACTTATTTTATATGTAAGTTTTTAGTTTTTTTTTTTTTTTTCACTCTTTAAGTCCAACCAGACTATAGAGCTTGGATGCGGCTCCGGCCCTTAATTTGAGAGCCAGGCTTGGGCTACTCGGCCCATTTGATAACTCTTAGATACGTACAAAGGGTGAGTGTAGAAAGAGAGAGGGGCAGAGAAACTTCAATTGGTAGGAATAATGCGGTTTCTGTATGCATCTTGTGATGGAAATTATGAACAATATATAATACATTTGGCAAAGCGGAAGATATTCGTTTTAAAAACAAAGAAATAAGCATATAAGCATGGTGAAGAAGGGATTAGGGATGTATCTCAATCACCATATTGAAAACAGTACACTAGAAATATGCAGAACCCACAACCTAATACAATGATGCCTTAACAGGGAGGCTTCAACTCTACCTCGAAGCAGACAAACAAAAACGGGATTGAAGCTTCAAAACATCACGTCGTACTGCTCCATAGGTTGACTTACTGGCGTGCATATTGGCATTCTCCCAAACATTTTGTGACGGCCTCATTAGCCTTTTGTGATTCCGTCCTTTCTTCTCTCTTCTTCTTCTCCCTGAACACCGTGAACGCTTTAGATATTGTATAGCATAAAAGAATCATGGAGCACAACAAAGTAGATAAATGGCCCAGAGTTTATGAGCAATAAATTACTAAATTACATGAGGCACTTTCTCAATGTCATGTGCATTTTCAACCACAACATTCCAGTACAGAAGGGAAATTTATAGCACCAATAACCAATGACACAAGTGATTACAGTTAGGATTAAATCTTCAATCAATGTAGTGAATAATTCATGAATCTTCGCCCTATGAAGTCTCATTTGCTAATTTTGATCGTTGCATAAGTTAAAAAGAAAATCTTGCTACTTGTACATTATAATCTGTTAAAGTTGGAAAGCTCAAGTGCAGATTTTTGTACGATTATCAACTTCAGTCGAATAACATAAGATGCCAAGCTACATATCAGAGCAAATAAAATTGGGAGAGTATAGGAATCAGATTTTACCTATCCACATACTCCTTTAGCAATTCTTTTGCTTGAAGCAACTTTGACAGAAGATTGCGATATACATCAAGGTCCCGATCCACACTTCGTTTGTCAATGTTTAAGGCTGTGCAAAGCTGTTCAAGAGCAACATAAAACAGGTTACATTCAGTAAAAAGCATCCAACCTTTTTCAAACAAATCCAGTATAAGTGTTTAATTTTTCTGTGTAAATGATCAAGTTGACAAAAAAACTTGAAAGGCTTAACACATCTACCTTACAACATAAAAGCATAATGCACGTATGAAATCATAATGGTAACTCAATCAGTATTTAGAGGCAGCTTGAGCCAGCTAACGCAAAGTAGGTTTAGTTTTAAGTCCCTTGCATGTTTGTTCCAAAAATCATGCTCCTTGCAACATAGTCTATTCTATGTCTATATCACAAAATGCAATAACCAAATGACCACATTTTTTTGTCGTTAGACTGTCAACATGATGATCTGAACCAACTAATAACGCCTAATCATTTAACAAAGAAAGGTGAAGTCTCCTCGCACTGCAGTTTTCCATTACAACCACCAGACAGTCATGCAATTATTTAATTGACAAGTTATGGAATCAATGAACCTTCACCAGACAGACACCGGAATAACATCATAGGATTAAAAATCCAACCTTTTCCAACACCGTGGGTTCAGTTGCATTTGCCAGCTCAAGAAGGCGAAACAACCCAACAGCAAAGAAACGGCTATAGCTGAAACTCCCCTTGCTCCCTGCTCTTTCTGCAATGTCCTTCAGTATCCCCTCAACTTCTCCTTCTCTGGCAGCGAACTCAATTAAAGAATTGGCGGTCTGTGCCCGGGCCCATTCCTCCAACTTTTGTGCATCAATTCTGTAGTGCATAAATAATATGCAATCAAATTAGAGTAATTTTCTTAGATTCCTTGCTAGCATTCTATTCAGCAAGAGAAATATTCTTTAACAACAATAATGAAATTCTAATTTAGCTAAATATTTTTTTTTTTTTTTTTTTGTGAAGGGACTAAATAGTCATTAAAAAAGTACATGATTCATCCACTTGTTACCAAGGGTCTAACTCAGATTGTCAAGAACCAAGAGTAAGACTTCGCTGAACTTTTCTCCTGCTGCTTTAATATTTTCAGTTGCACTAAATACTTTGTATAATTCATCTACTGTTAGAAATTCACTACTACTAGGAATTCAGTTATTTTTAAATTATATCTTCTTTGACATCACTCAAATGGCAGCATGGATTTCTCAAAACATGGAGAAGAAGAGTACCTAGATAAAGATAGGAAAGTCAATAAACAAACCTGTACTGCTCTGGGTCCTCCTTCAGAGCATTTATGTATGCTTGGAAGATAGCCTCTCGATCTTCATCACTTGGGTATCCTTCCATGAGTCGATCATATACAGTAACAAACCCGAGGGCAAACACAGGATCATAACGGTATGTTCTTTTGTACCTCATCAAATGTTGCTGCACAATCAGTTCTTGTAGAACTGTGTTGTAGATGCTGGGAATTGGTCTCTTATATGCCTTTAAAAAACTCGCCTTTGTCTCAGACACAGTGGGTGGCATATCTGAAAATCATGTAAATGACAAGATCAAACTTGAAAATTTTGCATTATATGCCTATGTATTGGAGTACAACTAAAGCAAACTAGATTTAGAATACAAAACAGGCTCTTGACAAATTATCATTCCTTTCAGTATTTATTTGTATCCATGCAAATATTTATTTGAATACAACGTCTACAGCAACTGCTGTCCCCACACCAACTATACAAGCAAAAATGAGCCTAGTAACAACCAACTTTTGGCCTAAAAAACTCTGCTTTAAAGAGAAAGTACAAGCTTCGGGCTCAAATCAAGTTATGAAGTAAGACTAAAGCGCTCGAATTTGAACTTCATACGAAAACAAGCCTGGGGTTAAAACGAAACAAACTCAGACAGTCTGATAAAAGCTCAGTGCATTTCCACCCCTTAAATTATACAACCTAGCACAAGTTTCCAATTTTATATTCTTTACAAAAAAATTTCGCAAATAATACAAAAACACTAAATTACATATTGAAGAAACTGTCAACTTATATGCCACTAGTTCTACTTCATTATAACACAATGTTCAAAAGTGAAATTATGAATTCTCCACAAAGTGCCAGCATTGCAATACAAGAAACTTATAATCAAGAAGCTATGGTTTTCATCAAACAATGCCGAAATTGATAAGCAAAACAAAGAATAAAAATCAAATGATTGAATTCTGTTACTCACACTCAATTCAGTCGAAACAAACCTAAGAAATTATAAATTAATATCAAAATAAAGGAAATTAAAACGAAAAAAAAAAAAAACACTCACCAGTAGCAGCAGACATGCATTTAATAGGCAGACGTGAAGTGGAATTGGAAGCTCTAACGCCGACGCAGAGGCACAATACACTCGTATGGAAGCGAAAACCTTCGAAATTAGTTGCCAAATAACGAGTCGCCGAAACATTGACTTTCTTCTCGCAACCTGATTGACCAATCGCTGAAAACGCCACTGAAGTAGTAACAGACGCCATTTTTCTGGATTATGTTATGTTATGTGTATGTGCAATTTTATTTTATTTTCCTTTTTCTTTTCTTTCTTAATGTACAGAGAGAATCGGAGAGGTTTGCATTTGGTCTTCTTTTTTTTGGATTTTTTTTTTTAATTTTCTCGGGAAAGTGAGAGGAAGTGAGGCCAAGAAAGTAGCCAAGGCTTATCCCAGTGTACGAAATGTGGATTTTTGTGATTTTCATGAGGAGATGCTGATTTACGGACACGTGGCAATTTTGATGATGTTGATTTCTGATTTGTTAGATCTTAGCTGGTTCTGTGGTTAAAATTACTTGACTAGAGAAAGCAACCAAGGGTGTCGACACACTACGCAGCCAAACGATGCCGTGTTAGTTCTTCTCGGACAAAAATGTGATAGGACGGATAACGTACGCGTAAAGACTTAAAACTCCAATCACTTTTATAAAATGATTTTTGTTTTATATTTATTTTTTTTGAAAGGAGATTTTTGTTTTATAACTTTAAAGTACCATAAAAATATTTTTGATAATATTAAAAAAATCGATAAAAATTAATATCATTTAAAAATTCCTATGGCTATGTTTGACAGAAAGGATTAAGAGCTGATTGAACTATTTTTATCGCAATTCTATATTTGGTGACAATTTTAAGAGGGAACTAACAATTCTGAATGAAAATTTAGTCCCCCTCCCACCGGATTATATAAACCCAAGATATCCCCATCTTTATTTATTCCCCTACTAACACATGCTTTTTCAAAAAAATATATATATATATATATATGGTCCCACATATTAATTACTCAATTTTTCTCTCAGCAACCCCCACTCATCTCTCCCTCTCATCAGTGATCACCTCCCCAAATTTTTTTTCATTAATTCTATGAGAATATATAACAAATTTTTTTAAAAAAATGATAATATTTTTATTACTTTTTTATTAAACCCTCCCTCATCACTAATAATTTCCTACCCCTATGTATCTCCTATAATACATTTCTCTCTAATTAACTATTTAATTAAAATTAATAACAATTAATATATTTTTTTAATCTTTTAATAATATACTTTTTATTTTTTTAAAAATAAATTAAAGTGAACTTTTATTTTTAAAATTTAAACTTTTATTGTAGTTTTTAATAAAATTGAATTAAATTTATAATATTTTTTAAAAAATTTAATTTACCAATATATTAAATTTATAATAGTTTTTAATACTTTTTTTTTATTTTGTTTTAAAAAATAAATTTATATTTTTTATTCAATTATTTTTATTTTGATTTAATTATAACTAATATATCTATTTAATTGACCAATAATATTTAAGTTTATTAAATTTAATTATAATTTAGTAATATAATATATATTTTATTATTATTTTTAGTCCAACCTCAAATCATTCCAAATATAGAATTACACTATTTTAGTCATATCCTATATTACACTAAACGGTGGATAGTATTATATTAACTCAGTCTAATCCAGTATAATTCCAGTCTAATCCAATCGTATAAAATAATTCAATCCAATCTCGTACACTAAACGGGACCTAAAAGTATGTTTATTGCTTAGGATTGGAAAGGGGTTGCACAACCTTATTTGTCAATACCAAGCAACAAGCATTATTTTTGGTCCAATCACTTTTTAATTACACTGCTGCAGTACAAAACAAACCCTTCCACATTGCAAGGATTAATTTATCCCCCCCTCTCTCTCACACACATCAGACTTTTTGTTTTTTACAACTTTTTCATCAGTTCTCCTTTCTCTAGGTTTGTCTCTCTTTATTTCTTTTTTCTTTTTTTTTTTAATTTCTCCTATCTTATTAACCTATATAAAAAAATTTAATTTTATTTAATATATTTTAAAAGTTAATTAACTATATTTTATTAAAATCATTATAAATTTTTTTTTTTTAATATCAACTAAAAATAACATTATTCTTTACAACATTAATTCTTTTAAAATATTTTTAAAATTTTATTTTATTTTAAAAACTTAAAAAGTTTATTGTTTTTATAATTGATTTTAAATAATTTAATTAAAAATTTGTCCCATGTTTTCTTTCTTTTTTTTAATATCAAATATATATTATTAAAATATTTTAAAAATAATATTTTAATATCAATAAAAAATAAATTTATTTATAATATTAAATATTTATTTTATTTAAAAAGTAATTTTTTAATCAAATTTAATTTAAATCTTTTAATTTTAAAAATAATTTTATTTTTTAAAATTAATTTAATATAATTTTATTCTTATCAATCTTACACCATATAAGCATAATACATAATTATGTCCAATTTTATATTACACCAAATAAAATACCGGCATGATAGTCAAAGATATTTTTATATCTTTTTAATCTTTTTTTATATTTTTAATATTTTAATTAATTACTATAATATATTTTATTAATAATTATTTTAAATATTTAAAAATAATTTTATTTTATATGAAATTAGTTTAATCAGATTTAATTTTATCCAATCTCATTCTATACCAAATAAGAGACAGTACTATTTTTAATCATATCTATATTACACCAAACACATCATAATACTAATTAGTCAAATTCAATTCAATTTTATCCTATCATATGTTATCCTATCTCATAAAAATAATTCAATCCAACTTCGCGCACTAAATGCACCCTAAGAAAAATGTTGTGCCATTTTCCAGGACATAATTGAGGAACATTAAAAAAAAAAAAAAAACTTCTTTTATTCTCTTAAAATATTCTTTAACAAAATATTTTTGAAATATAAACAAAAAATATTTTTTATATTTTGTAAAGATAATTTTTTATTTCATGTTTCATTTTGCAAAGCAATCTTCTAAAAACGTTTTACAAAGTATACATTTTATACAGAAGTTATAGATTTTAGGACTTTGACGCCTACTTACAATACAGTATGATTTATTTTTCGAATAAATAATATTAAATTTACCGATTTATTTTTCGAATAAATAATATTAAATTTATCTAAAATTTATTAAATTACATTCAAAATTAAAATTTATAAAAATTTACTCTGAATTTTTCTAATATTAAGTTTGACTGTTAAAAACTATAATTGACCGTTAAAAAAAAAGTAGTAGAAGAAGTGAGGTATCTATGGTGAACCCACAATAAATCGCGAACTTTGATTTTAGTTTAGTGTGAGTTTTTATAAACTTTAATTTTAGTGTAGTTAAATAAATTTTAAGTAGATTTAATGTTATTTATTCTTTATTTTTAATTTTTTTTAGTCGAAATCTAACACTAAGTTGGTCCATGCACTGTGGAGCTGTCGTTCTTTGCGTCGAGTGCGGGAAGATTGTGGTTTTTTGGGCCGCATGCCGTGTGTGTCTAATGCTTCCATGCTTCACTTCTTACTGAGCTGTAAATCACAACTTTCTTGCAATGAATTTCCATTGCTTTGTATCATTATCTGGCAGGTTTGGTTTCATCGAAATTGTGTTCTTCACAATCGTCGTGTTTACGTTTTGAGGAGATTGTGCCTTGGTGTACTTCCTATATAGCTGAGTATCATGCTGCTAACGACCATGCTCCTTCGCCCCGGGCTGGCCGGTTTGTGCGATGGATTCCTTCTCTCCCTGGATGTTTCAAATTAAATACTGATGCAGCATTGGATTTACATTCATAACAGGACAAGTTTAGGAGCTGTTCTTCGGGATCATACATGTGTTATTCTTCTTGCATTGATGCATTCTTTCGATGGTGCTCTGGTTCCAGACGTGGTGGAGGCAAAAACAATTCTTTTTAGTTTGTCTATGGCACTCAAAGTTGGTATTCGTTCTTTTTCTTTGGAGTTTGATGCAACTTCAATTATTAATCGGTTAACTGATAACTGCGTGATGATCTCTGAACTGGACATTATTTTTAGTGATATCCAAAATCTTATTCAATCCTACAATGATGTAAATTTTTTTTTTTTTATGTTTCTAGAAGTGCTAATAGGGTGACACCATGTTTAGCTAAAACTTCTTATTTTCAAGAGCAGCTTTTGTTTTGGGTGGATGATTTTCCTTCCAATATTGAGAGCCTCCTAGTTGAGGACTCTAGACCCGGTTTGTAATGGTTTTGTTCTTTCAATGATATTCCTTTTTCTCAAACTAAAATCTATTTCCACAAAAGTGAGGAAAAATCTTTCCACGTATACTTATAATATGTAGGGTGAGATTTGCCCTCTGACCACAAAAGTGAAAGAAGAGATGCACGGCATTTGACTAAGAAAAGATGTGCATAATATCATTCATTTTTGAAACATTAAGAAGTGTACCATTACTCATTTATTGAGTTCATAACTTAGTGCAAGTCAAATCTAAAATGTTTTAAGTTTAAAGTTTGCACACTCACTCTTATCACGGACCCTCTATTCAAATATTTATATTTTAGAATTCTTTTTTATCTAAAGTTAATTAAATTTCTTTTTCCTCGTTAAATTTTCTGATGAGTAAGCAAACTTCAATAGTTTGCTCCTTTCTTTTTTCTTCCTTAATTTCAAAAACTCGATATGTTTGAAGACTGTCAAGCAAGTTTGGGACAATACTGGTCTAATTATGATGAATATGGTCAATGTTCACAGCAATTAACTGCAACAAAAAAATTGAAGAAACTTTAAAAAAAAAAAAAAAAGGCAATTTGAAAGCATGATTATTTGTCGATCTTATCCTAGTGATGAGTGATGACTCGTGTCCTCATGTTCATCCATTCACGTGGATATGTGACTTCTTCCCCAATGTTTATGGAAGCTAGTGTTTGATATCTTTTATTATAAGCAAGCAAGCTTAACTAATACCTAGTGTTGATTGATTCTTTATTGTAAAAGTTAGCAGAAGAAATGCTGTCAAGTAACAACAATTTATATATTAAAGTTTGGAAAGAAAAGATTTAGGAAGAAAAAGCAAGGATTTGCTGTCACTCATGTCTTCATCTTTTGCCAGAATCTAGCCACTTAGGTGTACTAGAGTAGACATTAAAGAAGAAATTGCATGTGACTACTGATGTGATTGTAACACAAAATAAATATTATGCTCTCCAATTAGAGTAATGTTATAATTATTATTTATTTATTACTAGAATCTGTTTTTAAATGACATTGTCCCCCCAGGGCCTCCACGGTAAGTTTCAGGTTTAGAGGTTCAGAAGGCAGCAGCAGAATATATATAAAACTTGTTCAAGGGAATGGATTATGCCAAGTGGATTAATAAGAAATTTCTGTGTTTAATATTTGAAACCAGGAATCAACATCACAAAAACCACCATGCTTTCCCCTGCTGGTTTCTTGTTCCCTATATATATAGAACCACTTATCTTCATTTCAATCCAGTTTATTCTTGATCAAGATCTTCTTTTTCTTTCTCTAACTGCAAAAAAAGAAGAAAAAATCACTGAGGTACGGTGGTTTGTGCGCCGGGAACTGGAGATTGGAGATGGTTAGGAACATAAGCAGGGAATTCTTCCAGGTGGGATCGCCTCTAATGCAAGGATTCAGGGATCAAGTTGCTAAAAGTGACTCAGCCATCAAATCTGTCAATGACTCAGCTTGTTCATCTACTTGTTCTTCTAAGCAAGTGAAGAGAATTTCAGGAGCTTCTGATCTCACAAGTTTCAAAGCTATTGCTAAAGGAAGCAAGGATAACAAGCTTAAACAAGCTGAGGAGTCCCTCAGAATTGTGATGTACCTTAGCTGCTGGGGTCCTAATTGATGTGTTTGTATATATAGTTGTCTAATTAAGCAAGGGTAAATTTTGATATCATCATCATAACAGTTGTACTGTTCTTATGTTGCATGGAGCAGCTTAAATGTATATAGACTTATGTAAATATATCATGTTCATTAGATTGAAATTGCCTTGAATAACTGTGTTCCTCTGTGATATGTACCAACAGAAGAAAAAATAACAATCTTGAATCCTTGATGAATGCAAATGGGAGATGAACAATAATTTTCAGAGATTGGATTGGCAGAGGATATTGAGGAGAAATGAGTGGATTACTCGGAAAATGTTGAATTGTGAGGTCAATGAAAAGTTTATTTGCTTGAAACTTATGTTACCCCATTGACGGATGATCTCATGAGAAGCTCATGAAACTGCCAATAACACTGCTTGTTAACACGCAGTCCTGTAATTTCCAAGCATTGACCAATTTAGCCAGTGAATGATAAACCCTTGTTGTTCAGAAAGTATTCACGAGCAGCTCATGTTCAAAATCTCTATAAACAAATGATCACTGTACATGTTTGAGATGGAAGTACCAAGCAATATATAGAACAACAATGTATGTTCATAGGATTGATCACATGTTTCCTTTTGCAAACCTAAATCTAGCCCTCAAACCCGTATTGTCCCGATGAATCAAAGGATAATATAACAGATGAGAGCAAAATCATGTGAAGATGGTTGGTCAATGCCAATAAGGTAACTCCTAAAATATAGTGAATTGTAATGACGTATTATGACGTTTAGCTATATTTTAACGAAATCGTGAATTTAGCCTTGATTATACTATTGATTAACTAGTTGATCATTCAACCAATAGGCAGAAGGGTGATATGGTGATTTTACTTTATCTTTTAACAAAAATAATAAAATAAAAATGGATCTTCACCGTCCACCAAGAACAAAAAAAAAAAAATTAACATAAACGTATTTTTTTTCTTTTTTTTTTAATTGTTTCATTTAAAAAAAAATTTCTTTTTATAATTTTTTTATAAAATAGATGTCCACCGTCCATCAATTAAATTTTTTTTTGTAAATCTTTACTTGTTCCATTTTCAAAAGAAAATCTTGATGGATGGTAGAGATTCTTAATTTTTTATTTAATTTATTTTTTAATTATGAGTAGTTATATCATTTCACACATAAGTCATGTCAAACCGTTATTTTTTACTAGGGCAACTGATGATAGGAAACTAACGTGTAATTAAGACTAAACTCACGATTTCGTTATAATATGACTAAACATGAGGATATTTCATTGCAATTCGCCCAAAAATATATTAAAAGAGAAAGGGTTTGCTTCCTATAATAACACATTTGTACCAATGTCAAAATAATACAAAACTTTGTTAATCCAGGGTAATTGGAGATGCATTGTGTCTCATGTGTGCAGGGAAGCTAATCAGGTTGCTAATTGTATTGCTGCCTTAGGTCACTCTATGGGTGTAACACCCCCTGACCCGACCTTACTGGATCGACCCAGGGAGCGCTACCGAGTTTTCAAAACTTTTCTAAACTCACTTTAATAATTTTAAAACTATTGAAAAACAAACAAATTATATTTTAAAATTTGTTTCTAGTGAGCCTATTCAAAACTTGTTTTGAAAAATTTTGTCAGAGTTTCCTCTATTTTTCTGACTTTTCAAAAATTCCTGTTTTCCACAAAAATTCAAACAATATAATTTCAACACTTCAAAATTAAACTTTCAAACATGTGCGCACTCTGCCGTATAGTGCGACTTTCCAGACATTTTCAAATAAAACATATATAATCAATATTTACAAACTTTGAAAGAAAACATAAACCATAAAACAATCATTTACAAAACCAGTATATCACACTTTTACAAATTTCTGTATATGCATGCGTAACTGAATATAATATACAAAACTATATAGCTACCCGAAGGTATAGTGACTCTGGAACTTCAATCTGCAGCTATCTCCTTTCTACTATTTTACTCCCTTAGTATCCCTATTACCTACGCATGATGAAAACCAACGCGCTAAGCAATAATGCTTAGTGGGTGTACACTAAACTCATTTATCGAAATCACAAAATAAATTTCAACATAAAATATAAACATGATAAAATATAAAGTAAATTACTATTTAACTCAATTAATAAATTAAACTATTCAATATCAATTTTCTAAATTCATTCATAAACAGTTTATTCAATCTCGTTTCAATTCTAGCCCTTTGGTATACTCGACATAATTTCAGGGCTGGAATATGGGTCGTTCGACCTCAGTGGCTGTCTGTTGAACATAACTCCCATCCCGAGGACCGGCACTTGGGGCTCGTACAATCCAAGGGTGGTACATATAACTCCTTACCCTAGGACCGAGTGTTCGGTAACCTAGAGAGGTACATATCTCCCTATCCCAAGACGAATCCTTATGAAGGTACGTGTCTCCCTACCCTAGGACGAATCTTGTAACACCCCCTGACCCGACCCGGCTGGATCGACCCAGGGAGCGCTACTTGGGTTTTCAAAACTTTCTCAACTCAAGTTATAATTTCAAACCATTTAAAAATCATATCAATTTGTAATTCAAAAAGACTTTTCTAGTGAGCCCAGTGAGCCTATCGAATCAATTTCTCAAACCATTGGAAAACCACATAGGTTATAATTTTAAAACCATTTTCGAGTGAACCCTTCAAAATACACTTTTTACAAAAATTTCGGCAGAGTTCCGTTTGTTTTTCGGATTTCCCAAAACATGTTTTTCCACAACTCAAATCAAATACAAATTCAATAACACTTCTAATCTCATTTTCTATCAATTGCGCACTCTGCCGTTTAGTGCGACTTTCCAACAACAGTTTATAAAATAAAACGATTCAGAATTCAATAGTTACAAACATTCTAAAAATGAAAGACAAAAATCATAAAATAATTAATTACAAAACATATTTACAAATTCTCTGTATATGCATGCTTTCAGAATATATATACAAAAATATAACTACCCAACTGGAGTGACTCTGGGACTCTGACAGCAACTCTCTCTCTCTCTTCAGTCTTTGGCATCTTCAGTATCCCTGGTACCTACGCGTTAGAAACAAAACTAACACGCTAAGCATATAGCTTAGTGGGTGTACACTAAACTCAAATATTAAAATCATAAAATAAATTGCCATGATACAAAAATATAGAAAACATCACTAATTAGAATCATATGAAATCAGATTAGTAAACTCAACTAAATCAGTAATGATACTCAATTAACTTTACAACTCATTTACAAACAGTTTTATATAAACATTAAAATAATCGTATCAAATCAATTTCGAAAACACTCATAAACATATCACTTATTTCAATTCAATTCTGGCCCTCTAGAATACTTAACATAAGCCAGGACTGGAATATGGGTCGTTCGACCACAGTGACTGTCTGTCGAACATAGCTCCCACCCTAGGACGAATCCTAAGAGTGGTACGTATCTCCCTACTCTAGGACCGAGTGGTCGGAACCTAGAGAGGTACATAACTCCCTATCCCAGGAACGAATCCTTAGGAAGGTACGTGTCTCCCTACCCCAGGACGAATCCGTGAGGAGGTACGTGTCTCCCTGCCCCTGGACGAACCCATGAGGAGGTACATAATAGTCATCAATCGCATATCAATATCGGTACAGTACTGCTCACTGAACCCAGCTGGTATACCAACCTCCTATATCCATTTCTATGTCTAAGTATCCTAGGGCCGTTTCGATAAACTACTTTCCAAATATTCACTATATTTACAATTCAACGGAAACATTCAATTTCAATAACATAGATTTGTCATGGAAAAATCAACAATATTCATGCAAGAGTCGATCGATTTTAAACAATCATAGATTTTCATGGAAAATAAACAATATTTATACGATAACCGAAAACAAGTAATTTTCACGAAATCGAAGTAATAAAAATACGATCAATAATAAAATCATTCAACGAAAATAAAATCAACACATAAAAATGAAAATCTTCGAATAAATCTCATATTCAAACTAAAAATACTTAATGCTTTTTGTAAAGAGTTCGAAAACGAAGGTACACCAACCTGGATACCGTTTTCCTTTCGACAAATCACGGTTCTAGGTTTTCTTTTTCCTTTCCTTCCTCTTGCTCTTTTACCTTTTCTTTCCTTCTTCTTCTCTTCTTCTTCTTCTTCCTCTTCTTCTTCTTTCTTCTTTCTCTTCTTTCTTTCTTCTTCTTTCTCTTCTTTCTTTCTTCTTCTTCTTCTTCTTTTTCCTCGGTCTCTCACTCTCTCTTTTCTCTTCTCTGTTTTTTTGTGGCTTCTGCGAGAAGCTAATTTTTTTTTTATATTTTTCGGTCGTCGCGACCTGTGGTCGTGCCACCAAGTCGCTGTACTCACTGGAGCGTTTCCACCGCCTTCATCGTGAGCACACCTCGTGGTACCATGGTCGCGCGGGTGGTCGCGTTGCTCACTGCCAAAATTTGACATTTTCATCGCGAGCAGTTCATCACGATCTGTGGTCGCGGTGACTGGTCGCGATGCTCACTGCCAAAAATTCACATTTTCCACCGCGAGCAGGTCATCGGGTTCTATAGTCGCGGTGACCAGATCGCGATGCTCACTGCCTCGGTTTTCCTTTTTCTTGCATCATTTTTGGACCGTTCCATCTGGTCCACCTGGAAATCATAAAAATAAACATACTTTTAATTACATTTACACCCCCTCCAATCATAAAATTTATATTCACATATATAAATTAATTATCCGAAATCCGGGAGGTTACAAATCCTTGGGAGGTACATAATATCAACATCAATATCAACATCGGTGCAGTACTGCTAAAATAACCTAACTGGTATACCAGCCTCCTATATCCGTATCTATGTCCAAGTATCTTAGGGCCGTTTCACAATATCATAATTTAAATTTTCATTTTAATTAACATTTATCAATTCAATAATAATGATATTCACAAAACAATATTCGTGAACATATTTGAATTCATACGATATCGCAAACCCATAATAATTTTCAAAATCAATAATAAATTCTCAATTCATTTAATCAAAATATAGAAATTTTAATCAAATCATATAAAGAAATTCATAACATTTATATCAAAACATTCCCTTTCTTTCGAATTCAACAATATAATTTTCCAAAATAATATTCGTAATTCACACAATACTTTCAAACAATTTCCTTTAACATAACCGCTGTAAATCGAAAATCGAATTAAATCAGAATATTCAAATCAAGCACTATATAAACATATAACCATCAAAATAATTAAATAAACTCAGATTCAAATCAAAAACACGTAATGATTTCGTAAAGATTTCAAAAACGAGTGTACACCAATCTGGATACCAGTTTTACGAACTTTTCTTTCCTGGATTTTCTTTTTCCTTTCCCTTTTTCTCTTTTTCCCTCTTCTCTTCTTCCTCTTCTCTTCTTTCTCTTCCTTTCTCTCTCTTCTTCTTTCTTTTCCTTCTTTCTCTCTCTTTTTCTTTCTCTATTTTCTGGTTTTGCTTCCTTGTGAAGCTTTCACCGACCTCTTTTTTTTTATATAAAATTTCGGTCATCGCGACCTGTGGTCGTGCCACCTGGTCGCGTTGCTCACTGGAATGATTTCACCGTTTTCATCGCGGTATCTGGTCATAATGTTAGTCGCATTGCTCACTGCCCAAATTCAATATTTTTATTGCGAGCTAGTCAGCGCGAGCCCTGGTCGCGGTGACTGGTCGCGGTGCTCACTACCTAAAATTATTATTTTCACCGCGAGCTGCTCATCGCGATCCCTGGTCGCGGTGCTCACTGCCAACTTTTCCTTCTCTTTCATGCAATCTTTCTGAACCGCTCCACCTGGTCCATCTGGAAACCTTAAAAATATATATACATTTAATTACATTTTCTATCCCTCAAATCATAAATATTATATTCATATACTCAAAATTAATTATTTAAAATTATGGATGTTACAATGGGTGTGGGGAATGTGTTGTTCGAGGACTATCCCTTTTGTGTGGCCTCTCTTCTTCTTTTTGACTTTAGGGGTCTTTCTACTTCTAGTAATGTTTGCCTCTCTGTGTAGTTTGTTTTCTGTTCTGTGCTGCTAGGCTGATGCCCTCCTCTTTACTAAAATAATAATAATAATAATACAAAACTAAAACTCAAAACCTAAAGTTTTTGTCCATATCTAAGAAAAAATATAATAGCTCTATATTCAAGATAGTTACTCAAAAGTAAAGGGCTTTTTTTAAAATAAAAAAAAATAAACAATACAGCAAACAAACACAACTAACACAAAGAACATAAAACCAAAGGGCAAATATCTTGCTATAGAAAATCTCTACCAGTAGAGATGGTCAAAGAAGCTAGATTATGAGCCAAGAGATTACTAGACCTGACTACAGCTTGACAGTTCTGAATCCCAACTTCATGACATAAGGCCTGAATATCATTGATAACAAAGCCAGCAACACCCAAAGAAGGCTTCTCCAGATTAATTCCTTCCACAACATTAGAAGCATCCACCTCTGTCAAAGCCATAGAAATACCTAGTTGTTTTGCCAACCCAAGACCCTCTCTCGAACCCAGGAACTCCCCAAATTCTGCAGAAACCCGAAAATGCAAAGCTCTAGCAAAGGCAACCACCAATTAGCCATCAACATTCCTTATTGTACCCCTTACACCAATAATCTCACAAGAAGGCCTCATAGCAGCATTAGTATTCAACTTAAGCAAACTTGGAGAAGGAGAAGACCAAGGAACACTAGAGACCTTACCTTGATAAGAAGACTGGCTTGGGGAAGCAGGAACACTAACAGCATACTGGAATTCTGCCAAGAGACCAAACACCCAAACAATTAAATCCTCAACAGCCCTGACTTTTTACTGATGAAACTTTGCATTACAGTTCCCTTACAAACCCCAAAAAAACAAACAAAACCACTCAAAATCTCTCATTTTAACTTTACCAGCCAACCAAAACAAAACCGCCCTGCAAGACAAATCTTTAACATCCCTCAAAAGCTTCCAAAACAGGGTCGCAGGCCAAAAGGGTTTAATCTTAGGGCACCAAAATAAAGCATGGGCAGGGGACTCCATAACTTGACTAAAAAAGGGCACAGAGGATCCACAACAACTTTCCCAGAGTACAAGTTGAGCAATGAATGAATAGCATTATGATATAAATGCCAAATAAAAATCTTCACCTTGGGAAGGATATTCAAATGCCATAGCATTTTCTACCACTTCTGAACCTATAAAGAATCAGACCCTTCATTTTTAGATTTACTATCCAAAGCAACCCTATACCCACTATGCACATTATAGACCCTTTTTTTTTATCAACATGCCAAGCCAAATCATCAGGTCTCTCCTTTAAACCCAGTGGGATAGACATAATAGCCTTTCTATCCAAGTTGAAAAAAAAAAAAAAAAACTCATCAAGATTACCGACATCCCACACATGGTTTTCTAAGTCAAGAAAGTTCACAACTCTAACATCATAGGAGGGAGGAGGAGAAACTGCTTTAAAGCTAAAAGGCCTAGAAATCCAAGGGTCTTCAAAAGCCCGAATAGAAACCTCATGCCCTACTCTCCAACGTAACCCCTTTTTTAAAAGCCCGAATAGGAGTTGCTTGGCTTGAGATTCACATCTAGAAAACTATCTTTCTAAAGTACTTGTTTTTTAGAACACGAAAACCAAAGACTTCCCATCGATAACTAGCTTCTAAGCTTGCTTTGCAAGTAAAGCTTGATTAAAACAGCAGAGATCTTTAAACCCCAAGCCACCTAAAACCTTTGGTAAACTCAATCTCTCCCCACTTACTTAGCTAATCTTCTTGCTCCCTGCATTAGTCCCCTAACAAAACCCCAAAATCAAATAATTGAACTCTTTATACAAAGAACCTGGAATTTGAAAACCCATTAGATAGGCAGGGATTGACTAAACAACAGCTTTAATCAGAATTTTTTTGCCCCTAGTAGAGAAAAGAGAACATTTCCAACTGCAAATTTTACGTCAAACCCTATATTTAATCTCATTGAAAACCTTTCTCTTATTACGCCCGCAATCAAAGGAAGCCTGAGATATCTATCATAAGCTTGAACATTAGAAATCCCAAAAGCTGTCTGCAAATCTCATCTAACCTTAGCAGGGACATTAGGACTAAATGAAATGCTCGACTTCTGAATATTGACCTACTGACCAGACCTCTCTCATAAGAACTCAACATTTTCTTAATCTCTTTACAACTTTGAGTTGAGGCTTCGCAGAACAGAATACTATTGTCTGCAAAGAAGCGGTGACTCACAACCGGCCCACCTCTGCTACACTTGAACCCCAAAGCCTTCCCTTGAAGCTTAGAAACTTTAAATGACGTGGATAAGGCTTCAGCACACAACAAAAAGAGGTACGAAGACAAAGGACGGCCTTGTCTAGTCTCTCTGGATGGGATCACCTCCCCAACAACATTAATATTGATCACAAAAGAAATATTGGAGGTCGAAATGCATCATAGCTTATGTTAACCCACTTAGAAGGGAACCCGAGCTTGACCATCATACACCTCAAAAAATTTCACCCCACTCTATCGTACGCCTTAGTGAAAGCCTTTTAAGTTCACGAAAAAAAGAGAATCAAGAAGTTAGTTTATGAGTTAGTGTTAATAATTTGGGTTAATTGCACCAACTCTCCTGATCTTAGTGATATGAACAAAATTTCAAATAAATGTCTAAAATTAGCATAAACACCTTATGCCTTTAAAGTCAACTTATTGAACAAATGTTTGTAACACCCCCTGATCCGACTCGACTGGATCGACTCAGAGAGCGCTACCGGTTGTCAAAACTTTCTAAATTCTGTTTAGAAACTGAAAACCATATAATTTCTAATTTAAAAATCTTTTCAAATGAGCCCATAGAAAATTCAGTTTTTAAAAATTTCGACAAAATTCCCTCTATTTTTCTGATTTTCCAAAACCTGTTTACAAATAAAACTCATTTCAAATACATTTCATAACAACACTTCAAATCTCATTTCATTCAAATGCGCACTCTGCCGTTTAGTGCGACTTTCAAACAGTTTATAAAACAATTCATTAACTATAATTCCTTTGAAAAATGCAAAACAGAAAGTATGACAGAAAATAATTACAGCACATAATTATAAAACATCATTACAAAATCCTCTGTGTATGCATGCATATCTAATTACATTATACAGAAATATTTATATAACTAACTACCCCAAAAGATAATGTGACTTTGAGCTCTTTTCTGCAGCTGGTGCCTCTTCAGTCTTTTCTGTCCTCGGTATCTTTATTACCTACGCGTTAAAAACAAAACTAACGCGCTAAGCAATACTGCTTAGTGGGTGTACACTAAAATAAATGGTAATATAATATAAAACAGTATATGTAAATTCAGAAATTCAAAAGTGTATATAAATAATAAAACTTAAAACCAGTACTTTTAGAAATATAAATATTTATAACAAATGCTTTACAATTACTGAAACTAAGTAAACAGACAGTATTCAAAACTTTCTGAAATTCAGTTCCATATCACTTCTTTGTTTTCCATAACATTTTCTAATCATAAATTCTCAATTTGGCCCGTGATACACATAACAGAGTGTACAGGACTGGATTACGGGTTTTACAGTCGGGTTTTCCATCTCATAGGAAATGGTATCCCTATATAAACAGTCGGTTTCCCATTTCACGAGGAAATGGTATCCGGGTATTCTCACAGTCAGTTTCCCATTTCACGAGGAAATGGTATCCGTGATAAACAGTCGGTTTCCCATTTCACGAGGAAATGGTATCCGTATAATCAATGATCAGAGACATCATACATCACGGTGCAGTACTGCTATACATTCACCCAATTGACATGTCAATCTCCTATATCCAAATATCCCTATACATATATCAGGGCCGTTAAGAATCATAACAAATCAATTCTTTGGTTTAAATCAACGAATATCATTTTTAATCACAATCCAGAAATAATAAAATCTAACAATAACTGGAAATCAGATTTTTGAAACACACGATTTTCCTCAACTTTTCACCATAATAAAATAGTGCACAAATAACTCAACAATATACAAAAATGCAATATGAGTATGTACACAAATAAAAAAAATGTATAAAATCCATAACTAAATTTCCAAACGTACTAAATCAAAACATTTATCAAAAATAAATTTAGAAACGTGTGTACACCAACCTGGATACCGTTTTACCGTTTCTACGTCTTTTTCCTTCTGAGTTTTTCTTTTTCCCTTTCTTCCCTTTCTTCCTCCTCTTTCCTTTTTCTTCCTCTCTTCTTTCTTTTCTTTTCTTCTTCTTTCCCTTCTCTTCTTCTTCCTTTCTTCTTCTTCTTTTCTTTTCTTTTCTTCTTCCTTCGGTCTCTCCCTCTCTGTTTTTTTTTTCTTTCTTTTTCTCCTGGCTTCCTCGACAAGCTTTTTTTTTTTTTTTTTAAATTTTTCGGTCGTCGCGACCTGTGATCGCGCCACCAGGTCGCATTGCTCACTGGAGCAACTCTACCGCCTTCATCGCGAGCACACCTCGCGGTGCTTTGGTCGTGCTGGTGATCGCCATGCTCACTGCCCGAATTTTATTTTTTCATCGCGAGCAGTTCATCGCGATCTGTGGTCGCGGTGCTCACTGCCAAGAATCACCATTTTTCATCGCGAGCGGCCCATCGCGATCTATGGTCGCGATGACCAGGTCGCAATACTCACTGTCTCAGTTTTCAATTTTCATGCATCATTTCTGGACCGTTCCATCTGGTCCACCTGGAAATCATAAAAATAAACATACTTTTATTACATTTACACCCCTTCCAATCAAAAAATTTACTTTCACATATTCAAAATTAATTATCCGAAATCCGGGATGTGTCAATGTTAGTTTGGTCTTTTTAGTTATCAAATAAAATACTAATTTTATATTGACCTTAAGGTATTGTACAATTATATATTCACCTAAAATAATATTAGAAGCTAATCACATAAGTTACCATAATTTTAATTCTACCACACATTAAAATTATTAGTATAATTAAATTATTTTTTATTTTCTTTTTATAAACAATTATATTTATTCTTTTTAATTTAAAAAATTAACACATTACAAAAAAATTTAAAAGCTAAAATAAAATAATATATAACAGACTAATTTTTTTATTCTCCCGCCAAAAATAAAAATAATAATTACATTTATTTTCTTATTTAAAAAAGAAACATTCAAAAAGATAAAAATTAAAAAAGTCCATCATATAATTTTAGAATTTTTATGGTTTCTTTTTTTTGCAACATATCTTGAATTTTTTTTCTTTTTTTGTGGTTTTTTTTAATGCTTTGTATTAGTTGGTTGTGATGGAAATAGAATTAAGGGATAAATGTATGACTTTAATTTTTTTTTTTTATATTTTATATTGGTTAGATATGATGAAAATGGATGAGTGTGATGATGTTGGAGATGATGAAGTTGATGGTGATGATGAGAGAAATTTATATTTTTTTTTGTGATTTTTTTTTTTGCTGCAGATCTTGAATTTTTTTTATTTTTTTTGTGATTTTTAAAGATATTTTTTATTGATCGGTTGTAATGGAAATAGAATGAAGAAAGAAATGAACGGTTTTAAATTTTTTCTTTTTTTGTATATTTTGTATTGGTTGGATATGATGAAAATAAACGTGTTGATGATGAAGATGAAGTTGATAGTGATGATGAACTTTTTTTTTGAATGAGTTTATTTTTTAAATAAAAATATATATAATTATTTTTTATGAGATTAATCTGTTATATATTATTTTATTTTAGTTTTTGTATTTTTTTTATAATGTATTTATTTTTTAAAAAATTGAAAATATAAATATAATTTATTTTTAAAAAGAAAATAAAAATAATTTAATTATTCACATAATTTTAATGGGGTAGAATTAAAATTATGGTAACTTATGTGGTTAGCTTGTAATATTTGTTCAGGTAGATATATAATTATATAATATTTTATGATTAATATAAAATTAGTTGTTTTGTTTGATAACTAAAAAGACCAAACTACTCTTTGATCAATAGGTTAACTTTAAAGGTAAGAGGGTGTTTATACTAATTTTAGATACTTGTTTAAAAATTTGTTCATATCACTAAACTTAGGAGAAGTTAGTGCAATTAACCCTAAAAGTTTCCATGCATGACTACCTTTGGAAATTGTAACTCCACATACTTTCAGTCTTCAGATTTAATTGCCATTGAATTAATCCCCAACATTCTTTGAATTAGAGAAGTTTCGACTTCGTTGAGTTAGTGGGTCGTGCGGTCAGGGACTCAATGTGAACAGGCGGTCACGGTGATAGGTCGCGCACTATATAGCACGCAAGGTCACACGAGCAGTGGGATAGCTGTGACAGCAAGTTGCACGACCAAGAGGTCACGCATGACTCTTAATTCGAACAAAATAGTCAGTTTAGGAAGAATTTATTTCCTAATCAAACTCGTTCTTATTTAGACCGACACTGGCCTTAATTAATTAGTATATATAACTTATGTAATTGAGAGTTATGTACTTATAATCAAAAGCAAAGTAAAGAGAGAGATAGTCTATAATCTTATTTGCTTATTATTCTGTGCTTGTTTGTGTTTTGCTACTGTGAGCTATTCCGCAACATTACATTAGGATTCGATTCGATGTAATTCCTAACAGTTTAATTTATTCAAATAAATAACTAACTGATCTATAAATTTTTGTTGGTCCACCTCATGTGGAATAAAGCATGAGATGCTCATCTCATGTGAAATAAAGAATGAAGCACATGAACTCTAGGTGTAAATGCTTCTTTCATGGTGGATCAACATAATTGTGTTTGATTCTTTCTACAAATCCTCACCTATAAATAGGTGAGCTCTTAGAACAATCAATCAAGCAAATCAAGCAAAAACACAACAATTGAGAGAGTGTGTGTGTGTTGAGAGATCCTCAGAGAAAAATAGAGAGAGTTTTCTGAGAGAGAAATTGTGAGCCAATTTGTGAGGTTCTATCCACAAATTGAAGTTACATTGTTATTGTAATTTGTGAGAGATCCACCCAAGGGTGAAGTTTGTAATCCCATTATTATTATAGTGGAGTTGTTAAGCGGCCTACGGGTCCCGTGGTTTTTACCTTCATTTTCTGGAGGGTTTTCCACGCTAAAATTGTTGGAGTTATTTTTACTCTATTTGGTTTGGGAAATTATCCTGGGGCCGTAAAATTTATTATTTTACAAACACATTTTTTCCCAACAAAGTGGTATCAGAGACTGTATCAGATTCTCTAGAAAATTCTTAGTATGCTCTGTGGTTGCAGTATTATCTGATCTTCCACATCAGAAAAGAATTATTCTTGAGTTTACTGATTTTTGTGATTGCTGGAAGTGTGGTGGTGCGGAAAGTGCATGTCTAGGAAAGATTCTGGCTAGGAAAGATTTGGTATTTAAGTGTGTCCGTTGTGACCCACCTCTCTTTCCTGGGAACTTACCTGGTGTACTGTTCACGACCACGTGCACTATTCAAGCATACGAAGTACTATTCACGAAGTACTATTCATCGCTGAAAAATATCAAACTCGGCGAAACTTGTTGACTAACGATCCAAATGGAGGAGAGCACAGGCAACATGATCAAGTTAACTGCATTTAATTATGCAGTATGGAAGCCAAAGATGGAGGATCTGTTATACATTAAAGATCTGTGGAAGCCGATTGTAATGCCGAAGGAGGAAGCAGTGACTACAGCTTCGACGGATGCCAAGACATCCAGCACTTCGACGTCCACATCAGACGTTGAGTGGACTGTGCTAAACCGAAAATGTGCTGCTCAAATCAGACAATGGATCGACAGAAGCATTTTCCAAAACTTTGCTAATGAACACGATGCTTACGTTCTTTGGCAAAAGTTGGAGAAAATGTATGCAAGGACAACCGCACAGAATAAAGCTAATCTGATGCGACGATTAGTCAACTTGAAGTATAAAGATGGAAACAGCGTGTCAGAACACATGAGCGAGTTCCAAGGCATCGTAGATCAACTCAACTCTATGAAAATGACTGTAGATGACGAGTTGCAAGCATTGTTGATGCTGAGTTCTCTACCAAAAAGCTGGGACACTCTGGTTGTGTCAGTTAGTAACTCTGCTCTTGACGGCAAACTTACCATGGATATGGTAAAAGACAGAATGCTCAACGAAGAGTCTCGACGAAAAGACGAAGGGCATACCCCTGAAAATGAAGCACTTGTTACGGAGAAACAAGGCAAGCAAGAATGGAGGGGAAGGAGTAAAAATCCCCATAACCAAAGTCAGCAAAGAGGACGGTCAAAGTCCCGATCAAGGCATGACAAGAAGTGTCACCACTGTGGTAAGCTCGGACATTTCATTCGAGAATGTCGAAAGTTAAAGGCGGAGCGAACCAGAAATCAGGATGCACAAACCCGAACAAATGACACCGCAACAGTCACCGAAGAAGTTGTCGTTGTTCAAGCTGAGGATTATATCAATCTTGCAAGTCAAGATTCTACATGGGTAGTTGACTCAGGTGCATCATACCATGTCACTTCACGACTGGAGTTCTTCTCAACCTACACTCAAGGTGATTTCGGACGAGTGAGGATGGGAAATGATGATGTCTCCAAAATTATCGGCATCGGAAATATCCATTTAGAAACTAACCTTGGATGCAGGCTAGTTTTGAAAGATGTGAGGCATGTTCCTGATATCCGCCTCAATCTGATCTCCACCGGAATACTTGATGACGATGGTTACAGCAATTATTTTGGTGAAGGAAAATGGAAGCTTACCAAAGGCAATTTGGTAATAGCAAAAGGCAAGAAAGATACATCCCTCTACCACACAGAAGCCAAGCTATGTAGAGGAGAAGTAAACACCACCAGGAAAGAAGTTCCCACCGAGCTATGGCATAAGCGGCTCGGCCACATGAGTGAAAAAGGTCTCAGTATTCTTTCCAAGAAGGCGCTTTTGCCAGGGATGAAAGGTACATCATTGCCTACTTGTGTTGATTGTATTATGGGAAAACAACATAGAGTTGCATTTCGTAGTTCTCCACCATCTAGAAAGGCGAATATTCTAGATTTAATACACACAGATGTATGTTCAATGAGTTATAAGTCACTAGGAGGTGCTACTTATTTTGTGACTTTCATTGATGACCATTCTAGAAAAGTATGGACCTTTGCTTTGAAAACTAAAGATCAAGTGCAGGAAGTTTTCAAGCAGTTTCATGTAAAAGTTGAACGAGAAACTGGCAGACGTTTGAAGTGTGTACGTGCAGACAATGGCGGTGAGTACCGCGGACCATTCGAGGAGTACTGCAGAAGTTTCGGCATCAGGCTGGAAAAATCAGTACCAAAAACACCTCAACATAACGGTGTTGCAGAGAGGATGAACAGAACCATTTGTGAAAGGGTCAGATGTATGCTCTCAAATGCAAAACTGCCAAACTCCTTTTGGGGGGAGGCAATGAGAACCGCAGTCGACTTAATCAACCTTTCTCCATCAGTTCCGTTGAACTATGACGTACCAGAAAGAGTTTGGACGGGGAAAGACGTTTCTTACAAACACTTGAAAGTATTTGGCTGCAGAGCATTTGTCCACATCCCAAAAGACGAGAGGTCCAAGCTAGATGGAAAAGCAAAACAGTGTATCTTTGTGGGACATGCCCATGAAGAATTCGGCTACAGACTTTGGGATCCTGTTAACAAAAGGATCATCAGAAGTAGAGACGTGGTGTTTCTTGAAGATCAGACGATCGAGGATTTCGAGAAACCCGAGAAGCCACAGTCAGATGAAATTCCAGTTAATCTGGAACCAGTCTCTCCACCAACAAATTCTGATGAAGGGGGAGCAACACCAGATACTGATGATGTTCATCCACCAGCTCGCAGTCCAGAACCAGAACAAGTCCAGCCAGAAGTACAGTTAAGGAGGTCCACTAGAGAGCGACAACCAAGTCGTAAATATTCTCCTAATGAGTATGTGATGCTCACTGACGGGGGAGAACCAGAGAGCTATAATGAAGCTATTACTGACCAGCACAAGACGGAGTGGTTAAAAGCCATGCAGGAAGAAATGAAATCCCTACATGAGAACCACACATTTGACTTGGTGAAATTACCACAGGGAAGGAAAGCTCTCAAGAACAAATGGGTGTACAAAATCAAAAGTGAAGAAGGCAACTCACAACCACGTTACAAAGCAAGACTGGTTGTGAAAGGATTCGGGCAGAAGAAGGGTGTTGATTTTGAAGAAATATTCTCACCAGTGGTAAAAATGTCTTCAATCCGAGTTGTTCTTGGCTTGGCAGCTAGTCTCAATCTGGAGGTTGAACAACTTGACGTAAAAACCGCATTCTTACATGGTGATCTTGACGAGGAGATCTACATGGAGCAGCCTGAAGGTTTCCAAGTCAAAGGGAAGGAGAAATCAGTATGCAGACTAAAGAAGAGTTTGTACGGTCTGAAACAGGCACCAAGCCAATGGTACAAAAAGTTTGACTCGTTCATGGAGAAAAATGAGTACAACAGAACGACGGCTGATCACTGCGTCTTCATTAAGAAATTCTCTGATGGTGATTTTATCATTCTTTTGCTTTATGTTGATGACATGTTAATTGTTGGCCAAGATATCGGCAAAATTAACAGGTTGAAGAAAGAGTTAAGCAAGTCCTTTGCAATGAAGGATTTAGGACCCGCTAAGCAGATTCTTGGCATGAGGATTACCCGCAACAGACAAAATCGAAGAATCTGGCTATCTCAAGAACGGTATGTTGAAAAGGTTCTTGAAAGATTCAACATGAGCAATGCCAAATCTGTTAGTTCTCCACTTGCAAGCCACTTCAAGCTTAATGCAAGTCAGTGTCCTTCTAGCAAGGAAGAGAAATCAGAAATGAGCAAAGTGCCTTATGCATCGGCGGTTGGCAGTCTAATGTACGCTATGGTATGCACCAGACCAGATATTGCTCATGCTGTTGGTGTTGTGAGCCGATTCCTATCTAATCCTGGAAAGGAACATTGGACAGCAGTCAAATGGATACTCAGGTATCTCAGAGGTACTTCCAGTCATTGTTTATGTTTTGGTAATAGTAAACATGTATTAGAAGGATATACAGATTCAGATATGGCTGGTGACATGGATACGAGAAAGTCTATATCCGGGTACCTAATAACATTTGCAGGGGGAGCTGTCTCATGGCAATCACGGTTACAAAAATGTATTGCCTTAAGCACCACAGAAGCAGAGTACATCGCAATTACTGAGGGTTGTAAGGAGATGCTGTGGATGGAAAAGTTCCTACAAGAGTTGGATCAGAAACAGGAAAGCTATGTTCTCTATTGCGACAGTCAGAGCGCAATTCACCTCAGTAAGAACCAAACCTTTCACTCAAGGTCCAAGCACATCGACGTAAGGTATCACTGGATTCGTGATGTGTTGGAAAATAAACTGTTACAAGTTGAGAAGATTCATACCAATGACAACGGCGCAGATATGATGACGAAAAATCTGCCTAGAGAAAAGCTTGCTATATGTAGAGAGATTGCTGGTATGGAGGAACCCTGCTTCACATGAAGTGGAGGGGGAGATTTGTTGGTCCACCTCATGTGGAATAAAGCATGAGATGCTCATCTCATGTGAAATAAAGAATGAAGCACATGAACTCTAGGTGTAAATGCTTCTTTCATGGTGGATCAACATAATTGTGTTTGATTCTTTCTACAAATCCTCACCTATAAATAGGTGAGCTCTTAGAACAATCAATCAAGCAAATCAAGCAAAAACACAACAATTGAGAGAGTGTGTGTGTGTTGAGAGATCCTCAGAGAAAAATAGAGAGAGTTTTCTGAGAGAGAAATTGTGAGCCAATTTGTGAGGTTCTATCCACAAATTGAAGTTACATTGTTATTGTAATTTGTGAGAGATCCACCCAAGGGTGAAGTTTGTAATCCCATTATTATTATAGTGGAGTTGTTAAGCGGCCTACGGGTCCCGTGGTTTTTACCTTCATTTTCTGGAGGGTTTTCCACGCTAAAATTGTTGGAGTTATTTTTACTCTATTTGGTTTGGGAAATTATCCTGGGGCCGTAAAATTTATTATTTTACAAACACATTTTTTCCCAACAATTTTCTAGTCAGAACCAGCTCTCCTGTTGAGCTGGGGTCACCCACAAGGATCAGATCTTCTCCAGAAATTCTATACTTATCTTACAAGTGGTCTCTGAGACAATCTATGTTGCGGTTTCTTCTCTCAAAAACTGTAACAATACGAAGCATAAATAACACAGGTGTTTGATGAAAGAACATGCAACATGGCATGTATTCAGAGCCACACAACGTATGTGAGCCTGAAAATATCTAAAGAGGCCAAACACGCCCACTGGTTTTCAATAAAAAGCATTAAAATACTATCCGCACAAGGGACCGTTTCTACTTTGTTTCTAATCGTAGCAAAAACAAACTATTCAGTGCAAAACCACTTCAATTAACACCCACAAAAGGACAAAGCCCGCCTCTTGTTTTTACAAAACCAACACGCGCAAACTGCCATGGAATCAAGACTGATCATCCCTTATACATACCCTTACATATCTCTCATGTACTTCAAAGCATAATCATCTCATCAAGAACTAGGAAGCAACTCGAAAGAGAAGAAACAGGAGTGAAAAATGAGTGCAAAAGCTGGCAAAGCATTGATTGTAGCAGCATGTATTGGAGCAGTTGAGGCTTTGAAAGATCAAGGCTTCGCTAGGTGGAACCAGCCGATGAAGTCTCTCAAGCAGCATGCAGAAACCAATCTCAGGTCACTGATTCAAGCCAAGAAGCTCTCTTCATCTTCTTTGACGGCTTTGAGTGAAGTTAGAGATGATAAAACCAAAGAATCTGAGGAGTCTCTAAAGAAAGTCATGTACTTGAGCTGTTGGGGTCCTAATTGACATGGGGTTGCAGCCTGATATATAGTTGACATGATTATCAAATCCTCTATAACATTAATCATCACCCTGATTTCTGTCGACCATGTTTTTGATGTATAAGCATCAAATCAGAGAGTTTGTGAGTTCATCAGGTTGTGGTTTTCTATGGTGAAGCCTTAGAATGCCAAGAAGAAAATGTGAATGTGAGAATGTACACCTGCTTGAAAGCAAATATTTGCTGAAATGATCAGAAAGCTTCTTTTCTGTGTATTTTTGCTTGCAAACTTTGTTCTTTCATGAATTTCTTGATCTCACTAATCTCATCAAACTCAATTAACGCTTCTGAGGCCCGGCAAGTTTTTTGGGCTCCGACTTATTAAATATTAATGGTCAATGATTTATAAAAAAAAAGTTATGTTTGAAGTAAATTTAATTTGTTAATCAGTAAATTGTAATAGAATACCTAACATTTAATTATATTGTAATAAAATCATATTTTTTTTTAAATTATAAGTAAGTATTTTAGATAATATTATTATTTCGATTCTTAACGTATTTAAAAATATCACTTTTTGATCTATTTTTACTTTTTTAATTTACATGGTTCCTAACTCTTTTAAAATACATTAATTTAATCTATATTATAAAAATTTTGACAATCAAATTTAATATAAAGTATAAATTAATTATTTTTCACTTTTTATTAAATTATTAAATTGGGATTACGCTTTTACTTTTTAACTTTTTAAGCCCTAAATTTGACTTTTATAAAATCTTTTAACAAAGGCAAACTATAATAGAATACAATGAGATTTGATTATATTACAATTAAACCGAATTTTTACTTAAATTATAGTTAAGTACTTTGGATAATTATCAATTTGATCTCTAATTTATATAGAAATATTAACTTTTGATTATTTTTACTTTTTTAACTCATATGATCACTAACTTTTTCAAAATATATTAATTTTAGCTTCTGTGACTAAAATTTTGACTGTCAAACCTGACATAAAATATAAATTAATCATTTTACACTTTTTATAAATTATTAAATTAGGATGGCGTTTTTACTTTTTAACTTTTTATATAAATTACAGTTTTATTATTATATTTTTATTTTATAATATAATTATAATAAATGTGCATATATATTGTAATTTTATTTTTTTATTTTATTTTTATAATATATATACTCTAAAATATGTATAATATTTTTAATTTTTTTAATTAAATTTTGAATTTTATAAGTATTTAATAATGAGTTTACTTTTTATTTTTAATAAATAATATTACTTATAAAAAAATTAAAATTTTTTTAATTTTTAATGAATTTTATCATATTTATTTTTTAATTTAATCCTCTTTAAGTGTTTTTTTTTAAAAAAAAGGTTTTTATAGTACATATTATTTTTTATTGAACTATCCAAATAGGTAAAATTGTTAAAATGTAAAAATTTAAAGAGTAAAATCGTCTTTCTAATTTATAATTTAATAAAAAGGAATAAAATAATTAATTTATACTTTATATCAAGTTTTATCGTCAAAATTTTAGTTATAGAATCTAAAATTGATATATGTTTAAAAAGTTAGTGATTATATAAGTTAAAAAAATTAAAAAATAATATTTTTATATAAATTAAAGATCAAATTGATAATTATCCAAGATACTAAATTATAATTTAAATAAAAATTTAGTTTTATTATAAATACGATCTAATATCAAAATATTTCATTATAATTTCCTTCAATTAAAGCATTTTGTACTATACCTCCCCTAAGCCAAACCTAGAAGTAGAACTGCTTTGATTGCAAACTCTGTTCTAAATGTCTCACAAGCCAATTTATGCATTTATCATACTTGGCCTTTATAGTGCAAATAATCGAAGACGATATCAAATGTCATCACAGGGTGTCACCTGACTTTATATATATATAGGAATAAGGGGCTTAATTTTTTACACAATTTTTAACTCAATTTTATAGTTATTGGATCTCTTAGATTTGGATGGTTAGAATTTAATAAATTTATTTCTTTTTTTTTCCTCATCATTAATTTATTTTATTTTATTTTTTTAGATTTTTTTTTCTAAAATATAATCAATTAGTTTCTATTTCTCTTTCTTATGATTTATTTTTTAACTCTATTTTTTTCTTCTACCATTTATATGATATTATTTTAAATAATGTGATAGCCTTATTTTCTGTAACAACAATTGCTCTCTTTATATATATATATCTGAATTCATATAAATAGTATTGAGAAAGATATACAATAAATATAATATTATAAAAATATTGTGTCAAGATACATTAAAACAATTTGGAGTAATATATCACAATTTAAAATAATTTAGGTTTTTTGGTTGATATGAGAGTTTATCTAACGTCAACAAAAAAAAAAAAAAAAATTATGTCAACATACATGATTTATATGGAGTAATGAATATAAAAATTATGATTTATATGGAGGAATTTTTATATTCATATAAAAATTATGTCGATTATATTGATGTTGTTAGATGGCTGTGTCTCAATATTAGGAAGGGGGTCCTTGATTTTTGCTGCATCATTTTATGGTGCTTATGGAACAACAGGAATTCTTTTATTCATTCGACCAAGCCTCGAGATTCTGCTGATTTGCTGGAGTGGTCGACAGGTTTTCTTGCTAAATTTCAGAATACCTCTACTGCTTGTGCTGCTGGTCCTAGAACTGCTGTAGTTTCTAGGTGTGTTCTTTCTTCTGGGGGCCCTGGTTTTTCAGGTCTGAAGACTGCTGGTTTGATTTCTGGTGTGCCTGCAGCTGTTCCTACTTTTGGTAATTTGCAGATTTTTGGAATTTTTTCTGTTGGCTCTTCTGCTTTTGGTTTTATGCAGGTTCTTGCTTGTGTTGTTGGCTCTAGAGCTGCTGCTTTTGGTTTGTGGTGGCTGCCTCCTCTAAACCTTTTGAAGGTTTGTTTCCTACTGAAATTGGTGAGTTCCTTGCTCTTAGAGAAGGGTTTCTGTTGGCTGCTAGCTTGAATATTAAGGTTGGGTTTGTGGAAGTGGATGCTGTTAATGTGGCCTCAGGGATTTCTGATGGTGATTTCTTTTTTAGCCATGTAGGTCATGTTGTTAGTGATATTAGAGCCTTACATAAAGAGGTAGGAATTGTTTCGAGTTCGGCTATTCCCCATGTTAGGAATAGTATGGCTCATTCTTTTGCTTCTTTGACTTTGTCTTCTAAGGAGGATCAGTTGTGGCTTCTTTGACTTTTGCTTACGCCTTCTGTTTTCATTTCTTTGGCTTTGTAATCGGGTTGTTTTGTTTAAAAAAAAAAAACCATAACTACAATATGAGCATGTTTGGTAGGATTTTTAAAAACCTGTTCTTAATTTTTTGAGTTTAAAAGTATTTTTAGGAGTATTTAGATATTTTTATAAAAAAAATTAAAAATTTTTAGATAAAGTCAAAATATATAATTTTTGTAGAATGAGGTTACAACTCAAAATAAAATTACTGGCAAATAGAAAATATACTTGTGCCATACATAATCATGTAAACCATGACAAAAGTAGATAACCATCCAGTTAAAAGCCTTTTTTAAGACATCATTAAGTTTAATCTGTGATGAATTTTTGTCCTTATCTGAGTTATTTAACTTTAGAATTAGCTTTCCACACTTGAGGCTTTAAGTGGATTTTACAAAGGAAAACCGCGTGCGCATCAGCAGATTCAAGTAGCGCCCCCCACTCTACTTTGTCATTATCACTCCAAAACCCAAAATTGTCCTCCAACTACTTTACGTTGACAACTTGGTCGCATAAGGGCAAAAATGTCTCACCAGCCTAGAATAGAAAAACCAGTTGCGCCCACCACCAGCATAAGCTGATTAGCCTCTGGTTTTCTCCACATACTACTGCTACTACTCTAGGCCACTATATATAAGAAACCATTCTTCCATTTCATTTCATCAGAACAAGTATTCATATCAAGCACTTATATCTTTAGCTAAGAGCATCCCTATTTTTGTAATCTCCAGCCCAAGGTTCAAAGAAAAATATATATACCAGAATGAGTTCTACAAGCAGAGCTTGGATGGTGGCAACCAGTATTGCAGCAATAGAAGCCTTGAAGGATCAAGGGTTCTGCAGATGGAACTACCCAATAAGATTGATACACCAGCAAGCCAAGAACAATCTCAGATCAGTTTCTCAAGCAAAGAAGATTTCATCTCCATCTTCTGCTTTGGTTTCAAGCAAGATGCGAGAAGAGAAGGCAAAGCAATCAGAAGAGTCTCTCAGGAAAGTCATGTACTTGAGTTGTTGGGGTCCAAATTAAAAGAGAAAAAGGTTTTAACATGAATCATCAGTGTTAGCTGAAGAAGCAGTGAACCGATCAGTTGCCATTCCAACTTCCACGATTACATCACATGAGATGGCAAAACCAGGAGCCATGTCTCCATTGGTTATTGATGATGAGATGCATGTCCAAAATTTGTAATATTTGGCTGTAAATGCTATTAATGTAATGGAAATTGCAAATTGCAACTTCATACGCTTTTCCCAATATAACCCCAATTTTGACAAAACATCTTTATTAATTTTCACCTTCCAGTTGATTAGATGGTCAGTATGGGTTACTCAATGTAGTTTTGAGATAAACATGCCAATGGTAATGATGATATAAAAATTTAATATTGATTCAAGCTTTTTTGTCAATTTCATCACGTGAAAAAAAAAATGTGAAATTGTTGAAGTCATAATTAAATTATAGTTTAATTTTTATCGGTGATAGTGTATTTTTTGTTTTTTTGACATGTGGTATCAGTTTATATTTATTAAATACAAATTTGATTTAAAATATAGTAGGAACTAGGAACCTGAAAACGGCCCAAATGAAATTTGACCGATGACTTTGACCTTATTTTTAAGACAAAAAAGAAATTGAAATCAAAAGTTTTAAGACACAAAAAAGAAATTGAAATCAAAAATAGGAGAAAGCTAAAATGTTCAATTCGAAGATCCGGATATTGTAATATTCTCTTATTTATTTTCCCATAAAAAGGAAAATGTGAAATATTTCCGTTTTAGTTCAATTTTTATAAGTGAAACTATAAAATCCTATTAAATCAGAAGGTTCCTTAATCAGAAGCTTCTAGGCGTTTCTTCTGCACACAAAAAGTAGCACGTAAACAGCAAACAAGGCAGTGACATCCCTTTAGGCTCCAACCTTGAAAAATAGTAAAAATTATTTTGATCATTAACTTATTATGAAATATTATATTTTAATTACTATTTTATTTTTTAGTTTCCGTAGTTCTTAATTTTTTAAAAATTCATCAATTTAATTCTTCTCACCAATTTTTTGACGGTTAAACATGACAGAATGTATACATAAACTATTTTACCCTTAGTTTTAATTAATTAAATTAAAAATTCGATTTTTTTCTTTATTAAAATTAAAAATCTTAAAAAAAATTATTACAATAAATAAATAATTTAATAATTTAAAATAATACATTAAATTAATATCAAATATAAAAAATAATATTATATATCAAAATTTAATGACATTCACCTAACCAATTATTTATTATAAAAAAAATTAAAAAAAATTCGAAAAATCCAGAAACCCACTGCCTCCTCCTAGATTTCTATATATATCCAGAAATCTAGAAACCCAAGAACTCTTCCAGAAATTTGGATTTCTGAAATTTGGGAGGTGCCTCCTCCCAAATTTCTGTAAAAACTAAAACTCAGAAATTTGAGTTTCTAGAAGAAATTTTGGGTTTCTGAATTTTTAGAAACTTGGGAGGAGACGCTCCTCCTCCCAGATCTGATTGGAAAAGGTGCGGCCTCCTCCCAGATCTGATGAAAGGAGGCGGCGCTCCTCCTCCTAGTTAATAGAGGAGGCGCTGCCTCCTCCGGTTACAAACTCAAAAATATGTGTTTTTGAATTTCTAGAAATTTGAAAGGAGGCGCTCCTCCTCCCAGATCTGACGGGAGGAGGCAGATCTAATGGAGGAGGCACGTCGTCCTCCTATCAATTTTCTAGGAATGGAGGAGGCTCCCTCCTCCATTTGTATTTTTTTTAATGTTAATTTTTTTAATTAAATTTTTATTTAATAAGTTTTTATTAATTTTTTAATATAAATTATTATTTTTATATAAAAAGACTAAAATAATGTTGTAACTGTTAAATTTAATTAATTATTAACTAATAGAAGGATTAAATTGATAAATTTTTAAAAAGTTAAAAATTATAAAAATTAAAAAATAAAATAATAATTAAAATATAATATTTTATAATAAATTAGTGATCTAAATAATTTTCACCCCATAAAAAACAAGCGCCCGTTGGCCCGATGTTGCTCTATAACTCTCTGCTGAATTAGGATTTTATAAGGAAAAACCGTGTCCGCACCACGCACATGCCTATATTCTTTTTTTTTTATTTTAAAAAAAAAAAATCAACTTTATCTTCATATGTTGCCAGTTGTGGATCATATATATCCTTTCATGTAGCTAACGTTTTCCCAAAACCACAACAAAAAAAAAACCCAATACAGCATCAAGTATTGTCCTAACTGTAGCCTGACTTCACTTTCCCACCAGAGGCCCCAGCCACCTTTATAAATAAGAGATCCGTCACTAGTTGCTTCATCGAACATTACAATACAAGCAGTTTTTTCTCTTCTAAAGAGTTGATATTTCTGTTCTCTCCTCCACATAAAAAAAAGAAGATAGCTGTGATAAGGAATTCGAAGATCATGAGTTCAACTAGCAGATCGTGGATGGCAGCAGCCAGTATAGCAGCAGTGGAGGCCTTGAAAGATCAAGGCTTCTGCAGATGGAACTACACAATAAGATCATTACACCAACATGTCAAGAACAATCTCAGGTCAATTTCTCAGGCCAAGAAGCGCTCTTCTTCTTCTTCGTCTTCTTCAGTGGTTTCAAGTAACAAAGTGAAAGAAGCCGAAGAAGCCAGAGAGTCTTTGAGGAAAGTCATGTACTTGAGTTGTTGGGGTCCCTATTACTAGCTGAAGTGGCCGAAATTTTGTAGGCAATAGTGGTGTGGTTTTTCTTGTACAGGCTGAGAATATTGATGTTTGATTGTAGCAAAATGATCATCGATAGATGTAAATAGTAAATTTAATGGCAATTGCTCTATCCAACACTTTCACTGGTTACTTTCGCTTTAATTATTTCAAGTTTTTCCTCTTATTCCCCAGATATCATAATGATCAATTCTATTATTCCTATACTGCAACGGATAATTTTTTTTTTATTACAACTTACTAGAGAAGGTCCATTAATTTTGTTGTTTCATTAACTTAAGAAAAATATCTTAAGATTACATACACTAATTAAGAATATTTTAAATGATAAATGTTACGCATGCAAAAGTTAGGAAAAATGATGAAAATTACATTTTATTCATTTAAGATATAAGAAGTGTGCATTATTGATATATTGAAGAAATTAATCATTAAATTTTTATTGAAATTTTAGATCATTAACATTTTAATAAATAAAAAACATGTGGGCACATTCCAAGTCAAAAATAAAAAATAAATAAAAAGTTTAAACAGACCAAGTTAAATAAATAGTTTGCATTTTTCTGAACAATTTGGTTTAGACCGATAACTGGCCTAATCAATAATAATCAAATCACTAAGCATAAAATATTGAATCCAGATAATTATTCTTGACATGGTGAAAATATCTATTTATATAATTATATTTTTATAAATAAAAATAAAAATATATATTTAATTAATATATTAATACTTGTAGCTCAGAGGAGTTTGATACTCCAACGATTAAAACAAAAGAACTTATAAAGCAAAATCTGCTCTTATTTTAATATATGTATAATTAATTTCTCACCATCCGAAAGGATAGGCTTACTAAACAACTTGGGCTAGGCCCCACCGAACCCAGCCTTTAGTTTTCACCCACGTTTTAATATAAAACCAGTGGTTTTGACTCCGCTTAAATGGATGGATTTTATATAACCAAAACCAGGTGCGCCGTGTCGCCAATTACTTTGTCGTGATGCGCCCAAAACCCCATTTTGTCCCCACTTAATTTCTCTTTCCAAGTGAACCTACAGGGACATTTATGTCATATCATCTCATCTCAATCCCAGAATTCCAAGCTCCCAGTATTGTCTTTCGTTTCCCAAAGCCACTGGTTTTATTTCCGACTCTTTTGGCCTTTTACTTCTTCGTTTATATAAATAAGAAGCCTCCCATCTCATTTTCTCCATCAAAATTCAAAACACAGATTCTAAGATTCAAGTTACTACTAAACAGTGTTGCAAAGAGCGAAGAGAAGAGCGTTCCAGAAAATAATTATAGAAGATGAGTTCAACAAGCAGAGCTTGGATAGTAGCAGCCAGTCTTGCAACCGTTGAAGCCATGAAAGATCAAGGTTTCTCCAGATGGAACTACACAATTAGATCGTTACACCAGCACGCCAAGAACAATATGAGGTCAGTTTCTCAGTCCAAGAAGCTGTCTTCTCCATCTTCTGCTGCGGTAGTTTCAAGCAAAATCAGAGAAGTACAGTCACAAAAGGCAAAACAATCAGAGGAATCTTTGAGGACTGTCATGTACTTGAGCTGTTGGGGTCCCAACTAAAACCCATCTCAGCTGTCGAAGATTTGAATCAAGGACAATCTCAGGTTAATTTGTCAGGCTAGAAGCTCTCTTCTTCATCTTCTGCAGTGGTTTCAAGAAATAAAGTCAGAGAAGCCGAAGAAGCTAGAGAGTCTCTTTTCTTTTGAGGAAAGTCATGTACTTGAGTTGCTGGGGTCCCTATTAATAGCTTGATGGCTCCTGGGTGAAAATTTTGGAGACAAAAATGGTGTGGTTTTTGTTGTACAGGCTGAGGAAATTTATGTTGTGTAGCTAATGATCCTTGATAGATGTAAATATTAAAATTTAATAGCAATTGCTGTTTCTCCAACACTTCAATACTTGGCTGATGATTTTACCTTTAGTTTCATTATTTTTTTTAATTTGTTTTCTTAATAAAACAAAACCTTTCAACTAAAGAAAAGGAACAACACACAGGCTCATAAGAGAGTTAACAACTATCCTTAAAAGAGGAAAAGGCTACGGAAGTAAGGATATGGGCAATTGAATTATTTTTATAAATTAGGATATGATAAAATTGGATTGAATTAAGTTGGATTAAATTAATGCTATTATATATTTAGTGCAGTATGGATTGTACTAAAACTAATATTATTTTTTGTTTGGTATAATATGAGATTGAATAAAATTATAATAAATTAAAATTAATTTTTATATAAAAAAATTTATTTTAAATATTTTATAATTAAAATAAAATCATTTAAAATAAATCTAATTTAAAATTATTTAAAATAATTAAATATATTTATATATAATATATTAATTAATTAAATATAAAAAATATTGAAAAACAAATAAGTTAAAAAGGGTGTAAAAGCATGTACAATCAAGTGTCGTACTTTGTTTAGTGTAGTAGAGAATTTGATAAAACATAGTTATATCGTATATTTTATACGGTTTGAGATTAGTTAGTTTAAAAATTAAATTAAATTAATTTTTAAAGTAAAAATAAAATTATTTAATAAAATTATTTTATTTATATTAAATTTGGTTTATTAAATAAAATGAAATATTTAAATATTACAAATAATATTTATTTTTATTGATATTAAAATTTATTTTTTATAATTATTTTAATAAAATATATTAAATAAATATAATATTTTATATAAAAATATGTAAATAAGAAATTAAAAAAGTGTTAAAAAAAAGCATGGAACAATCTAGATATAAAAATTTCTTTTTATTTATTTAATAGTTATTTAATAAAAAATTTAATCCTAAGAGCATAGGACTAATTAAATCCACAGTGGGTGGTGGGACTAAATAATCCCATTGCAATGAGACTATTTCAAAAGTGGAATTAAATAATCTCTTCCCATTGCATTCACCAAACATGAGACTAGGACTAGATTTACTTAAAATAGTCCAATTCCAATGCTAGTTACATGCACCAAACATGGCCTAATATCTTCGATAATGGGGCTTACCACACTACAAGAAAAGCAATTTGAATTAACTTCAGAAACCACATTAACAATATCAATTTCAACTCCACTGACAGACTCCTAACTCATCTTAGGCAAAACCAGGCAAAGCTTTTGAAACAGCAATAACCTAACCCCTCCTCCCCCCCAATCATTTCGGATACAGACACCAATCCCGATATGATCATAATTAGCTTTAACTGAAACATCCGAGTTAAACTTAAGAGGATCCAGAAGGAGGAGGAACCCACCTAAAGGAAGATGAGGGAGGTTTTGAAACAAAAACCGAGAAACCCTAACTCTTTGAAACTCATACAACAGAGCATATATCCAATTTAAAGAATCTTCATGAGATTTGGACTTTTGATTATGAACAAAGTTGTTCCTGTCAAACCAGATTCCCCACATAACCATGCACCAGGCCTCCATATCATCTTTCTTCACATTATCGAGCATCATACCTTACCAGCTAAACACTATGAGAGCCCTTAAATCTCTCTATCATAACCCAAAAAACAGTCTTTTGGCACACAACTTTAGCCTTACAACACTAGAAAAGAGCATGATTGGAATCTTCAGCAGAAAGGCCACACCTTTTACAACAAGGATCAATAGGAATCTTACTTAGCTTCTTTATCAATTCCAAACACATATTATTAATAAGCTCAATATCCCAATAACTATAAGAATTCTAAATAAAAGATGACACCATCATCTCATTCCCAACAACAAAATAAATGGGCTTGAAAGTGACACCCTAGGAAGCCACGGATCCTGGTTCTGGCCATTACCAATTCTCCACCTGATATCTTTAGACAACAACTCTTTCCCCCACAGAATGCTTCTTCAAATGTGAGAAGAACCAGGTTTAATCGAAGCCTTCAAAAACTCTTCATTTTCTTTGATTTTAACAATTGAGATACCAAGGGGTTCTTGGACATCAGAATTCTCCAAGCTTGTTTCATAAGCAAACTCTGATTAAAAAGAGAAAAGCCCTTAAAACCAAGCCCTCCACAAGCTTTAGGCATGCATAACTTGTCCTTCGAGACGCAGCTGACTTTCTTCTTACCATCATTAGAGCCCCACCAAAACCTCAAGATCATAGAACAAAGCTCATTACACAGAGATAAAGGCAATTTAAAAAGACTCATAGTGTAAGTAGGAATAGATTGGGCAATTGCCTTAATAAGGACCTTTTTACCCCAACCCCCCTCCCCCAATAAAGAAAAGACTCACTTTCCAACTACTCACCTTGCTCCAAACTCGTTCTTTTATAACATTAAAAGCCCTTCTCTTATTTATATCCACAAGTGTAGGCAATCCCAAATACTTGTCCTGAGCCTGAGCCCTACCCAAACCGAGAATCCTCAAAATCTCATCCATCAAACCCAAACCTATGCCGGTATAGATACCAATGTGCTTCGTCCTTTGTGTAAGAAATACCCTGAGACTTTCCTTCATGCCCTTTAGGAATGTTCTAGTTTGAAGCAGGTTTTGTAACACCCCCTGACCCGACCTGTCTGGATCGATCGAGGGAGCGCTCCGGGTTTTCAAAACTTTACTTATTTCTGTTTATAAACTGAAAACAATATAAGTTATAATTTAAAAACCTTTTCGAGTGAGCCCATTAAAATTCAGTTTTTAAAAATTTCGGCAGAGTTTCCTTTATTTTTCGGATTTCCCAAAAAACCTGTTTTTTAATTATCCGAAATTCGGGATGTTACAGGTTTGGTTGGGTTGTGCAGCTTGGCGTCCTTTCCTTGCTGTAGCTGGTGGCCAGGTTATGGATTTTTTTATCCTTGGAGAACAGGTGCTGCAGGTCAAAGATTTTGAATTGCTTGCCATTGTCTTATGGCGAGCTTGGTTTAGGCGTAACAAGGTTGTGCATGGTTAGCTTTTGCTACTTGCTGGGGAGGTGATGGACTAGTCCTATGCATTCCTGGGTGGGTTTTTTCAGGATGCTCTGGTGCAAAAGAAATCTTCTTCTTCTTTTGTTGGCCCTTCTCTTACTGTTAGCTCCTGGTTTCCTCTTCCTATTGGTCTGCTCAAATTAAATGTCGATGCCAGTCTTAGTGTAGCTTTGGGCGTGATAGGTTTGGGGTTGATGTTCAGGGATGATGTTGGCAGAAATGTGGTGGCTGGTGTTGTTCATTTATCTAGTTGTTTCAGTCCTCTCATGGCAGAGGCTATTGCTGTTTGGCGAGGTCTTGAATTGGCCGATCTTTCTTCTTTCTTGGTGGAATTGGATTCTTTAGGGCTAATCAACACTATTAATTCGAACTTGTCTCCGTGCTCTGACTTAGGGCTTGTTTTGTATAATATTTATATTCTTGCTAGCTCTTTGAATGTTTCTAGCTTTTCTTTTGTTTCTAGGCTGGCCAACAAGGTTGTTGATGCCATCGCAAAAGCTGCTCTTGTTGTCCCTTCTGACTTGTTTTGGATTGAATCGTATTCTCCAATTGTGGAGTTGTTGGTCCAGAAGAATGCTCTTAGATAGTTTTTGGTTGGATTTTGCAATATATTTCCTTTCCCTCAGGAAAAAGAAAAAAAATAACTTACAAAATATTTCAAATTCCATTTACCTCAAAGTAAGATGGATTTTAGTTTATTTATTATAACAAAAAAAAGTTAAAAAAGGATTTTGTGAACTGTTTCAAATTACTTAAATGTAGATTAGAGAGTAGAGACCCAAAAACAAGCCCAGTCAATAAAATTCAAATCATTTAGTTATCATTCTTGCAGTGGAGAATCCTATCCCATCTGGTATTAGGTAGGTTTTGGAGAGTTTTGTCAATATATATTTTATTATAATGGATTGTATTAGATTATATTGAATTATACTAGATTATATTGGACTATATTCTTCTAATTTTGGTGATACTTTATATTAATGGTATTGAATGATAATGTTTAGATGTGATTTTTAAAAAAATATTAAGTTATATTGTTTAAATTTTTAATTTTTTTTGTATTGAATTACACAATGTTTAGATGTGATTTTTATTTTTAAATATTAAGTTATATTTTTTAACCACGGACACTAATTGAATTAAGAGTCTATCGGTATCCAATTAGAGTAACCACTATAAGGGAAGGCCGGAAATCAACTCCTACTACAGAAGACGAGTCTTTCCACATATTATATATTTATTGACAATAATAAAATTTAATTGTTTATAGGTAATAGGATATTTGTGATATTTTGACATAATAGGTAAATAATGTATTAGTTTATACTGTTACATACAAATACCATTTAAATATAGTAGAAACCTAAAAAAGGTCTGACAAGATGAGATTGGCCCAGTGGTTTGCCCTTCACACTTATACTCTTAAAAGAAATTGAAATCAAAATTAGGAGAAAGCTGAAATGTCCAAAGGAAACAATAGAAAGTTCAGATGGAAGATCTGAGTATTGATATTGTAATATTCAATCAGAGCCTTCTAATTTATTTTCCCAGAAAAGGAAAATGTGAAACATCTCCGTTTTTAACTCAATATTTATAAGTTGAAACTAAAAAAAAATCCTATTAAATCAGAAGTTCTTTAATTGATGATCTTAATGATTGTAGCATGAGCTTCTAGGCGTTTCTTCTGCACATAGAAAGTGGCACGTAAACAGCAAGCAAGGCAGTGACATACTTTTTAAGTCCCAGCCTTGAAAAAGAAGCGCCTGTTGGCCTGTTGTTGCTCCAAATCTCTCTGCTCAATTCCCTGTGCACACCACGCACATATTTATTTATTTTTTTTTAAAAAAAAAAAACTCAACTTTATCTTGATCTAATTAATGTTGCAAGTTGTGGATCATATATATCCTGACTTCATGTATCTAACGTTTTCCCTAAACCAAAACCGAAAAAACCAATACAACGTCAAGTTTTGTCCAAACTATAGCCTGGCTCCACTCTCCCACCAGGTCCCAGCCACCTTTATAAATAAGAAATCCGTCAATAGTTGCTTCATCGAACATTACAATACAAGCAGTTTTTTCTTTTCTAAGAGTTGATAATTCTGTTCTCTCCTCAACATAAAAAAGAAGCAAGCTGTGATAAGGAATTCGAAGGTCAGGAGTTCAACTAGCAGATCGTGGATGGCAGCAGTGGAACCCTTGAAAGATCAAGGCTTATGCAGATGGAACTACACAGTAAGATCATTACACCAACATGTCAAGAACAATCTCAGGTCAATTTCTCAGGCCAAGAAGCGCTCTTCTTCTTCGTCTTCTGCAGTGGTTTCAAGTAATAAAGCGAAAGAAGCCGAAGAAGCCGGAGAGTCTTTGAGGAAAGTCATGTACTTGAGTTGTTGGGGTCCCTATTAATAGCTTAAATGGTCGAAATTTTGTAGGCAACAGTGGTGTGGTTTTTTTTGTACAGGCTGAGAATATTGATGTTTGATTGTAGCAAAATGACCATCAATAGATGTAAATAGTAAATTTAATGGCAATTGCTCTATCCAACATTGTTATAGTGATTAGTGACTTTTGCTTTAATTATTTCAATTTTTTTCGTCTAATTCTCCAGATATCATAATCAATTATATTGTTCCCGTATATACTGCAAAGGAGAAATTTTTTTCTTACAACTTACTGGAGAAGGTCCATTAATTTTTTGTTTCAGTAACTTAAGAAAAATATCCTAAGATTACGGATACTATTAAAAAGATTTTATATGATAAATGAAACAAGATGGCTACACACGCAAAAGATTGGAAAAAGGAATGAAAATTACATTTTATTCATTGATATATTGAACAAAATTAATCATTAATTTTTTATTGAAAGTTTAGATCATCAACATTTAAAAAAAAAAACATATGGGCACATGAGCGTAGCTAGAATATTTTTCTTTACTGGGCTAAAATAATACTTATTTCTAGAGAATTTTTATCGAAATTATTTTTTTTTCTTAAAATAGATGTATTTAATCTAGAATTTATTAGAGTTTCATGAATTTTTTTTAAAGTGAAATATTTTGGTAGAATTCATAGATTTCATATTAAATTTTTATTTTTTTTAAAGGTACAATTACAATACTTATACTCCTATAATGGAAGACATATACTCACGGTGGAGAAAACTACCCAACGTGCTAGTAAATGTACATGGTGGGACATGCATCTTCACCACTGAGGTAGAAAGAATGTGCACTAATCATTAAAAGTGCAATTAAAGAACTTAATTAAAAATTAAGTTATTAGTTTTAGATATTTATTTCTCTCATTTCTATGTATTAAGATGTTTTAAAATTTACTTATTAAATATTTATGTTATGACTATGAGAATTTATAATCATTTACTATTAAATAATTACTTGTAATTAAATAATTTAAATTGTAGAATATGCTTATGGTTTTCTAGATTCTGTTTTAAGATAAAAGACACCTTAGTGGTTGGACGGAAAGGTTTTCCAACATGACTTCAAACATCGTTCCTACTTCTAATTTTATTCCTTCTTCCTCTTCCTCTACACCTAATCAACTCTCCTCTTCAGTGTCTGCCACTCCTACCATGAAACGAACTACTTCTTCAAAAATCACCAACCTTGTAGAATATGCTTATATTCCAGAAGATGCTCAGATCTCTAAGACAGACCTTCCTTTAGTCAGTCCTTATAATGTTTTTAAACGAAACAAAAGTTTCCGCAGAACTATCCAGAAACTCATCAGTACTCCTAAACCTCCTGTCAAAGAGTATGTACAATCTACTGGTCTTGACAATTGCCTCATCCCAGCTACTTCCCAAGAACAGTATGTTGATCTTGCCATTGATCCTGAGATGATCAAAAAATGGAGACAAGAAGGATATTCACATCTCCACTTAGGTGCTGTCCGAATTATCCTTACACTCCATGGCCGCAAAGGATTACCTGTTACAGCCAGACTTGCTCTTCTCAACTCCATTTATTGCAGACCAAGCTGTTATCGGTACCTCTATCACCACCTTACATGCTGGCAGTGTTTGTCTCACTTTTTACCCAAACTTTAACATTCCTCTTGCTGAACCCCAACTGTGCAAGTTTTTAAAGATACAAATCCAGATCTCTGAAATTTCTATGGTTGCTGGCTCTTATAGGGCAACTTTCTACAAGGAGATTCTTACTGTCAAATATGGGATTGAAAATTTTGATTTTTATCTCAGAGGACATACTTTTAAAGTAGAAATGGACAATTCGTCATTTCCACGTGTCCTAGAATTCAAGAACAAGGTCCCTCCTGATCATTTGCTGCTAAGACTTAAGTCTTGGTTTGAGGGTTATGATTTCCATACTTCACATATAAAAGGATCTCAGAACATTATCCCAGACATGCTCTCTCGACCTCAACCTATCCAGCTCCTCTACAAAACTTCATTCATACCAGTCATTTATACCCTTTCTCCACCTATGGCTGAACCCTCTTATGATCCTTCTTACATTCTCAACCTCCCAGCAAAACATCTGCTCTCTTTTCCACCTGATCTTAACCAACCATCTGCTCCATCTCACCAGCCTACCTCACACGAAATTAGACAGTTTGCTTCAGACCACCTTTACCGTTATCTCTATCATCTTCATACTGAAGATGACCACCATCATGTGACTAGACATAACAAACTGTTCATTACTCCTTTTCACCTTCGTCCTTATCACTTTTCTCAAAACACCCTTTGGTATTTTTGGTGCATCTCTGTTCTTTACTCACATCCTATTGTTTTACCCCTCATGCAAACCTCTCAACATATTTATAACCCGTCCAATGAAAACTCCCTCCTTTGGACTTTTCTCCAGTGGTTCAATCCTCTCTCCTGGTGGCGTAATAAAATTGTTTCATTAATGGGTTTTCATAACATTTGAAAAATGGATGACTTTATGAGTAATAAACTGTCAAGTTTTTTCATTTTTCACCGACCGTATCTCTCTAATCCTGATACAAAACTATTATTGTCTCTAAATCATGCATATGAATATCAGACGGTTTATGACCTTGACATCCAGTGGCCACAGCTCAAAGTCTCCCTAATTAAATTTCTATATGAGATTAATCATGTGGATCTTGATTACCCTGATGAAGTCTTCATTCTACCAGCAACTCATTCTCCTCCTGGCTACTTCCAACACTCCCAAGACTCTATGGAGCTTGACACAGAATTTGATCCAGAGGCTTCACATTGCTCTCAGCCTCATCATGACGCTGGGCCATCCCGGCCCTGGTACAAAACTTTTTACGGAGATATTGATTCTAGTGATCCTGAATATGACAACAACAATTTATCTCCTTCACAGAACTCGATGTGATGCTCTACCAGCTCAGCAGATTCGCTCTTATCCAAAGTAGTTTGCTTTTACTATTTATTTTGTCTTCATGTTCTTTTGGAAAGTCACCCGTGATCTTCCTGTCTGTTTTAGAATCTTTCTTTTTCAAAGATGTTTGTCTGTTTGCTATCATGTATTTTCTTTTGTCTGATGTCATTATTGCTTTGTAATTATTGTCCTTAGATCCAGAGAGTTTGCACTGCCTTTATAAGGTTAGACCCTCTCCAGTTTGGGATCATAACTAGTTTTCGATTGTAACTTCTTGTGATATCAATAGGCTATGTTTGCTTAAACCTCTCTCTTCTTTCCTGAAAACCCTAAGTCTATTTTATCTTAATAAGGAATCCTACTGAACTATTCTAATATGTTCTGTGCTTGCCTCTGGTGGAGGATCCTGCACATCAGAACGGATACACAATTTGATCCGATTGTTACGGTCCCTCTCACAGAGTAGTGTAACCCGTTGCTCCGCTGTAAGTAGGACAACGCCGGAAGCCCTCAACACAGATTCTAGACCCACTCCTGTTGCCTTATATCAATTTAAAACGGGACTTACAGCGGAGCAACGGGTTACACTACTCTGTGAGAGGGACCGTAGCAATCGGATCAAACTGTGTATCCGTTCTGATGTGCAGAATCCTCCACCGGAGGCAAGCACAAAGCATACTAGAATAGTTCAGTAGAATTCCTTATTAACATAAAATAGATTTAGGGTTTTCAGGAAAGAAGAGAGAAGTTTAAGCAAACATAGTCTATTGATATCACAAGAAGTTACAATCGAAACTAGTTCTGATCCCAAACTGGAGAGGGTATAACCTTATAAAGGCAGAGCAAACTCTCTGGATCTAAGGACAATAATTACAAAGCAATAATGACATCAGATAAAAGAAAATACATGATAGCAAACAGACAAACAACTTTGAAAAAGAAATATTCTAAAACAGACAGGAAGATCACGGGTGACTTTCCAAAAGTACATGAAGACAAAATAAATAGTAAAAGCAAACTACTTTGGATAAAAGGGAATCTGCTGAGTTGGTAGAGCATCACATCGAGTTCTGTGAAGGAGATAAATTGTTGTTGTCGTATTCAGGATCACTAGAATCAATATCTCCTTAAAAAGTTTTGTACCAGGGCCGGGATGGCCCAGCGTCATGATAAGGCCGAGAGCAATGTGAAGCCTCTGGATCAAAATCTGTGTCAAGCTCCATAGGGTCTTGGGAGTGTTGGAAGTAGCCAGGAGGAGAATGAGTTGCTGGTAGAATGAAGACTTCATCAGGGTAATCAGGAGTCTAGATTTAAAATTGTGTAGAAAAAAAGTCATCATAAAATTAATATTAAGATTATATAACTTTTTTTCCCCTAAAATCTTGGATTGGTTGTAGCACACCCAAGCCCATAGATACCCAAGTCAAAAATAAAAAAATAAATAGAAAGTTCAAAAGAACAAGTTAAACAAGATTGTTTGCATATTTGACATTAAGAAAGTTTTTCTGAAAAATTTGGACTGGCCTAATCAATAATATTCAAATCACTATAAGCATAAAACATCAAGTTCTTGGTGTACAAGTGTATCCCATCTGGTATTAGGTGCGTTGTGGAGAGTTTGTTTTGACCCTTTTTTTTTATATATATATAAAGTAATAAAATGTATTAATACTCCCAAACATATTCAATGACCTCACTCATCCCTTTTTTAGTTAAAAGAAAGAGAGTTGAAAATTGAATAGGCAATACATGTTCAAATTCAGTGGATTATATTAATCATATATAATTAAGTGATAAATTAACAACTTGGCCGGATAGGCTTGCTTCACTAAACAACTTCAACTTGGCCCCATCCAGCGAAGCCTTTAGTTTTCACCCACGTTTTAATATAAAACCAGTGTGTTCTTACTCCGCTTAAATGGATGGATTTTATATAACCAAAACCAGGTGCGCCGTGTCGCCAATTACTTTACTTTGTCGTGATGCGCCCAAAACCCCATTTTGTCCCCACTTAATTTCTCTTTCCAAGTGAACCTACAGGGACATTTATGTCATATCATGTCATCTCAATCCCTGAATTCCAGGCTCGCAATCAAATTCTACAAAGAAACCCACTGTCTTTCGTCTCCCAAAGCCACTGGTTTTATTTCCAACTCTTTTGGTCTTTTACTTCTTTATATAAATAAGAAGCCTCCCATCTCATTTTCTCCATCAAAATTCAAAACACAGATTCTCAGATTCAAGTTACTACTAAACAGTGTTGCAAAGAGCAAAGAGAAGAGCGTTCCAGAAAATAATTATAGAAGATGAGTTCAACAAGCAGAGCTTGGATAGTAGCAGCCAGTCTTGCAACAGTTGAAGCCATGAAAGATCAAGGTTTCTCCAGATGGAACTACACAATTAGATCGTTACACCAGCACGCCAAGAACAATATGAGGTCAGTTTCTCAGTCCAAGAAGCTGTCTTCTCCATCTTCTGCTGCGGTAGTTTCAAGCAAAATCAGAGAAGTACAGTCACAGAAGGCAAAGCAATCCGAGGAATCTTTGAGGACTGTCATGTACTTGAGCTGTTGGGGTCCCAACTAAAACCCATCTCAGCTGTTGAAGATTTGAATCAAGGACAATCTTAGGTTAATTTGTCAGGCGAAAAGCTCTCTTCTTCATCTTCTGCAATGGTTTCAAGTAATAAAGTCAGAGAAGCCGAAGAAGCTAGAGAGTCTCTTTTCTTTTGAGGAAAGTCATGTACCTGAGTTGCTGGGGTCCCTATTAAAAGCTTGATGGCTCCTGGGTGAAAATTTTGGAGACAAAATGGTGTGGTTTTTTTTGTACAGGCTGAGGAAATTTATGTTTGAGTGTAGCTAATGATCATTGATAGATGTAAATATTAAAATTTAATAGCAATTGCTGTTTCTACACTCAATACTTCGCTGATGACTTTACCTCTAGTTTCATTGTTTTTTTTTTTAAAATAAAACAAAACCTTTCAACTAAAGAAAAGGAACAACACACACAGGCTCATCAGGGAGTCAACAACGATCCTCAACAGAGGAAAAAGCTAGGGAAGTAAGGGTATGGGCCACCACATTCCTATTTCTAGGAATGGCCTGATATTGAACAATCCCTGCTTCTCCAAACAAAACCTTAATATCTTGGACAATGGGGCTTGCCACACTACGAGAAAAGCAATTTGAATTAACCCTAGAAACCATATTAACAGTATCAACTTCAGCCCAACTGACAGACTCTTAACTCATCTGAGACAAAACCAGGCAAGGCTTTTGAAACAGCGGTAATCCAATATGATCAGAATTAGCTTTAACTAAACATCCGAGTTAAGCTTAAGGGGATCCAGAAGGAGGAGGAACCTACCTAGAGGAAGATGGGGGAGGTTTTGAAACAAAAACCTAATGAAGAGAAACCCTAACTCTTTGAAACTCATACAGCAGAGCATAAATTCAGTTTAAAGAATCTTCAGAAGACATGGACTTTTAATTATGAACAAAGTTGTTCCTGTCAAACCAGATTCCCCACACAATCATGCACCAGGCCTCCATATCATATTTCTTCACATTATCAAGCACCATACCTCACCAGCTTAACACTAGGAGAGCCCTTAAATCTCTCCATCAGAACCAGAAAACAGTCTTTTGGCAACACCAGAAAAGAGCATGATTGGAATCTTCAGCAGAGAGGTCACACATTTTACAATAAGGATCAATAGGAATCTTACGAATGCAAATATTCACAAGAGGGGGGATAACATTGTTATAAACTCGCCATAAAAAGATTTTCGATTTATGAGGGATATTGAGATTTCACAGTGATGAGAATAAGGGAGCTGCACCAAGGGATCCATTGCGTGTTCCGGTTGGGCCAATAATAAGGGCAAGGGCTAAAAGATTCAAAGAAGCACTCAATGGCCTAATTCAAGACACATGGGCTGATTCCGAATTATTAAAGCCCAAGATGAACCCACATGAAGACCAAGGCTTGATTAACATCATCAAGCCAATTGAGTGGGCCGAATAAGAGAAAGCTTGGCATAATTTCGATTTGGGCTTGATTTAATAGTTGTTTGTTTTAGTTTTGGTCCATTTGTAAGGCAATTATGGCCATTCTAGTTTTCTATTTGTAAGGCCTTAATGGCTAGCTTGTTTCCTTTCCTTTGTTTTAGGGTTTCATTATATAAGGATATTAATGGATGTAAGAATGGCACTTTTCGATTTTGAATGAAAATAGAGAGAGTTTTCTCTTTGTTCTTTGAGAACTAACTGGAACTTATCAGAATTCTCTGTGGCGTTCCTCCTTGACTTATCAATCGAGTATTTCATCCTTGATTGTGGCGTCCTCCTTTATACCAAGGTTCACATCTTGATATAGGTGTTGGGTCGCGGTTTCCATCCGAACCAGAGGTTAGAACGAACTTTGGTATCAACCTTGTTACAATCGACGTGGCTCGTATCATTTGGTATCAGAGCTTAGGGCTCTAACATCAGGTTATTCTATCTTCTTCTTCTTTGATTTCGTTGATCACAGAATTATATCTTATTTCCAGAACTTCTTGTTTGTGTCCAGATCTAAGTTATCTATCTTTGTTATTCTTGTTCTTGATTTCGTAGATCCAAATCTAAGTATCTATCTGTGATATTCTTGTTCTTGATTTCGTAGATCCAAATCTAAGTATCTGTCTGTGTTATACTTGTTCTTGATTTCGTAGATCCAAATCTAAGTATCTATCTGTGTTATTCTTGTTCTGGATTTCGTTGATCCAGAGAGAAGTTATCTGTCTGTATTATTCTTGTTCTTGGTTTCGTTGAACCAGATCTAAGTCTGTGTTAGTCTTGTTCTTGATTTCATTGATCCAGATCGAAGTTGTATATTCTGTTATATTCTTGTTTGTGCGTTTCCAGATCTAAGAGAGAGAGAGAGAAAAAAAAAAAAAAGAGTACAAAATTTTATTTTTTTGACCGATTGTGTAGTTGAATATTTATCAACTATTGTTATTTCTCTTCTTGATTCGTGCAGTGATTATAAAAAAAAAAAAATATATCAGTTTCGTTGTGATTCGTTTTCCTGTGACCCTAAGAACTTTTGTTTCGTGTGAACGTGGTTAAGAAATCCTGATTATTGTTTGGTTAGTTTGAAAAGAACTTTTGAGAAAAAAAAAATTACGAGTGGAAAAAGGCAAGAGAGGTGAGGACATACTGAGGGTAAAAGCCGAATATATTGTGTGAAACAGGAGTGGAACTGAGTGAACTATTGTTTGAGGGAAACACGTGAGGGAGTGAAGTGAGGAGCTTCTTTTATTTATTTATTTTTTTACTAACGTTTTCTTTGCAGCGAATATGTCTAAAGAAAGTGCTTCGGATGAGGTGTTGGGAAAGGTAGATACAAAGTTTATAATGGAAGCATTGACGAGAGAGATGGGGAGATTGTTAAGGGCTGAAATGGAACCGATTCATGAACGATTAGATCGGGTAGAAAATGCACGTGCGGAACAGCCACCACCCGTTCCCCAAGCACGTAGGAGAGAGAGGGTTCCGGTTAGAGAAGAAGTTCATGATTACTACGGGGATGATAATGACATAGAGGAGGATGACCGCATGTCGAGTGTGGGTGCGGGGAGATTTAGGCGTGGAATGGGAGGTAGAGGAGTTAGGTATGGGGATAGAGAAGATAGGTATGAGAACAGAGGAGATAGGTATGTAGAGAGGGTTGATAATAATTTGGGTAGTATAAAGGTGAAGATTCCAACCTTCCAAGGTAAAACTGATCCTGAAGCTTATTTAGAGTGGGAGAAAAGAATAGAGCTGGTGTTTGACTGCCATGAATATTCCGAATTGAAGAAGGTGAAATTGGCAGCCATAGAATTCACCGATTATGCTATTGTTTGGTGGGATCAACTGATTATGAGTAGGAGACGGAATGGAGAGAGACCTATTGAGACATAGGAGGAGATGAAGACTGTTATGAGGAGGAGATTCATTCCAAGTCACTATTATAGGGGCTTGTTTCAAAAATTGCAAACTCTTACTCAGGGGTCTAAGTGTGTTGAAGACTACTACAAAGAGATGGAGATAGCCATGATTCGAGCTGATGTACAGGAGGACAGAGAAGCGACAATGGCTAGGTTTCTCAATGGACTACACCGAGACATTGTAAATGTAGTCGAGTTGCAGCATTATGTTGAATTGACTGACATGGTACACATGGCCATTAAAGTGGAACAACAATTGAAGAGGAAGGGTTCCACACGGGTTGGGCAAAATTCGGGTTCTTCATCATCATGGAAACCGAATTGGAGCAAGAGGGAGGACCAGCCTAGTTTCAAGGCCAAGGCCGAACCTTCCAAAGATCATAAGGCTGGAGGCACAATAAACCAAGGTAAATCAGATTCTCAACCTACTAGAAATCGTGACATTAAGTGCTTTAAGTGTTTGGGAGCAGGTCATATTGCATCACAATGCCCAAATAAGAGAGTAATGGTTTTGAAGGATGATGGTGGTATCGAATCAGAGGGTGAATCTGATGGTGAGTCCATGCCACCATTGGAGGATGCTGGTGACTTTGAATATCCGGTGGGTGGAGAGCTTTTGGTTGCAAGACGAGCTCTTAGTGCTCAAGCAAAGGAAGATGATGAGGTACAGCGTGAAAACATTTTTCACACCCGCTGCCATGTTAATGACAAGGTATGTAGTGTGATTATTGATGGGGGGAGTTGTACTAATGTGGCGAGCACTACTTTGGTAAAGAAATTGAATTTGAAAACTTTGAAGCACCCAAAACCTTATAAGCTACAATGGTTGAATGATAGTGGGGAAGTTAGGGTGAATAAACAGGTGTTGGTGTCATTTTCAATTGGCAAATACAAAGATGAAGTTGTTTGTGACGTGGTACCAATGAATGCGGGTCATATCCTTTTGGGAAGACCGTGGCAGTTTGATAGGCATGTGACTCATGATGGATACACTAATAGATACTCCTTTGTGCTCCATAAAAGGCCAATCACCCTTGTACCTTTAACCCCAAGACAAGTATATGAAGATCAAGTGAGGTTAAAAGATGAGAGAGATGTTAAAAAAGAGAGTGAGAGTTCAAAAGAAAAAGAGGTTGATGAGAAAAAAAGAGAGACAAAACAAGTGAGCTTTTATGCAAGAGACAGTGAGATCAAAAGGGCTTTGTTTTCAAACCAGCCAATGATTGTACTTTTGTACAAAGAGGCTTGTTTTAGTACTAATGAAATTAACTCTTCTTTGCCTAGTGTTGTTGTTTCACTTTTGCAGGACTTTGATGAAGTGTTTCCCGAAGAGATGCCTATTGGTTTACCACCCATAAGGGGGATTGAACACCAAATTGACTTTGTCCCCGGAGCACCAATTCCAAATAGACCCGCATACCGAAGTAATCCCGAGGAGACAAAGGAACTTCAAAGGCAGGTTGATGAGCTCATGGAGAAGGGGTATGTTCGTGAGAGTATGAGTCCTTGTGCGGTGCCCGTATTGCTTGTGCCTAAGAAGGATGGAACATGGAGGATGTGTGTTAATTGTCGTGCCATCAACAATATCACTGTAAAGTATCGACATCCTATTCCTAGATTAGATGATATGCTTGATGAATTGCATGGTTCTATTGTTTTCACTAAAATTGATCTTAAAAGTGGATATCATCAAATTAGGATAAAAGAAGGTAATGAGTGGAAAACTGCTTTCAAAACAAAATATGGGTTATATGAGTGGTTAGTTATGCCCTTTGGGTTAACTAATACACCAAGTACTTTCATGAGATTAATGAACCATGTTTTGCGTGCTTTTATTGGAAGATTTGTGGTTGTTTACTTTGATGACATTCTGATTTATAGCAAAAACTTGGATGAGCATATTGAACATTTAAAACTTGTTTTAGGTGTTTTAAGAACCGAAAAGTTATTTGCTAATTTTAAAAAGTGTACCTTTTGCACGGATAGGTTGGTATTTTTGGGTTTTGTTGTTAGTGCTAAAGGAATTGGGGTTGATGAAGAAAAAGTTATGGCAATTAAGGAGTGGCCGAGACCTACAAGTGTGGGACAAGTGAGAAGTTTTCATGGGTTAGCTAGTTTCTATAGGAGGTTTGTGAAAGACTTTAGTAGTCTAGCTGCACCTTTAACTGAAGTTATCAAAAAGAATGTGGGTTTTAAGTGGGGTAATGAACAAGAAAAGGCATTTAACTTGATTAAGGAAAAATTAACTAATGCACCTTTGCTTGCTTTGCCTAACTTTGCTAAAGCTTTTGAGATTGAGTGTGATGCTTCAGGAATAGGTATGGGAGCTGTTCTCATGCAAGAAGGACGTCCCATTGCTTTTTTTAGTGAGAAAATAAGTGGAGCAGCCTTGAATTATCCTACCTATGACAAGGAGATGTATGCTTTGGTTAGGGCATTGGAAACTTGGCAACATTACCTTTGGCCGAAAGAATTTGTAATTCACACGGATCATGAGTCCTTGAAGCATCTAAAGGGGCAGCACAAGCTAAATAAGCGGCATGCCAAGTGGGTGGAGTTCATAGAAACATTTCCATATGTTATCAAGTACAAAAAAGGTAAGGAAAACGTAGTTGCTGATGCTCTGTCTAGAAGGTACGTTTTACTTTCTACTTTGGATGCTAGATTGTTTGGTTTTGACTACATTAAGGAATTGTATGTGGAAGATGCTGATTTTGGCAATGTATTCAATGCATGTGAAAAGGTTGCATTTGGCAAGTTTTATAGGCATGATGGATTTTTGTTTAGAGAAACTAAATTATGCGTGCCTAAGAGTTCTTTGCGTGAATTGCTTGTGAGGGAAGCTCATGGGGGCGGTTTGATGGGGCATTTTGGTATAGCCAAGACCCTAGATGTTTTGCATGAACACTTCTTTTGGCCTCATATGAAACGTGATGTAGAAAGAATTTGTGAGAAATGCATTACATGTAGACAAGCTAAGTCTAGGGTTAAGCCTCATGGTTTGTATACTCCTTTACCTATACCTAGTGGACCTTGGATTGATATTTCTATGGATTTTGTGCTGGGTTTGCCTAGGTCAAAGAGGGGTAGGGATTCTATATATGTGGTTGTTGATAGTTTTCTAAAATGGCACATTTCATTCCTTGTCATAAGACTGATGATGCATCACATATTGCTGAATTGTTTTTCAAAGAAATCGTTAGATTGCACGGCATGCCTAAAACCATTGTTTCGGATAGAGATGCTAAATTCTTAAGCTACTTTTGGAAAACTTTATGGGGCAAGTTAGGAACTAAACTTTTGTTTTCTACAACTTGTCATCCACAAACTGATGGTCAAACTGAAGTAGTTAATAGGACTTTATCTGCCTTGTTGCGTGCTATAATACAAAAGAACTTGAAAACATGGGAAGATTGTTTGTCGCATGTAGAGTTTGCTTATAATAGGAGTGTGCATTCTGCAACTCATTTTTCGCCTTTTGAAATTGTGTATGGTTTTAACCCGTTGACTCCTTTGGATTTACTTCCTTTACCTGTGACTGAGCATGTTAACTTGGATGGAAAGAAAAAGGCAGAGTTTGTTAAGCAAATCCATGAAAAGACTAGGCAAAACATCGAGAGGAGAACTGAGCAATATGCCAACCAAGCTAATAAAGGGCGCAAGAAAGTTGTGTTTCAACCCGGTGATTGGGTGTGGTTGCATATGAGGAAGGAACGGTTTCCAGTCCAGAGGCGTTCTAAACTACTTCCAAGGGGAGATGGCCCATTTCAAGTGATTGAAAGGATCAATGACAATGCCTACAAGTTAGATCTTCCAGGTGAGTATAGTGTTAGTGCAAGCTTCAATGTTTCTGATTTGTCTCCTTTTGATGTAGGTGACGATTTGAGGACAAATCCTTTTCAAGAGGGAGGGAATGATGAGAATAAGGGAGCTGCACCAAGGGATCCATTGCGTGTTCCGGTTGGGCCAATAACAAGGGCAAGGGCTAAAAGATTCAAAGAAGCACTCAATGGCCTAATTCAAGACACATGGGCTGATTCCGAATTATTAAAGCCCAAGATGAACCCACATGAAGACCAAGGCTTGATTAACATCATCAAGCCAATTGAGTGGGCCGAATAAGAGAAAGCTTGGCATAATTTCGATTTGGGCTTGATTTAATAGTTGTTTGTTTTAGTTTTGGTCCATTTGTAAGGCAATTATGGCCATTCTAGTTTTCTATTTGTAAGGCCTTAATGGCTAGCTTGTTTCCTTTCCTTTGTTTTAGGGTTTCATTATATAAGGATATTAATGGATGTAAGAATGGCACTTTTCGATTTTGAATGAAAATAGAGAGAGTTTTCTCTTTGTTCTTTGAGAACTAACTGGAACTTATCAGAATTCTCTGTGGCGTTCCTCCTTGACTTATCAATCGAGTATTTCATCCTTGATTGTGGCGTCCTCTTTTATACCAAGGTTCACATCTCGATATAGGTGTTGGGTCACGGTTTCCATCCGAACCAGAGGTTAGAACGAACTTTGGTATCAACCTTGTTACAATCGACGTGGCTCGTATCACACAGCCTCAACCACCAGTTAAAATTCGAGTTTGAAGCAGAACCCGCCTCAAATGATATCCGCTTTTTACATTATGGATTCCGTCCTTCTCACACTGCCAAATCAGTGTATCCGTAAAACCTAGAGGAATGCTCAAAATAGCTTTTTTATCAATTCCAAAAACAGATTATTAATCAGCTAAATCTCCCAATAACTATAAGAATTCTGAATCAAAGAGCACACCATCATCTCATTCCCAAGAACAATATAAATGGGCTTGAAAGTGACACCCAGGAAGCTACGGATCCTGGCTCTGGCCATTACCAATCCTCCACCTGGTACCTTTAGACAACAAATCTCTCCCCTGCAGAATGCTTCTACAAATGTGAAAATAACTAGATTTAATCGAAGCCCTCAAAAACTTTTCATATTTTGAAATACTTTTATTTTAACGATTGATATGCCAAAGGGTTCTAGGACATCAGAATTCTCCAAGCTTGATTCCTAAGCAAACTCTGATGAAAAAGAGAAAGCTCCTTGAAACCAAGTCCACCACAAGCTTTAGGCATGCATAACTTGTCCTTAGAGACCCAATTGATTTTTTTGTTACCATAATTAAAGCCCTACCAAAACCTCAAGATTATAGAACAAAGCTCATTACACAGAGATAAAGGCAATTTAAAAAGACTCATAGTGTAAGTAAGAATAGATTGGGCAATTGCCTTAATAAGGATTTCTTTTATAGTGTAAATAAAAATGGATTAGGCAATTGCCTTATTAAGGACCTTTTTACCCCCCATAGATAAAAGACTCACTTTCTAATTACTCACCTTGCTCCAAACTCGTTCTTTTATAACATTAAAAGCCTTGCTCTTATTTATATCCACCAGTGTAGGCAATCCCAAATACTAGTCATAAGCCTGAGCCTTACCCAAACTGAGAATTCTCAAAGTCTTATCTCTCAAAGCCACACCAACATTAGGGCTGTAGCACCCCCCGACCCGACCAGGCCGGACCGACCCGGGGAGCGCTACACGGACATTCAAAACTTCATTTTACATTTCAAATCATTTTGAGCCCATAAAAAAAATAATTAAACCTTTTTACGAAAATCCGGCAGAGTACCGTTTGTTTTTCGGACTTTCCAAAACCTGTTTTTACACAATCAATTCAATATCAATTTCAATAACACTTCGATAACAATTTCAAACAATTGCGCACTCTGCCGTTTAGTGCGACTTATTAATCACAATTTATAAAATAAAACAGTTCAAAACTGTTATATATATATATGCATTCAGAAATCGTAAAATAATTAATTAAAAACATTTACAAAACATATTTACAATTCCCCTGTATATGCATGCTTTCAGAATATATATACATAACAAAAATATAGCTACCCAACTGTACAATCCAGTGACTCGGCCTGCAATTCTTCCAGCTCTTCAATTTTTAGCTTCGTCCGGATTCCTGGTACCTACGCGTTAGAAACAAACTAACGCGCTAAGCATAAAGCTTAGTGGGTGTACTAAAATCTCAATATGGAAACATATATAACTTTTAATAAGAAACAAATCACAATATATATGTCAATTCAAATCATGTTCAAAACAATTAAATTTCAGAATCAAAGTATATAATAATTTCAAGCACTTGAACTTCAATAATGAGATCAAATATATAAATTTTCGATCAATAAAAGTATTCAATACACCTTTCAATTCCAATCAATTCTGGCCCGCTAGAATACTAAACATACTCGGACTGGAATATGGGTCAAGCTCCCAACCCCCAGAACGAATTCTGAGGAGGTACGTGTCTCCCAACTCTAGGACCGTGGGTACGGAACCTAGAGAGGTACATAGCTCCCTATCCCAGGAACGAATCCTTGGGAAGGTACATTAACTCCCAACCCCCGGGACGAATCCCGAGGAGGTACGTATCTCCCAGCCTCTGGACGAATCCAAGAGGAGGTACATCAATATCATCAATATCAATCAATCAATATCGGCGCAGTACTGCTCAATAAAACCCAGCTGGTATACCAACCTCCTATATCCATTTCTATGTCTACGTATCCTAGGGCCGTTTCGATAAACCAAATTCACAATCAATTTCGCAATAATTACTCAATAATCGATAATCATTCAATAGTCATATAAATCACATAATAAACTTCAAGAAATATGAACAATATTCGCATACAAGTCTAAATCAACTGTTTAAAACGTAATCGGAAATATTCGAAACACAAACAAATGCGATCTCGTATAAAATCTTTCCATAATCAACCATAAGTATATCAATCATCAATTTTTACACATCGAAAATCGAAATCGAAAACATTTAACAAAATCAAAATCAAAAACAATTAACGAAATCGAAATCGGAAACAATTAACGAAATCGAAATCTAAACGAAAACGAGAAACGTAACGAAAACAAAAACGTAAACGATAACGAAATGCTTTTCGTAACGATTTCGAAAAACAACGTACACCAACCTCGGTACCGTCTTTTCGTTCGAGAATCGCGGTTCGACGATTTTGTTTTCCTTTCCTTTCCTTTCTCTTCTCTTTCTTTTTTCTTCTTCTTCTTCTTTCTTTTTCTCGCTCTTTTCTCTCTCTCTCTCTCTGTTCTGTGATGATTTCTGGCTTCCTCGAGAAGCCACTTCTTTTTTTTTTATATTTTTTTCGCTACCGCGACCGCCGTCGCAACCTGTGGTCGCGATGCTCACTGGAGTGCGCGCACCGCCTTCGTCGCGAGCGCGCCCTGGTCGCGCGAATGGTCGCGTTGCTCTCTGCCTGTTTTTGACAATTTCATCGCGAGCAGTCCATCGCGACCTGTGGTCGCGGTGGCTGGTCGCGCTGCTCACTGCCAGGTTTTTCCATTTTCATCGCGAGCAAGCCATTGCGACCTGTGGTCGCGGTGACTGGTCGCGGTACTCACTGCCAGATTCTGCGTTTTTCACCGCGAGCGAGCCATCGCGACCTGTGGTCGCGGTGACCAGGTCGCGATGCTCTCTGGTCCAGTTTTCCAATTTTTCATTTTTTTTTCATTTTTCACTATTCAATCCGGTCCGCTGGAAATCATAAAATAAACATACATTTAATTACATTTACACTCCCTCAAATAGTAAAAATTTATTTTCACATATATCAAAAATTCATTACCCGAAATCCGGGATGTTACAAGGGCTGAAAGTAATACTCGACTTTTCAATGTTAACTTGTTGATTTGAGCCCTTGCTATAGACCCACAAAAAATCCTTAAGCATCTGACAGCTTTGAAAGCTATCTTTACAGAAAGCAATATTGCCATTTGCAAAGAACATATGACTAATAAGAGTGATGTCCCTACACTCTGATATCAACAAAAGAAGCAAACCCTCACTCTTACCTTCACAATCAACATGCATTCCCTAATAAAGCTTAATTGGAACTTAATTCTCACTGCCCAGTCACTTTTCAACCTGGTTGCAGACAGAAAAATCAAATTGAGAGAAATCTTTCAGATTTGTTTTCGTAGAGCTAGGAATGCACGAGGATTCTCCAAACCTCATACATTCCAATATAAAATTTTTATAATTATTAGTGGGCCTGGACACCAGGCTCCGCCGATTCCTCTATAAGATTAAACACATCACACCTCTGCTTTTTACCATTGAGAAAAACCACAAATCTTCAACCCCTTTACGCATCCCACCGGGGTCACCTAGTGGTTTAAGACTAGGCACGACTTTCTCCTTCACTGGTAAAGATTTAGCTTGTGGTGATTTGCTCCCACATCTCCTACCATTTCTGATCAGTTGACTTGCCACCAATGTTTTTTGAACAGGACTAGGATAGCCCGAATTTAGTTTCTTCCTAAGCCCACCTCTTGCAACTCATTTCCATTTCTTAGATGTAGCCTTCAAAGGACCATGCTTAGACGAATTGGAGCCCAACTCAATAGAATCAAACTGGCCCAGTACACTCTTCATAGATACACCAAAAGGAACATTATCTGACTCACCATCCACCTTACCAACCCTGTCACCACCCACGTTACTCATATTTTCCACATCACCATTTAAGACCCCCAGCAGGCCATGTTCTAGAATATTCTATTGTATCCTTTCTTCCAACTTCGTAACTGTCTGCACAGGTGGCCCCACTTTAGTAACAACCTCTCTGTCCTTTTCGGCCAAAACTAACACCACCTCCCATCGAGACCTTTGTCGACCACCACCAACAATCGATTCTGCCAATCATCCATTACCACTAATCTTCAATTCTATCTTCTTACCATCACCAACAATGTAACGCCCCTAATTTTTTTTAAATATGATAAATATCCTTGAATTATTATTAAGCATGCAAAAGTTAAGTATGTGATTTAAATTGGTGAAAAGTATATATATTCGATATATACTGTATAAATGAATAGTGATTTTAACCGATTTAAATCCCATTAGAAATATTATTTTCATGGTGCATTTGGATGATAATGGGTCCAATTGAATATTGGTGAAATTAATTTGGTAATTGAATAAGTGTGGAATATTTTTAGAATAATTATTGAGATGAAATGTGATTGGTGGGTTAGTTTGATAATTAAAGGATGATTAGTAAATCACATGTAATTAATTGTGAAGTTGTGGCCATTTTAGGATTTTAAGAAGCTCAAGGGGGCAATCCCCTCATTTTTTAATAAACTGGGTTTAGAAAGTTGAGACTCCTTTATATTCCTCCCAGAAACACCTTCTTTGTCACCCATCCCATCACCACCATCCCTCTGTTTTGCCCACGATTTCTTAATGGGAAAGGCACGAAGCCAAACCCTAAACCTAGGCATCTGACCCTCCAGAATTGCCTTCATTCCCTCACAATCCATATACTCCCTGAAAATATGTCGAATAAGCCTATACACATAGTAAAAATCTGGAATCCGTTCATGAGAATAGCATTCACCATAACACCACACTCTTGCGAACCCCATGCTTAAGAGGCTTCATAATATTCATATTCACCTTGAAACATAAAAATTTCCCCCACAATCCTTTGAATAAACAGGGAAATCAACAATAGCTCTCACTGAATCCGCAATAATCAGCGTCACCTTCCCATTCATACATATCAGAGGAATTTTGGAAATCTCACCCGAACCCTCTAATTTTTCCAAGACAATCAAACTTCGATCGAAATGGCATAAACCCCTTACCCGCACCATCTCTCTATCCTCCAGAGAGAAGAAAAGAAAGACATAAACATTATCTGCCAAAACCTCGATCTCCATCGCGCCAAAAGTACCCCAGATTTGCTCAATCGTGCTCCTAAAAGCATCACAGTTGATTTTCTTCCTTGATAGGATCTTTCCAACCAAACAATGTGACACGGCGACACACTTCTGATACCATCACCATGCATCTCACCATCGATTTTGAGAACATGATCATCCTCTTCAATGAGAGACATAGTTTCACACAACTTCACGATCTCCACCGTAGCCATTCACTTTTCACCAAAACCCACCCAAAAGTAACCCCAAAAGAACAATCAAAACTATAAACCACTCCCAAAACCTGATCTGAAATAAAATGTAACAAAGAAAACTACTACCATAAGGTAGAAAGCAACCCAATAAGGAACACTGCTTCTACACTTACCTTTTCCAGATAGAAAAGGGCTGAGAAGAAAAAAAAAAAAACACCATTTGGTTAGTTTCATTGTTTTTAATTGTCGATGTCATAGTCAATTCTGATATTATCCAGTAATTGGAAATTTTTGTATTACAATTTATTAGAAAATATCTAGAAATTTTGTTGTTCACGATGTTTTTGACAAATACTATAAAAAATTTAAGATATAAATTGAACATAATCATGCCACGTTTTAAAAGATTTATAAAGTAAATAAAAATATATTATTCTTTCAAAATACGAGAACATATATACTTTATGAATTAGAAAAAATAATGCAATCAACTATAAATATGTAAACTACTTATAATTTTGTGTGTTTTATGCTTTATGTATTTAAATAAGATTAATTAACATATTTTAATTTTAAAATTTTTTATGGGGTATTAACTGACTTACAAAATATTCAAATTCCACTTACCTCAAAGTAAGATGGATTTTAGTTTATTTATTATAACAAAAAAAGTTAAGAAGGATTTTGTGGACTGGTTCAGATTACTTAAATGTAGATTAGAGACCCAAAACAAGCCTAGTCAATAAAATTCAAATCATTATAATTATCTAATTCTTGCAGTGGAAAAGTCTATCCCATCTGGTATATGCAGGTTTTGGAGATTTTTTTTATATATAATTTTTACTAAATAAGAGCTCCATTGACAATCTGTATTGTATTATAATGCATTATACTGTATTAGATTAGATTATATTAAACAGTATTTGACTGTATTCTTCTAATTTTGGTGATACTTTATATTAAACGTATTGAGTGATATAATGTTTAGATGTGATTTTTTTTTAAATACTAAGTTATATTGTTTAAATTTTTAATATTTTTGTATTGAGTTACACAATGTTTAGATGTGATTTTTATTTTTAAATACTAAGTTATATTGTTTAAATTTCTAATTTTTTTTTTAAACTACTTATACTAATTGAGTTAAGGGTCTGTCAACATCCAGTTAGAATAATCACTATAAGAGTGGGTCAGAAATCAACTCTTACCATAAAAGAGGAGTTTTTCCACATTATATATTTAGAGTTCTTCTTTTTAATCTTTATATAGTACTAAATAGTATGCATGGGGAAATGACACCAAATTATTACCTAAATACGAATTAGGACTAAATTACTCTTGATATCAAACCAAACAAACAAATTTTTTTTAATGAAAAGTAAAAAGTAAAAGCAAAATACATTACTGTCACTTTTCATAAAAAGCTACAAAACATTTTGTCTTTACACCAAAGTAAAAAAAAATTATTTAGATTACAGTCTTTTTTTTTTAAAAAGAAAAAATTAGACTACGGTAAAAGTAAAATTATATCACAATTAAATATTTTTTAAAAAATTTATCTTTTAATAAAATATAAAGAGAGAGCGATGAGTAATCGTTTAAAATAAAGAACACTTGAATAAGAGAAAAGAAAAATAACTATGAAAATTTGATCAATATAAATGAGTTTAAATGAGATAAAAATAACTTTATAAAGATAAAATTAAATTTTTATAAAAAATAATATTATTTTTTAAATATTTAATAATTTAATGTTACTCTTATGAATTAATTTTTAATTAATTTCTCGACATATTTATTGATATTAATAAAATTTAAACTCGAATTACATACTTAAAAGAAAATTAGACTATCCACTTTAACTATAATATTGAGTCACGGGCGTATGAGCTCTAAATTCAAATCTTACTCCCCAAAAGTGGCCGGATAGGCTTCACCAAACAACTTGGCCTTGGCCCCATCCCAAAGGATTCTTCACACCCACGTTTTAATTTAAGACCAGTGGTTTTGTCTCCCATACTTCCGGCTTAAATGGATTTTATATAACTGAAACCAGGTGCGCGTCGCCAGAATTGCTTTGTCGTGATGTGACCATTTCCTCTCACCAAGTTATTCTACAGCAACATTAATGTCACATCGCATCATCTCAATCCTTGAAACTCCAAGCTCCCAATCTAACAAAGAAACCCATTGGCTTCCTTCTCCCAAAACCACCAGCCAAAAAGCCAAGGCCGCTTGTTTTATTTCCAAATCTTTTGGTCTTCACTTACTCTTTATATAAATAAGAAGCCCCCTTCCATTTCTCCATCAAAATTCAAAACACAGAAACTAAAGCTTCCAGTTACCACTGAAGAGTGTTGCAAAGAGCAAAGAGAAGAGAAGATGAGTTCAACTAGCAGAGCTTGGATAGTAGCAGCCAGTCTAGCAGCAGTTGAAGCCATGAAAGACCAAGGTTTCTGCAGATGGAACTACACAATTAGATCGTTACACCAACATGCCAGGAACAATATGAGGTCAGTTTCTCAGTCCAAGAAGTTGTCCTCTCCATCTTCTGCTGCTGTGGTTTCAAGCAAAATCAGAGAAGTGCAGTCACAGAAAGCTAAGCAATCAGAGGAGTCTCTGAGGACTGTCATGTACTTGAGCTGTTGGGGTCCCAACTAAAACCCAACTCAGCTGATGAGGTTTCGAACCAAACCAACCAAACTGACCAGCTTCAATTCAATGGTTGGTAGTGCTAAGAGTTGTAAATTTGATATGGTAGACATCTATTTGCTGCCACGTGATTCTAATTTGTAAATTGTAAGAGCAAATCGCTCTATGATTTATATTCATATACTAATTCAAAATTTTTTTTTGAGTAAATTCTGTTTTGTGACAAGCATACGTGATTGATAAATATATATTCTGGAAAATTAATCACTGACTCCTGCCAGAAATGTTTTCTATTTTACTTGCTGTAGGCAGAAACTCAAATGGTGCCATTTGAAGACTACTTATTTTTCGCATTCATATATTAAATAATAAGTAGAATAACTAAGTAATGCATAATCTTCAAATTTGGCCTTGTATGTTATGCATCCTCCAAGCCAATTCTTGATTCTCACCAGCTCGTACGTGACAATCAAAATTCAAGATCAAAACATAGAGACAAGAATTTGTGATTGGGCCAATTCATGTCGCAGAGCCCACTACTTGAAGGCCTCTTATTGTTATTGAATTAAGCGTTACCATATTTGGGGCCGGAATATTCACCAAAAACAAAATGTTCGAAACCGCACCCTTAAATTCTGGGCACAAAAGCCACAAAAGGCCTTGGTTTGGCCGAAACCAGTTGCTTCAAGTGTAACTGCCTCTACTGTCTACTCCCCATCACCTCCTTAATATATAAGTTTCAATTACCAAGCTAGCTCTTCATAATATGTCCACCAAATTGATCAAATTGTGTCTTTCTCGTCTTAAAACTATAGTAACAACAGTATAATCAATCAAAAGCAATTAAAAATGAGATGGAAATGCAAGGCCTGGGTTGTTGCAGGAACTATGGTAGTGGCTATGGAGGAGTTCAAAAACAAGAAACTCAGCTGCCCTTCTAACTCTACCTTACAGTCTTTGCAGCAGCAACATCAGCAACAGCACGATATGCACAATATGGGACCAATGTCTACTCAAGTTAAGAGATCATCTTCATCGTCATCGTCTTCTTCAAAAATGAAACAAACGCAACAAGAAATCCTTGAGCACTCAGAAGAGTCACTCAGGAAAATCATGTTCTTGAGTTGCTGGGGACCCAACAACTAGAGATTGAAAAAAAGATAAAATAGACTACTATGAGTCTCTTGAGTGAAAATGCATCACTCTATTCCCTCGTTCTAGCTAGATTCTCTATAAATTTTTTTTATATAAAAAAGTGCACATATAAGAAGTAATTTCATAAATTTAAATATGAATATATCTTAAAATCTAAAGGACTAATACAAAAAACTACTTCATAGGTTATGCTTTAAATTTTAAAATATAATTGAATACTTTTAAGGATCATCTTATTTTTATTGATATTTTTTTTTCACCCATATCATAACAATTTTATGATTTGTATTGCAATTTTTTCAATTACTATAATATTTCGAGAGTAATGTTATAAACTTATATATTACAAAACTTAGTACAAACTTTTAATCATAAATATGTTGCAAGTAGATTACAAAAGCATATTATAAATAGAAATAATGGTAATTATAAATCACTCACTACATCTTTTATAATAGATTTTACCATGCTTACCATTTTTCATATTTTAATTGTAATTTAGTCACAATACAATAAGTGAATAGGTTGCTTTAAATTGGAATGGAGACATGAGATTAAGTGTAATCACAAGTCACAACAAAGCGAATGGTGATACTCTAATATTGAAGCAAAATAAATGGGGTCCAAATAGACATTTGAACGCGTCAAAAAAAAAAAAAAAAAAAAAGAGAAGGGGAAAGGGACTTTACGCAAAAGAGTGTTTGATTATACCCAAGCAGCTTACTTATTGCCCAATGTTATTGTATTGGGTAGCTTAAAATTATTGGCTTTAGATAGAAAAAGAACCGATGCTTTTCTTGCAAGAGGGCCACATGCAAGTATCACTGCCCCCCATTCCCATTCACCTTCTCTCTCTCTGTTTTTTTTTCTTATTTTAATCACACCCCCACATTAACATGTTCTCACATCATAACACATTATGCTTTTTATTTTATGGTTATCAAGCTTCTCTTATTCTCTTTTAAGGAAAAGTGATTGGAGAAATTTTGATTTTTTCAAATTGAGTGGGGGATTATAAAATCTTGTTTTCAAGTAATTTCTATAGAACTTATATATGTATGAAGAAATATTAGGTAGCTCTCATATTTAATTTATTCAATAATTGGTATAACCAAAATTGTTGTCGTTATCCTTTTCCCAATTATTAAAGGTCTAATAGTATTATAATATGAAATTGGTGGTAAAAGGGTATTAAATACAAAAAATATTTGAGTTTAATTAATTTGTATGAATTGTGAAAGATTGTCCACTTCTGATCTGACGTTCATTTTTATTCAATTAAAGACATAATTGAAGATTATTCTTCAAGAAAACGTATACAAAATTATGTGTTTAGAGAAAACGACAGAGTAGAAAGAAATCAAGAATGCTAATTGTTTGAAGAACCAACCATTTTCTCTTGTTGAGAAATGAGAAGCCCGGGAGAGAATCCAAAAAATATAAAAACGGACCTCAAACCCACAAATCAAATCTAACAAAATCTCAAACTTTGAGATCCATCCAACACTAACAACAGTATATATATCAGACGGAGGAGAGTAAAAGTGAGTGAACCACCGCCATTTTCCACAATAAAAAAAAAAGCAAAGATATGCGAGCTGTGAAAGGTCATATAGTACAACCATATTTGTTAGTTGTTACGATAAAGAGCTTTCACCCAACGCAGACAGGAAAAAACCACTACACTGTTTTGAATAATATTTTTATAATAATAATAATAATTAAAGAGAAAACCCATATCCGTTTTTAATATAGAAACATAAATTATGGCTGTTGATGGGGAGAAATCAGAGGCTGAACGCAAGGTTTGGAGTCTCTGTAAAATGCCGTTTTGGCAGTCAAGCAACGGTTCTTCTTCTTCTTCATCATCGTCCTCTACAATGAATAATAATAACAGCAACAGTAATGTTTATCAGCAGAACCAGAGTAACCAAGTGGTGATGGGGAGATCAAGTGGTAATTCTTCGAATGTTTCTACTATGGCCAAGTCTTTGCTTCCTACTAGGCGCAGACTCAGGCTTGATCCTTCTAACAAGCTCTACTTTCCTTGTAAGTCTCTTTTATGTTATGTTTTTTTTTTCCTTTCTTTTGTTGTGTGGTTTGTTTTGTTTTTAAAGATTTAGTTGATAAGGGATGTGTTTTCTTGTTTAGTTTGCTTGTTTACAATCCGGGTATACTTGTTTCATTCACTAGAAATTTGATTTTTTCTTCTTTTGGCATTTGGTGATCTGTTTCTAGAGTCTATTATTGTTAAGCTCTAATATTTTGTTTATTTTCTTGATTGGTGTAGTTCAAATTTGTTTTTGCTGATTTGATTGGTTTGGATTATGTTTATGACTTCATTTGCTAATTGTTGATGTGGGCCTTTGTCATTTAGTCTCTAGAATTAAGATCTCCTGTTCTGTTGACCTCTAGTTTATGATTTTTTTTTTTTTTGAGTTCAAAACTGTTTTGTCCTTTAATTTCCTGCTTGCTAAGTTGACTGTCCATCAGTCAATTTCGTAAACTGAGATTCTCCCCTCCCCCTCCCAACCCCTCCCCACCCACCCCACCCCCCCCCCCCCCCCCCCCCCCCCCCCCCCCCCCCCCCCCCCCCGGCGATTATCTGGTTGCTTGATCTGCTTTGTTTGAGTTGGAGTGATTTACATTGCTCTTGACTGGTTTGATCCATTAACGGTTCGATGCGTGATTATGTTGATCTGGGTTGTTCTCTACATTAAAGAAGCTTTATTCTCCTATAGTTTTCAACTGCATTGTTGATTTTCTTATACAAATTATATTGGGCTTATTAGCGTCACTGAAATGAAATGGTCTTTTGATTTGTTGATGTTGATAACTAAGAGTAATTAAATTTGTTCCGGCAGGTCCTGGTTCTGTATTTATTTGATTTTATTTGAAGTTTTCATTGATGTTCATAAGCTGTGTTTGCCAATCTTTTAACTTTGAGGCTTTCTTGTCAAGTTTTTCTCTTCCTTATTTATTTATTTTTTTTAAATCAAGGTATAAATTAATTTTTTTTATCTGTATATGATTAGAACATAAGGTTGGTCAAGTTTCTTTTTACATTGACATTTGCCACCTAGACATCTCTTTGTCCAGCTACCTGATTTGTTTAAACCCTGTTTTATATTTGAAGATGAACCAGGAAAGCAGGTTAGAAGTGCCATTTCAATAAAAAACACTTGCAGATCCCATGTAGCTTTTAAGGTATGGGAAATGTCTTTCAATATTCTCTGTTCATTGTGTTTGTTTTTTATTTTGGATTTGTCTTAAACACGCTCTTGTGACATTTATTTTTCATATTAGAAAAACCTTGCCTTATCTACGGGATTGCGTTTTTGCAACGAGGCAGGGTCAAAATTACTGTTTGCTTGGTATTCTTTTAAATTTGGATAAACTGAACTCGTTGTCTTTAAGATTGGCCAAGTTTGAAAATTGTTCTTAGAAAATTTTACAGATGGAGTATGGACAACTTCAATAACTTTTATATTCTGTTACAAAAAAGATAAAATATACAAGTTAGTAACAAGAGGTGTAACATCTCAAAATTTTTTTGATATGTTTTGTATTGAGAAAAGTTTTTATGCAAGTCTTAAGTAAAGGTCAAATTTAAATAATAAACCAGTTTCCACTTTTTTATACAATTTCATTATAAATATGAAATCTCTGATCAATGATGGAACGAGACCCATTTTGCATCATATCTAAGGGATTGTTACTCTGTTCTATTATTTCAAGGAACTTCAAGTAGATGATCCACAGTGCATTATATTTCCTCCCTTTACTTTTACTAATGTCTGGCTGATATGTGCTGTTAGCATTACCGCAAAGTACCCAATAACCATCCCATTGACTACATATTTGCTATTACAGTTCCAAACTACTGCACCAAAGAGTTGTTACATGCGTCCTCCAGGGGGTATACTTGCTCCTGGTGAAAGTCTTATTGCAACGGGTAATTCATCCTTCTTACCTTACCCTTTGTTTGCTCTCTGACTTCTTTAATGCTATCTGTTCTTCTCCTCATTTGTGATGGATGATAAGCTGAAATCATTTAGTTTAGTGCAATATCTTCTGAATTAGTAACTTGACTGACAGTTTTCAAGTTTGTGGAGCCTCCTGAGAACAATGAGAGACCAATAGATCAGAAGAGCAAGGTGAAGTTCAAGATCATGAGCTTAAAAGTGAAAGGAGAAATGGACTATGTCCCAGAACTGGTATATTCTGCAGGCCAATGCTGTCAATCTTTGTTAAGGAATTTACGTTTTCATGTTTGCTGGATTTGGTGAACTGATGTGGAAAATATTAAATTCTTAAGAAATGAATTCAAAATTTTTACTACCATAAGTACTATTTCTAAAATGCTAGGTTACTGCATAATGTTATTTTAATTAATTGAAATGGAGCTTTAAGTGTGCAGAGTTTGTTGATTTTTCAAAATTTCCGTAACTTCAAATTTCTATTTTAAACTCAGATGGCAATGATATAAGTTACTTCTTGATCAAATGATCTTGGTCCAATGATATTCAAGTATGATTCAATTTTCTTTTAGGGAAACCAAATGGGAACTTGTTTGCGAGCATTATTAGGGAACATCAGTGAACAAGATATTGTAGATGTAGTAGGTACTGGATTAATGAAGTAGGATCTGGTCATTTTGGTTTGTCAGGTAGTAGGCTTACAAGTTTAGGTGATCCAGTTAAGTAAATTCATTGTTTCAACTAGAAAATGTATTATAGTCAATGAGTTTACTGCATACAATTTTATAAAATGGAAGAGGTCTTAAACATTCATTCATGAAAAGCTTGATGACGTGTTCTTCTTGTGATGTTTATGTTCTTATTACAATATACTAGCCATAGAATTACAATGCTGATTAGATGTGTTTTGTAAATATGTTTGCAGTTTGATGAGCAAAAAGATCAAGTGGCAGTTGAGCAGATTTTACGGGTTATTTTCCTTGATCCAGAACGCCCTATTCCTGTAAGTAATTCAGAATATCTGTAATATGCAATGAAGCACTTTGTTTGTTTGCTTCATCCATGCCTTCCGTCAAGAAACTCTCATAATCTGGAGTTTGTTTCTGCTAAGGCCCTGGACAAACTTAAACGACAATTGGCTGAGGCAGAAGCTGCACTTGAGGCACGCAAGAAGCCTCCAGAGGAAACAGGACCCCGTATTGTTGGGGAAGGACTTGTTATAGATGAATGGGTGAGACATTGAACTTAGGTATCTGTCTTATACTAATTTTTCATCGTACGTTTTCTAACATGGTGTACTGCTCTAATTTTCCTTGCAGAAGGAGCGAAGGGAAAGATATTTGGCCCGGCAGCAGGTTGAAGGGGTTGATTCTGTGTAAAGGTTGTTTACTCTTGTTTTTAAGTACTAATTTTTAAGAGCTGAACTTTCCATTATGCAAAGTTGTATTATTTGGCCTCCTGTCATTTGGCATTGGGAGGATGTTCAAGGAATCAAGAGGGCACTCAAAAAGGTGAAGAAAAAAAAAGCAAGGTTTGTTGTTGTTACATGTGAATGAATTGTATTTAGATGAATTGCGTTTGGTGTAAGATTTTTGATTCTGGGTTTGAACCCTACTTGTAGATATTGGGATTTTGATTAGTACTAAAATTCTTAATTTTGGCAGATCAAAGTTAACTTTATCATTAATGAATGATGTTTCATCTTAATGGAACTGGTGTTCTGCTTAATTTTGTGAACTACCCTCGTACAAATTAATGTTTGAGATATGAAGAATTATCTGATGCATTAGGTTTGTTATCTATGTGATGAGTTTCGTTAAATCTGGAATTTCGAGCCTTCTCATGTACCAATTTTTAGATAGTCTAAGCACCCGAAACAGATGCATTAGGCCTTAGCTTTCAGGGCTAAATGTGAGCTGAACTTCCATGACCAAGTTGTAGCAGAAGCAGCAAAATCAATTTGCAACAAAGTTTAGAACTTTCTAAGTGCCAGAGGATCCATTTTGCTTCCTTCTCTCCAACCATGCAAAGATGTTTGGCCTGGAATTAGAAACTTGTAAAATAAATGATTTCTATTATATAGTACTTGTTGCAGCCAAGAGGTATGGATATGTCCAAATCTCTGCTACAATTGTTATACTTTTAGTTATCATCTATTAAAGAAAACTCAATCAAAGGTTTGGTTGGCTCACAGATAATGATTAAAGTCCCTATTATTGATATATAAATTATAGTTGGTTTCTGGAATGATGGGTTGATAAGCTGGAAATATAAAAGATATTTAGGCTGCTTAGCTGGAGATTTGGTAGAGAAGAAAGTTATCTTTTTTTTTTTTTTTATTTGTCAATTAAGTGAAATTAATATAATGCTTATTGTCATTTTCAAAAAAAAAATAAATATATATATATATATATATATATATATATAATGCTTATTGTCATTGAGATCTGAATTCTGGATATGGTTCTGATTCTTCATGGTCCACTAGCCTTATTTTAAAGGACTAAAGTCCTGCCTTATTTAATGTATTGTCATGTACAGATTATATAAATACAATCAAGTACTACATTATATATTATATATATAAAGAGTTAAAAATACTTAAAACACAATCAAAAGAGATAAATAAAGTCTTTTCAAAAAAAAAAAAAAAGAAGAGATAAATAAAGTGATAAAAGTGGAGCATAAAGTGATAATAGATCTTGTTATATGTTATAGGGGATTTTCAATTTGGTCCTAATTTTTAGAGAATTGTCAATTTTTTACACTAGTTTTGGTTAATGTTATTCTTGGACCCTAACTTTTAGGAAATGTATCAATTTGGTCCCGCTGACCAAACTTAATAAAATTAATAAAAAGATTCTTTTGCCTTTGATTCTATTTAAATAAGTTAAAATTATAATTTTAATTTCAAATTTTAAAAAAGAATATTAATAATTAGAAGGGTAGTATGATCATTTTAGATTAATTTTTAATTAAATTTTTTAATTATTTTTAAATAAATCTCCACCGTCCATCAAAATTAATAAACGGGGGAGATTATATCAAAAAATTTTTTAAAAAAATAGTAAATTAATTTTTCTTCAATTAATTTTTTTTACTATTTAAAAAAAATTTTGACATTTTTGGCTCCACCGTCTATCAACAAAGAACAAACCAAAAAAAAAATTTGAAGTTTAAAGTTGAAGATGAAGAACAGAAAAAAAAAAAAAAAAAAATTAGAGTTGGGTTTGAAAACAAACCCAGAACCAGGATTCTGGCCAGAAATCTGAGTTCGAAGACGAACCCAGATCTAGGTTCCAATCTAACCCAGCTCTATTTTTTTATTTTTTATTTTTTCTGTTCTTTATCTTCAACTTCAACTTCAATTTTTTTTTTGGTTTGTTCTTGGTGGAAATCTAATCGTCCATCAACAATGATGAACGGTATATATCCAATCTGAATCTCTACCAAGAACATCAACTTTTTTTTTAAAGTAAAAAAAATTTAAATTGAAAAAAATTAAGTTTTACAATTTTTATTTTTTTAAAAAAAAATTTGATTTAATCTCCACTGTCCATTAAATTGATGGACGGTAGAGATTTTCATTTAATATTTTTTAATTTAATTAATTTTTTAATTATGGTAGGTTAAAAGATAAAAATATCCCTAAAATAGTTAAATTTGACTAATAGTTACTAACAGAATGATTAAATTGATATGTTTCCAGAAAATTAGAATCTAATAATACCAATAAACGAAATTGATTTAAAACATTTAGAATTTTATAAAAATTAGGTACCAAATTGAAAATCCTCCCGTATAATATGGCAAAGGGGTTGGGATGGAACATGGAAGTGACCTTTCACTTTCACTTATCTCCAAGTGGGGTTTATTGTGAAAAATGACTGATTCAACACCACCTGCTTTCTTAGTGCTTGTCATTATAGTGGGGTTGGCTGGCCCTGACCCAGTCATTGAGTATATGTTTTCACTCATTTGCTTTTCCACTTCTTTTAAGAGGATTTTTCAAGCTCAATCTGCGATTTATTATCCTTGATGTAGCACAGCCATAGGGCTCACAATCCAGTTTTAAGCATAAAATATCAGAAAATGTACAAGGTTTTTTAAGCATGATTCGATTTTTTTGGTCATTCTTTTACAATTTTGACTTATAAAATGATAATTAATTGAATCCAAGAGATATTAACTGGTTTAATAATGTAGTTGGATGTGCATGGTAGCATGATCCGTAGAAGGCATTTGTATTTGAATACAGTTCGATACATAAAAAAAGAAGAAGCATAGGGTGGACCTCACTCTCAAAATAATGGAAAATCCAGTAAGCATATATGATGATTGATGATAAAGACAAGGCAGTAAGGGAAGAAGAAGGTAGCAGCACATTGGATGATGAATCTAATACATTGTATGCAACCACTTGATAATTATATATCCAATTGCATATGCAAAAATTGATGGCAATTTCAACTTTCAAGCCTTTATCTCCCTCCCTCCCACAATTTTGGCTGCTGCTGGTTTTCGCCAAAGGTTTCCTTACCCAAACTACCTTTGGGCCACGGCCCATACACTCTTTTAATCATCTCTTGAGCTCCAAAATTTATTTAAAAAATCAAAATAATGAAGAAAAACACCTCTCTATTAAGAATAAATCACGAGTAATTATTTTTTTTTTTATTAATTTAAAATTTAGAAGAAGCAAATATGATTTTGAACACAGACCGACCTTGAAGGAATAAGGGTGCGATACACTTGAGTTACTAGACATACTACAACCGAGTCATCGTTCAAGAGGTAATTTTTAAACTTCGGAAAATCACCGTCTTTAAGTTTTCACGAAAGGAGACAATACTGAAGAAGAGAGCACTCTGTGTCATGGTCGAGCACGTGATGCCTATACGTTGGTCTTGGTGGCACCCAATAGGAGAGAGCCAGCGTGGCAGAGTCATCGTCTCACCATGTACTGAAAAACGACAAGAATTTAAGACTGTTCCTTGTGGGACCCGACGTTTACTAGCTTGTTAGGATTGCATTGGCTGATGGAGAGGAGTCATGGACTATCATTTCGGATAAGCTCGCCACCTGTGACCCCTGCAATCTATTTCGTGCATGTACGACAACTCATGCTGATATTTTCGTATCTTTAATATCTCGTGTTCTATTTCTTCTAATGAATGCGTAGACTTTCTTTTATTTTTTCGTGATATGGTTACTAGTGAGAAACTCGTGATAAAGTGTCTTAAGGAGAATCAACACATGCATCCAAACACACAAACAGACAAAACAACCTCAATAATGTCTCAAACCACTCAAAATACAGAATCCACTTCCGGTTTTCGGTTTCAGAATTCTGCTTTTTACCTTTTTACCTTCCTATATAAACACTCTTTCCCTTCATATTCGTTCCACTCGCAACAGCACCAAACGAAAAAGCTCTTGAATAGTAATCTTGCAATCACTCACTTTGATATTATCCGTAATTTCGAAAAAAATGGGGTACCTGAACCGGGTATGGATGGCGGCCACCGTTTCGGTGGTGCAAGGCCCCACCGATCAGGGCTATAAAATGAAGTCCGGGCTTTCGTCTCTTCAGTTCCACCACGGCAAGAAAAGACTCTTCTCTTCCCCTGACTCCACCGATCTCCGGCCGCTATCCGGGATGATCGGCTCAGATATTTCCGGAGTGAGCAGTAATCGTGAAACGCAGGGCGACGAGTCTCTCCGGAGAGTCATGTATATGAACTGTTGGAGTCAGGGCTGAGGCCGAGAAATTGTACAAGTCTTCCGGGAGTTCAAAAGTTTTGCGGTGACTCGCAGGCGAAAATGAAGATAGAATATAGGGATAGAGTCACACGTGTTGAGACTTGAGAAGTTGTATTGAAGTGAGGAGGAAGTTGTCGGGGAGTTCCTTTTCTTACGCTTTTCAATAATTGTACAGATAATACGAAACTTAGATTTCATTTTGTATCAATAAACTTTTGCTTTATCCATTATATGTTCTTCTTCTTCAGAGTGGTGACTGGTGAAATAAAGAGAGGAGACTAATAGGTAACACAGTCGTTTTAAAATTATCAAAGGACTTTTTTCCCAAGATCATATTCGAAACAGCTTGTGATGAAAGGCTGTGGATTATTCAGCCATATGAGGACTTCCAATATGAACAGATGACAAATGACAATCCACAACTACTGGAAGATGTTATATGACAACATTTACTGATATAATTCGATGATCTACAACTACATAAATCTGTAGATGTTAGATGGTCATTCCACAACCATCAAAAAGAATACATGATATATAATTATTTAAGTTGGTAAAAAAGGCAACATCCAATAACAAATCATGAAATGCTATAACATGAGAGATCGGGTTCTCATCAATCAATAACAAGTAACCACAACTACTTGAATTATTAGGCAAAACTAAAAGTAGAAAGTTTAAAGAGTAATGTTAAAATAAAAAGTTTTAAGAATAATGCTAGGCTAGTTAACTTTTTTTTGTTCAAATTTATGTTTGAACTTTAAATAATGTGTATGATGTGTAATATAACTTGTACGATACAAGTCAATTCACCATATCATTACATTATCAACACGATGATTATAGTAATCATTACCTCATTATTTAGACATGTATTTGGACAATATAACAATACACAAAAATTTAATTGAGACAGGATCAGAAGAAAGCACAAGAAATCAAAGGTACTTGGGTATCAGTCACATTGATGCTCCTACACCAAAAGGCATGATACTTGGTCAACACAAACACTCAGCACCAGAAAATTAAGAAGCTGAAGGCACACAATCAAATGGGAAGGGAGTACTTCCTCTAACTTGTTTAGAGGTGATCTGAGTAATTGGCTTTTGTTTAATCTGAAGGTGAAGGACAATACTGCTTATAATGTCCCTCACTATCTTGTGTTTGCTGTTTTCTTGTAGTTTTTGTAGAAATGGCGATGTAAAAGTATTTTGATGTAAATTTTGTTGATTTAAGGTGCCCTGGTATGGTTATTTCTAAATTCTAGGTAATGCAAAGAGTGGTTCCAAGCTAACATTGATATTACAGGAAAGCCTGCTGTTCATGTCAAGATGATAGCTTGGAACCCTCCTCCTGTGAACTGGGTTAAGCTCGATGTTGATGGTAGGATGAGTAAGGAGAGTGGGCTGATTTATGCTGGTGGAGTGGTGAGGGATACCAACAGACAGTGGATTAAGGGCTTTGCCCTCAACAGGGGTATGGGAAGCGTGCTGGAAGCAGAATACTGGGGGCTATTTGAGGGCTGCTGGGTTGAGAAGAGTATTGGTTGATACTGATTCCAAAACTCTGGTTACTATGCTGAGCGGAGGAGGCTGCATTTGGAGCTTGTTTCTTTTGATGAACCTCCTGATGAAGTTATTAGTATCTATCTTGATGATGTTATTAGTTTAACTAGCATTAGATTAGTTCCTGTGGCTTAGTTGTTTTTGGGCGTTTAGCCCTCCTTTTTACCAAAAAAATAATAATGGAAAAACAAGTTAAATTTGTACAAGGCTAAATAATCCATCTGAACAACTAAATTCAGATCATTACAATATTCAAATATAAACCAATGTGGGAAATAAATGTTCTATTCGTCAACAATAACTTCACAATTGAGCAAATGAAATTACTATACCGCTTAATAATTTTGTAACTACTACACTGAAATCACTCTGCAAAACAGAGAAAATGAAAGCTATGCAACTTTCTAGGTTTCTATTTTTAGTCTTCTGATCTCGAAAACCTTGAATAAAATGACTTAATGATCTATAAGCTTCATTAATGATATAAATAAATGTCATTTCAGTCTTTAATCACTATAAAATTCCAATGACAATTGACGAGCATTATGCAACATCATGAGGAAAAACTAAAAGAAATTAGATTCAATATTACCAAAAACGCATTAATCTAAAAAAAGATCAATAATCATTCTCATCTAACAATTGAAACATGTAGAATCCAAGCCACTAAAAAGATCTCAAATGCATAAAATATAATTAAACAAACCGATAAAAAAAAAAAGGAAACTTAATGTTCGACAGAACTCAGTCGATGCTCTGCATAATATCCTCGGGAGTGAACTTGGTACCCTTCTCCTTGTCGGCGGCGGCGCGTCCCTTGGCCTTGCGGTCGAGCAGCGACTTACGGTCCTTGTCGAGCCTGAGCTTCGTTATAACGACCTTGGAAGGGTTGATACCGACGTTGACAGTGGAGCCGTTAACCTTCTCACGAGTGATACGCTCGATGTGGATGACCCACTTACGGCGGTAGACCTGGACGACTTTGCCCTCGCGGCCCTTGAAGGTTCCACGGACGATCTGGACCTCGTCGTCCTTGCGCACGGGCATGGACCGAGCGTTGTACTTCTGGCGTAGGTCGGCGGAGAGAGGCGCGCTCATCAGCACCCGGCGCACGCTGGAAGGCGCTGTGAAGTGCGCCTTCCGGTTCTTGCGGCGGGAGGAGGAGACTCGTGGATTGTACTTCATATTGGAGGCTAGGGTTTAGCTGGAGCCAGAGACAATGCCCCTAAAATTCGTTACAGTGAAGGGCCACCTATAAGTTAAGAAATTATATAGGCTTATTAGTTATATAAATGGATTTTATTACCTTGCCTTTTTTTATTATTACGCTTGTATGAAAATGTAAAAAAAAAAAAAAAAAAAAGTTTTATATATTATATTTTTCCTTTTTTCTTCCCTGTGTAATTAGATAATTTTTGGAAAAAAATTAAAGAGTCACATCATGAGACTTTACACCAACCTTTTGCATAAAAATGCTAGAAATACTCTCATTTATTTATCTATGAAACTTGGTACCATTTTAACAGTCAAAAAATTATTAATTTTATAGAGTATAATAAGGGTTTAATAAGGAATTTTAGGAGAAAAAAATACGAGTAATATAATTCAATATAGAATGAGACTTTATACAAAACTTTTTGCATAGAAACATAATAAATACACTATTCAATCAATACAATACATTTGGAACGATCTAATGAGATTTTACTAATGCTAAGCTGTTAAAATTATTTGTTCAAATAATATGTCAAAATTAATTATAATTTAAATAACACATAATTTAAATATAATTTTAAATAAATAATTTAGATAGACTAACATTACTCTTCCCACAAACCGCTAAGCTTATAATTTTAAGAATACTCAATTCTATAAAGAGATAGTTGTGGTAAAATTAGAATCCAAGAAACTTAATACAGAATAAGATTTTATAAAAAAAAATTTGCATAGAACAACAATAAACACTCTATTTATAAATTAAATTTAAGACTATTACCAGACAGTCGAAAATCAATAATTTTGTAGCCGATAATAAAGGCTTAATAAAGGGATATTTGGAAAACTCATCAGGCATATATTTCATTGAAGAATGAGATTTTACACAAACCTTGTATAGTATTACAATTATTAATTCATATTAGCAGATTATTTTCAATAAATAAATAAATAATAATACTCTAACTTTAATCAAAAGTCATAAAGTTTTTTTTTTTTTTTTTACTTGCATCTCAAAATTAATTGAGAAATAGTCACCACCAAGCTATACATACGATAACAGACCAGCATTATACATTTCTACGGTCAACAAAACAAAAGCAAGCCAATAGGATGTTACAGTAAAATTATACAGGACAAATTTCTCGTGAAAAAAAAAAAAAAAGTTAAAAAAGAAAAAAAAACGAAGGTCGTTATCCTAGAAAAATATATTACATGAATCGAAGCTGCCCAATATTAGGCAGTTGGGGCCACCGACAACTACACAGATATGAGATTCGGAACCAAAAAAGAAATTAAAAACGAAGAAATATTAGGAAGCAGTGCTCATGGCAACTGACAATGAAAACATTACAGGCACATAATTATAAAATTAGCCTGGAACAAGTTACCCAGCAACATAAGAGGCAAACATGCCAATTCACACACACATTCATGGAATGCTGATCATACAGGCAAAGAAAAGCTCCTCTGATTTCCAAGATTATGAGGTTTTATCTCCCACGAAGAAACCCGATGCACTTCCTCAGGAGCAACAAAAGCCAAGGAGATCTCACGGATCATCAAGTCTCCGCAAAATGGGCATTCACTAGCTACTGCATCATCTAACTGTGATCGTAGCTGCCCATCAATCCAAAATAAGGTCAATCCAATTAGTCAATTTTGTTCGCAACTCAAAATCTAGAGTTTGTAAATCAACTGAAAGCGTGAAAAAATCAGTATTGAGTGTGCAACAGCCATAAATAAAACAGATATTGAAAAATTTGCTCAGAAGATAATAAGAAACTGATAATGAATTTTAATGAAGTCTCACTGATGAGATTGATCAGCTGAACTCATCTCAAAGTCATGAAATAAGGGATGTAGAGTGATAAGAATGTTATTTCCAAGATACATGTTTGGCCAGGTGCGAATAAGAAACTAGAACACGTACCTTATTGGTTGGGGTCATGCTAGTTATGGAATCCTCAGTTATGACTCCATTTGAATCCTTCCTGGTTTCGCTACCCAGCAAAGTTAGTTGCTTCTGCAGATCCAGTATATATTCTGCCTGAAACATTCATTAAAAACCCACTTAGAACAAATAAAGGAAAAGGAAAATGAAGTTGCATTAAATAGAAAGATGCTTTTACTTGAGTACTCTCTAAACAGATGTTATTTCAGCCAACGCAGTTCCTCTATAAGAATGAAAAAGATATCACCACCACTTACTTGAGTTTCTTCAGTGCAACGTGTCACATGGGCAATCAGGCATTGTGAATGGAAGGCATGTCCACATGGAAAGACATAGAAAGGGGCAATCGGCCCTACAGATGTGTAACCACGAGCCATGTGATAACCTCCACCCACGATCAAGATTTTACGCCTACAAATCTGATGACTTAAAGAATAAGACCTCATAATCTATAGATAGGCATGAAGTTAATCAATGCAACTCAATTAGCTTACAGCGCCATAGAAAGGTGTATGAACATTTTGAAATACAATAATAAAAAAGAAATTAAAGATAGTTCCATTTATAATATTGAAATAGATAGGGGAAAAAAAACTCAAAATGAAGTAGGAGTCAAACAAGAAGAGACTGAAAAGAAGCTCCCCAGTTGTAACACAAATCAGATGTCAAGAGTTTTTGGCAAACTTAAAAAAAGTATATTGATTTAGTTCAAAGAATAAACTAAGAACAACGAAGTTTACTCAAGCACCCAAAATAACACATAGCATTCTACTAATTGAGAATAGAGAAATATGCATAACTCGAACAGAGTGGAGGTCAGTTTCATATGGTACCAAGATAAAAACATATATTTATAGAAATGGAAGTGTATCTTTCTGTGACAGGAATATCAAATGGGAAATATAGAATGATCAAATACCCCGCAGTCCTCATCACGATCAATGACAGCGTATCTTTGAGCAAGTGCACTGATATCATTTCTGATGTTGTCAGCACCATGTGTTGCATCATTCATCTCCTGTTTCAGCTGTTCAATTTGTTTGTTGTAATCCTCCAGTGAAGAGCAAATTGCTTCCTACATAAGTTTAAGAAGATTAACATTTACAATACTAATGGTGGGCAGACTTCATAACGATCTGATGTATAAGTTGCTATAAGGAACACAGAGTAAAACATAGTTTTCTCTGCATACTAGCAAAAGAATTAAATAACTCGAGCAAGCACTTGGTAAAAAAGAATAAATAATATCGTATCTTTACTGATACTGCTACTTAAATCTTACAAAAATATGAATATCTTTTATCAGAAGGCACAACAATAAAAAATATAAATTTCCAATGCTCGGGGATAATTACTATCCTGTTCTGATTTAGTTTTGCCTTCATGTATATTCTACCATGGCAATTTTCCAAATAGGTTATATAAGCATTGTATATTGCAAACTCAACATCCCTTCTATTTTAATACAAAATTTCGACCCTTAAACCTAGGCACCTTCAATAGTTGAGTTGTATCATACACACATAATTATTGCACATAAAAAAATAACGACTATCAAATGCAATGTTAAACATTCAAAGCACACTAATCCAACATTCAATAATGCACGTCACCAATTGTGCACAAAAAAGATGGCTGTTGATCCTAATTCATATACATAATTTAGCAAGAATAACTAGAATAGACCAACTGATTTTTGAACAAATCAGTGTAGCCTATAATAAGAAAGAATAAGAAACGATATTAATGGACATTGTAACATAACCCAAAATAAAATCTTACCTTGAAATCATCAATCAAGGCAAAGTCTGGAAAGAATGGTAATATATCTTCGATCTTTAAAAGGCCATCAGTTTCTTTGAGAAAAGCTATAGCCTTCCTTATATTCTCCCTTTTCGTTCCCTTTTCCTGTTCAATTACATGCTTTGCAACCATAAGCCAAAGCTTCTTCCTCAAGTCTTCATCATCTTCGACTTTGTCAGCTTCAGCCATAGCGAGCTCAGGATCAACCTAGTGTGTCAAAAGGCAGTGTAAAAGCTTTCTAAAATAAGTTTCAGCAGTATACACATTTACAGATTTTTAAGAATTTGGTTGGCTGAAGACACATAAGATACATTCCACTGGAAACATATGGTTGTTGTAGCAGCTCAATTCTAATTGCAATGGAATTGAAATTTGAGAAATTTCAGACTGAACAATTGATTAAAAACTTATAAATATCGCCATCAGAATTAACCAAACACCACATAAACTCCCTTCAAGAAGTTCCTGCTGGGAACTTATTTTCAGTCCATCCTTCCATCCATTTATCACCAGTACAAGAAATAGAGAGGAGAAGCCCCCAATTTATCCATACTGAATACAGCAGGTGCATAAATTTCCATATCATCTATCTGAAATTTTAAGCATATGAGTTGAACAGAACTCATGTCCCCATGTAGTTTTAAATCAAAATTTCTCCAATAATTACATATACAGTGTATGCAAAAGCTAATATAAAAGAGCTACAATGTGAAATACACCAAATACTAATAAAGATAGTGAAACTAAACATTAGAATAAAAATATCACCTGTAGTGCAAGTGCAACTGCTTCTTCATGCATAGACATCATGCTGTATATATGAACACAGGCACGCATTCGCTTTTCCTTGAGGCAAAGACGCAAAGCATACTTGGGATCATAGAAGAAGTCAGGGCCATTTTCTCGTCCTTTTCCAAATTTGCATTGTAGGAAGCGCAAAAGGGCACTATCATCTTCCTAATGATGATGTGAAAGGAAAATTATAATAGAATTCATGATAAATTACAGAATTGATGTGCTAAACTATCATTACAAAGAATAAAATATAGCTTTGCATCATTCTAATGCTCAGATCGAGCGAAAATGACTTATACAGCATCACATAATCTATAATATGCAGAACATTCATACACACATACTGACACAGAAATCAAATATCTTTGGGATATTAGTAAAGTATCTTCAACAGGTCCTCATCAAAGAATCAAAACATTGCTGTTAAAAAAATTCCTAGTAGATAAACAAGCAGTAGAACAGAAACTACACGATAATACGTATAAGATCATGCTTTATTTTCATAACAACAAAAATGTCTTTTAGAACAGAATGTCAGAATAGATATCAAATGATATAGAACTCACAGCCAGACATAGAATCACAGATAAATGGGAAAAAAATAACAATAGATTTCAACTTTCATTTTGCTTTAACATACAACACAATAAGTTATATTTTATGATAGAGCATGTGAAGCACATAATACAACTACAAATACAATTGTGTAGTTTCAAAAATAATTTCAAAATACTAAAGTAAGCATCTCAACCTGCTTGGCATATAAGGAAAGCAGCAGGTTGTGAACTCCAGGATCCTCATTATGCAAGCGATGGACACAGAACTCTAAATATTTGATGACTTCATGGGTTTCATTCCTGCATTTCATATAGGGTTACAGTAAAAGAAAAAAGAAAAAAGGAATTGAAAACTGCACAAAATCAAGAAGACTTGAATGCTTAGCTGTCTCTGCCTGAAACAATTGTAACTTACAAAAACAAATTAAGAAAAAAAGATACTTACATGTCATGGGAGTAAAACCATGGATTTTTCAACAAATGTGAATCCTACATCTGATAAAAGCCTAGACATTATAAATGCCTCTATACGCTTCAACAGGCAATGCCAACAAGAAAATTGACAGTACCAAAATCTAATTGCCTGGATCAAAAAGGAAATAGTACTCCAACATCTGTGCCATGTTGATGGAAAATCAAATCTGAGCTAATGACTCTTTCCTAGTAAATTTAGTATTTATAAAAAGACCAACACTGAAATTTCTAATGATAGAGCATGCACACTGCAAATCTAAAATGATTACTCAAGTGAAAAACCAAAGGGATTAGGAAATCCAGGATTTGCACAAGCACTACTGTGCCACATACAGCCACTAGCTTCAACTTATCTGAACATATAATGATAGCCCATACATTCGAAGAGGAGATATATCTTTAATCAGGACAAAATATATTATCTCAAGAAACCATGAACCCAATAGTTAAATGTGAAAGTAACATATAACTGAATATCCAAATATCTTGCAAATTACTTTGCATGAGGTTCGCTTGAATAGCGCATCATTGCAGGAATCAGTTTCCTTGGGTTTAGGTTGTTTGTGGTCATCCACGACTCCACAGTTTCATATGCATCAAGCATGATGAGATCCGGAGCAAACTTGTACTGCAAAGTAATCACAGTATCATTATCATTTTTCAAAAATAAATTATTGAAAAGTCAGCTAGCTCGTACAGTATGGACGAATAAAAGAATAAGATGTTTTGAAGAAAAAGGATGAAACATAATAGGCAAAATCTGCCAAGCAACAGAAAGTGTACCTGGAGGTCTATTGGAACAGAAGGTTTCTGAAGCACTTCCAATGCTTTTTTCGCTTCTCCTTGCTAAGGAAGCAAAATAAATGAGCAAGTCAATGAGGAGAACTATATCAGTCAAATCAACAATTGATAAATAAAAATATCTTATAGCTTAACTATTAACAAATAGTCATGAATACCTTAATCTCTAAACTTAGCCAAATAAATTACTTTTCTCTCCATTCGATTAGCTCCTCCTCTACTTAATAAAATGTACAACGAACTAAAATGGAAAGATGGGAGACCAATCCCAATGAATCTTACATGTTTTGTCCAATAGATTAACAGGAAAAGCTTTACGAGCAAATGTGAAAGGAAGGCACATAGTACAAAAATGTAAAATCAAGTACACCACGGGATAGGTGACAATCACGGAAGCAGTTCATTCAAAAATTAAAATGGAAAGAATAGCACCTGAATATAATGGTGAACTACAATCTCATACTGCTCTTTCAAACTAGCAAAATATACCAATTCTTCCACCCTACCATAGCTGCAGAAAATTGCAAAAAAAAAAAAAGAATATGACTCGAGCCAGTTTTAACAGAAGAGAAATTTAAGGTGGAGTAATATGCATAAGAAAGAGTCATTTACAATTCAAAATAAGAATCACAATGCATCAATACTCAAATTAGGTAAAGAAATGGACAAGCCAAACTGACATATGTTGCTAATCGCTGGATGCAATAAAAATGAACTAACTTCCCAAATCTACGTGTAAGATTAAGCAACTAAAAGTGCCTATCAGTTACAAGGGAAACCTAGGAAGGAAGTGGCAGCTACTAGCAATTGGTAAAAAAGTCGGGAATTGAAAAATTCCTGGAACATAATATTCATGTCTTTTTTTAAAAATTATTATTACTTTCTTTTGTGCCAATACTCATTGGTTTAAAGGCAAACAATTTACAGTTAACACTGTCAGCATATTACAGCATGATTACCTTTCTAAAAGTTTCATCGTAGTTGCCTCATCTAATACGTCCTTGCAGTCACTAAGAAAAGCACGGAACTCTTTAATGATAGATTGGTACTCAGAATTACGATTCTCCATAGCAGTGTCATCTTCTAAGAGTAGCCGGTTTATCTGAAAGGATGGAAGAAAAATCTAACATCAGCATTAACTTCACAAACGTCAAATTTTATTACTTCTTTATAAATGTGTGCACAAAGAGAGACAAAAATTATCACAATATAATATGTGGGAACCAACTATTATCAGACAAAGAAAATTATAACAATAAAATTATCACCATCTAGTCAAGCTATTCAACCGTTCTGGAAACAACAGAAAACCATGCCATGCTCTCATTCCTGAAAGCATGGTTCTGATAACATAAAAACTATAAATGCTGACAAATATGCTCTTAGTGTCCCGCATATTTAACAGAGTCATATCAAAAGCTGCTTTCATCCATTTTAATTTTCCAACAACTATAAAGAAAATGACTGTTGATTTCTCATGTTTAACTTCAAAAGATTGTGCAAAACTAATTTGTAAATGACTTGTTTATTCAAAGTACTAAGATTCTGAGTGAGCATGCTGAAGAAAGAAAAATAAACAAAGAAAAAGAACTCAAAAGAACAGAGAAGTAAAACAGATAAAGAAAGTGTACCATTAAAGCATTCCTTTTCACATTTCTTTGAAGTTATGCGGAGCAATTCTTTTTGTTAAGCCATCACGGGGAAAACAAATGTAAGTGGAACAAACAAAAATGTTTAATAATATGTCTAAAATTGCAATATGCATTATCTTATCCAAAGAATATTATCATTATAACTTATTCTAATATATTCAATTTTATGTAGCTATCTGGCATGGAATTGGAGGGAAAAAGAAATCAAAGAATTAGCCAGGTCAGTTTTTCAAGAGTGATGCAAAGAAAGAAGCAAAAACCTTGTCCAAATATAATTCAGTTGCCCACGTGGAAATCATTGTTATTTGGCATTTGTCATCCTTTGCAAGATTGTCAAGCTTCCGCAATAAGAAAGTTCTCAAAGCATCCTGAAAGTAAGCCAAGTATGATATATGTTGTAAATGTACATGTTCAAATTCAAATAAGAAAGATGTAGTCAAACTTTGCAAACATAAAATAAAATCCCAATTTGATTAGAGGCAAAAACAAAATCCGTAAAATGTATACCAACAATTCAAATAGAACTTCAATATAAGTCTACTTTTGTCAAGCCTAATTGTAAGTAACAACTACAAAATTGATAATGATTCTAATAAGTTAATGAGTAAAAATTGTACAGATTTACAAACAATGAAAATAAAATTCAGAATGTGTACATTAGGTCACAAATGTTTTAGAATAGGAATCTATTTAACAATCCATGAATTTCACAAGTTTGGACAAAATAACTACCCAATAAATCTAATTAGTGAGCAATGACTAAAATGTGTACAATAGGTCAAGGATGTTGAGAGAATAGAAATTTATTTGACAAGCCATAAATTCCATAAGTTTGGACATACTAAGTCCAATCCTACTCAAACATCATGCTTAAATGAAAATAACAAAGCAATGATGGACTAAAAACCAAAGTACTGGGGACAAAGCTGATCTAATACATGAGGCAACCGAATTGATTTGATAAGTTTTTACTACATCTTCAAAAAGCAAAAAGAATAAAAATAAATGAATAATACTTTAATTACCTGTTCGCTAATAACGGTAATAAACTTCAGAGTAACCTCTTCAAATGATAATATATAGTTAATCTGCAAAACACCTTCAATCATTTACAAGGATATCCTCTTGATAGAAAAACAAAACAATATTATTTTTATCTGATATTTGCCTGATAGGGCAACCACAGACATATTCTCAGACATCAACAAATAACGCCTTTAAAGATATCAATATTGTCGAAGAGTCTGGCGCTGTCCTCATAGTTTATGTAATTCAACAATATTTAATTATTCATAAGAAGAACAGAAAGGTGAAATAAGCTTCCTTTCACTATTAGATGAATAAAACTCCAAACCGGCAGAGGATTAGAAATTATCTCAGACAACCTGTCAAATAATTAAAAACTATCTCTGAAAACGGTTTCTAGCTATACTGCGGTCAACTATTAACTCAATCCATCAGGTTATTCAAAGGCACCAGAAGATTTTAGGCAGACTGCAAAGGTGGAGTGTCAAGGGAAGCATCTTGTTCTCACAGAGACCAAAACAACAATCAACAACAAAAACAAAGAGAAGTAGCAGGAAGTATTGGGCTTTATGACAATCAGCATTATCAATGTCTTAGATTTTGCAGCATTATTAAAGACTTAATTGGAGAAGAATACCATTTCAAAAGAAAATAAAAAATTGGAGAAGAATACACAAAAATATCTAAAGCAGAATTAAATAAGACGTGCTTGTACTTTCAAGACCAAAACAGAGGATTGAATATTAAACACAATGACGGAGGTGTGACGTTGTGCATTTGCACATTAGCATGACTTTGCTGGTAATATTGCCAAGAACATGCAGTTTACCTAGCTCTGGAAGCAAATTTTTTCACAGAAGTATTTGTATTTTAGGCAGATTCTCTATGTTAGTTTCTAAAATCTACGAACTTGTACCATAACAAAATGTTCTTAGAGCTCAATGGTGTAAGACATAAATAACCATTTCGTGAAATGTTTGGTGATATCATCAATATCAACTTTATCAAAAAGAAAACTAACAGAGATAACGAAAATACAGGACATTGTAAACTATATACATCAACATGATAAAAGAAAGAAACAGAAAAGTCACTTTTGCATAGAAAGATGCCGCTCTAAGAAAATCCTTGGAGGCGAACGCAGATTCAGCCTGCATCATAAATTACTCTAGTTATAAAACTGCATTAAAAAAAGATTCTGAAATGTATGTAGATATAAAGTGGAAGTCAATGTAAGGTTGTGATAAGAAACAAAAATTAATTTCTCAAAACAATTTCTGTTTTAATAACAATGATAATTAGACATGACCTGAACTAAATATACTTGGTCTCGTTGAAGTGGGTCACGGCAATTTGCTAAAGCTGCAGCATACTCCTTCATATCCAGATATACCTTCCACATATCTCGGCCTTCGTCATTGACTGAAACCTAGTAAATTTCTCAAACCACACTAAAACAAATCAGGGGCTGGTGCAACATGGACCAGAAACACCAAAGATGAAGTCCTCATAAGATGCAAACCTGAAAGATAGAGTTTTGGTCATATGCGTAGAACACCCCTGCAGTTGCATCACTACATAATCCAATGATACCCCTTGACATGGATTCTGATGTCTGATCAAAATGAAGTTCCTCTATGATTTGTTCACTGATTCTATTTACAACCTACATGAAATTCAAAGAGCACAGTATACAAGAGGAAATGATGAGAAAATGAGAAACAGGAATTGGAAACTAACTTAGCATAAAGAAGACCTAAATAAAATCCTGAAATTCATTTGCAGCAATTCTATGAGATAGGCATGCATATTAGCAAAGGCCCTGAAAAGTTTCCTCTATAAAAACAAAACCTTACTATTATAATACATGAAGCATTATTTAAAGATTTGACTGGAACTCACCTTAACCCTATTCCCAATAAGCAGTAGGAAATGAAATTCAGACACAGCCATAGAACTGGGTTTAACTACCTCAGCACCTTCTGACAATTTTGAATAGTTCAAGAGAGCCTTGTTCTCCACAAAATTTTCATCACCATTTGGAGAACTATGAACAATATTCGCAATAAAGTGAGGAAAATTCCATAACAGAATTATACATAAGAAAAAAAGTACACCCTATATGTTAAGAATACATAATAAAGTATTTTCAAAAAGAGATTCAACAAATTTAGTACACCGAGGTGTGGGAGAATTGACTGGGAATAGCAAATACAACAATTTTGAAGATGAATAAACATTCAAGAATGACATCCTTTACCTATGCTGCGCTCCAAAGTTTAGGTCACCATGGTAAATACCAGCTCCCGAAAGCCACGCGAAATGGATAGCTCTTCTTTGTTTGATAAAGAAATGTAATTCGCTGAAAATAAGACCATCATAACAGGGAAAACATTATCCAAAAAGCTCAAGAAAAATATTGTATTTTCCAGCCCTTGCTGAAACATATATGACAAGTTATAGAAAGCGGATAACAGTTTTGGCATAACAAATAATTTTCACTCTCTGGAGTTCAATTTATTTCACAAAGAAAAAACTAAATACTAAATGGGCAGAAGCACTTGCCTGTTTGGTATTTCACCAGGAAGTTCCATGAAATGCACAGCACGATCTAAATAGCTAGCGAAAACGGTCTAGAAATGTAAGACAATAAATGAGTGTTATTAACATTATATTGCATAACTTTGAGTAGAAAAAGAACTGTATATTTTTTCAAGTAACTAACACAAAGGAACATAATATAAGCAACATTCAATAAGGCATGTCTACAAACTCAAATTCATATGCACTAAAATATATATATATTTGTTTAGTAAAGGGCTGGAATAATACCGCCAGCATATGGCATATCACATATGTATGTAATATTCAAGTTTTTGGAAGAGCAAACATGCGAACACATATCTATTTGTCTTTTTGACAAACTCTCAAAGGAGTTAAAAGAGATCTAGAGAATGGAGTTTCAGAGTATGAGGTATAGTAAACACCATTTGGCTCAGATGAAACTTATTTCTATCCCTACTAACTAACAAAAAGGAAAAAGCTACCCTTAGAGCAGGCCATCAAGAACCAGAAAGTTAAATGATAAGAAAGCAACTAAGAATATATTGCTTTGGAAGATAGGAAATCACAATGCACCATGTAGAAACACATTCTTCTACAGCAATACCTTAATAATTATAGCAATATCATGAGTTTTTTTTTCAGAAAATGAATGTCCTTTCATTGTGTCTCCTAGATTATACGATGTCTCTAGCATAACCTCTTACAGATACCAACAGCTCAAGATTACACATTCAAAGAATCTATAAAAAAATTTGAGGCTTTTTAAGTACTACATCATTGGCCTCCCAGAAGCTAATCCAGGACATCATTCTCAAAACATCTACATTGCATGGAATATGCATTAATAGACTGTCTTTACAAAAGAGCACTGCAATCATCATCAACAAATTATCACTTAGCTACTTGAAGCAAATCTTTTGCTATTATAATGTACTAGTGGCTCAATAGACAGATTTCACTTGTTATTCTATAAATTGCCAATTAATTTTAATTCCAACTGGCACAAAAGATACCAGAAGTGAACTTACATCGAGTGATCCAAATCCAGTGAAAGAATAAAGTCGTGTAGGAGTAACAGCCATCACATAATATCTGGTACCATTGGTTAAGCTAGCTGTTTCCATCTGTAAACAAAGAATGGGACCAGCATGGTTAATCATTTGGGGAATAAATGGATCAATACCATAACAAAAATGTAGTTTCAGCTTATATTCAAAATTAAATTAGTTGAAATTCTAGTTTCCCTGAATGTTATTTGAGTGTTCTATGTCCTTTCAAGTACTTATTTTGGCATTATCAACTTCACCAGACCAGAACAATCAAGAGGGCCTTGTATCTTAACAAAATAACATCAACTTTCCTAATTAATTCATATTAGCTGATGCCAATGTCTGGCAGAAAAACCACATTAGATTGTGCATTCTATTAAATACATGAGATCACATACAAGTAGACAAAACTAGACATAATATGACTTTGACCATCCAAAGAAGATTTTGAGTTGCTTCTATAGTATGGAAAAACATGTAAAGAGGAGAATTATGCTAGTCCAAAGAAGATTTTGAGGAAAAAGAATTAAGCGGCAACTCAGAATTGATTTCATGAGAAAAAAGAGACACGAAAAAAGATACCTGCAAACCCATAATAGCTTCTGGAAGTTCTTTTAATTCAAATAAAAACTTTATATACTTCTCCCTCTTCTCTTTCTCATCAACAGCCATCTCATGGAGTTGGCCATTGTCTGTACCAAGTATGATTTCCTTCGTAGAAACTGAATTTTGACGAAATCAAATACATTTTCAAAACTAAATAAAAGTCTGCATACCTTGTTCCAGTATAACATACAAATAGTATTCAAGAGATTGATATAGTACCTTCTGTTATCTGTTGTCTATTCCAAGCAACTGTATTTACAACAAGACCTTTCAATTTACTTAATATACGGGGCTTGCTCCACTTTGCATGAATGTAAAAAGTCTCAGCACCACCACCACCAATAATGGTGGCAATACAGTGACTACCTCCGGGATCAACAAAAACTCTATGGATGGACTGCTCCCCAGCTCGACCCACAGAAAGATCAATATCTATATTCAAATGTAAAAGAAGAAATCAGGCATTGCTTCATCTAATATAGTAAACTAACCAGACAAAGTCAAGGCATGGTAAGAACAGACCAATTGAACTCAATATCTACCCAAAAGTCGTGATTAAATCCAGAGCATTTTTTTAATAGATCATAGCTCAAATCAAGCCTAATTTAAGTTCTCCTATCATGAATGTGGTTTTCCCCTAACTTTTTGGATGAATAAAAATTAAACTCAAGACTAGCGTCCTAAAACTCATGAACTAAGCTCGATCAGCTCCGTCTTGTCTAATGTCCGTCAACATCAAAACCATAACATAATCTCCGTCACCGTATAAATTCAATATAAAATTGACATTTTAGCAATATAAATGCAGCAACATACTATCAGACTAGCGCTCTAGCTCAAATTGTCTGCAGAATTACATTGAAACCGCAAGTCATTGAAAAAAAAAGAAGGTTAAAGAGGATACCAGAAGATTCTCCAGCACCGAAATCGTGTCTAATAAGCCATCCTTTACTGGTTCCCAATACAATCATGTCGTTTCCAGCTGACATACATGTAATCACACCTCGCCCCTTGGCCGCGTATCTTTCAAGAACATCTACCGAGAAAACTTGCCTCATTTGATCCATATTTTTGGGACCCCCAAAATTTCAAATAACTAACCGTCCTCAATTCAAATTTACGAAATCACTCGGCCGGAGATCAACCGGAAATGTTTCCAGAGCCATAATTTCAACAGCTGTTTTACAGAGGTTTATTATTGGATTTTAGCACGACGAACTGCAAAAACGACCGTCGTTTACATTTCCGTTAAACGGCATCGTTTGTTATGTTTTACTTGGGCCTGAGTTTGAAGCCCGGCCCAAACAGAACGACGCTCCCTCTCATGGACCCCATCGGTGAGCGTGGTATTTTGTGTGCGTGTTTTTTTTAGAAAATTCGATAATGTGATTTTTGTGTCATAACAGGTTTTTAAGCCATCATAAACTTTAAATCAAATCGGAGCGTCAATAAGAGCCGTTTAGCAACAAACGGCCAAGATTTCAGCAACACCCACCCTTAACGTCAACTTTTTCCCCAACGGTCAAAAAATCTATTCGGATTCAAAAATATTCTGATTAAGGATTGGTTTCTCAATTTGTTCTCTTCCCTCTCTCTCTCTCTCTCTTCTCTCTCTCAAGCAACTTTCAAGAAAAGACTTCAATCAATCTTGTTCTTTCTCAAAAAGAATCCAATTATTTTCAAGAATCGCCTTTACCCAGTGAATAAAAATGAGCGTTCTTCAATACCCAGATACGTTCAACGGACAGGAGCTTCAGATTTGGCACAATGCGGCCTTCGACAATGGTGAATCTGAAGACTCTACTGCAATTAAAGGTTCTTGGTCCAATTTGCAATCTGCGTACGTGAATCAGTCTCTTCAATCCGATTGCAGCAAAGAAAATCTGAGTCCCGTTATGATGAATTCTCCTGTTTCTACTCTGAAGTCCTCATTACCTGTCAAGCCTCTTCAAGTGAATAGCTCTGTCAAGATGTCACAAAGGAATCTATTGAAGAGTGTTTCGGTAATTGGAATGAAGACTGGAAGCGACGAAGAGGAGGAACAGCGTGATGAGAGAAAGATCGATACGGAGATTGAGGAGATTGAAAAGGAGATCAGTCGCTTATCATCAAGACTCGAAGCGCTTCGAATCGAAAAGATTGACGTCCGGTTCAAATCAAATACCACTGAAAAGCGTGGAAGGATCGTGCCCGCAAAATTCAAGGAGCAGAAACAGAGTTTCAAGAATTTAGAGACACTGAAAAAGGTTGAAGACACCTTGCTTTCAAGTGCTAAATCGAAGTTGAACCGTAGAGGACTCAGTTTGGGACCAGCAGAGATTTTCTCTGCCGCGAAATCAAGGCAATCTTTGGGCAAGCCAGAGCTCACCACTCCTCTTCAATCAATACAGAGTCGCCGCAAATCTTGCTTCTGGAAGCTGCAAGAGATCGATGAATTAAAGGTGACAAAAGAGAGAGGCAAGAGCTTGAGTCTCAGCCCGAAATCACGCAAAACGGCAGCGTCCAAGGTTCAGGCTCCGAAACAAGCAATGACAACAGTGGGGTCTAAAAAGCAAATGAAGAAAGAAGAGAGTTTGCTTTCACTTATTCCACCCAGAAAGCTCTTCAAAGATGGGGAGAAATCAGTACCAAATAAAAAGCCATTGAAGCCTGGAAGAATGGTTGCCAGCCGTTATAATCAGATCACGAACGATGCTCGCAAAAGGTCTTTACCAGAAAATGATAAAGAAGAGAGCAACAGATGCGATAAGCGCCGCGCTTCACGGGAAAATTTGTCAAATTCTGTTCGGATTCAGAAAAACGATACTAGGGTGAAGAAGAAATGGGAAATTCCCAGTGAGGTGGTGGTTTATATGGGATCCTCCTCCCCTCCTCCTTCCATTTCGAAGATCAGAGAGGTCTTGCCGAAGATCAGGACCGTTCAATGTGTCAATGGGAGCCCACGGGACTCTGGGGCAGCGAAAAGAGTGGCCGAATTGGTTGGAAGGAAATCTTTCTTTTGTTCTGATGTGGCAGAGGAGGAGGAGGAGGAGGAGGCAGAGGAGGGTTCTGTTTGTCAGGCTTTGAATTTTGATGAAGATTGTGATGATGGGTTTGAGGAATATTGATTCTTGGAGAGACTTGGGACTTTTTTTTTTTTTTTTTTTGCTATTTTAATTGTGAAAAACCATAACTATTGTTGTGGTTTCTGGAATGGTTTTTTCTTCTGTGTTTCTAAATTGGGATATATAAGTGTTTTTGTAGTGTTATTGCAATAATGTGATATAATGATAAGCTCTTCTCTTGCTTTTTTTTTAACTGATGAGGTTGATGTATATGTTTTTCAATTCTTGTAGAATGAGTTTTTAATTTGCAAATATCCAGCAAGAAGTAGAGTTCTCCTCTTGATTTGGAGATGCTTCAGATTTTGAACAACCCATAATTATTAAATCCCAATAGCTTTTCCTTGTTTTCTCTGCTGATGATATTGTTTTGAAATTGTTGTTGTTTTACTGAAGGAAAATATTACATTGATGCAGACCACAAATTTCATTAGTTGGAATCAACTGTGAGTTCATTTTATTACGATAGGGCAGGTCGCTTTTGTATCTTTGTGGTAGATTTCAACTCAATGAACCCTTTTTCATTTGATTAGACTTCCTCAATCTTTGTAATTATATAGCTATCATCAATTAATCAATATTTAATTGATTATAACGTTATGGTTTTATTAGAGTCCTAAAATATTTGTTTTAGTTGCTGGTAATCATCTGGCTAACAATCTGCCTGCTGTTTTCCAAAACATCTGTCTTCTGTAGATTTCATTGCAGATGGCTTTGCTTTTAAATCACACTTGATTACCTAACCTTTTCAGGGGGTCAAAAGGTAGCTGATTCTTTTTGTTGGTCACTATTAAAAAAAAGTAGCTACGAAAACCAAAAACTGTGTAGAGTTTTTTAATTTATTTATTTTTTTATTTTTTTAACCTAATAAGGGTTAAACGACTATCAATATCAATCGGGATAATATGTCGGGATAATATGGGGGTGACTTTACCTATACAATTATATTTTTATGAACAAATAGTAAGAATATATATTTACATGCATACACAATGTGTTGAATCTTGATGGGTTGGAGGAGTTTGAGTCTTTGAGATCTCCAACCATCAAAACAATTGATATTATCTGTTTTGAAGCTTTTGTGTACAGGAAACATAATAAAGAAATATATTATAGAGTAAATTTATCATAATTATATAAATTGATATCCGAAACATATATAATAATTAATATTGATTAATTTCGATAGATCATTTTTTTTTTTTAAGCAAGTTAGGAAGATATCACTTCCTTCTTTTTTGAAAGGAAAAAACATCATTAAACAAAAACAACACATGTTATATTATCCAAAGTCAGCTCACACAGCCAGCCAGGGAAGGAATAAACCCAGAAAAGAGAACACCGAGAACAGAGAGTTCTTAACAACAGAATGTACAACCACATTACAAGTTTTAGGAACAAAAAAAACAGAAAATAACCCTAAGTCTATTTAAAAAAACTTGAATATCAAAGATTAAATCATCAGTGTCACTCCTAAAAATTAACACACCAGCACAAAGATTAACCGCGTGAGAGAGTCTGATTTCACCACCGTGAGAGAGAGTCTGATTCGACATATCATTGACGTAAGTTAAAACAAGAAAAGAAAAAAGAGGTACGCTTTGTAACCTTAAAATTCTCGTCTATCCCACAAAAAAAAAAAAAAAAAAATTTCTATTGGGTTGGGAGCACCAAATGGGCTTTTATTAGTCTATTTAAAAAAGATCAAATTGTTGTCTTAAACAAAGTGGGTCCACTTCTCCCCTCTCACTAGTCAGTAGTCACCATCACCCTAACTAAACCCTAAACCAAAACCCCAATTTCAGACAAAGCCCCAACACCATTTACTTTTGTATTGCAATTCTTTTATTCAAAGTGTTAAATTTCAACTTAATAACAAAAGTTACTGCAATTCGAGCATGGTAACTGCTTCAAGATGCTTCAAGCTCGTTTTCCGATTCAATCCGGGGATTAATTTATCGGCGGCGAGTTCGCGAAGTATTGGTTCTTACTCCGTCTCAATTCTCCGCAGATTTGGACATATAAGACATTGCCAATATAGCGTAAGTCAAAAGCATCAGTTTTTAGTACCAAGTTTGTGTCTTTTGCACATGTCTTGTATGCCTTTTTTGCTTGCTTGTGTTTACTGTGTAGACTAGACGAAGAATGTTGGTTATTTTTATTCTTTGGTTATTTATTTATCTTGTATTTTTGGTTCAATATAATGAGAAGTTGTATAGGGAAAACTATTGTCAGTGGCTGCTAACAAAGAATCACATTGCATTTACCTCACTAGAGTTTGAAAGATAACTTTTTTTTTTTTTTTTTTATCTTTTCTTCTTGCTGTTAGCTTTTTTTACGACCTTATAATTAGTGACTACGCTTCTAATACAGAATTGTATCACATATATCCCAGCTGATTTCCCGTGGATGTCGCCATTTTTTGCTACTGTAAGTAAATTCTTTGGCGATTATCAGTCATTTTCAACCCGGGTGTCTCCAGATGCAGAAGAAGTGACTGATGAAACCTTGAGTAAGAGTCTTGCTACCGCTAAAAATGATCCAAAGTCAAAGGAAATTTGCACGGCATACGTTTATAAGCTATGTAGAGCTGGAAATCTTTCTGCTGCCAATAGATTTCTGCAATCCTTACGTGATAAAAACATCTTCCTTCCTAATGCATATAATTGCCTTCTGGCGACAGCAGCCGAGAGAAATGACATTGACCTTTCGTTGCAGGCTTTCAAAGATCTATTGATATCCCAGAGATCCTTGAGTTCAGCTTGTTATCTTAGTCTTGCTAGTTCTTTTTTAAAGTCGAATGATTTTGACGTGCTACTGGGGTTTGTTGAAGAAGTATCACGGCTAGCCTTTCCAGAAACTACAATGGTTGTAAATAGAATTATTTTTGCCTTTGCTGAAAGTAGGCAAATAGAAAAGGCACTTATGATATTTGATTATATAAAAGGTTTGAAATATGAGCCAGATTTGGTCACATATAATATTATTTTAGACATTTTTGGTCGTGTTGGTCGTGTGACTGAAATGCTTCGTGAGTTTGCTTCCATGAAGGAAGTTGGTGTTGTCCCAGATTTCATTTCTTACAATACACTATTAAACAATTTGAGAAAGGTTGGGAGATTGGATTTGTGCTTATTATATTTCAACGAAATGTTAAAGAGTGGCATTAAACCAGATTTACTCACTTATACTGCATTGATTGAGAGCTTTGGCCGATTGGGTAACATTGAGGAAGCACTGAGACTCTTCAATGATATGAAACTGCGGCAAATCCGTCCATCAGTTTATGTTTATCGGTCACTAATCAATAATTTGAAGAAGATGGGGAAGTTGGATTTGGCAATGAGTCTTTCAGAGGAGCTGAATTCATCTCTTTCAGATTTGGCTGGTCCAAAAGATTTCAAGCGAAAATACAGGTAGTAAAGCACTCGAAAGGTCCAGGAGTAACTTCCAAGAGATTCTTGAGTTTGTAACTTAGCCAAAGCTTGTATATATGTCATTGAGGATTCTTCCCATGTATTGCAGTTGATTATGGTAAGTGATTTCTGCTTCTCACTCTTTTCTTTGTGCCCATTATGTCAGCATCAATAACTGTTCGAGTTACTGCTATATAATCCTTGTCACCATCCTGGTAGTGCTGGAATATATATTATGTGGCACATTTGATCCTACATAACAAGTATATTATTCGGTTTTTATGTTCTCAGATAGTTAGCAACCTAAAGGGAATAGAGTTTCAAATAAACGTAGTAAGCAATTATATTATCTTCTCTTTTTGTGACAGGTACCATGGAAATTTTTGGTGGGTTGTGTGGGTGGATGATTTGTCTACCCATCTGAGGCCTGTGTAGATGTTCATGTGCTAAGTAGAAGCTCATTTGTGAATAGTTGGCAATACTTCAATTTCATGGCAGCTGGACAAGTCTTGGCATCATTGAAGCCTAAATAAGCAGCAAGCCATGTGAATGCAATTGAAAAAATTCTTCTCTGCTAAGATACTTTTGCTGGCACCGAATTGAGGATGAAAGTTGAATTCATGGGCTCGTACTGGTTTATTGGTTGTAGGTAGTTCTGTTTTGATATCGATTATCGGCAAGTAATTAAGGTATACTTGTAGGTGGTTCTGTTTTGATATTGATAATCGGCAAGTAATCAAGGCATACTCGCTGAAATATCTGATCGTAGGAATGGACTGCATCAAAACTTGTGCTTTCTTTGTATGAGCAAGCATTGCTAAATCTGATTTCATGGATGCATAATGTCAAAACAAAAAATCGCTTTCGAATAACACGACTTGTTAAATGCTATTTTTTGCCTGCCTACGGTTGCCTGTCATATTATTATTGTAGATTGATCTTCTGGTTAAGGAACAATTGTCCAAAACTAATTTTCGGACATTTTTTGTTGTTCCACATTGGATTACTGGCATGCAGCCTTCCCTTTAGAGTATTAGCGGGGTGTTTATAAGCCACCCAACATTGCATATTCTAAGCATGTCATGAGTTTGGAGTTGCAGTGAAGAGTCTCAAGTTCAGCTGTGCATGATATTGTTAATTCATTTGGTGCACTTGTATGAGATATAGGATTCGATTAATTAAGAGAGAGTTTTAGAGTAGAAACAACAAATAAAAAATTAGCAGGAATATGGTGATCTTCTCAGGCAACAGATATGAATATAACTTTTAACCTGATTTAATACAATTTTCCCCATAAATTTGTGTAGTATGTGACATGGGCCGGGTTTTGAAAAAAGAAAAGAAAAATAATAAACCTTGAGCATAGCAGAGGTAATGACTTATCAGAACATTGTAAACCTAACATATCAAATATCCGAAATTCTGGAAAGAATATGAATGAAGAAAAATAAGAACTGTAATTCGCCAACTTAAAATAAAACAAAATCTTCCGCGCTCTGCCTACATTTGAAAGCACCGATGGTGGAAAGGGAATTTGATTCGAAGCACGGATGGTGGAAAGGGAATTTAATTCCTAGGAATCTCTCATATCCGACTGGAGTCTCTTCCAAATATGAATCTTCTTCCCCAGTCATTTACAACCAGATATCTAGTACGCCAGCTGACTTGCTTGCTGCAAAGTGGAGAGAACCTATCAGAGGATGACAAAATATGCCGAAAGCAAAATGCTGAAAGGAAAATAATTACCTTGCATAAACTGAATACCAGAGCCACTGACTACTATGACCAATTGAAACCCAATCCCCTGGAAGCTGAGTTGCTGCTTGTTCACCTCCCAGTGGAGCAAATTGTCCAAAATGCTTGTACCTAAATTTTAAATCATCACAAGTATAATCTGGTTAGCAGTATTTCTCAAAACATAAAATTCCCCAACTTTTTCCATTTGTTGGTGACTTGTAAATTAACTAGCATAAACTTGTGAAAGCAAACTAGGTGTACCTAAAGGGATGGAATCTATGGCGGCCTGTTCCCCTGAATCTAAGAGGACCTTCAGGATACTTTTCGCAGTGCTCAAAACGATTGAAACAGTCTGCAAGGTAGGCCCCTTCTTGAGCAGCAACCTACAACATGAAAAAAAAAAAAAAAAAAAAGGTGTAAACAACAAAACAATTAGTGATAGATGGTAGGACAATGTTTTCAGAAGGAAAATAAATTCTTGCATTTCACCTGTGCCGTTGCAGGAAGGAATTTCATCTGAGAATCAACTTCAGAGAGAGCATTTGTAAACTTTTCGATATCCAATTCCATAGCCTCCATTTTCGGATCTCCTACAGCATTCTTCAGTAAAGCATCAATAGTCTTCATCTGTTTCTTCTTCAAATATAGCTCCACTTGAGGGTACCTCTCACAGATGTCTTCGACAACTTCTTGGAAGTCTTTTAGATTTAATTTACCAGTATTGTTCTTGTCTGCCTTACTGAATATTGCTGATACATCTTCCTGATATAATTTTGGCAATGAAAAGAAAAATTAAAACAAAAAATCAAAGTGCCACTTAACCAAATGAAGACTTCAAAAATGAAAATGTCCAAAACTTAAAAATCAAAGAACCAGTGACAATCATTACCACGACTCTTCTCTGATTGATGGTTGCGCAGTCACCTAGAGCATATATGTTGTTATATCCTTCTACTCTCAACCATTCATCGGTTGCTAAAACACGTCTATTAGCCTGACCAATTTGCTTCATGAAGTCTGTGATAACAGGGCGCGTCCCGATTCCTGTTGACCAGACAACCATTCCATATGGTATAGAAGAAAGTTGGCCTGTTATTCTGTCTTTAGTTGAAATCTCCTTGTCAGACACTTTAACAACCATTGACCCCATCTTCAAATCTATACCATCTCTTTTGAATTTGTTTTCAGCAAATGCAGTAATTCTTTTGTCAAACCTGTGCACAAACCAAGCAGAGCAGTTGAGACCACAAGAACGCATATATATATGAGAAGATAATTTGGAGCATGAAAAATTAGACTGTAAAAGATGTAATGTGTCTTACATGCTCAAAATATTATCACCAGCTTCGAGGAGAGTGATTTTTGCAAAGTCTTTAACAGTGGGATAAAGCTTAGGCAAATCCTCGACTACGAAGTCGTGAAGCTCAGCAGCGAACTCCACACCAGTTGGGCCACCGCCAACCACCACAAAGTGCAAGATCCTCTTCCTTTCTTCATCAGTTAGACTTGGAAGACTTGCTCTTTCGAAACAGTCGATCACTGTCCTGCGAATCCTCTGAGCATCTTCTACCTCCTGCAGCACCACGACGAACTCTTTTTTTCTTTAGTTTTACATGAATAACCAGCATAAACTAATAAAAGGTGTTCGATATTTTCACATAAAAACTGTGTTCTGTTTTAGAAACAACAAAAACAGAAACAAAAAGTGCAATGTAGAGACCTTGAGAAAGTGAGCATTTTCGACAACACCAGGTGTGTTGAATGTGTTAGCTCGAGCTCCCATAGCCACAATTAGGATGTCATAATCCAAGGCAAATTCTTCTTTGCCTCCCAAATTTGAGCTTCCAGTTGTTCGACAGTGGATTTTTTGCTTATCTGGATCGATCTTATAACACTCAGCTTCCTTGAATTGTACTTCCATACCTTTCTGTCATATGTGAAACAATCATATATTATACCCTTTAATTGCATGCAAGAATGCGATAAATTAATTAAATTAATATTTCAATCATTTTTTAGTACCTTCATCATGATATTGCGAATTGGTTCGACAATGCTGCGAGCTTCGACGGTTCCATTGGTCACGCTTGGTAACAATGGAGTGAATGCAAAATAATTGCGTGGGGACACCACCTGAACTTCGTATGATTTGTCTTTCAAGTTCTTGAGAAAACTGGTGCCGGCCCAGCCAGTTCCAAGCACCACCACCTTCTTTTTCTTGCATTCTTGAGCGCTGCCTCCGTTTATGTTCTGGAATGTCCCGCTGTCGGATAATGCTACCAGACCTCCTCCGCTGTAGCGAAGTGCGATTGAAAAAGAAATATAAACGAGTAAATTAGATACACTTCTTTGTTTTTGAAATAATAACAAATAATAATTGTAGAAACAAATGTAAAATTTTAATTCAAAAAATAAAAGTAAATACATGTGACTTTTGAGAATGTATTTGAATTATGAGTAATGTTTATAAACTAATAATTTACCTAAAATTTATTATAAATATTATGATGAGTGAATTGTCATTGTTATGTATAACAATGATCTACCTATAAATAATTAAATTTGTTTGTGTAATTTTTTAAAAATATTTTTTAATCTGTAAATCAATTTAAAATTTTCAAATCTCTCATTGCACTTAGCCCCGACACAATGTCAATGTCTCATAACACTTATGTTTGAAGTGATTTGGCTCTTTGAATAATCAAAATCTTTTCCTTGCCTGTTTTATAAATTTATAGAATTCAGTTGAAATAAATAAAAACATTTTTTGGAAATAGAATATTCTCCCCAAAAAAATCTTTGACTTTTATATGATAATCAACCAAGTGCAATAAACATACAAAAATTCTCAAAACAACAAAATTAGTTTCTTTTGCATTATTTAAATTTTTTCTTCAGAAACTACCAAATCTATAAAATTAAACCTGACAAATTTACCAAACCAGGTCCATTCTAATTAGTGTAACTTATAAAATTAAACCTGACAAATTTTGACAAACTATACACAAAAAAGAAAATAAAAAAAAATATATTATAACAAAAACAACAATATCTGGTCAACTAAATAAAGATATAAATGGACAAACCTGACTGTCCCGATGATAAGAATTTTAGATAGCAAAGAGCGGTCACGAAAGGTTCTAGTGGCTTTCTCATAAAACTTAAAACCATGCATTGTAAACAAACCCTAGTTTTCCTGGTTCTCTAAAAGCGAAGAGAAACCAAAAGTTTTAAAGAGATTTATTTTTGGAGAGGTTTTATGTTATATATAGGGAGAGAGAATTGCAGAAGTAATTAAGTAGACGAGTTTTTTACGTGAACTAGGGCAAATAATATGGAAAATAAAACTGTCGCGTAACGTAATAAAAGAAAACAAATCTATTTGACTTTTCAAACCGGCAAAGCAGGACACGTGTCTTGATGCCAAGAAGACAAGGATCTCCCCACTTATTAGGAATTTTTAACACTTGCTTGGGCATCAAGTCTCGGTCTCGCCTTCCTCCGAGGTTTTTTTGTGATCGAATTTGGACTGTGACTCTATATCTGTGGAACCATGTTGGAAAAAGTCTATAATGCTCTTTTATATTTCATGCAATATTTTATTAAATTTATTATCTACCAATTAATATGTATGGTGGTATTCATCCTTTTGGAATTCAAAGCAATTTAAATGGGCAATAAAATCACAGAATACATCTGTTCTCTTTCTTTATAGACATTTTAATAATGAATTAATATCCTCTCCTAAGTTAAGTTTTTTCTAAGCTTTTACAAATATAAAAACATGTGGATTTAATAGTTAGGATTTAATATTCTATTCTCTTTCTTTTAAAATTTTTTTTATACATCTGATAACACGTGGCATCTAACCAATTTAATGGTTAGGATTTTATTTAAAAGCTTAGAAAAAACTTTTAATGACTTTTAATGACTTATGTGGATTTTAAAAGTTTAGGTGTATTCAATATGGATTTTTAAAAACTCCATAAAAGTCAATAGGTATTCAATATGGATTTTTATATACTTTTCAAAAGTCCACAAAAGTTTTGAGGTATTCAATATGGACTTTTTTAAAGTATTGAATGTAGACTTTTATAAAGTATAAAAAAGTTAGGGGGTATTAAAAAAGTTCATAACTTTTATGAACTTATAAAAAATCTAGACTTTTGTTGTAAACTATAAATACTTTAATCTCACAATTTCTCCACCATTCACCCCACAAACTTTTATAGACTTTCAATTTGAGAAGTAATAACGTACAGGGTGTGTATTCAATTTTGACTTTTAATAACTTTTACAGGCTTTTTTTAAGTGATAGATTTTTATAGACCCCCCTACGGTTCAAGTTCTGGGTAAGCAAATCGTTTTTCTTATTTTTATATTATTGTTTTTTTTTAAATAGTTATTCTTGATTTGTTGATTTTGATCTTATAGTTTTTTCATACTGCTCTCTTGTTTTGTTGATTTTGATTTTTTGGTTTTAAATAAAAAATTAACAATGTAAGTAGGATATAAGTTTAAGTTTGGTTATCAACATTTGCACATTGGTTTACATTCCATTTAGATGCATTGAAAACATGTGTAGGAAAAAAGTTTTAATTCGTATCTCCTTCTCTTCCACTATTTTTACCTCAATTTGCCTAAATTTATATGTTTATTATTATTAGCTAGTCTAAAAACAAATTAACTTGAGTGATTTGAAAATATAAGGATCAAGAAACAGCCTAGATAGAAAATGACACTCATTCGATCTGACAATGTTTCAATTTCGAATTGTTAGACCACATAGCAATAGTTCTTCTTAAAAGGATCGACTTGGTTGGACTGGACATACAAATTATGTTTTTTTTTTTTTGTAAAATCCCATTGAAGCTTTTTATTGTAAATTATAGTAAGGAGAGTGCAACAATTGATATAATAAATTTACAACAAATGAGTCAGAAAATAAATATAATTTAGACAATCAATACATCATTGACATGCGTAATCAGAATAATATGAACTTATGCAAACAATTAGTAACAGAAGAAAATCAAAAATAAAAAAGCAAAGAATTTTATGTCCATATGACATCGAAATACATGCTTATTAAAAAGAAAAAAAAATCACTATGATAGAATAAAATCAAAAGTTCATATCTTATTGTTGCTCAAAATTTAGTGCAATTCCACAAAAATAATAAATACAAAGAGGGATGTATCTCTCATTTCACTTTGTTCTTTCCCTAATTGTTTTCTTTTTATCAAATTTTTTTCTCGTTGTTTATCATTTGGGTTTGGAGAAATATGGTTCATGAAGCTTGAAATTGTTAGGGTTTTTTAGGTTTTAATTCTCGTTGCGGTATTTGTTTTATTTTAGATTAAAGATATTATATTAATAAATAATTAAATTATTTAAAAAACTTATTATTTTGGTTGACAAGTCATCAACGGGTATGTATTATTTATCTAAAGAATGTATCATATTTTTTTACATTATGTACTTGATTTTAATACACCATCCAACAAATTTTGATATAATATGCACTTATTTTAAAATAAAAGTCTATAAAAGTTTATAAAAGTCATTTATAGAATTTCTTTCAACTCTATCAAATTCAATAAAAATATATTAATGTCAATAAAAATCTTTTAAAATGAAAGTCCATAAAAGTTTATAAAAGTTTGTTAGAATTCTGTAAACTCTATAAAAGTCAATAAAAGTCGGTAAAGTCTATAAAAATCTATCACTTGAAAAAAGTCTGTAAAAGTCATTAAAAGTTAAAATTGAATACACCCCCTTAGATTAGGAGAGTATTATGATCCTTTAATAATTCTCCCAACAAAATTAGGATTGTTATTGCTAGTCAAACACACAGCTGTAAAGTTCACACTTCACGGTATCATGGAACCCTGTTACATCTAACACTGAGACCTTATGGACAATAGCATGCTCATTTGATCAATGTGCTAGAAGAGCAGGAATAAATATTGCATAGCAATAATAATATCCAAGCAGGAAATATACTGTTCCAACTAACGACAAAAGAAGATGCATAAATAGATCTGTATGTTTTACATATATAATTAAGTTCACACTCTAGAATGGTTAACAAATACATCTCGATCTCGTTATGTTTTACAGGAATCCTTACTTGCTTGCCTCAAATACGGCTTGAATCTCTTCCAAAAACAGATCTTCTCAACCAATCAGATACCACTAACACCCTCGTCCGCCAGCTTACTTGCTTGCTGAATACAAGAAATTATATATGTTAATTCAAATTCTAGTATGCACAAACCCATCACAACTCAACAGGCAAGCCTGGAACAGTAGAAGCAGCAGAGCCTCACCTTGCATATACAGAATACCAGAGCCACTGAGTGCTGTGACCCATGGAAACCCAGTCTCCAGGCAATTCTGCAGCTGTCTGCTCGCCTCCCAAAGGAGCGAATTGGCCAAAATGCTTGTAACTAGTAATTACATAGTTTCAAAACGACTGCAAAGTTAGGACACAAAAGAGAACAAATGGCATAAAATTGAATTTGACTCAAGATAATTAATTTGAATGCTACTTTTGGGATTATCTCACTACTATATGGGATCAAGCCCAAAAGCTTTTTAAGGCTTTATGCATAGTTTTTGGCTTACACAGCATAAGAAGGACTAAAGAGAGGACAAAAATGAACAATGCAAGCAACGATTGACTTCTATTCCTCAATTACATTCTTAGTTATAGAAGACAACCTAAGATTTGAAAGTTTTCTTTAAGTGTTTCTGTTCACTCTACCACAAGATTTCTGCATCGATTGTCTTTCTGTGTCTTTAAATGTCCAAAGCAAATTGAAAAATTTCTTCTCTTATCTGTTACGATCCCACATCTACTAAGTATGAGATTAGTAGATTGTATATAACTTACTAGGCACCCTCTTCTTACAAGCCGGCTTTTAAGAGTGAGTTCTACTTAGAGGGTTCTTATCAAGTGGTATCAGAGCCAAAACCACGCTACCCGCATGCACGACGCACGGACGGGGCAACCTGGGGAGTGCTGCTACCCGATGCGAGATCCGCGGAGTCACCCAGTTGGGAATGATGGGCCGTCGTGGACGTCACAAAGCATGATTTCAATTTGATCCAACTTTCAGCAGAATTACATCAAATTGCTACTCTCAAGTCTCACCCTTAACAAATAAACCATTGCACTGGACAGCGGGGCCTAAGATTTTTCATGAAATGACATTTTAAATTTCAGATTCAAATGCATGATCATGTTGCCATGTCATGTCATAGCATTTATGAAGATAGCAGATCAAGCATCATAAGTTCCATGATTCATGCGCATATAATCCTAATTATCTGTGGCAACTTTTAGTGATTCTCCGTGGTGCAGCAATTCCAAAATCAATCAAACAAACTAGGGAATGCAACCAATTCAAGTTGAAAAGAAAACTATATTGTTGGCCTTATGGGGTCCGTGATCACCCTTTAGACTATCAATATATGAAAAAAAAAAAAAAGGTTTAATATTCATTCTATGGTCACCAATTGATTTCTCATAGATATTTGGCAACCCTTATTTCAGAACTCCATGATTAAGCGAATTCAAGTGGGAAAAATCTAAAGATGGGTGACCCATGAGAAGTTATGCAAGCGCCTTGACACAACACATACTAATGTTGATATTATGTAAACAACTGGACTAGAGACATTAGCATTGCAGGGTATATGACATACCAAAATGGACGGAATTGATGACGCCCAGAACCTGTAAGACGTCGAGGACCTTCAGGATTTTGTTTACATTGCTCCATGCGGTTTAAGCACCTAGAAAGATACGCACCTTGTTGAGCAGCAACCTGAGTACATAAAGGTGTAAGTAATAAAAGCCAAATCAAATGGAAGTTCACTCTAACCAGTATATGAAACAAAGACCTGTGCAGTGGCAGGAAGACTCTTCATCTGTGAATCCACATGAGATAGAGCTAATTTAAACCCCTCAATGTCCACTTCTGTTGCGTCACTCCCATGAGGATCTTTAAACAGATCTGTAATGTCACTCATATGCATGCTCTTTAGATATAGATCCACTTGCGGATACCTGATGATGATATCATCTATTACATCTTGAAATTCTTTCACAGTTAAAGTTCCAGACTTATCTTTGTCTGCAGCCTCAAATATGGTTGCAATATCTTCCTAAATCCACAATAATACAGTATCATAAAAATATTATTAGAATAAAGAGACTCCACAAATAGATTCAACATTGCATCATGAAACAATAAAATAGGGAAAAAAAAAGAAAAGAAAGAAAGAAATTCATCTGACCACTAAACTTCAGCTAATGAAGACACGGTGCTGGAAAAGGAAAAAGAAATAAAAGAAAAGCATAAGCTATCAGTAAAATGGTTGCTCAATAGAGCTTTTATGAAGATATTTAAAAAGGCAATCATATATAGTTGTTTTTCATGTATTTCTCTATCTTGGATTTAGAAAGGCAACCCCTAAATTAAAATGGTTGCTTACAGACTACCATCTAATGTTCTTCATCCAATTACAAAATGATTAACAGAAATCAAGATATTGGAGGTTTTCCTGGTTAAAACTACTTTGAATGTAGCGATTTTAAAATTTAACCAATGGAAGACATAAGACAACTTGAATGGCTTCTTGACCAAGTCAATCCACAACCTGATAAGGTTACTTACATGGGGAGTTTCGTATCAACAAATTTTACTTATAATAAAATCTGTAATTGTTTAGAGAAGCTTCATGACAGCAAACAATTCAACTTAACTGAAGCCACTTCAATCCAGGCACTTTCTGCAAATCAAAGAACAAAACCAACCAGCTAAAGCTTCACATACCATAATTTTACGTTGACTTATAGAAGCACAATCACCAAGGGCATACACATTATCACATCCCTTTACTTTAAGCCATTCATCAGTTGCTAGAGCTCGCCTATTATTCTGCATAATAGAATCTCAACCATAAGTGATTGAGTAAACCGGAACGAACATTCCAAATTTTTAATTGACTAAGACAGAGAAATAATCTATATTACGCAGCAGATCTGTAAACACTAGGAGATAAGACATGAGCAATGGTGGAAAGTGGAAACAACATCATCCATATAGAAAATTTAAACTTAGTCACAAGCACAATAAATTTATGCAACAAACCTGTCCAATTTGCTCCATAAAGTCCCTTATAACTGGGCGAGTGCCGACGCCAGTGGACCACAAAACTATTCCATGGGGTAACGAACAAGACTCTCCTGTGGATTTGATTTTCATAGCAATTTCTTTGTCAGAAACACTAACAACTCGACGTCCTGTTAGAACTTCAATACCATCTCTTTGAAATTTATTTTCAGCAAATGAACTAATTCTTTCATCAAACCTGCAGAGACGGGGTAAAACTTTTCAGTTTTTTGAGTTATGATCTTGCTTATGAATAATAATAAAGTTTAATACTATTATTCATAAAATTTAGTTGTTGCTAACTCATCTTGTCTAAACCAAATCCAATTGGTATGAGATTTAATGTTCATTATGATAACCAAATAAACTAATGCTGGAAATTTCACCATAACTAACAGCAAGTATACGCTACCTTAGGTATTTAATACTACCTTGTTTATCCTTGTATTTATTAGACACAAAAAATAGAAAACAGAGTTTATGCTTTTATGGGCCACTCTACCTCATTTTTAGGTGTAGAAAGCAATGCTCTTATGTGGTCTAAAATACCTCTTCTCTGGAAACCTTATGGGACTAGTATCTCACTTATAAAATTTACAGCATAACAGAAGTATACTTTTTTATCTTCCGTTGATGTATGATATAAAATGATCTCCATTGATGAATAATAAAAAATGATGCTACATAAAATGTAAATTTCCTGTGCTTACGTGTTCAAAATATGATCTCCAGATTGGATCATTGTTATTTTCACAAGATCTTTAGCCATAGGATACAATTTGACTAAATCTTCTTGGATAAAGTCATGCAACTCTGCAGCAAACTCCACGCCAGTGGGACCACCTCCAACAATAACGAAATGAAGGTTTGTCTTTCGCTCCTCTTCACTCAGCCCAGGAAGGACAGTATTTTCAAAACAGTCAATCACAGTCCCACGGATCTTCTGAGCATCCTCTACTTCCTGCACGCAAACGTTAAGTACCTTAGGAAGAATGCTAGCTAGTAGCATAATAACAGATTATTTGAAGAAAAATTGGAGTCATATAACAATTTCAGAAACATCAAGAAGCACCCATCTGAATCATATTTTTGATCAGCTTGTAAATTTAGTGACTTTACCTTCAGAAAATGGCAGTTCTCCAGTACACCAGGGGTGTTAAAAGTATTTACTTGCGCTCCTACCGCTATAACCAAGTAGTCATATTCCAGAAAGAATTCTTTATTTCCCACCAAGTTGTTATCAATTTGAGATTGACAGTAAACTCTTTGGCCTGCAGCATCGATCTTGACACATTCTGCCTCACAAAATTGAACTTCCCCATTCCTCTGTCGGATTGAATGGAAAAGCAATAGTGAAAATGTTTTGACAAAGGATGCAAATAAGATAACAAAATGAAACCATGAGAAACCTTAGCATGGTATTTTCATGTCAATAGACCAAAAAGTCATTGATATATAACAAGTGACAATTATTTTGAGTATTACAGTAAGTACTGGTGTGTCTCTAAATATACATGATAAAGAATATTAGCAGACGTTGTTCTGCTTCGGATACCTTCTTTATAATTTTTCGAACAGGCTCCACAATACTTCGTGCTTCAACTGTTCCGCAAGTGACACTAGGCAACAATGGGGTGAATGCAAAATAATTCCGAGGAGAAACAACCTGAACATCATAATGTGAAACATCTATATCTTTAAGGAAACTAGTACCAGCCCATCCTGTTCCAAGTACTACAACTCTCTTCTTCTTGTCACCGGAAGTGCCATGGTCTGCTTGTGAATCAGAGTAAGCCACAACACCCCCACTACTGCAATATGTTCAAAAGAAAGGATGCAAACCAATTAGATACAAACCAATTGCAAGCATGACTCTCTTTCAGTGTTCACTTTACATAGAGTTAAAAGCATCAATCAACTGCATGAGTAATAAAAGGCTGCTTCTGTGATTTCCATTTTATTTTAGTTTTTAACTCGTATAAATTATTCAAGAAAGAATAGAGATTTGGGATTATGCCGAACATGCCATGAAACAACAATGTAGCATTTGTGGTACACATATTGGTAGTAACGAAACTAAATATTGAAGAAAAATATACCCATAGTAGGAAAAAAAAAAAAAAACTTGAAACCAATCAGCTCTAGAGGTCGTTATTATGCTGATATGCATCGAGAAAAAAACAGGGACATAGATTTAACACACCTAAAAAAAAATTATCAGCAACAGTAAATTCCATAGTTGAAATAACTCATTTTAAAAAATAATAATAAGAATGATTTAAAGAAGAAAAAAAAAAAGAACTTCAGCTACTAGCAAAATTGAGAAAGCTAAGGTCTTGCGCAGGGAATCGGATCGGATTCCCAACATTTTCAAATTAGGAAACTTCAATTTTCTGAGCAACCAAACAGAACTCGAAAAGAAGAAGAAGAGACAAAGAAGAAGAAGAAGAAGTATAAGAAATCGAAACTATGAAGGCAAAGTGAGGGGACGAGAACCTGAGGGTACAGAGGACGAGAAGCTTGGAGCAGTTCGGGTAGGCATGGAAAGTGTTGGAAGCTCGCTTGAAGAAGGAGGACAATATAGTCATTTTAAATACAAGTGTCTGGTTTAGAATTCAGAGGTAAAGCTGAGTGACATATAGTCCTATAGATAATAGAGAGACACTGACAGTCGTGCAATGAGCGAAGAAGAAACGAGCAGAAAATAGCGATGGTGTAGCAGATGACAGAAGCTTGACAACTCATTCCTATAATTATTGGGTTTATTAAGCAAGTACAATGTTAGCTTGACACGTGTCTTTTTAAAATTTTCAGCCTCATCTGCTTTTAACTTAACGTGTCTTTGGAATACAATTCTATTCACCAGTCCTGAATAATTCACCTAATTCATATGAGCTGCAATGAAATTAAATTAAATTAATTATTTATATTTTTTATGACACAAGTGAAAAGTACACTGTCAATATATTAAATATATTTTATTTAAATTAAATAAATTAATATTGGTATACAAATTTATACTTTTTTTTTTTCTCAAATTAAATGTATTAGAGTGGTTTTTTTTTTTTATTATTTAAAAGTAGACTAAATTCAATCAATCAGAAACCCAAACAACTACATCATCAGCAGCTAGTTTTACCAACCAGTTGGAAAAATCCCTCACCCAAACAGTCGAGCTCTGAAAACCCAGCACCCACTGAGCTAAATCGTGAGCAATCCTATTACAATCTCTAGCTACATATGATCAAGAGAAAAAACATTAAAAAGACCGTAACATTTGATAATGTTATGAATAACAATACCTAATTCGCTACTAATAAGAAAAACACCACAACATAGAGAGACAACGTGCAGCACAATCGACTTAACACTCAGATGGGAAAAACCTCTATTAAATACTATATATATATATATATATATATATATATATATATATATGTGTGTGTGTGTGTGTTTAACACTATATATACACAGTGTATTACTTGATAAAAATGCATCTACAATTATGGAGCCATGGGGATTTTATCGGCTCAGATTATACACAAATATTGATTATTCGTAATTATAAAATATAATATGATGTTAATTATTACTCTTAATTAAGTGGATATTCTAAATTAAAGTTTAATTTTTCTATTTAGTAAATAAAATATGTATCTTATAATTATAATATGATAAAATTATTAAAAGTAAATATAATTCCATACATATTTTAAATGAGCATCTAGGCTACTTTGGAAGCAAAAAAAAAAAAAAAAAAAAAAAAGTCGTAGTTGTTGTTTAAAAAAATCAAAGAAACGGTGTAAGCAGAAGGAAACAATAACTTGTACATCACCACCTAAAATGTACCTACTTGCGTTGCATTAAAATAATAACAACACAAAAATAATAAATCTAACTCAAAAGATAAAAAATGAAATAATAAGCAACTTGGCCTGACATGCCCAAACAAATTGTACTGTTTTTATTAAATTAATGTCCCTCACACGTTTTTTTTTTTAATGACAACTCTGTTTTCAATTAATATTTCAACAAAATTTAAAATTTATAGAAATCTCTTCGTTTATAAATAAGAGAAAAGATTTTAAGACGAGGTTAAATTGGGTGTAAATTTGCTTTTGAAAAAATATAAATGCATGATAAAATATAGGGTTAATTACAATAAAGACCCTAACGTTTGACTATATTATAATAAAATTATGAATTTAGTTTTAATTGCATGTTAATACCCTTAACTAACTGATTAATTGCATGTTAGTACCCTTAACTAACTGGTTGACCGTTAGAGTTGACGGTCAACCAATAGTCAAATGGTATTTTGGTCTTTTTCACCTTAATTTATTTTTAAAAAATAAAAAAATTATAAATTATAAAAAAAGTGAAATAAATCTCCACCATCCATCAATTTTGATGGACGGTAGAGATTATATTGACAAAAAAAATTAAAAAAACTTAAAATTAAAATAAAAAAATAAAAAAAATTATATTTTTAGTGTTCTTGGTGTGGAGATTCAATCTGCTTCGAATAGATCATATACTAATTCTCTTTCTCTGAAAATATAGAAGAAAGGGGTCTGTGCACCAATATCCGCCATAAAAGGGCCAAGCCATAACAGATGAGAGGCTATACGACTCAACTCCAACATAATTACTCTGATATAGCTGGCCCTTTTAGGTACTTGAATATTTCCCAAGAGTTCGGGCCCATTTACAGTTATTGCTTCGGTGAACATAGTAGCTAAATAATCCCAACGTGTGACATAAGGCAGATATTGTGTAATTGTTCGGTTTTCCGCAATTTTTTCCATCCCTCTGTGTAAATAACCCAATATTGGTTCACAGTCAATAACATCTTCACCATCTAGAGTAATGATGAGACGAAGAACACCATGCATTGACGGGTGGTGAGGTCCCATATTAACTCTCACGGGGGCTTTTCCTGTAGCTATTATACTCATAGGTTTTTCCTCGATTCATTCTTACATTAATTTTTTAAAACGAAAAGAAGTTATCAAGATTAAAAATCTAATAAATCAAATAATTCAATTTTTTTTTTTCAAATTAACTATTTTTTGACTCCCGAATATTCAATTGACTAATTAATTCTTTATAACGTACTCTCTTTTTCTTTGACAAATAAGATAGTAGCCGTTGGCGTTTTGCCAGAATTTTCCGTAGACCCCTCTGAGATAAATAGTCTTTTCTGTGCAATTCCAAATGGGAAGTAAGTCTTCGTATCTTATTGGTGAAACTTAATATTTGAAATTCAACAGACCCGCTGTTTTCTTTTTTTTTTTCTTGAAAAGTAACTGAGATGAATGAATTTTTTACCATAAAACGAAATCCCTTTTTCACTTTCTTTTAATATGAAATTTACTGATCAGTAATAATAATGCTAGTCATTTGAATTTGATATACACAATCATCTTAAGGGCGTTCTCAACTTCCTATAAAATCAATCAACAATCAATCAAATTTTCAATCCGATTGGGGGTCAAAAGGGATGGTATATTTTTTCAAAAGAGAAAAAACGAGACCTAAAAAAAATTCTGTTGGTTAATTTATAGATCTAACTGATATGTATGTCATTAAAGTGGTATCATGTATCATAATGGAATGGAAGACAAGGCATGTGTGCATCTCTTTGTTTTCATATACCTGGCATGATACGTGATCGATAAGAAAAATGTACTAGTTACGACTTTTCAATCGTGGGTACATAGGTATCCTTATCATACTGAAACGGCTGCCATTGTTGGTATTAAACCAATAACGATTCATACAAACTAAATCTTCTAATCGATAATTGGGCCAAAGAAAGAACTTTAATTTGAATTTAATTAGTTTCTTTTTTTCTCTAGCAAGATCTTTTCTTTTATCCAAAACATGACCGCCGCTTTTTCCCTTATTACCAAATACGGAATTTCTCTGGATATCATTTCTATTCTTAAAATTCAAACAAATTAGAGTTCTCAATTCTCTACGACGGTTAGAGAATAAAATATTTTCAGGAACAAGTAAATCATAATTCTTTTTGTCTCTGTTTCCAGTTATTTTTTGATGTCTTCCAATGGATTCATAATTTTTTTTTTTATCAACATAGCCTTTTTCTCGGTATCTTTTAGTAATTTGGCGCTTATTCTTATGAACCAATGAAATACCTACGATTTGATATATAAAAAAAATGTCCATCATTTTTTACAGACAGACGAAGCGGTTCGATAATCAATATTCCCCCTTTCACCAATTCTGTAAGAGTTAAATCCTTCTGAATCATCAAAATATCCAGACACATTTCTCCCCCTTGAATAGAGGATATGGCGATTTCTCTTGGATTTATCAGTCGAAGCAGGAGACAATAGGTTTTGATATTATTGATTATTCTTTGATTTAAAAAATCATCCCATCTCAACTGAAAACGCAAATGTTTTTTTAGGAAGAAATAAAGTTCTGCTTCTATGTTGCTCTCGGATTGCTTTCTACGTTTTTTGATGTCTGATTCCGAAGAATTTTCTTTAACATCTTTTTCTTGGTTTGAGAGAACTGATCCAAGACTTACTTGGTTTTGTGCATCTGATCGAAGATTACCTTGGCTTGTGGGTTCTTTTTCTTCTTTACTTTCATTGTCTAATTCAAGAGAGTTTTTTTGATTCGATGATATAAAAAGATCTTCCTTTTTAGTTATGTTTTTATTACCATTTTCATTTCCATTAAAATTGAAAAGAAGTTGTTTGATTGGTATGATCCGCGGTTTCATTTTATATGCATTAAAAAGTGGCACTAATTCTCGGAAGAACCAAAGCTCCAGATTTGATATAGGACAACTTAGTATTTCGTCATTCATTCCCATCCAATAAAAAAAGAACTTTTTTTGATTTGATGGGTTAAGTTCTTCATCTTCATGAATTGTAAGATCAAATAGTTCTTTCTTATTAATTTTATCAACCGTTTGATACTTATTAGTCTCAATTTTAGGATTGGGATTCCTGTTGGTACCAATATCAACCCAGAATTCAATATCAACTTTATTTCTAAGACAAAAATTGAGAATTCTCCAATCAAAAAATTTTGTATCCGAAAATTGCTCCATATCCACAATACCATCTTCTTTTAGATAATTATTAATAGGGATAGCTCCTCGCATATTAAATAATTTTCTTTTCTTTATGTTGTACTTATAAAAAAATTCTTCTTTTTTATTTATTCGTAATAGTGATTTATAAATATACAAGTCTTTTTTATCTTCATAATTAATAGATTTATATGATAAAAGATCATATCTATAGTTTTTTTTAAAAAAATTATATTTTTGATTATGGATCCGCTTTAAAAAAAAATTGTTTGTCATAATGAGTTAATATATTTTTTTTATATAAATCCTTTTTGTTTAAATCTTTATTTTAAGCCATACATTATTGGTTGGCTATATTTCGCCATTTTTGTGGTACTAATCTAGGCCATCATATCCGAGATAAATTGTATTGATATTGAAAATGTCGCCTTAACCAGTTTTTCCATTGATTTATTTCAAAATTCCAAAATCTTTTATGCCTTAATTCGTAATGAAATATTCCTTATTTTTCAAAATAATCTTTTATTTGATTTTTAAGAAAAAGGGATGTTCCGTCATATTGAAGGACATATCTTAAATTAGAAAAGTGAATAAGTTGGGTTTATGATAATTTGTAAAATACATATGCTTGCGATTGTGAGAAAGAAGATAAATCACAAAAAAGATTTGAATTCTTATTATTAACTTAGAAAGTGATTTTTTTATAGTCGAAATAAAGTGAATTCTACTTTGTTCCATCTACATTGATGGACGATGGAGATCCAATCTGGATCTCCACCAAGAACACAAAAAAAAAAAAAAATTCAATATAAAATATTTTTTTTAACTGTTTTCAATTGTATGATTTTTTAAATTTTTTTTTAAATATATCTCCATCGTCCATCAAGATTGATGGATGGTGGAGATCCATTTTCAAAAATTTTAATTTTTCAATTTTTATTTAATTTATTTTTTTTAAAACTAGGGGCAATTATGTCATTTTATACAAAAGTCAAAGTCAAACCGTTATATTTGACTGGTCAACTAACGGTAGGGTAATAATATGCAATTAAGGCTAAACTCACGATTTCATTGCAATATAGCTAAACGTCAGGATACTTTATTGCAATTAGCCCTAAAATATATTATGCATGCAACAAATTAACAAACGTATAATAAATTGTGATACGTTGTTTTATGAAAGTTTTTCTCATATTTTTACCGAGATGTGTCACTTGTGAAACTTAATAAATTGGACATGGGCTGAGAGGTAGATATGGTCAAAGGAACCGAACCGGCGGTTCCGGTTTTGGAACTGCCGGCTCTGATTCCATTTTTTGGCTAACCGGAAACGGGATCGTGGAGGTCTCGGTCCCAGTTCCGGTTTTGAACCGGCGGCTCTCCGCCGGTTCAGTTGGTCAATCGATTCTTAGAACCGGCGTGGAACCGCGGGTTTCGTAACTGGAACTGGCGGTTCCTTTTTTTTTTTTTTTTTTACTTTCAAGTCACAATTTTTTTAAAAATTTTTTTTTTTACAAAACGGAACTTGAACCGGGACCTTGGGTCCCGATTCCTGAACTGATTTTTAACCCAAACCTTCGGTTCCTGTTAAAAACCGCCGGTTCGGTTTGAACCGCTCGGTTCGGACCGAACCGGGGCCATCCCTACTGAAAGGCCGTAGAAAAACTTGTGTTGGATTGACACAAGGTCATGTCAGGTCGCGCAACGTATAAGTAATCATTCCATCACTTGTGCCCATACCACTCGAGTTTGTTCTTACAAGCTGAGTGTTGGTCTTGTTGGACTCATTCCCCCTGCGTTTTCTATGGCGTTGTTGTGTTTAAAGTAAAAAATAAATTTAAAAATTAAAATATCGTGGGAACAAATTTTTTTTTTTTTAAATCTGATATCTTCGGGATCAGAGAACTATCGGGACCAATTAAAATTAAATTATATAAGTACGGTCCGGACAACTACTTCTAATAATGGGAAACGAGAACTACCGGAATCAACGGTCCGGATAACTACTCTCAGCAACGGGAGGGGTCTACCCACACTATTATATTTTTATAGATAATGATGAGAATGTATGTTTACATACACTAATAGCTAAGGTATTTGAGCCTTCAACCACCAAAATAAGGGGCCATGTGTATCGTGGGAACAACTTTAAAAAAAATAATCATGTGATACATAATTAGAACCATTAATTTCTTTGTGTGAAGATCGATTAATCCTCTCGACTAAACAGTCTAAACTAATTATAATGCTAACATTCAACTATAAGTCCAATATTTTTCATCTCAACACACATAACAGTTAAGATAATAATTGATAAATTGATTTGTATAACAAGTGAAATAAATTATTATTAATGTAAATTCATTTATTAATTACTACCTCAGCTATTATGTGTATTGTGATTAAAAAAAGATAAAATTTAGGGTGGGATATAAGATTTGGAGTGAGACTCGTAGTATTATTATTAAAGGACAACCATCCAAGGGAAAAGAAATAGTTGGCTTAAGTTTGGTGCACTTTGATAAGGATGGGACCGGATTAAATTAATATAAAGTATTAAAATTTATTTAAAAATAATATAAAAATATTATATGAATTTTAAACTATATAAATTAAAATTACGTATTATTTTAATATATGTTATTCAATTTCAAATGATCAAATTTAAAACATTATTATATTTAGTACAATTTTCATAAAGTATTGTACCAATCTAATGTAATTCTAATTTTATAAATTTTAATTATATTTCACATCTATCAAATTTAATAAAATATCTAATCTAACCCCGCGAATCGACAACTCCTTCACCTTCCTTCTTTCACGTACTCTCAGAATTCTTTATTATTATTATTATTATCAGCCAAAGCGAAAAATAATTTTATGGTCCTAAGGCCAATGGCAATCAATGGTGTAAAGGAGGTAAGGAAGCTATGGAAGGAAAGGGATCTAATGAAGAGCATTGTGAAGTTTGCACCTTCTTTTGGTAGATGTTCGTGCGATTATAAAATATAGTGGCAGATTAATATAATGAAGCTAGAGCTCACTCTCCAAGCAATGAATCTCTTGATGTTGAATAACAGTCTCCTCTTAGAAGGTTATTCCAACTTTAAACTGGGTTTGACTCATCCGGATTCTGCATCCTGTCCATTCCCTATAACTTTACAAGCCCAAATGCCCCAACAGAGCTAAATAACCGAGAAAGGATTGCAAACTAGGAGTAATTACTAGCGAATAGATTTGATCATCCATAAAAAAATTTATAATTTATAAAAATGAAAGAAAACTTACAAAATTAAATAATAAAAAAAAATTCAGTTTTACTTATATAACTCACACCCTCCCAATTAAGGTCCTCTCATGTGTTCTCTCCTGCTGGAGAAAACAGGTATGGAGTTAGATAGTTCGTTTTGGCAGATCTCTCCCCCACTGGGAGTAGATTTCATTTTCCGATTCAATTTTTTGATCCATTTCTCTAATCTTTCTTTCCTCTTGTTTATGGTCTTGCTTTAGTTTGTGATCTGATCTGTTTTGGTGGTTTGTTCTTTGGTTTTCCTTGTGTGGTGGTGGGTTTTTCTTATGGGTTTTTTCTGTTCTGGATTTCTCTTCTAGATTTCCTTTGGATTTTTATTTTCTTTTGTGCTTTGTGGAGTATCCATAATTTCGAATAAATATGAAAAGTATTGTTTAACTATTATTGAGTATGTGAAGGTGATATTTATACTTTAAAGGGGTGAAAAATGTAATTAAATGTATGTATATTTTTAAGGTTTCCAAGTGGACCAATTGGAACGGTCGAAAACAATGCGTTCCAAAACCGTGCACGAAAAAAATAGTGAAAAACTGGACAGTGTGCATCGCGATCAGCGCTCGCGATAGCCGCTCGCGCTGAAGGTGACAAATTCCACTAGTGAGTATCGCGATTAGAGACCGCGACCAGAGCTCGTGGTAGATGCTCGCGATGAAAGTGGCAAAACTGGACTAGTGAGTACCGCGACCTAGCGGCGCGACCACCGGTCGCGATTGCTCAAAAATTATAAAAAAAAATATAACGGTGAAGCGGTGCCACTTCAAATACAAAACAGAACAGATGAGAGCAAAGCTCTTAAGCATAACAGCAAACAGAATAGAGCAAACGGGAGAGAAAGAAGAGAGAAAAGAGGAGAGAGAAAGAAGAAAGAGAAAGGAAAGAAGAAGAAGAAGGAAAAAAGGAAGAAGAAAAGAGAAGGAGAAGAAGGAAAGGGTATTCAGGTTTGGTGTATACTCGTTTTCGAATTTTTAGTTTTCCAAAATATTTCGAATTGATTGAATTTTATTAATTTTGAGTTATTTGAATTATATTGATTATAGTTTATAGTTTGAAATTGATTTTGGACTGATATGAATTACAATAGAGTTTATATTTGAAATAATGATTGTGAATACTATTATGAATTGATTTTAATACATTTTGATTCGACTATTGTTATGAGAAATATTGTTGAAGGTGATTTTAATTATATAATATTTGTGAAATGTATCGGAAATTGATTTTGGGGCATTTTGATTCAATATGGAATTATAAAATACGTTTGAATATATTTTTGGATTGATTTGATGTGATTATTGATTTTAACAAAATATTCGTAGATTTCCTTTGCATGATATTTGATGAAATTTGAATTTAAAAAATATAGATATATCGATATGAATTGAAATTGATAAGTTGAAAAGTGAATTTGATGATTCTGAAAGAAATGAAATATGTTGACATTGGATTTGAGAAAATGTTTTGCGAAATGGCTCTGATATGTATGAACATAAATATGGATATAAGAGGTTGACATGTCAATTGGGTTTCTGTCCGAACAGTACTATACCGATATACTCTGATGCACCACCCTATGGATAGTACAGGCCCCAAGTGCCGGTCCTAGGGTAGGGAGTTTTCATCTATTTGTGCCACCTTTTGGATGTACATGCACCCAAGTGCCGATCCTAGGGTTCTGAATTTCGTTATGGGACATTTACAGCGGGTGATTCCGTTGGTGTTCCATTCTAATCTGATGTTCAGCGTGTAGCCCCGTTTGTGTGTCCGATGCCGAACAACTAGTAATTCAGTTCGATAACTTATGTTATGTATGTCAAGAGCCCAGTATGAAAACTGATTTGTTATATGAAAGCATTTGAGAAATTATGACTATTTTATCTGTTGATTGATTTTGAATATTGTATTTGCTAAGTATATGATTTGATTTGACATGAGCCCCATAAATGATTTATTTATATGTTATTTATATTTTTTTTATCGAAAATAGATAACATTATTTGCTATAGTATATTTGGATATACAATTTTGTGTACACCCACTAATCAATCTGCTTAGCGTGTTGAGTTTTCTCACACGTAAGTAACAGAGGTTCCAAGGGAGATAAAGACAAAGAAAAGTAGAGATTGCAGGATCAGAGTCCGGAGTCACATCGTTCCTACATATATTTTGGTAGTCCTTTTGTAATAAGTATATATGTTTTGATATAGCATGCATATACAGAAACTGTTTGTACATATTTGAAGAACTTCCGCTGTGTAAATATTTTATTATATGTTTAAGATATTTGAATATATATATATATTATCTTGTGATAAATTGATTTGGCAAGTCGCATGAAAATTGGAAGGGTGCGCAAAAATGATTTGAGAATTTAGAAGTGTTATTTTTATGAATTTTAATTGTAAACAGGTTTTGGAAAGTCAGAAAAACAGAGGAAACTCTGACAAGATTTTCGGAAAGTTATTTGAACCACTTTCAAATGTTTTTAATATAGTTTTAAATTATAGTTATATAAAAGTAAAAGTTAGATTTCGGTATATAGTAGCGCTCCCTAATTCGTTCCGAGCGGATTGGGTCAAGGGATGTTACACTGGTAGTTCAGATAGATAGTCATGTTCATAGGGAGGGAATTAAGGATGTGAGCTATTGTCTTGTGGGTAAGGTGCTTTCAAGGAAGAGGGTTAATAGAGAGGCGTTTAAGGCGGTTATTGAATAATTATGGGGATCGATTGGAGATGTGGAGACTGAAGCAGTGGATGATAATTTCTTCGTATTCTATTTTAAGAAAGTGGAAGACAGAGCCACGATCTAGGCTAGGAGATCGTGGCAATTTGATGGCTGTTTGATTGTACTGGAAAATCCAAAGGGGCCAAGAGATTTATCTAAGATGAAATTCAATTTTGCTTAATTTTGAGTGCAGATTTATAACATCCTGCTGATGTGTATGAACAGTAAAATGGCTAGATTAATGGTTGAAATGCTTGTAAATGTTATTGAAATTCTAGCAGAACCAAAAGATTGTTAGCGTAGATTTCTGAGGGTAAAGGTGGAGATAGATATAACAAAATCATTAAGGGGAGGTTTGAAGGTGAGAGTGGCTGAATTTGATACGGTGGTTGTAGGTCCGATCAGGTATAAACGACTACTGGAGTTTTATTTTTTTTATGGGGAGATTAGTCATTCTCTAAGATAGTGTAATTGACGAAGAAATAAATAGGGCAACTCTAGCTGGAGATACGGCGAAATTTGGCTGATGGTTAAAGGTAGATAAGGTCAAGCCTCGAATGCCTAGAAGAGAGTTCCAGAGCAATAACAGAGATTACTTTCAGAATAATAATATGGAGTAGTTTTTACTGATGGTGTTGATAGTACTACTAAGAGGCATGTGATGCAGGAGGGTCGGACCACTAAAAAATATATGCAGGAAAGATGTAATTCCAGACTCTGGTTCTGCAGTCTCTACTCTTCTTTATCTTTATCGCCTTTGGAACCTCTGTTACCTACGTGTGAGAAAACTCAACACGCTAAGCATATTGCTTAGTGGATGTACACAAAATTGTATATACAAATATACTGTATCAAATATGTTTATCTATTTTCAATCAAAATATAAATAACATATAAATAAATCAGATATGGGGCTCATGTCAAATCAAATCATCAATTCAATCAGTATAATATCCAAAATCAATCAACAGGCAAATTCTTCATAATTTCTCAAATGTTTTCATATAACAAATCAGTTTTCAGATTGGGCTCCTGACATACAAAACATAAGTTATCCGACTGGATTACGGGTTTGTAGCACCCCCCGAACCGACCCGGCCGGACCGATCCGGGGCGCGCCACTCGGACTTTCACATATTTTCCAAAACTTCATTTTTTTCATTTTTCAATCGTTATGAGCCCATAAAACATTTTAAACTTTTTACGAAAATCCGGCAGAGTGCCGTTTGTTTTTCGGACTTTCCAAAAACCTGCTTTTACACAATCAATTCCAAAAACAATTCTCGTTTCACAAACACTTCTATCACTTTCAATCAGTTGCGCACTCTGCCGTTTAGTGCGACTTTCACAAATAGTTTATAAAATAATAACAAATCAAACTTTACTATTTACATTTAAATAATAAAAGACAGTAATCATAAAATAATTAATTACAAAACGTTTTACAAAACTTATTTACAAATTCCCTGTATATGCATGCTTTCCGAATCTATATACACATAACAAAAATATAGCTACCCAACTGTACGATCCTGTGACTCAGTCTGCAACTTGCTCCTCCTTCAATCTCTAGCCTCCTCTGGATTCCTGGTACCTACGCGTTAGACACAAAACTAACGCGCTAAGCATAAAGCTTAGTGGGTGTACTAAAATCTCAATATGGAAACATATATAACCTTTAATAATAACAAATCACATTATATATATATATATATATATATATATATCAATTCAAATCATGTCCAAAACAATTAAATTGCAGAATCAATAATGAAGTCAATATATAATTTTCGATCAATAAAAGCATTCAATACACTTTTCAATTCCAATCAATTCTGGCCCGCTAGAATACTAAACATATACGGACTGGAATATGGGTCAAGCTCCCAACCCCCAGAACGAATTCTGAGGAGGTACGTGTCTCCCAACTCTAGGACCGTGGGTACGGAACCTAGAGAGGTACATAGCTCCCTATCCCAGGAACGAATCCTTGGGAAGGTACATTAACTCCCAACCCCCGGGACGAATCCCGAGGAGGTACGTATCTCCCAGCCTCTGGACGAATCCAAGAGGAGGTACATCAATATCATCAATATCAATCAATCAATATCGGCGCAGTACTGCTCAATAAAACCCAGCTGGTATACCAACCTCCTATATCCACTTCTATGTCTACGTATCCTAGGGCCGTTTCGATAAACCAAATTCACAATCAATTTCGCAATAATTACTCAATAATCGATAATCATTCAATAGTCATATAAATCACATAATAAACTTCAAGAAATATGAACAATATTCACATACAAGTCTAAATCAACTGGTTAAAACGAAATCGGAAATATTCGAAACACAAACAAATGCGATCTCGTATAAAATCTTTCCATAATCAACCATAAGTATATCAATCATCAATTTTTACACATCGAAAATCGAAATCGAAAACATTTAACAAAATCAAAATCGAAAACAAATAACGAAATCGAAATCGGAAACAATTAACGAAATCGAAATCTAAACGAAAACGAGAAACGTAACGAAAATAAAAACGTAAACGATAACGAAATGCTTTTCGTAACGATTTCGAAAAACAACGTACACCTACCTCGAATCCGTATTTTTCGTTCGACAAACCGCGGTTCCACGATTTCGTTTCCCTTTCCCTTTCCTTTCTCCTTCTTCCTCTTCTTCCTCTTTTTCTTTTCTTTTCTTTCTTCTTCTTCTTTCTTCTTCTTCTTCTTTTTCTTCTCTCTTTTCTCTCCTTTTCTCTCGGTCACTCTCTCTTCTCTTTTCTGTTTCTGTTTTCTCTAGCTTCTGCGAGAAGCTTCTCTTTTTTTATATTTTTTTCGCCATCGCGACCGCCGTCGCGACCTGTGGTCGCGGCACCAGGTCGCGGCACTCACTGGAGTGCGCGCACCGCCTTCGTCGCGAGCGCGTCCTGGTCGCGCGACTGGTCGCGTTGCTCTCTGCCTGTTTTTGACAATTTCGTCGCGAGCAGTCCATCGCGACCTGTGGTCGCGGTGACTGGTCGCGGTACTCACTGCCAGATTTTGCGTTTTTCACCGCGAGCGAGCTGTCGCGACCTGTGGTCGCGGTGACCAGGTCGCGATGCTCTCTGGTCAAGTTTTCCAATTTTTCATTCATTTTTTTTTTTTTTTCATTTTTCACTATTCAATCCGGTCCACTGAAAATCATAAAATAAACATACATTTAATTACTTTTACACCCCCTCAAATAGTAAAAATTTATTTTTCACATATTTCATATATCAAAAATTCATCACCCGAAATCCGGGATGTTACAATTCTCCCCCACTTAAGAAATTTCGTCCCTGAAATTTTACCTCAATGAAACAGTTGGGGATATTGCTGTCGCATCGTTTCTTCACTCTCCCAGGTAGCCTCTTCCACTTTATGGTTCCTCCAGAGAACTTTCACCAGTGGCACTCTTTTATTTCTAAGTTCTTTGATCTCCCGATCAAGAATCTGCACTGGTTCTTCCTCATATGTCAGGTCTGGTTGGATTTCAATGCTTTCGGCCTGAACTCTATGGGAAGGGTCAGATCTGTATCTCCTCAGCATCGATACATGGAACACATTATGGATCTTTTCCAATTCTGGAGGTAAAGCTAGTCTATAGGCTACTGGTCCCACACGTTCAATGATTTCGTATGGCCCAATAAACCTAGGACTCAACTTACCTTTTCTGCCAAATCGAAGCACTTTCTTCCACGGAGATACTTTCAGAAACACTTTCTCACCGACATCATATTCTATCTCTTTCCGTTTCAAATCTGCATACGATTTCTGTCGGTCAGAAGCAACTTTCAATCGATCCTTGATAATCTTCACCTTCTCCTCAGTCTGTCGAATCAAATCTGGGCCTACTAACCTGTCCTCTCCTAACTCTGTCCAGCACAATGGAGTCCTGCATTTCCTTCCATACAGTGCCTCATACGGTGCCATAGCTATGCTCGACTGGTAACTATTGTTGTAGGCGAATTCAATCAATGGAAGATGATCCGCCCAACTGCCTTCAAACTCAATTACACAACTCCTGAGCATATCTTCAAACACTTGAATTACCCTTTCTGATTGGCCGTCTGTCTGCGGATGGAAGGCTGTACTAAAACTCAGTCGAGTACCCAAGGCTTCTTGAAATTTCTTCCAGAATCTGGATGTAAACCTCGGATCTCTATCTGATATGATGGATACAGGCACTCCATGCAATCTTACTATCTCTCTGATATACAATTCGGCTAGTCGATCCAGAGAGTAGTCAGTTCTAACTGGTAGAAAATGTGCTGACTTCGTCAATTTGTCCACTATAACCCATATTGCATCGTGTTTACTCCGGGTGAGTGGCAATCCAGTGACAAAGTCCATAGTGATGCGATCCCATTTCCATTCAGGTATTGCTATTGGTTGTAACAATCCTGATGGAACCTGGTGTTCAGCTTTCACCTGTTGACAAGTCAAGCATCTATTAACAAATTCTATCACTTCCTTTTTCATACCAGACCACCAGTACTGGGTTTTCAAGTCTCTGTACATTTTCGTGCTACCTGGGTGCATTGCATATGAACTACTGTGTGCCTCTGTCAGGATCATTTTTCTCAATTCTTCATCTTCTGGAATACATATCCTGTCTCTGAAACACACAATACCGTCAGTTCTGATTGAGAAGTCTGGATGCTTCCCTTCTGAAATCTGTTCACATATCATCTGAATTTTAGCATCCTGCTTCTGTTTCTCTGCAATCTGCTGAATCAAACTGGGCCTGCAAATCAATTCGGCTACCACTGCACTATCTGGATTCAGCTGTAAATGAACATTCATAACCTTCAGAGCAAACAGTGCTTTTCTGCTCAATGCATCAGCGACTACATTCGCCTTTCCTGGATGGTAGTCAATTATACAGTCATAGTCTTTAATCAACTCCATCCATCGCCTCTGTCTCAGATTGAGCTCTCTCTGGGTAGGCAGATATTTCAGACTCTTGTGATCGGTGTATATGTAACATTTCTCACCATATAAGTAATGCCTCCAGATTTTCAGTGCGAAGACTATGGCTGCAAGCTCCATATCATGAATCGGATAGTTCAGCTCATGACTTTTCAGTTGTCTGGACGCATATGCAACCACCTTGCCTTCCTGCATCAATACACATCCCAAACCATGGTGTGAGGCATCACTATAAATCACATAGTCTTTACCTGAAACAGGCTGAATCAGGACTGGAGCCTCTACAAGCATTGCCTTCAATCGGTCAAAAGCTGTCTGGCATCTGTCAGTCCACTCAAATCTGACATTCTTATGCAGTAACTTGGTCAACGGACTTGCTATGGAGGAAAACCCCTTCACAAACCGTCGATAATAACCTGCCAAGCCTAGAAAGCTTCTGACTTCTGTCACATTTCTGGGAGGCTTCCATTCCACTATCGCTTCAATCTTTTTCGGATCTGCCTTAATACCCTCTGCGGATACAATATGACCCAAGAATGCAATCTCAGGCAACCAGAACTCACACTTGCTCAGTTTGCCATACAGTTGCTTCTCCCTCAGAATCTGCAATACTACTCTGAGGTGTCTGTCATGGTCCTCAGCTGTCTGTGAGTATACCAGGATATCATCGATAAACACCACTACAAACTGATCCAAGTATGGCCGGAATATTCTGTTCATCAGATCCATAAAGGCTGCAGGTGCATTAGTCAGCCCAAATGGCATCACTACAAATTCATAATGCCCATACCTGGTTCTGAATGCAGTTTTCGGAATATCTGACTCCTTTATCCTCAACTGGTGATATCCCGATCTCAGGTCGATCTTTGAGAAGACACAGGCTCCTCTCAATTGATCAAACAAGTCATCGATTCTTGGCAACGGATACTTGTTCTTCACAGTCAGTTTATTCAGCTGCCGGTAATCGATGCATAGTCTCAGGGACCCATCCTTCTTCTTCACAAATAGGACTGGGGCTCCCCAAGGGGATACACTGGGCCGAATGAAGCCCTTATCCAGCAATTCCTGTAACTGTATCTTCAATTCTCTCAGTTCTGCTGGTGCCATTCTGTAGGGTGCTATTGATACTGGAGACGTACCTGGTACCACATCAATCACAAACTCCACTTCTCTCTGAGGTGGCAAACCAGGAAGCTCCTCTGGAAACACATCTGCGAAGTCACACACAGTGGGTATATTCTGAATTTCTGCATTCACTTTTCTAGAATTAACCACTTGTGCCAGATATGCTTCACATCCCTTTCTGATCAATTTACAGGCTACAGTGGCTGAAATGACATTGGAGAGAAAATCCCTCCGTTCACCCACCATTGTGATCTCTGCACCATCTACGGTTCTGAGCGTCACTCGCTTCAGTTCACAATCGATCACTACTCTATGCCGAGTTAACCAATCCATGCCTAATATCACATCAAACTCATGGAATGGCAACTCCATCAGATCTCCAGGAAAATCACACTCCTGTATCCGAATAGGACAGTTTCTATATATACGATTCACAACTACACTCTGACCTATCGGATTACTGACTAATACATCATATTCAGTAGGTTCAGTTTGCAAACTTCTTTGTTTCAACAATGCATCACATATATATGAGTGTGTGGAACCTGGATCTATCAATGCAATAGCTGAAGTATCAAAAATAGAGACAATACCAGCTATCACATCAGGAGCATCTTTATCTTCCTGAGCTCGAACACCATAAACACGTGCAGGAGCTCTACTATCAGGTCTGGCCAATGACTCTGACGCTCCTCTGTGGCTACCACCTTCAGGTACTGCCTGACCAGGCCTCCTACCTCTGGAAGTAGTAGGGGCTGATCTCTCTGGCTGCTGGGGTCCCAGCTGTGGGCAATCCCTCACGAAATGATCATGGGAGCCACATTTCAAGCAGGCTCCTGTAAGTTTCCAGCATTCCCCATGATGTCTTCTACCACAGTGATCACATACTGGAGGGGCTGGTCCCCTACCTGCACTTCTAGGAGTACTGGCTACAGAAGTCGCAGACTGACCAGGCCTAGCTGTAGGTACTGGCCTCTGTGACTGCACTGGACCACTGGGCTGCGGTCCCTTCAATTTCTTACTCGGGGACTGATATGAGCTAGATGGCCCTGCCCCTCTTCTTTGCTGCCCCCTGTCTCTTCTGGCCTGCTCTTCTTTCTTTATTCTCTCTACATTCAGGGCTGCCGAGACGAGACGGGTAAAATCCTCAAATTCAAAGGCAGCAACCTGTAACATTTCTCAATTAATTCACAGTCCAATTATATCAATATCAAAATCAATTACTTAGAAATTCAGAACGTTACACAACCTGTAGGCGGATGTAATCGTTTAATCCATCCTCAAACCGTCTACATTTATCCGCCTCAGTCGCCACCATCTCTTTGGCATACTTACTCAACCTGACAAACTCCCTCTCATATTCAGTCACAGTCATCTGCCGTTGTTTCAGGTTGGTAAACTCCCTCTTCAGATTATCCAGATAGATGCGACCAATATATTTTCTCCGGAACTCCGTCTGAAAGAAGTCCCACGTTCTGTCCTCTGGTCGCACTGTCTGTATAATGGAGGTCCACCACTGGTAGGCATCCTCCTGCAGTAAGGAGACTGCACACTCCAATCTCTCCTCAGGTGTGCAGTGCATCTGCTCCAATATTCTGTTCGTCCGTTCAAACCAGTGTTCTGCGGCAGATGCATCCTCCTCCTTCCTACCATGGAAATCAGTAGGTCTGTGTTTAGCCAACCGCTCAATGGCTGATCTCCGTGGCGCTGCTCTGGCCACATTCTGGAAGAACTCAGCCATTTGCTGCATAAACGCTGGCTGTACAGGGTCCGGTACTCTCGGACTCACTGATTCTCTCGATGCTCCCCCAGCCACGCTGGCGGGACTCTCGGGTCTATCACCACTTCCTTCCATTCTTTATCCTATGTCAGACAGAAGAGAGTTCTGCAGATTAGAGTCACACATTCCTATGGGTAGCTTGAGACAATGCATGCATATACAGACTCTTTGGTCCAGAAACGCCTAAACCGCGCTCTGATACCACTTAAGTGTAGCACCCCCCGAACCGACCCGGCCGGACCGATCCGGGGCGCGCCACTCGGACTTTCACATATTTTCCAAAACTTCATTTTTTTCATTTTTCAATCGTTATGAGCCCATAAAACATTTTAAACTTTTTACGAAAATCCGGCAGAGTGCCGTTTGTTTTTCGGACTTTCCAAAAACCTGCTTTTACACAATCAATTCCAAAAACAATTCTCGTTTCACAAACACTTCTATCACTTTCAATCAGTTGCGCACTCTGCCGTTTAGTGCGACTTTCACAAATAGTTTATAAAATAATAACAAATCAAACTTTACTATTTACATTTAAATAATAAAAGACAGTAATCATAAAATAATTAATTACAAAACGTTTTACAAAACTTATTTACAAATTCCCTGTATATGCATGCTTTCCGAATCTATATACACATAACAAAAATATAGCTACCCAACTGTACGATCCTGTGACTCAGTCTGCAACTTGCTCCTCCTTCAATCTCTAGCCTCCTCTGGATTCCTGGTACCTACGCGTTAGACACAAAACTAACGCGCTAAGCATAAAGCTTAGTGGGTGTACTAAAATCTCAATATGGAAACATATATAACCTTTAATAATAACAAATCACATTATATATATATATATATATATATATCAATTCAAATCATGTCCAAAACAATTAAATTGCAGAATCAATAATGAAGTCAATATATAATTTTCGATCAATAAAAGCATTCAATACACTTTTCAATTCCAATCAATTCTGGCCCGCTAGAATACTAAACATATACGGACTGGAATATGGGTCAAGCTCCCAACCCCCAGAACGAATTCTGAGGAGGTACGTGTCTCCCAACTCTAGCACCGTGGGTACGGAACCTAGAGAGGTACATAGCTCCCTATCCCAGGAACGAATCCTTGGGAAGGTACATTAACTCCCAACCCCCGGGACGAATCCCGAGGAGGTACGTATCTCCCAGCCTCTGGACGAATCCAAGAGGAGGTACATCAATATCATCAATATCAATCAATCAATATCGGCGCAGTACTGCTCAATAAAACCCAGCTGGTATACCAACCTCCTATATCCACTTCTATGTCTACGTATCCTAGGGCCGTTTCGATAAACCAAATTCACAATCAATTTCGCAATAATTACTCAATAATCGATAATCATTCAATAGTCATATAAATCACATAATAAACTTCAAGAAATATGAACAATATTCACATACAAGTCTAAATCAACTGGTTAAAACGAAATCGGAAATATTCGAAACACAAACAAATGCGATCTCGTATAAAATCTTTCCATAATCAACCATAAGTATATCAATCATCAATTTTTACACATCGAAAATCGAAATCGAAAACATTTAACAAAATCAAAATCGAAAACAAATAACGAAATCGAAATCGGAAACAATTAACGAAATCGAAATCTAAACGAAAACGAGAAACGTAACGAAAATAAAAACGTAAACGATAACGAAATGCTTTTCGTAACGATTTCGAAAAACAACGTACACCTACCTCGAATCCGTATTTTTCGTTCGACAAACCGCGGTTCCACGATTTCGTTTCCCTTTCCCTTTCCTTTCTCCTTCTTCCTCTTCTTCCTCTTTTTCTTTTCTTTTCTTTCTTCTTCTTCTTTCTTCTTCTTCTTCTTTTTCTTCTCTCTTTTCTCTCCTTTTCTCTCGGTCACTCTCTCTTCTCTTTTCTGTTTCTGTTTTCTCTAGCTTCTGCGAGAAGCTTCTCTTTTTTTTATATTTTTTTCGCCATCGCGACCGCCGTCGCGACCTGTGGTCGCGGCACCAGGTCGCGGCACTCACTGGAGTGCGCGCACCGCCTTCGTCGCGAGCGCGTCCTGGTCGCGCGACTGGTCGCGTTGCTCTCTGCCTGTTTTTGACAATTTCGTCGCGAGCAGTCCATCGCGACCTGTGGTCGCGGTGACTGGTCGCGGTACTCACTGCCAGATTTTGCGTTTTTCACCGCGAGCGAGCTGTCGCGACCTGTGGTCGCGGTGACCAGGTCGCGATGCTCTCTGGTCAAGTTTTCCAATTTTTCATTCATTTTTTTTTTTTTTTTTTTTCATTTTTCACTATTCAATCCGGTCCACTGAAAATCATAAAATAAACATACATTTAATTACTTTTACACCCCCTCAAATAGTAAAAATTTATTTTTCACATATTTCATATATCAAAAATTCATCACCCGAAATCCAGGATGTTACAGGGTTGTTCGACATCAGACGCAAACGGACGAGCCGTCGAACATCAGATCAGAATGGAACATTACCGGAATCACCCGCTGTAAATGTCCCATGACAAAACCCTACGAAAGGTGGTACAAACAGAATATATTGGCACAGTACTGTTCAGACAGAAACCCAATTGACATGTCAACCTCCTATATCCATATCTATGTTTGTACACATCAGAGCTAAAATGTTTTCTCAATTCCAATGTCAACATATTTCATTTCTTTCAGAATCATCGAATTCAACTTATTCAATTTCAATTCATATCGATATATCTATATTTTTGAAATTCAAATTTCATCAAATATAATATAACGGAAATATATAAATATATTTCTAAATCCATAATCACATCAAATCAATCCAAAATATACTCAAAACATATTTCATAATTCCATTTCAAATCAAAATGCCCCAAAATCATTTTCAACAATATATTTCCATAACAATACTAACATCAAAACGTATTAAAATCAATTCCGAATAATATTTATAATCAAAATTTCAGATATAATCTATATTTCGATAATTCACGATTCAAATCATTTCTGAATCAATTTTAAACTATCAACTGTAAGCAATATATCCAAATAACTCAAAATAAATCAAATGAAATCAATCCGAAATATTCTGGAAAACGAAAAAAATTGAAAACACGTGTACACCGAACCAGAACTATAATCTATAATCCATATAATTCAATTAATTCAAAAACTCTAAAATTCGACAATTCCGAAAATTTCTGAAAAATTGAAAATTTGAAAAAATACGTGTACATCAAACCAGGACTATAATCTATAATCCATATAATTCAACTAATTCAAAAACTCTAAAATTCGACAATTCCGAAAATTTCTAAAAAACTGAAAATTTGAAAAATACGTGTACACCAAACCAGAACTATAATCCATATAATTCAACTAATTCAACAACTCTTCGACAATTCCGAAAATTTCTGAAAAATTGGAAATTCAAAAAATACGTGTACACCAAACCTGAACTCTTCCTCCTCTTTTCCTTCTCCTCCTTCTCTTTCCTTCTTCTTCTTCTTCTTCTTCTTTCCTTTCTCTCTCTTCTTTCTCTCTCGTTTCTTTATTATGTTCTGCTTCTGTGTATTTGCTGAATGTTTGAGAGCTTTTGCTCTCTTTGATTCATTTAAGTGCACCGCTCCACCGCTTTATTTTTTTACAATTTTTGAGCCATCGCGACCGCGTACCGCGAGCGGTGGTTGCGTCGCTCTGTCGCGTTGCTCACTGGTGAAAATTTACCACTTTCACGGCAAGCAATTACCGCGAGCGCTGGTCGCAATCCTAGTCGCGGTACTCACTGGTCCAATTTCTTCATTTTTACCGCGAGCAGCTACTGCGATCCCTGGTCGCAATGCTTACTGTCCACGTTTTCACCCTTTTCTTTGTGCATTGTTTTCGACCGTTCAAATTGGTCAATTTGAAAACCTAAAAATATACATACATTTAATTATATTTTTCACCCCTCAAATCATAAATATCATATTCACATACTCAAGATTAATTCAATCATACTTTTCATATTTATTCGAAATTAGGGATGTTACAGGAAGCAGACAATGTTATTGCCAGATTCAGTTGATGGTCAGATACTGAAGATTTCGGATATGCTGAGGATTGTAAAGGTAGGCCCGATGGCGGTTATGGAGGAATCTTTTGTGATCCAACAACAAAATAGTGGGGAGAAAATTATGTTGGATAAAGGGGTCCACAAAGCAGCTTCTGAGAAGGAGAGAAAAGGTTCAATTGGAAGTGATATTGTAGATGATGTGGCTGTAGGGATGGCTATTACAGAAGAAAAATATGTTGGGCCCTTAGGGCCAAAAGAATAAGAAGAGGACTTATCTATGTTAGCCAATTCAAGCCCAACAAAGAAGTATACTAAGAAATGAAAACGGACTGTTAGAAAAGGGCCAACTTAAAGGACTGCTTTTGAAGTTTCTAGTCCATTACAGAAGATTTTGATTGCTTGTCAAATTGGGAAGAGGAGTGACAAAATTGGTGGTGTTTCTCTTTTCTCGAAGTCTCCATTAGATATAATTTATGGGTAATCTTCTCATAGTGTGCAAGATGGGGGAACAAAAGGAAAGAAAGGGAAATTATTGATTGGGGTTGTATTGTAGAGAAGAATTAGAATATGGAGAAGGGTGGTGTGACAAATTTTTAAGTGGTGGAGCCTATTGACTAGGCTCGCCGAGAGCAATGAAAACCCTCTGTTGGAATGTATTGGGGTTGGGGAACATTCGTGCTTTCACGGCCCTGAAAAGGGTGCTGAAGCGGTTCTCCCCGAATTTGGTGATTTTGTGTAAGACGAAGTTGCAGTGTAAACAAGCTAATAATGTTAGGGAGTGTTTGGGTTTATATTGATTGTAAGGGTAAGAGTGGGGGGTTAATGTTAATGTGGAAGGATGATTGAGAGGTTACTGTTCTGTCCGATTCTAAAGGATATATAGATGTTAGGGTAAAATTAAAGGATGGTTTTACTTGGAGATTTTTGGATTTTTATGAGAGTCCTAATCTTAGGAATCGTAATGTGTCTTGGGAACTTTTGAGGAGATTAAGGGGGGTTAATAATATACCTTGGGTTGTAGGGGAAATTTTAATGAGCTACTTAGCTCGGATGAAAAGGTGGGAAGTGATAATAGGTCTGTTTTGGGGATTATTATTTTAGAAGGGTAATTGATGATTGTGAGTTGATTTATTTGGGGTTTGCAGGTCTAAAACTCACTTGGAATAACAAAAGATGAGGTAGTAGTAACATTCAGGAGAGACTTGATAGATTTTTTGCAAATCAAGCCTGGGTTCACAATTTTTTTAGTAGCTAAAGTGAGTCATTTAAGTTTCAATTTTTCAGATCATCGTCCAATTTTGCTTAAGGTAGAGGGTGAGGGCAATATTGATGTTAAGAAGAGAGGTAAGGGGTTTAAATTTGAACTTTTTTAGTTGAAAGAGGAAGATTGTAGTGTGATTGTGAGGAAAGCTTGGGTAGAGAAGGGTTTTGTTACGTTTCTGGAGGATTTAAAGAGCAAGTTGGGGTGGTATGTAGTAAAGCTTTGTAATTGCAGTATGAACATATAGAAGTGAAACAAGTGGAGTTAGAGAAGTTGTTGAGTGCTGCAGGGGATGCGAGGTTGAGTGAGGTTATCAAAAAGTTAGAAGCTAATTTGGAAGGTCTTTTGAACATCGATGAACTTTACTGGAAGCAACGTTCAAGAGCAGATTGGTTGATTGTTTGAGATCAAAACTCAAAGTACTTCCATGCTCAAGCAAGTGCTAGAAAATGAAAAAATTGGATCTCCAGTTTGGTGGATGAGAAGGGTCAGAAGCATACTAGTGAGGAGGGGATTGCTAGAACTATAGGCAGATATTTTTTTTTTATCTGTTTTCTTCCATTAAACCTTATGGTAATGATTTGGAAAGGGCTGCTAAATTCATTAATGGGGGAGTGGATAATCGTTTGTCTAATATTTTGGAGGGGGGATTCGAGGTTTGATGAGATTAAATATGCAGTCTTTGGTATAAGTCCTATAAAGGCTCCTGGGCCTGATGGGTTCCATGCCTCTTTTTTTTTCCAAAACTATTGGAGTATTATTGGGGAGGATGTCACTAGGCTATGTCATAAGATCTTGAATGAAGAGGTTTCTGTTAGAGAGTTTAATTATACTAATGTTGTTCTTATCCTTAAAAAAAAAAAAGAAACCCTGAGTCTATGAAGAATTTTAAACCTATAAGCCTGTATAGTGTTGTGTATAAAATAGTGACTAAAGCCCTTGCAAATAGACTATAATTGATTCTTCCCGAGATTACTCATCATAGTCAATCAGCTTTTGTCCTCGGGAGATTAATCTTTGGTAACGCTTTGGTATCTTTTAAGATGTTACATTCCATGGGTAAGAGGAAGTTGGGGAAAGAGGGGTGTATGGCTTAAAAGCTTGAAATGAATAAGGCGTACAATAGGGTGGAGTGAGATTTTTTGAAGATGGTTATGGAAAGAATAGAGTTTCCTCATAAATGGGTGGGTTTGATTATGAAGTGTATTTCTACGTCCAAATTGAATTTTATGATTAATGAGCAAACAATTGATAAGATTTTTCCTTTTAGAGGGCCTCGTCAAGGGTGTCCCATGTCTCCTTATTTGTTTCGTTTGTGTGTGGATGTCTTTTCTTGTTTAATTAGAAAGGTTGAGTGTGAGAGGCTACTAGGTGTGAAAATCTGTAGAGGTGGTCTTATTGTTAGTCATCTGTTTTTTTTTTTTACAGATGACAGTATCTTGTTTTGTGATGCTTCATTCAGGACTTGTGAGGAGGTTTTGAGGGTGTTAAGGTGTATGCTAAAGGTTTGGGGCAAAAGGTTAATCTTCAAAAGTTTAGCTTGACTTTTAGCCCCAATTTGAAGATGAGGGTTAGGTTGGAGATTCAAAGAGTCCTTAATCTTAAAAATGCCCAAACTCATGACAAGTATTTGGGATTACCAACTTTGGCGATGAGAAATAAAAATAAAATTTTTAATGAAATCAAGGATAAAGTGTGGAAAAAGGTTAGGAGTTGGAAGGGAGGGTTGTTTTCTATGGGTGGGAAGGAAGTTCTTATCAAGGCTATGGCCCTGGCTATACAAACGTATACTATGAGTATTTTTCAACTTTCTTTAGATTTGTGTAGAGATTTGAGCTCTATAATGGTAGGTTTCTGGTGGGGGTCTAGTGATGGGAAAATGAAAATAAGTTGGGTGGGTTGGGATAGAGTGTGCCTTCCAAAAGCTGTTGGGGGTTTGGGGTTCAAGGAGAACCCCGTCTTTAATCAAGCTTTGCTTGCAAAACAAGCGTGGAGGTTAGCTGTCATTGCAGATTCTTTAGCTTTTAAGGTGTTAAAAGCTAAGTATTTTAGGAGAGATGATTTTCTTGATGTCCATTTGAGGCTTGGGGCTTCTCATCTTTGGAAGAGTTTGCTTTGGAGGAGAGAGCTGGTTTTAAAAGGTTTTAGATGGAAAATGGGCAATAGTGAGTCCATTAGGGCTTTTGGGGACTCCTGGATATCTCGTCCTTCTTCTTTCAATCCCATCACTCCAGGTGTTGATTTGGAGTTGAAAGCGACTGATTTTTTGGTTAATGGCATACCTATTTGGGATTTGGGTAAATTGGATCAAACTTTTTTAAGAATTGATAAGAAAACTATTCTTTTCATTCCTTTGGGGTTGAAAGGGGGGCCTGATTCTATTACTTGACATTATAGTAAAAATGGTGTTTATGATGTTAAAAGTGGGTATAGGTTGGCTATGGATGCTAGAGTTTAGGAGTCTTGTTCCAATTCTGCAGCTGAAAAAAAAATGGTAGTTATCTTTATGGAATTTAAACATCTTCTCGAAGGTTAAGGTGTTTATTTGGAGGATCTGTTTTAATGATATCCCGGCTTTACAAATTTTAGTTAGGAGACAAATTATGGTTAATATGGAGTGTAAAAGGTATGGTTTGGAGGTAGAGTTAGTGGAGCACGCCCTATGGTGGTGTGAGAAGACAGTAGAGATTTGGTCTAGGACCAGGTTTAGGGCTTTAATTGATAGATTCAAAAAGCTACCTTGCTTTGACATTATTAAAGGTACTTTCTCTGCAGTTAGTTAAAAGGATTTTGCTTTTGTGTGTTTGCAGTGTTCTAAAACGCGGCCGCTTAAGAACTAGGCGGTCGGCCGCCGCGTCGAATGTGGCCAAATCGGCCATATTCTGCGGTCGGCCGCGTGTCTTGGCTGGAAACAGTTTGAAAAGATGGGGTCTTGACTGGAAATTGTCAGAAAAGATTGGGTCTTGGCCGAAAACTGCAGAAAATGATAAAAAAAAACTGGATCTTGGTTGGGAATGGCCGGAAAAGCTTGGATCTTGACCGAAAATAATCAAAAAAGATTGGGTCTTGGCCGGAAAATGCTTTGTGACTGGAGATAGGGCTGAAAAGAAGAAAAAATGAGTGAGATTGGGTCGGCAGTGGTGGCGTCGTTGAAGGAAGAGGTGGATGGACGGTTGGAGTTCTTTTTTTTTTTTTTGAAATAAAGGTGTTACAGTTTTGTTTTAGAAAAACAAAGAAGGTGTTAAATTAGTATCAGTCAAAGATACTAGATGGGGAAGTGGGACAAGCAAGTGGGTACTTGATTTCCATTAAATAATTGATAATTATCATTCTGCCCTTATAATTTAAAGTATTTTTATTTTTCACCTCTAATTTTATTTTTCACCCTTTAATTTATAAAAATCTCTAAAATATCCCTTTACCGACTCAGCGCTTAGGGCGTCTAGGCGGCGGCCTAGTGCCTAGCTCATTTTATAACACTGTGTGTTTGATTGTGTGGTGTATTTAGCTTAATCGAAATGCCATAATGCATAGGGGAAGAGAGAGGCTAGCTGAGAATGTGTTAGAGTGTCTCTGATTATTTGCAAGAATATCAAAAAGTACCCAGAAAGCTTTCAAGGTTTCTCCAGCTATTCTTCAAAAGCCTTCATCTACTCGGTTGCCTCCCTTTCCTGGTCATTTAAAATTAAACACTGATGTGGCTGAAAGACAGAACAACAACAATATTGGTTTAGGGGCTGTGATCAGGGATGAGAAGGGATTTGTTGTAGCTGCTTCAACTAAATCTTAGGTGGGTGATTTTTCTGCTAAGGTGGGTGAATGACTGGCTCTGAGAGAAGGTGTCTTGCTAACTAAAAGAATGGGAGTCCAAGTGCTTTCTGCAGAGATAGATGCTTCAAATATAGCTACTGAGTTTTTTAAGTTTGTTGTGAATCGAGAGGTGGGTGTGGTGAACGAAGATGTTAAAGCCTTATTTAAGGAAGTAGGGATATCCAAATGTCATGCTATTTCTTTCAGAGTAATAGGGTGGCACATAATCTTACTGCCTTGACTTTGTCCTCTAAGGAGGATCAATGTTGGCAAAATATTTACCTTGAGAGTATCTTTCTTTGTATGTAGTTGTTCTGTTTTGTGTTAGTTTTAGTTTCGTTTGTTTCAAACAAAAAAAAAACAATAAAGTAGAATAAATTATCCATGCAGTTCCAGACTTTTGGTATAAAAAAGGATTCATTTTACTTTCTTTAAGGGCGTAAACTCCTCTCCAATTACCAAGATAAGGGCGTATTTTTCACAGCAGCCCAAGTGGTTCAGCCAAGAAATATATTCAAGCAGCTACAAATAACCACATTTGCTTGTTGAAGTAAACAAATATTGAATAATTCTTGTTGAAATAAAAAAAAAATCAGTATTACTGTATATTCCACCTTTTCCATCCCAGTACACATTAGCAGTAGCACTAAAGTCATAATCAGGGCCGGCTCACAAAGTTTTAAGGCCTAGGCGAAAAAAAAAAATTGCGGTCCTTTAGTGCCCTTGACTAGGGGTCAAACTTTTAAAAGCCTGAGGTATACTGTAGCACTTTAATCTAATAGTTTATTATTCTTAAAATAAATAAAATAACCAAGTGTGGTTGTTTAGTTTGGTGGTATAGTACTCTTCTTGGTACGAGAGGTCTGAGTTCAATTCTCAGAACATCCCAAATTTAAAATTTTCTTATTAAAACAAAATTGGGTAGCACTTTACTCTATAAATACTATAACCAAGTATGATCTAGTGGTATAGTACTCACCTTGGTATAGGAGATCTCGAGTTCAATTCTCATAACATTCTAAATTTAAATTTTTCTTATTAAAAAATATTAGGTAGCACTTTACTCTAATGGTTTATTATATTTAAAATAAATAAAATAACCAAGTGTGGTGGTTGGGTCTGATGGTATAGTACTCTCTTTGGTGCGGGAGGTCCAAAATTGTCCAAACATTGAAAAAAAAAAAAAAAAAACTGTTTTGTATAATGGTTTATTATATTTAAAATAAATAAAATAACCAAGTGTGGTGGTTGGGTCCGATGGTATAGTACTCTCTTTGGTACGGGAGGTCCAAAATTGTCCAAACATTGAAAAAAAAAAAAAACTGTTTTGTATAATTGTATTGGATGCTGTAGTAGTTGGGGCCCAATTGAATATCCTATTAGAAGTTTATATTATTGGACTTAGAATAGTATTATTGGGCTTGAAATAATAACTAAACTAAATATAAAATTTAAAAATATCTGGGCCGATTGTACCCTACTTGAAAGTGAGACCCAGGGCGATCGCCCTGGGCCTCCGCCGGACCTGGTCATAATTGATTAATGAATTCATACTAATAATAAATTAACTCACCTGATATATGAATTACCCAAAAAATAGTGAAAGCTCAGCTCAATAGTATTACAAGACATTTGGATCTGGGAACTAGCTTCGCATTTTGCAGCCCAGCAATCGGGGATCAGCTTAAGGTACGAAACAAATTGCTAAAGCAAATGTACCAAATAGCTCACAATTTATAGCAAGAACGTGTACACATGGAACTAAAGAGAATATTGTACTTAAAAATATTGTTACTCTTCACCGTTACACCACGCAAGGGTAAATCAGACTAAAATAAAGAATTCACCGTCATTAGCGAAATTTTAGCTTGCACTAAGTATTTCGCATTTTAGTAAACTGAACATTACACTGATAGGTGTTTCGCACCAAACACAAATTACAACAAAAACTTTATATTACTTCAATGCTTTACAATGGTGCTGAACTACTATTTCACAACAATATGGCCGTCTCCAGGCCCGGCAGAGGCCCAGGGCGTCACTTTCAAGCGGGGCACCATCAGCCCAGCTATTTTCAAATTTTATATTTAGTTTAGTTACTATTTCAAGCCCAATAATACTATTCCAAGCCCAATAATATAAATTTCTAATAGGATATTCAATTGGAGCCCAACCACTACCAGCATCAAATAATAAACCATTAGATTAAAGTACGCATACCTCAGGCCTTTAAAACTTTGACCCCTAGTCAAGGGCACCAAAGACCACAATTTTATTTTTATTTTTTTGGCCCAGGGCTTTAAAACTTTGTGAGCGCCCTGGCCGTCTCAGGCTTGTTTGTTCAAAGTAACCAACAAGAGAAAGTTGAATCTTGCACTGCAACATTATAATTCTCTGCAATAAGAAAAACTGAGCAAAAAACACAAAATTAAAAGAGCATACAAGTTCAAAAGAGCATGCATAAAGAATGAATGAGAGGACCTTGTAATGGTGACAATTGTTGTGCTGTTATTTAACTCCAATCTCGTGAATATCAAAAGATGAAGCTGATGACAACACATCAATATCTGAGTTTTTCAGACCCTATATCCACCGTGAAAGGATAAAGTGTATAGTTAAAACTCAATTTCCTACATTATCATTGATTTTCTCATTCACAATATAGAAAAAAAAAATAAACCAAATTATATTGCCTCAGTTTAATCCAATAATATCAGTGCGTTGTAGCTTCTGCCAAGTAGGTTCCCCCTGCAAAACAGGGGCTTGACTCCACTACACCTCAAAAAGAGTGGATTGTATCATCAATGGCATTAAAACACTAAAAAAACAAATATTTTCACATTTTAAATTGAAAAATCAAGACCAAATAAAAGTTGGCAAATTGTCTCAGACGGATCCAGTAATTTCATGAATAGTGTAGTAACCGCAAGTAGGTTATCCGTGAAACAGGGTCTTGGGGCTGGCTACACCTAAACTAGGAGGATAATCATCACAAACTCCAATTTCTATCCACTAAAAATACACACATAGAAAACATCAACCAAAACAAATGTTTTAAACCCAAGTTAAAATTTTTGAACAATTAAAAGGCTCAGGGTATATAACAGCTTATCAATCAAGAATTTTCTGAAGCAGAACTGGCATATAGCTGTGTAATAAATCCTCATTGCCAAATATTGTTCTAAAAGAATCAAATAAAACAAATTATCCATATAAATCATTCAAATGCATAAAAAAAATGTCGGCTCATATCAAGAAATTCAACCATTTTTATCCTTTTACTTCATAGATCGCTCTCAGAAGCGCGGATAAAATATATAATCATAGCCTATCATTATTTTCAGAATTGATCAATCTATCAAAAATCAAAACTATAGCGGATGATTTTAGAGGCAGAACCATGGAAAAAAATACACCCCCACGTGTAACACCGCCGATTTAAATATCTGCCTCTATGACTAGCCCAGTATTCATTGCTATTGAAAACCAGCTAAAGGTGTGGAGAGGCACGTACATAAAAAAAATACAAATATAGACGTATGCATAAATATATTGAGAGAGAGTATGTTTAAAGGATATGTAGCCGTCGATTTGACACAGAACAGCCGTAAAAGAGAAAGCGGCGTGAACTGCAACACTTAACGGCGTCGCTTTAGCACAAGCATTGGGGCTTTCTTCGTCATTGTGAGTTTCAGAGAAGCCCGGGGTAGCGTCGTGCAGATTATTGTATCTAATTGATTCAAGGGAGTGAAGGAAGGAAGGAAAGAAAGATACGATTTTGGCGAAGAATGTGAGAAAAGAGAAACCCTAGTTCTAGATGCCAGGCTCTGGCCGTTGAGAGAATTGTGAAGATGTGATGGGAGGACCTCGTGTTTATATAGAGCTCAGTTGAAACCCTAAAAAAAACCCTAGTTACTACTTGCGAATTTGAATGATGGAGGCTGGATATGAGTCGGGTCCTCCGGCCCGTTTGGTTCTGTTTGCGCTAAATTTTAATGGGCTATCGGTTTACTATATTTATCCTTTACTTTTGATTAACATTTCTTGGCGAAAAACAATAGTAAATTATAAGGTCGAACTATAATTTATTTATTTTTAGAAAAATTTTGACATTAATCCACCGTGAAAATATGTATATTCACTCATAGTTTAAGTGGTTAGTTCACCTCCCTCCTACCTCAGTGATAAGGGTTCAATTTTCACTATGCATTCAGCATGTACGGATAGTTTTTTCTTCTTATTCTGGGAGTAGATATTCGGATCGCACATTTAATTATTGATCTTGACATATCCCGATAGTTATTAATTTTATAATTATAAAAATTATGAAAATAGATATCCGGTACGTTTAAGTATTGCTACAAATTATATATTATAAAAGAAATAAGGGATTTATCCTGTAAGTATTGCTATCACATCACATATTGTAGTGGTAGTGAAATAGTGAGATGAATCAATACTTAGATTGAAAAAATAAAACTTAGAATGGACTAAATGCGACTTCTTAGATTACAACTGCTTTTAGAGTTTATAATTTATGAAGATTGTAATAAGAAAGTTATATAATATTAGGGATGGTTCCGGTTCGATTCGAACCGAACCGATTGGTTCCTAATTAGAACCGGACAGTCTGGTTCCGATTCTAATTAAAACTGGGAATCGAACCGGAACCAGGCTGTCCTAGTTCCGATTTTACTTTTTTTAAAATTGGAACCGTCGGGAACTGGATTCGAAACTGCCAATTCTGATTCGATTCCCAATTCTAAAAATATATAATAATAATAATAATAATATAACCGTTGGGGCTGACAGGCCCTAACGGTTATATGGCCCAATAGCAAAATTGTCATAAGGCCAAATTTTTTTGTTTGAAAAAAAAAATTAATATAACCGTTGTTAGGCCCCAAAGGTTTGTTGGCTGCTTGCAGCCAACGGTTGGGGCTTGATAGGCTTCAACGGTTATATGGCCCAACAGCAAAATTGTCATTGAGCCAAATTATTTTGTTTGAAAAAAAAAATTAATATAAACCTCCCTCTCCCTCACATAATTTTTACAAAATTCTCTCTTATTCTTACTCTATAAAATTCTCAATTCTCTCAATCTTTTTTCAATTATTAATTTTTTCAATGGTTTTCGATTCAAAAAATCAGTCTCCTCCAGAGGCAAGCCTCCTCTGAATATTTAAGAAAATATAAAAAGACCGCATGATTCTTTATTCAATGAGTCAAATTATCATGATTTTCTGCAACAGTAAGCATATATGGAAGAATTGTACAATAATGAATTTCAAAATCCTAATTCTCCCGTACGTATTTCTGAACCTTTTTCCACTACTCAAGATCCCCATACCTAGTCTCACCCTGATACTAGCCAATCCTAAAATATGCCAAATTTTGGTAATGATTATGCAAAGAAGTATAAATTTGAACTATTTAAAGTTCATATAAAGAATATGGAAAAAGAACCCGGACAATGGGTCGTAAGTTGCAACTACTGTTTCAAAGAGTTAAAGTTGAATAAATCTGGAGGAAACGACTCATACTGAAAATACATCAACACCAATCATCCAGCCGAAGTAACCCGATCATGCGGACAACAACAAATTGTCAGGTACGCATCTCCTAACCATCTATTATTTAAATATAGTGATGCATGTAACAGAGAAGAATTAGCTAGGATAGTAGCTGTAGAACATTTACCTTTTAGTTTTGGGGAAAAATTAGGTCTTATAAATTATTGTCATAAAACCTTAAATCTCGCTACATGCAGGGTACCTAGAAATACTCTTAAATGTACAATGTATGATATTTATAAAAAAAGAGAAAAATAGCTTTATTTAAATATTTTAAAAGACTGTTTTTTTGTTTCTGTTTGTGCTGATATTTGGAGTGATCATTGACAAAAACATGCATATTTAGGTGTCACCTGTTATTTTATTGATGATGTAAAAAAAAAGTCTTCCATTTAGAGTTTTTGATGGTTCCCATACTGCTGATAATATATATATATATATATATATATATATATAAACTGATGAAAATTATTTTTGAAGAATATTTGATTGAAAATAAAATTTTTGCAATTGGTTTTAATAATGCTGTAAACAATACTATCACTAATCCACAATTATATACTTTATGTAACCCTTATTTTGACGGTAGATTTTTTCATCAAAGATGTATTTACCATGTGTACAAAATGGTTTACAAATACTTCAAGAATATATTAAACCAATTAGGGATGCTCTCCATTATTTTTGGAAATATCCTTGTAACATCCCGGATTTCGGATAATTAATTTTATATATGTGAAAATAAATTTTGAAATTGGAAGGGGTGTTAATGTAATTAAAAGTATGTTTATTTTTATGATTTCCAGGTGGACCAGACTGAATGGTCGAAAATGATGTATGAAAAATTGAAAATGGAGGCAGAGAGCATCGCGACCTGGTCACCGCGACCACAGGTCGCGATGGCTCGCTCTCGGTGAAAAACGCGATTTCTCCCAGTGAGCATCGCGACCAGTCACCGCGACCACAGGTCGCGATGAGCTGCTCGCGATGAAAATGTTGAATTCGGGCAGTGAGCAACGCGACCACCAGCGCGACCAAGGGACCGCGAGGTGTGCTCGCGATGAAGGCGGTGCGAACGTTCCAGTGAGTGCCGTGACCTGGTGGCTTGGCAGGTTATTATCGACGGTTTGTGAAGGGGTTTTCATCCATAGCAAGTCCGTTAACTAAGCTACTGCATAAGAATGTCAGATTTGAGTGGACTGATAGATGCCAGGCAGCTTTTGACAGATTGAAGGCAATGCTTGTTGAGGCTCTAGTTCTGATTCAGCCTGTTTCAGGTAAAGACTATGTGATTTATAGTGATGCCTCACATCATGGTTTGGGATGTGTATTGATGCAGGAAGGCAAGGTGGTTGCATATGCGTCCAGACAGCTGAAAAATCATGAACAGAACTATCCGATTCATGATCTGGAACTTGCAGCCATAGTCTTCGCTTTGAAAATATTGAGGCATTACTTATATGGTGAGAAGTGCTACATATACACATATCACAAGAGTCTGAAATATCTGCCTACCCAGAGAGAGCTTAATTTGAGACAGAGACGATGGATGTAGTTGATTAAAGACTATGACTGTATAATCGACTACCATCCAGGGAAGGCGAATGTAGTTGCAGATGCTCTGAGCAGAAAAGCATTGTTTGCTCTGAAGGCTATGAACGTGCAATTGCAGCTGAATCCAGATAGTGCATTGGTAGTGGAATTGGTATGCAGATCTAGTTTGATTCAGCAGATTGCAGAGAAACAGAAGCAGGATGCTAGAATTCAGATAATATGTTAACAGATTTCAGAAGGGAAGCATCCGGACTTCTCAATCAGAACTGATGGTATTGTGTGTTTCAGAGACAGGATTTGCATTCCAGACGATGAAGAATTGAGAAAAATGATCCTGACAGAGGCACACAGTAGTTCGTATGCGATGCACCCAGGTAGCACAAAAATGTACGGAGACTTGAAAACCCAGTATTGGTGGTCTGGTATGAAAAAGGATGTGGTGAAATTTGTAAATAGATGCATGACTTGTCAGCAGGTAAAAGCTGAACACCAGGTTCCATCAGGATTGTTACAACCAATAGCAATACCTGAATGGAAATGGGATCGTATCACAATGGATTTTGTCACTGGATTGCCACTCACCCGGACTAAACACGATGCAGTATGGGTTATAGTGGACAGATTGACGAAGTCAGCACATTTTCTACCTGTCAGAACCGACTATTCCCTGGATCGACTGGCAGAATTATATATCAGAGAAATAGTCAGACTGCATGGAGTACCTGTATCCATAATATCAGATAGAGATCCGAGGTTTACATCCAGATTCTGGAAGAAGTTTCAAGAAGCCTTGGGTACTCGACTGAGTTTCAGTACAGCCTTCCATCCGCAGACAGACGGACAATCAGAAAGGGTAATTCAGGTGCTTGAAGATATGCTCAGGAGTTGTGTAATTGACTTTGAAGGAAGTTGGGCGGATCATCTCCCATTGATTGAATTCGCCTACAACAACAGTTACCAGTCGAGCATAGCTATGGCACCGTATGAGGCACTGTATGGAAGGAAATGCAGGACTCCAGTATACTGGACAGAGTTAGGAGAAGACAGGTTAGTAGGCCCAGACTTGATCAGACAGACTGAGGAGAAGGTGAAGATTATCAAAGACAGATTGAAAGTTGCTTCTGACCGACAGAAATCATATGCAGATCTGAAAAGAAAAGAGATAGAATATGAAGTCGGTGAGAAAGTATTTCTGAAAGTATCTCCGTGGAAGAAAGTGCTTCGATTTGGCAGAAAAGGTAAGTTAAGTCCTAGGTTTATTGGGTCATACGAAATCATTGAACGTGTGGGACCAGTAGCCTACAGACTTGCTTTACCTCCAGAATTAGAAAAGATTCATAATGTGTTTCATGTGTCTATGCTGAGGAGATACAGATCTGATCCTTCCCACAGAGTTCAGGCCGAAAGTATTGAAATCCGATCAGACCTGACATATGAAGAGGAACCAGTGCAGATTCTTGATCGGGAAATCAAAGAGCTAAGAAATAAAAGAGTGCCACTGGTAAAAGTCCTCTGGAGGAACCATAAAGTAGAAGAGGCTACTTGGGAGAGTGAAGAAACGATGAGACAGCAGTATCCGCAACTGTTTCATTAAGGTAAATTTCGAGGACGAAATTTCTTAAAAGGGGGAGAATTGTAACATCCCGGATTTCGGATAATTAATTTTATATATGTGAAAATAAATTTTGTAATTGGAAGGGGTGTTAATGTAATTAAAAGTATGTTTATTTTTATGATTTCCAGGTGGACCAGACTGAATGGTCGAAAATGATGTATGAAAAATTGAAAATGGAGGCAGAGAGCATCGCGACCAGTCACCGCGACCACAGGTCGCGATGAGCTGCTCGCGATGAAAATGTTGAATTCGGGCAGTGAGCAACGCGACCACCAGCGCGACCAAGGGACCGCGAGGTGTGCTCGCGATGAAGGCGGTGCGAACGTTCCAGTGAGTACCGCGACCTGGTGGCGCGACCACAGGTCGCGACGACGGTCGCGGCAGCCGAAAAATATAAAAAAAAAGAGTGGCTTCTCGCAGAAGCCAGAAAACAGAACAGCAAGAAGAGAGAGGAGAGACCGAGGAAAGAAAGAAAAGAAAGGAGAGAAAGAAGAAGAAGAAGAAGAGAGAGAGAAGAAAGAAGAAGAAAGAGAAGGAAGAAGAAAAGGAAGAAGAAGAAGAGGAAAGAGAGAAAGAAAAGTGCAGGAGAAAGGAAAAAGGAAAAGAAAATCGTGGAACCGTGATTTGCCGAAAGGAAACGGATTCCAGGTAGGTGTACTTTCGTATTCGGAACCTTTACGAAAAGTATTTTCGTTTTCGTTTTCGATTTCGTTGAAAGTTCTCGTTTTCGATTTTCGTAGGAAACTTGTTTATTTTATATGTAAAATCGATGATTGATATATCTATTGTTGATTTTGGAATGATTTTATGATAGATCGTATTTTGATTGTGTTTTCGAATATTTCGATTTCGTTAACAATACTTGATTTAGATTTTCGTATAACTATTGATTATTTTTCGTGAAGGGAATTGTGTGACTTGTATGTTTATTGAGTAACTATTGTGAAAGTTATTGTGAATCTAGTTTATCGGAAACGGCCCTAGGATACTTAGACATAGAAATGGATATAGGAGGTTGGTATACCAGCTGGGTTTACTGAGCAGTACTGCGCCATTATTGATTGCTATTGATGATTATTATGTACCTTCTCATGGATTCGTCCAGAGGCAGGGAGACACGTACCTCCTCAGGATTCGTCCTGGGGGTTGGGAGCCACGTACCTTCCTAAGGATTCGTTCCTGGGATAGGGAGTTATGTACCTCTCTAGGTTCCGTACCCACGGTCCTAGAGTAGGGAGATACGTACCACTCTTAGGATTCGTCCTAGGTGGGAGTTTGACCCATATTCCAGTCCTAGTATGTTGGGTATTCTAGCGGGCCAGGATTGAAGTGATTTGACAAGTGAATTGAGAAATCTTTATCCGTTGATTTTACATATTGATTTTATTCTTGAGATTTATGTAATTCTAACTGCTTTAGGATTTAATTTTGAAGCTAAGTTTAATTTGAAATTGATTAGAGTTGAAATATATAATTATTGTGATTTGTTTATTATTAAAAGTTATTTATGATTTTTATATTGAGTTTAGTGTACACCCACTAAGCTTTATGCTTAGCGCGTTAGTTTTGTTTCTAACGCGTAGGTACTAGGGATCTTGAAGAGGCAAAGGACTGAAGAGAAGCTTCCTGCAGACAGAAGAGTAGAATCACAACTTTTGGGTAGATATTTATGTTTAAGTGTACTATATTTGATAAGCATGCATATACAGAGAAGTTGTATATATGTTTGTAATATGTTTTGTAATTAAATTAATTTAATGATTTCTGTTTTTCATTTTAGACGGTTTATAAATATTGACTTTTGAATTATTTTATTTTATAAACTGTTTGTGGAAGTCGCACTAAACGGCAGAGTGCGCAATAGTTTGAAATTGATATTGAAGTGTTGTTGAGAATGTGTATTTGATTTGAATTTGTGAAAAACAGGTTTTGGAAAGTTCGAAAAACAAACGGAACTCTGCCCAAATTTTATAAAAATCATTTTATTGAATGGGCTCACTCGAAAACGATTTTTAAAATAATAAACTCTATGGTTTCCAATGAGTCGAAAATTTGTTTTATGGGCTCACAATGATTTTGAAATGTATATGAATTTAGAAAGTATTGAAAACCGTGTAGCGCTCCCTGGGTCGGTCCGGCCGGGTCGGGTCGGGGGGTGTTACAATCCTAGTACCATGAAATAATGGGTTAGATTTACAAATCTCATAGGAAGGATCCAATTAGATTTTCTCGTGATGTTCCAACTCATTGGAACTCCACGTATAAATTACTTTGTGAAAATTAAGAATATATAGAATTATTAGTTAATTTTATGTAATATAATATAGTAGTATTAATTTGTATCCTATGCAATGAAATGTTTGTACAAAAATTTATAAATTATTAAAAGTTTTTAATGATGCTACTAATACTTTATCTGATATTTATTATCCTACTACTATACTACACATTTATTTTTTATAGAAGCCTTTAATATTGTTGGTGCATTTTTTGAGTGTGCAAATGATGATTTATTAGTTAATTGTGTTCAAGTTATGAAATTTAAATGATTAGATTATTATAAGAATATTCCTATTATTTATGCAATTGCTTTATGTTTTGACTCTAGGGTCTCGTTTGGTACGCAGGATTGGATTGGACTGGACTATTTTATAGGATTGAATTGGACTGAGATTGGATTGGATTGGATTGGATTAATATAGTACTATCCACCGTTTGGTGTAATATAGGATATGACTAAAATAGTGTGATTCTATATTTAGAATGATTTGGGATTGGACTAAAAATAACGTAATGAAATGTTTATTAAATGACTAAATTATAACTAAATTTAAATATAATTAGTCTATTGAAACGTAAATTTATTTTTTTAAAACAAAATAAAATAATATAAAATTTAATTTAAATAATATTAATATATTGGTAAATTAAGTTTTAAAAAAATATTATAAATCCAATTCAATTTTATTAAAAATCACGATGAAAGTTTACAATTTTAAAAATAAAAGTTTACTTTAATTTTTTTTAAATGAAAAGTTTATTATGAGAAGTATAAAAAGTATACATATTAATGGTTATTAATTTTAATTAAATAAGTGTTGAGAGAGAAGTGTGTTATGAGAGATAGAGAGAGAAGAGAATAAGAAATCATTAGTGATGAAGGAGGGTTTAATAAAAAAAATAAAAAAATATTTTTTTATTAGTCCCGAGACTATCAGTGATAAGGGGTGGAGTGAATTTATATAGTCCGGTCAACATGAGACTATTTTAGTATACGAGATTATGAATGTAACATCCCAAATTTCGAGTAATTAATTTTGAATATGTGGATAAAATATGTATGAGTTGAGGGGTGTAAAACGTAATTAAATGTATGTTTATTTTTATGGTTTCCAGGTGGACCAGATGGAACGGTCCAGAACTGATACATGAAGAAAAAGGGAGTGAAAAACTAGGGCAGTGTGTACCGCGACCCCTCACCGCGACCACAGGTCTCGATGAGCTGCTCGCGACGAAAAATGGCATTTTCGGGCAGTGAGCAACGCGACCTGGTCACCGCGACCACAGATCGCGATGACTGGCTCGCGATGAAAAAGTGAAAATCCTGGCAGTGAGCATTGCGACCAGGGTACCGCGATGGGTGATCGCGATGAAGGCGGTGGAGTTGCTCTAGAGAGCAACGCGACTTGGTGGCGCGACCATAGGTCGCGACGACGGTCGTGACGACTGAAATTTTATAAAAAAAATAAGTCATCGCAGAACTCACCAGAAAACAGAAAAGGGAGAAAAGGGAGAAAAGAGAGAGACCGAGAGAGCAAGAGAGAGAAAGAAAAGAAGAAGAAGAAGAAGAAGAAGAAGAAGAAGAAGAAGAAGAAGAAGAAGAAGAAGAAGAAGAAAAAGAAAAAGAAGAAGAAGAAGAAGAAGAGGAAGAGAAGAAGAAGAAGAGGAAGAGGAAGAAAAGAAGAAAGGAAAAGAAAAGAGAAAAAGGAAAGATAAAGGAAAAAGGAAATCCAGAAAAAAAACTGTGCGAAAAACGGAAACCAGGTAGGTGGACACTCCTTTTCGAAACCTTTGTGATTTTATTTTGTGTTTTTGAGTTGAATATGAGATTTGTTTTGAGTATTTGATAAATATATGTTCATACGTTTATTGATTAGAATATTTTGATTTCATTGAAATGAATTATTGCAGAATATTGTATGAAACAAATCATATAATTTTCAAGAAATTAAATACATATGTTTTACGAATATTGTCTGAAATTGAATTTGTTGTATTAAATTAAGATTTGAGAGTAATAATTGTTGATTTCGAAAGAAACAGAAGGATTTGATAGGAAATTTCTGAATTGTGTATTACGAATATTGTTTGCAAATTGTGATGCTTGAATTTCATTTTGATTTGTGAATTATTGTTGATTAATTTGAAAAAGAATATAACAAGCTCGGATTGTTGCATCTCGCGGGGCAAACCTGGCAAGGTCCAGTTTAGGCGAATCCCGGAGATAGACATTGTATCGTTATTCATGACTGCTACATCTCGCGGGGCAAACCTGGCAAGGTCCAGTTTAGGCGAATCCCGGAGATAGCCATTGTACTGATATCCATGACTGCTGCATCTCGCGGGGCAAACCTGGCAAGGTCCAGTTTAGGCGAATCCCGGAGATAGCCATTGCACTGATATCCAGGATTGTTGCATCTCGCGGGGCAAACCTGGCATAGTCCAGTTTAGGCGAATCCTGGAGATGGATATTACACTGATATACATGACTGTTATATCTCGCGGGGCAAACCTGGCTTAGTCCAGTTTAGGCGAATCCCGGAGGTGAACGTTACACTGATGGTATAGATGTAGAAATGTATGATGAGTGTACGGCCAGAATAGAAAGATTTATATAAATAAAATGTTACAGAATAAATAAAATGATTATAAAAGAACTGAAAACTAAATGTTGTATGCTTTACTGATTGAATTTAGATGCTTTTATTAAACTGTTTTTATATGATTTCTTTCAGTGAGAAAGTTGAAAATTGAAATGTTTTTTTTACGATCATATTGGAATATTTTTATTATGAAATGATTATTGATTTTGATACTTGAGTTGAGTGTATACCCACTAGGCATTATTGCTTAGCGCGTTGATTTTATCACGCGCAGGTATCAGAGACACAAAGGGAAACAAAGAATAGAGAAGAAGTAACAGCAGATTGAAGGTCCAGAGTCACAGTTTCTTTTGAGTAGTTACAATTGAAGTTGAATTGTATATTGTATTTTATGAAGTATGCATATACATAAATCTGTAATTTGACATGTATAGATATGTGTTGTAAGAAGTGCTTTATGATTTATATTCTGTTCACATGTTTGTAAATATTAATGATATATGTTTTATTTGAAACTGTTTGGAAGTCGCACTAAACGGCAGAGTGCGCATTGATTTGAAAATTTGGATATAGAAGTGTTGGATTTATATTGTATTATATTTGTTTTATTGAAAACAGGTTTTGGGAAATCCGAAAAATAGAGGAAACTCTGCCGAAATTTTTAAAACTGTATTTTCAATGGGCTCACTAGACAAACATTTTTCACCTACAAATTGATACGATTTTCAATGGTTTGAAATGTAATCAGTGAATTTAGAAAGTTTTGAAAATCCGGTAGCGCTCCCTGGGTCGATCCAGTCGGGTCGGGTCAGGGGGTGTTACAATGAATCTCATGTCTGTGCATTGCACTAAACACAGGATAGAGACTAAAATAGTCCAATCCCGAGCTGATCCCGTATACCAAACATGACCTAGATCTATATTAGATAATTTACTTGAATATTATACTATTTATTATCAATATTTAGAGATAAATGATGTTGATATTGTTAGTATATTTAATAATTGTATGATGAATATTTTACTATATACGGTTCATCATTGAACATTAATGTTTAGAATCCCGAAAAATATTCTCAAAATAAAGTCACATCCACATTTAAGAAGTTAGGGTTCAGTCTGTTATTAAAACAAATAAAGAAAATGCAGATTGGGTCTTCATCAACCTCTACTTCAAAGGTTGATGTTTACTTAAATACTGCATTCGAGTTTGTAGAGAACGATGACTTCAACATTCAATAGTGGTGGAGGGATCATGAGAAATTTTTTTCAATTTTGGCTATCATAGCCAAACAAATTCTTGGAACCCTGTCTCGACCGTGGCAGTGGAACAAGAATTTAGCGGCGGCGGAAATGTTCTGGACGAGAGACTATCATTGTTGAGTTCAGACTCAATTGAGGTCTAGATATGTGTTGATGATTGAACCAATGAGCAAATGAGGCAGCAAAAAATGGACCAACCATCCGATGACAACAATTTTTTTGACAACGATGATACCATGGGCACCAAAAGAACGAGTGAAGATTCAAGATCAGTAAATAAAAGGTAAGAGAATTACGTGAGCTTTGATTACTTCTAGAGGATACGTAGGCAGTTTAATTGAGGTAAAATTAAGTGCAAACCCAAATTTTTTTATTTTTTATTTATTTATTTTACTTTTATGATATTATCGTAATTTTATTTAAATTTTATTGTAGCTTTAGGTTCGAGGTTACCCACTTTTAATTTTTTTAGAATATTGTAATATTTTAATTTTATCTTTTTAAATATTTTAAAAAAAAAATGGGTACCGATTCCGAAACCGACTCTGAAACCGAAACCAGAATTGGTACCCCATAATTCCGGAATTGTGGCCATCCCTATATAATATCAAACTTTCTCTCTCATTTTATAATATAAAAAGATTACTGTAACATCCCGGATTTCGGGTAATAAATTTTTGATATATATGAAATATGTGAAAATAAATTTTACTATTTGAGGGGGTGTAAATGTAATTAAATGTATGTTTATTTTATGATTTCCAGCGGACCGGATTGAATAGTGAAAAATGAAAAATAAAAAAAATAAAAAAAATTGGAAAACTGGACCAGAGAGTATCGCGACCTGGTCACCGCGACCACAGGTCGCGATAGCTCGCTCGCGATAGCTCGCTCGCGATGAAAATGGCAAAACCTGGCAGTGAGCATCGCGACCAGCCACCGCGACCACAGGTCGCGATGGACTGCTCGCGATGAAATTATCAAAATCGGGCAGAGAGCAGCGCGACCACTCGCGCGACCAAGGCGCGCTCGCGAGGAAGGCGGTGCGCGCACTCCAGTGAGCATCGCGACCTGGTGCCGCGACCACAGGTCACGACGGCGGTCGCGGTAGCGAAAAAAATATATAAAAAAAAGAAGAAGTTTCTCGCAGAAGCGAGAAAACAGAACAGAAGAGAAAGAGAGAGAAAGAGCCGAGAAAAAGAGAGAAAAGGAGAGAAAAGAGAGAAGAAGAAGAAGAAGAAGAAGAGAGAAGAAGAAGAAAGAAAAGAAAAGAAAAAGAGGAAGAAGAGGAAGAAGGAGAAAGGAAAAAGAGAAGGGAAAGAAATCGTGGAACCGCGGTTGGTCGAATGAAAAACGGTACCGAGGTTGGTGTACTTTCGATTTCGAAATCTTTACGAAAAGTATCTCGTTATTGTTTTCGTTTTCGTTTCCGTTTTCGTTTTCGATTTCGTTGAAGTTTCACGTTTTCGATTTTCGTAAGAAACTTGTTTATTTATATGAAAAATTAATGATTTATATATATCTATTGTTGATTTGGAATGATTTTATGATAGATCGTATTTGGATCGTGTTTTCGAATATTCCGATTGTTACGATTTGTGAGGAATACTTGATTTAGTTGCTTGCATGACTATTGTTTATGATTTGTAATTTATTGCGAATACTTGAAAATCGTTTATTGTAACGGCCTTAGGATACTTAGACATAGAGATGGATATAGGAGGTTGGTATACCAGTTGGGTTTTACTGAGCAGTACTGCGCCGTTATTATTATGTGATTGTTGTTGCGGGGCAATCTCGGACAATCACACCGATTTTAGTGATCGTTGTTGCGGGGCAATCTCGGACGATCACAATGATACTAACGATTGTTGTTGCGGGGCAATCTCGGACAATCGCGATGATATTAGTGATTGTTGTTGCGGGGCAATCTCGGACAATCACGTGATATCAGTGACTGTTGTTGCGGGGCAACCCCGGACGTCACATTGACCCATATTCTAGTCCTAGAATATTTAGTATTCTAGTGGGCCAGAATTGATTGAAATTGAAAAGTGAACCGAATGATTTTATTGATAGCATTCATTATCGACTTCATTATTGAAATTAAAGTAATTGGAATTGTTTAATGCTTTGATTTTCGAAATTTAATTGTTTTGAAATGCAATAGAAATGGAATTGTTTGGAAATATTTATATTGTGATTTATTTAATTGAGTTTTTAGTACACCCACTAAGTTTTATGCTTAGCGCGTTAGTTTGTTTCTAACGCGTAGGTACCAGGAATCCAGAGGAGGCTAGAGACTGAAGGAAGAGCAAGTTGCAGACCGAGTCACAGAGATTGTACAGTTGGGTAGCTATATTTTTGTTATGTGTATATATATTATGAAAGCATGCATATACAGGGAATTTGTAAATACGTTTTGTAAAATGTTTTGTAATTAACTAGTTTATGATTTCTGTATTTTATTATCAACATGATTGTAAATGTTTAAGTCTGATTTGTTTTTATTTTATAAACTATTTGTGAAAGTCGCACTAAACGGCAGAGTGCGCAACTGTTTGAGAGTGCTATAGAAGTGTTTGTGAAAAATGTGAATTTTGGATTGTTTTGTGTAAAAGCAGGGTTTTGGAAAGTCCGAAAAACAAACGGCACTCTGCCGAATTTTCGTGAAAAGTTTAATTATTTTTATGGACTGACAATGATTTTTGAAACTTATAAAACTATCTGTTTTATGGGCTCACACTGATTTTGAAATATAAAAAGAACGTTTTGGAAAGTGCGTGTAACGCTCCCCGGGTCGGTCCGGCCGGGTCGGGTCAAGGGGTGCTACAATTACAATTTACATGTGATAATGACGTGTCATATCACAAATAAGAAATGGTAAAAGAAACAAGTATGGACAGAAAGAGGTGACCCATCAAAGAGCTTGCATATTGTTGCCTTGATACAACCAGAGTTAGTGAGACCTTAAGAGTGCGTTTGGTACATGAGACAGGACAAGACAATGTGGGATAAGTTGTTCATGTCCCATATTTGGCGCGTCATGGACGTTGGACAGCATTAGATAACGTGGGACAAAAAATCCAAAATCTTGTCCCATGTCAGACCTTCGAACAACTAGTCCCATGACATGGGACAAGGTCGAAAATGACTCATATACTCTTATTTATTTTAAAAATTACAAATAAACCATCCTATATAAAGAAAAAAAAAATCTAAATTTTGTTTCTCTTATCAGAAATCTCACCTAGCCAAAACTCTCCCTTTCATCCGTCGCTCATCTCCTATCTTGCACCTCTATTCTCTCTTGCACCTCTTCTCTCTCATCCGCCGCCCTTTGCTGCACCACTGCTCTTCCACCGGCCGTCCTCTTCCGCACCAGTGTCGTTCTTCCCCTTGTCAAGCCATCTCTCTTCGCCGCTTGCTAGTAAGCTCTTCTTCTCTTATGTACTCACCCAAAATTTTCTTTTTTCTCTTTTGGTATTAAATCGATTATACCAGGAGAGTTGACTCGATTAGTTAACATGCATCTTCATCATTTGACAAATCTTTATTAAACATTCTAAGAATCAGGTGTCTTGAACTAAAAATACACATTAATCTGAAGAAATCATGAAGGATGATGATTCCTGGAGGTTTCCAAAAAGCTGGTTTATTAAGATTCTTCATGTCTTCTTCTCTGTACTTTAGAAAGCACTTTTACTTTAAAAAAAAAAATAATAATAGGCACCCACATCAAGTTGCGTGCATTATATTAAGAAAGATATATACGGAGATGATGACAATTGCCACTACTAGTAAGGAGTGCTTCAATAATTCTAAAAGTGATTTTCTATCTTTTGATTCTGAGTGAGAAAAAATATACCTGTATCCTACCTATCAATCATCATGATTGATATCAAACATATCTCCTTTAAAAAAAAAATGCACAATTATTATACAAAAAATAAAGAGTACCGTGACTTAAGCTAAAAATACACACACACACACACATACACATACACACACACATATATATATTATTTATTCAAAACTTACCCGTATTTCTTGAATTGCTGTTGTAAATGATTAGATTGTTATTGTATTTATAAGTGAAGAAAACTTCACTGCAGGTTACCAAGTATTCTGATTTTCTTATTTTTAGATTGTTTTGTGGATGCTAACTCTAGTATATATAACTATTTGTACATTGTCAAGATATGGATGAACGTGACAATCAATTGATAATACTCGTTAGAGCATGGAGGCTTTACGCACACATGATGATGTGTTTTACTACGGCCTTTATTTATTTAATTGAACACAATAGAGTACAAGTAGAAATGAGGAATTTAGGTCAACGGGCATTTTCTAGATTCCATATTAGGTCAAAAGAAATACAATGTATCACACGTGTAAGTGATACTAATTGTATATGGGAATTGCGAATGGATAGGAATGCCTTTGCAATGTTGTGAGAATTGCTAAAAATTCGTGGGGGGTTATTAGATGATCGTAATGTCACTATTGAGGAGCAAGGTGCTATTTTTGTAAACATATTAGCACACTATAATAAAAATAGAAGTATTCAAGTTAGATTCTATAGGTCTGGTGAAACAATCAGTCGGTATGTCCATTGAGTTTTGCGTGCATTGTTGCATTTGGAAGACGTCCTGTTTGTCAAACCAACTCCAGTTCCAGATGATTGTACAGATTCGAGGTGGAGATGGTTTAAGGTATCAATCAAAACATATCATTTATATACATTACATAAAATTTATGTTACCCATATAAAACATGAATTGTCTTTTGTTTTTAGGGTTGTTTAGGAGCGCTGGATGGAACATACATACAAGTGACTGTACCTGAGATTGATAAACCAAGGTATCGAACAAGAAAGGGACATATAGCAATCAATGTATTAGGCGTATGCACTCGTGATTTGAAGTTTGTATATGTCTTATTTGGTTGGGAGGGCTTGCTACTGATTCTAGAGTTCTTCGGGATGCCATTACTAGACATAATGGATTGAAGGTCCCATTTGGTAAGATATAAACAACTAATATCACTTATTTTAATTATTTGGTTGCTAACAACTAACATGTGTAGTTATTATAGGTAACTATTACTTGGCCGATGCGGGGTATACAAACGGTCAAGGTTTTCTTGCACCATATAGAGGTACACGATATTATTTACAAGAATTGGCGGACTTTGATCGTGTACCTAGGAATCACGAGGAATATTTTAATATGAAGTACTCACAAGCTAGGAACATTATTGAGAGGTGTTTTGGGTTATTGAAGAAACGTTGGGCTATTCTACGAAGTCCCTCTTTCTATCTAATTAGATATCAAGGCCGCATGGTCATAGCTTGTGATTTACTTCATAATTTTATTAGAATGTACATAGAAGTTGATCCTGAGGAATATACACCCGTCACACTTGATGATTTGCCTATTGGAGAAGACGTACCAAATGAGTCAGAATTGATTGATGTAGTTGAAAGTAGCGATGAATGGAGTCAATGGAAAGATGGTCTAGCTGATGAGATGTTTAATGCTTGGATATTGCATAGAATTTAGAGAGATTTTATCAATATTATTGTTGAACATTTTTATTATTATTTTTTTTGTCAAACATTGTTGAATTTCGGATATTCTTTCCATGCTTTATTCCTAATTAAATACATTATTGTACCTTATTTATAATTACTATTGGTGTTGCCTAAATTCATGCAAATTTGTGATTTATCTTGTATCAACATTGCTGATGCATATATGTGATGTTGTTTCTTTTCCTTTTTGAAATAAATTGTTTAACTTTATTAATTCTGTTAAATAATCATATGTGTATTATGTCATAGGAAAATTCGATATGGCAGATAGACGTAATTGGACACTTGAAGAAGAGGATATACTGATTAACATCCTCGAAGAGATTGTTGCTAACGGTGGTAGATGCGATACAGGTAATTTTAGGTCTGGTGTTTATGAACAGGTTGTTTCAAAGATGCGTGAAAAAATTGAAAACATTAACATAACGGCAAAACACGTGCAAAACAAAATGAAACGTATGAAAAATAAATATTCAGCAGCTTATGATATGCTCAACACAAGTGGGTTCGGTTGGGATGACGCACGCAAATGTGTTACTATTGACAGTCCTGACATTCTAGAGACATACTTGAAGGTCAGTGGTTATATTAATTCTATAAAGTAAACAATTAATAGTATTATTGTTGTGTAAAATAATTTAAAATTTCTAACATATATATGTTTTTTTTTTTTCCTAGAAACATCCTAACAAGAATTATACAGCTAATAGACCATTCTCACACTATGAACGACTGATAATAGTGTTTGGGAAAGATCGAGCAACAGATAGTATGGTCGAATCTACAGCAGATGCTTTGGATCAAATCGGACTGGAAAAATGATGAAATGGTTCTCAACTCTAACAATGCCCTCATTTATGGCTAGTTTGTTCAACAACAACAACAACAACAGACTGAACAATGCAAGTGTAGCTAACATAGTAAACAACGAAGAGGAGACACTGAACTCCATTATCTATTTCCCCGTATCACCCTGATACATTTTGGTCGGAAACTTTAGCTATGACTACAAATGCTGATTCTAGAAGTATTAACAAGTTCCAAAATGGTGTCGACAAAGGCAAAGTGGACGGAGCTTGTTCTTTTTCGAGGCCATATCAAGTTCAAAGGATGGTTGTGACTACATTACATAGGCTACAAGTGTTCTAGGCAAATATCACATACACAAATTGAATAAATTATAAGTTTAGGTACAGGGCACAGGATTCACAGTATATAAATTCAGTCAGTCATATGAGAGACCTTTAAAAAAAAGGAGCTTCAATATCTACAATGATGAATTCTTCTTGCCACATTTTCGCGGCAAGCAAACACAATATTTACCACTTTCGGAAGTACAGATGTACCAGTTAAACCAAACACATGAACCCCAAAAGGGATTATAATTAAGCTTGCTTAAGCTCAACATTCAAATTTTGATGGGTCTTAAACAAAATGTCTTCTCTTGCATCTCTCATGAAAAAGTTTAACAGGAAGATATAGTTTATCAAATTTATCAGTGCAAATTGAAGTGTTGGACTTCTGGGTTCCCTTCAGTGGCTTAAATGAAACTTTGTGTGCGTGTTTTAAGAGATGAATTGTAGGAAGATAGACCACTTTGTGCCAATGACAAGCCGATATTCCACGTATGTGTGGTTTGTGCCATTGATTATAAATGGACCTATAATTGGTTACAAAAATTCACAAAAGTGAATTCTCTTACCTCCACAAGGTGCAAACACAAAGCACACAGTACCTGTGATTAAATGTTCCCATTAAGATGTACTCATTTTGCGAATCACATTCAAAATGTACTCATTTTAAGATGTACTCATTTTGAGTGATGTGATTGTGCACAATAGGTTCAAATTGTAGACAAAAAGGAAAGTAAACTAATATCTAAACATTGAAGTTTATACCTCAAGAAATTAACACCACATTGACGGTGCAGGTACTTACTGTGAGTTCTTTCAAAACAGACAACTACTCTTGCAATGCTAAACAAAGGTAACGAGTGAGATTCTTTGCCCTCATACTATCATCCATGTCAAGTGCCGGTACCCAGCCCACTTTGCAGCTACACGGATTCCGATGGCCAGGGCAGCACCCAGCAATGGCAATGGAACTCTCCTATCTGTTGCTAAGACTTCAATTTCCCCCTTTCCTTTTGAAAGTTTCTTGGAATGGTGATAAATAGCTAGAGCTAGATATGAAGCAATTGTCACAAACCTAACCCAGGGCTCTCCAACAGCAGCTAGCACAGCTGCAACAGGTAATGCAGAGGTAACATCATCCCTCTTTTTAATTAATCGTGAGAAACCATATATCCCCAGCAGCAGTGTCCAGAAGAATGGCTCAGAGATGTAGCCCCTTACAGCTGCATAGCCAACTATGCCAGATACTGTGAGAACATATGGTTGGTTGCTAATGGAGTTTGGAGCTGTGGCTTCTGCAATGGCTAGAACTGCTGATGCAAGCATGATAACCACAGTCAGTTCAGGGATAGGAGTATATGCCACTATCCCAGAATAAAAAGCTCGAATGGCGTAGATTGCAGTCTCTATACTTTGGATCAGGGAAGTAATTGGATCCCCTATGAAATGGAAGATAAAGGCCAACGCAAGTTTTAAGAGGTATCCAACAAAACGAACAATACCGAAGGCAGCCTTTCTCCAGTTAGATAGTTCGAACAAGACTGCGCGCCATGTATACACAAGGAATACAAGTGCTGCACATTTATTCCAAATAAAATGCATTTATTAGCTTCAGCATAATCTTTCAATTAAAAATTTCCTATTCTTATTCTATACATGAGAAGAAACTTAGGGTACTAAACAAAAAAGAACATAAACAAACACAAAATGCACAATCAAAACGACAAAATCCTACTCGGGTCACCAATAACTTAAAAGAATCAGTGCAAGCTTCCATTAGAGCATCAATAAGTCTCCATCAGAATGTCATAAGATATAATTAAAGAGTTTACAGGTAGTATTTTGCAAGAGCCAAAAGATATATCATTGTTTCGATATTTTTGTGATAAGATATATGAAAAGTTTTGTTCACATTTAAAAGAAATAATTGGTACATCAAAAATAGATTAAAATCATCACATATTAAAGCTCATGAATCCTTTATCCTAGCAAGGTAGTATTGGGGCAGGCAAGATAATGGCACCTGAAGATGGGGCTTGGGTTGGCTTCTTAACAACAAGAATAATAAGAAAATTTCTTAATCATATAATGAGAGTTAACTGACCATATGTCAGCTCAGCTCCCATATCATTCAACTCTCATGACGTAAGACCTTTCTACGTCTGGACCATCATTTTCAGTGCATGACGAAATATCAACCTTATTTCCAGTCTAAATCTGCTCTGGGTCATGCTGCCCAGAGTCCATCTAATACTCTCCCTCTTCATATTTCCGCTACCCCAGAAAAGCCTTGGCCTGCTCTCTCTCTCTGTCTCTCTCTCTCGATAAATGGTAGGAGCTGTATTAAGTGAAGACACACTAAAATAGCACAAGATGATAGCTAACCAAACACCTTCAAAATATTCAGACCACCATAGTTTGAATAGGAAGCTTTAGTTAAGAATCTCGTGTATGAAAATGAAAAGTCCAACCTTACAAGGAACTAACAGACCATCAAGACTAGTAGGGAAAAAAAAATTTGTGAACGTAAACTACTTCCAGGAAGCTTTATTACAAAGAATTTCACTCCATGCTTTGTTTTCTTCTTCTACAAAAAGCTCATCATACAAAGTAGCAAACCGCTTCCTCATTAAGTTTCTTCATAATCATACCATGATATGTTTCATTATTGAAATATACAACATTGTGTGCTTGCACATTGTGCAAAATTTTCTTTCAGAAATATTCAACAAATACGGCGAATGAAATTGTAAAAATTTCCATTTGTAAAATTCAATCCCACAGTATCAGTCCATGATAAAATTGAAAGCATATATCGAGCTGAAAAAAAAAAAAAAAAAAAAAGACAACCAAAAACCTTGCTTTCATTTACTGTCGTATTGTTTTAATCTAGATTTTTGCAAACCAGAGGGACAAAACAAAGCATCATAAGTCATAAGTCAACGTAAAATTACCCAAATTAAAGAGAGAAACAAAGAGTGAAAAAAGTTAGAATTAAAAAAAAGTTATAATCTAATGAAACCAGTTAAAAAGAACTCACCAACAAACCAAGGCCACCTCACAGGAGGGTCAGGAGCTTCTTTGGTCAAGTGCCTGAATCGTTCAGGCATTGTACTCTCACCTCTCCCCAACTTGTCAGCTTCATCATCCTTACTTTCTCCTCTTTCTTCATTCTCCACATTCACACAAAACCTCGTCTGTCTACTCCACGGAAATCCCACTCTTTTGTTGCCGGGGAGCCCAAGAAAATTGGTAGCATGAATTGGTTCAAGTGAGTGGAATTTGGAGCGAGGTGGAACGAGTTGGTTGTGGTATTGAAGGGAGAATCGAGAAAATGAGCTGATGTTGCGATGAGGGAGAGGCCGGGGTTTAAGGGTTTGATTAGGAGAAGAATATGCAGTCGAAAGCATCATCTTTGGGTTTGTATTTACTCAAAGTACTGCCATTAGAGGACCAGTAAAGAATAGAGAGAGAGAGAGAGAGAGAGAGAAAATGTGGTGTAAAGATTCTTGTTGGGCCGACTTCAAAAAATATTCTTATTGGACCGGGCTCCAACCCAGATATACAATTGGCATTGATTGCAGTTTGACCCACATTCAAATTGTTTGACCCAAGAGAAGATAAATAAGCCACGCTAGACGGCTAGAGTAAGTTTCACGTGTGAAATTCTATACGTGTTTTTTAATCATCACTTTATAAATTTCAGGTGCGGAACAATAACGTACGGCTAGAGAAGATATTTAAAGCTAAACATTATGATTATTGCTAATTACAAGCAACCTCACTTTACAAGTTGAAATGAGAACCAGAAAGAGTGAGATGCCGTCTACAGATTGACAACTCTTTTTTCTATATTAAACACTCATTCAAATATTGATTTTAACCATCCACGAATTAAGCAAAAATCCTTGGTTATCAGTCTTGATATACAACCCAGCTACTACCGGCCCCTGCCTTTGCTCCCTTCTCCTTCATTTTCATTCGCATTCTCTCGGCATCCTCATGTCTCCCTACATTAGCATAAATTCTAGCCAATATTACATAACTGGCAGGATTATCCGGTTCTATCTCAGATAAAGCCCTTCCTGCAATTTCCGCAAGCTCCACCTCCCCATAAGTTTGGCATGCCCCGAGCAGTGCTCCCCAAGCTCTCGCCGTCACCTTCACTGGCATCTCTCTTATAATCTCATAGGCCTCGTATAATCTCCCTGCTCTGCTCAAAACATCTACTAAACATGAATAATGATCACTACTAGCTTGCACACCATAATCCGTACGCATTCTTGAAAAGTAATGCATTGCTTCATCAGCCAATCCTGCATGGCTACAAGCTTTCAACACCCCAAGGAAAGTAATGTCATCGGGCCAGACCTTCGCGAATTCCATTTCTCGAAAGATTTCAAGCGCAGTTCTAGCCTTTCCGTGAAGTGCATATGCTGATATCAAACTGCTCCATGCAACCACGTCTCTTTCCTCTATACTTTGAAAAACATTTTGTGCATTAACAAGACACCCGCATCGCCCGTAGGCCTCTACTAGTCCACTCCTCAAATGCGTATGCGAGTCCAAATGATTTCTTATAGCGTAACCATGAATTTCCCTTATCAAATTCAAATTTGCTACGCCAAAACAAGCACGTAACAAAGCAAGAAGTGTAATTAGATTCGGTTTCAACCCCAACTCTTGCATTCTCCTATAGAACGCAATTGCTTTAAACGAGCCATCTTCCAAGTCCGACAAACCCGCTATTATAGAATTAAAACTCGACTCATCAGGCGCGACATCCATGACTGGGAACAATTTCAAAGCATCCAAGACGCGATCATTACGCGTATAAAGCGACATCATCCCATTCCACAAAACAACATTTCTCACAGGAATTTCATCGAACAGCTTTCGCGCCGACGAAATCGACACGCATTTACCGTATAAGTCGACGAGAGCGCAAGCGACAAATGGGTTGGTCAGGAGAGAATATTTGGTGGCGTGGGCGTGGATGGCGGTGCCAAGCTGCAGGCGGTGAAGGGCAGCGCAGGATTTGAGAACGAGAGGGAAAACAAAAGGGTCGAGAGCGATGGAGGCCTGCATGCGTTGGAAGAGAGCAAGGGCTTGCTCATGCAGGCCTTGGTTGACGTAAGAGGACAGCTGCTTCGTCAAAGATAGTAAGCGTAGGTAGTTTGACGAATAGCTCATGTTTTGGTCCTTGTGGTCATTCGCATTTTAGAGTGGTTATGTTTTTTTGTTAAATGTGCATGGCTTGAATACTTGACACAAGTGTCAATACTGTGTACTACAAAGATTTTCACAGAAAAATTTTCACATCATCTCTGAAAATCTTTGAGAGTAGTTGATATTATAATTTTTAAAAGTAATACTAGATTAATCAAAGTATTTATTAAACTTCAAATTGAATTTTTAAGATTATACTTGTATTATTTTGGGTGTTATTCGGTAACTCCACACAACTTGTTAAAGTGTGCAAGTTAAATTTTACTATGATGTCACGCTGGTTGGACACTATTTTGGACACAGTAGCATTATTGTGTGTTAGTGTGTACATAGTATTAGATTAAGAAGAAATATTAGGATTAAAGAATCAGTAATATTAGATTGGCTAAAATATATACCCAAATTCGTACTTAAATAATGTAAATGTAATTAAAACATCATTCATCGTATTATGTCATAATTTACACTTTGTGACCTGATTTTGCTTCCAATTTTATTTTATTCTTCATTTTAGCGTCTTTATAAGAAAGCCATAGTCATGGAAACCTTGATTTTAGCACTACAAGAAAATGTAATTTCTATCACGGACTATCCACAACGGGCATTAGGGGCCCATTGTTGTTTCATATATCCACTACGGGCTTTTAAAGGCCCGTAATGGATAATAATTTACTATAACAGTCAGTTGAGGCCCGCAATAAATTATGAAATCCACTACGGGCACAAGACTGGCCCGTAGTTGATGATGAAATCCACTATGGGCCTATATTTTTTTTTCCCAAAAAAATATTTCCCATCAGATTTCTTTTTGGAAACCTAGCTAATCCAAAAGCAAATATTTTTTTTCTCTCTTGCTGCACAACAGACCAAAGCACTCCCCTCTCCTCCCTTGCATGCACCGCCCTCGCCGGGATCCCTGCACCTCTCCTCTCTCATTCGCCGCCATTGCGACCGCTCTTCGTGCACCATCACTGCAGCCCTTGCGCATCGCCCTCTCCTCTTCGCGCACCACCGCTGCTGCCCTCGCGCGCCACCCTCTCCTCTTTCGCACCAGTGCCGCCGATCGTCAGCTGCTGTTCGTCGACCCCCATTGCTCGTGCTACCACAACATCTGATCCTGCAAAGCCTCCCAACAAGTAAGTCCTTAACTTTTTTCTTCTTTTTGTTGGATCTTGGAAATCAGTCAACATAATTGTTCATGCTTTTAATTTAGACATAGACAGAATCATGACATGGCATCTAAGGAGTTGACTCTTGGCCCATTTTGCTTTTTTCTTTTTGACAAACCACAATAATATGAGAAAAGTTTGTTAAATATTATTGATTTAAATAAATGTTTTATTAATAAAAATTTCTAATTATATTCTGGGTCCTAATTTGACATATGGGAACAAAAAAGTTGGTAAGATTGGAATATATTAAAGTCTACATATATAGGGAAATTATATTAATAGTCACACTAAGAATTTTTAAATTTTAGCTAGATTTAGCTAATAAATTAATTATATTAATCTATAATATGATGATACTTTGTGAGAGATTGATTATAAACCAGTAAGGGATGGGGTAAGGCAAGATTGGAGACAACAAGATTGATAGATAAAGCACCACTAATGAGAGAGAGACCAAAGTGATAAAAGAAGGAAGAGTGTTTTGGTAGATGAGTACTTTTACATGCTAAGGACCATATATATGACCCATCTCTTAGTGATCAGATTGGATGTCATGAATGGATCCATTTGGCAGCTCCAAGGACAATTTAACATGTCCTCTGTTATGTATTCTCAATCACTTTTTGCTTTCCCAAAAGTGGAGGATAAACTTGACTGCAAACTGGAATTCTTTGTAATTTAGTGTTAATTGTATAATTATGAGATGATAATTGGATTAATTGTTTTGTAATTAACATTGGAACTTTTTGCTGGTTTATGTGTTAGGTTTTTGTTGTTGTTCAGTTTCAAGAAAAAAAAAAAAAAAGGTTTTTGTTGTTGTTACATGCTTATGCGAATATATATATAAGTAGGATAGTGAGCAAAAATCTACTGTGTTCTATGTATTTATAATGTGAATAAATTTTTCCATTTCTTTCTCTTTGATACATAGCTACTCAGTTGTCTGCATCCAACAATAGTTGGGTTGCTGATTTTTGGATTTATGGTCTAGTCACCAAATGGACCACAAGATTCTTTTTAGCCCTCAACACGTTATGAAATAATAGCTGGCTACATTTTGATTCTTTCTTAAAATTATTTTGCCTAAATATTTTGTATGATTGCTTTAGCACCTTTTTTTTATCTCTTCTTCAATGCATGACAATAATGTGGGTGTTCTAATGTATTCAAGTGCCAATTTCAGGGTATAATGAATTGATGTTTTACATGATAGTGATTGAATTCTTTGAATAAGTTTTGTTTTGTGCTTGCTGTTCATGTATAATAGTTTTATAATCATCTTTCGTGTGACTTTTTATTTCTTTTGTATCATATATATGTTATAAGGTGTTACACTTACTCATGGATACTCTAAAACATGGAACATGGAACTCGAATTCTTTGTTTCCGCAAAGAAAAGATAGGACTACACTGACACCCATCTGCCAACGCCGACCTAGTCATATAGGTTTCATGATTTCATCTTCTTTATGAGCCCTATAAATAATACTTCTCTATTTTCTCCAGTTCTCACAAACCTACAGATACAGGTCAGCCACTCTTTTTAACAATTTTATACTCTAGACTGACACACATTTGCCAATGCGGACCTAGTCATATAGCTTTCATAATTTCATCTTCTTTATGAGCCCTATAAATGACACTTCTCTGTCTTTTCCTGTTCTCACAAGTCTTCTCTAATTCTCACAAACCTATAAAATTTTACAAAACCAAAAGAGAAATAAAAAGAGCGTGCATAACAATGGAAAATACCATCTCACGCCGTTTTACTAATATTTGTGTCTTTTGTGGGTCTAGTTATGGTAAGAATAGAGAATTTGAGGAAGCTGCTGAACAGCTTGGTAAGGTGTTAACAGAGAAAAAGATTCGTCTAGTATATGAGGGAGGTAACCTTGGGTTGATGGGTCGTATTTCAAAAGCCGTTTATGATGGCGAAAGTCAAGTTTTGGGTATCATCCCAAAAACTTTGAGTGTGGGTGGTGTTACAGGTAATACAATTGGGGAAATACAGATTGTCTCAAACATGCATGAATGTAAGGCTGATATGTTTAGCTAAGTGGATGCATTCATAGCCTTACCTGGGGGACTTGAAATTTTGGAAGAACTCTTTGAAGTCACCTCATGGGCCCAACTAAAAATCCACTAAAAACCAATAGGCTTGTTGAATGTTAATGGTTTTTATGATGGTCTGTTGTCTTTCCTAGATTATACTGTGGAGAAGGAATTTATCTCACCCCAGGCTCGACGAATCCTTGTTACTGCTTTTGATGTTCATCAGTTGATTGAACAATTAGAAGCCTTTGTTCCCGAATACTACAAAGCCACATCTAAGTTAGATTGGTCGGTTGATGAGAGTAGCAAAAAGCGCAGATTGACTTGACTTATGCATTTTGTTTCCTATTCTTGTTTTCAATAAATATGTCATTTTTTTTATGACAATTTGTGACCAGCTTATGATGTGGTTTTTGTTATTTGTCGAGCTTATAACCTGACTGAAAAGAGAATGGGTTTTTTAAGTTATAGATAGTTATGGTCATTTTGATAGTATGTACAAGTTGAGAAATCGTTCAGTTACTTTGAATAACATTGGATTATAATCTTATGGAGATAGTACGTCAGTTGAATAAGTAATGTAATAAAGTATTATATTCATCCCTAGTCAATTCGCTGAAGGATCAATTTGCTGGTGGTACTACACTACATTTATTTCTGTCATTGGAGAGCACTACTCTGTTTCTCAACAATATAAAGTTTATGTTATACTCTTGTTGAAAGTTGTAATACTGGAGATTTCTATGTTGAAGAGTAAAGTTTCTCATTAATATTATATTAAAATGAAAAAGTACAAGTAACTAACTTTTGCTCATGTGTTGACATCTCCATGGTAAACTAGGTTGTGTACAAGAGATGTGGCATGGATATTATCATAGCATATAATAGGAATGCTAGCCAAATATAATTTGAACTAAAAACAATGATTATAAATTTATAATCATATCACTTCGGTGCAGTTTGGATAAGAGCTTTAGACTTTGCATAGGCTTTGTGTTTGATGGATGTTTGATGGATGTTTGGGCTTACATTGGGTGACTAGACCATAAATCCAAAAATCAGCAACCCAACTATTGTTGGATGCAGACAACTGAGTAGTTATGTATCAAAGATAAAGAAATGGAAAAATTTATTCACATTATAAATACATAGAACACAGTAGATTTTTGCTCACTATCCTACTTGTATATATTCACATAAGCATGCAACAACAACAAACCTAACACATAAACTAGCAAAAAGTTCCAATTTTAATTACAAAACAATTAATCCAATTATCATCTCATAATTATACAATTAACACTAAATTACAAAGAATTCCAGTTTGCAGTCAAGTTTATCCTCCACTTCTGGGAAAGCAAAAAGTAATTGAGAATACATAACAGAGAACATGTTAAATTGTCCTTAGAGCTGCCAAATAGATCCATTCTTGACATCCAATCTGGTCACTAAGAAATGGGTCATATATATGGCCCTTAGCATGTAACAGTACTCATCTACCAAAACACTCTTCCTTCTTTTATCACTTCGGTCTCTCTCTAGTTAGTGGTGCTTTATCTATCAATCTTGTTGTCTCCAATCTTGCCTTACCCCATCCCTTACTGGTTTATAATCAATCTCTCACAAAGTATTATCACATTATAGATTAATATAATTAATCTAGCTAAAATTTAAAAATTCTCAGTGTGACTAATTAATATAATTTTCCTATATATGCAGACTTTAATGTATTCCAATCTTACCAACTTTTTTGTTCCCATATGTCAAACTAGGGACCCAGAACATAATTAGAAATTTTTATTAATAAAACATTTATTTAAATCAATAATATTTAACAAACTTTTCTCATATTGTTAAATATGAGCAAAATGGGCCAAGAGTCAATTCCTTAGATGCCATCTCATGATTCTGTCTATGTCTAAATTAAAAGCATGAACAATTATGTTGGCTGATTTCCATAATCCAACAAAAAGAAGAAAAAAAAATAAGGACTTACTTGGTGTGAGGCTGTGCAGGATCAGATGTTGTGGTAGCACGAGCGACGAGCAGTGGGGGTCGGCGAACAGTGGCTGACAATCGGCGGCACTGGTGCGAAAGAGGAGAGGGTGGCGCTTGAGGGCAGCAACGGTGGTGCGCGAAGAGGAGAGGGCGGTGCGTAAGGGCTGCAACTGTGGTGAGGGAAGAGCGGTCGCAATGGCGGCAGATGAGAGAGGAGAGGTGCAGTGACGCCGGTGAGAGGGGAGAGGGCGGTGCGCGCGAGGGAGGAGAGGGGAGTGCTTTGGTCTGTTGTGTAGTAAGAGAGAAAATAAAGATTTGCTTTTGGATTAGCTAGGTTTCCAAAAAGAAATCTGATGGGAAATATTTTTTTGGGGAAAAAAAAATAGGCCCATAGTGGATTTCATCATCAACTACGGGCCAGTCTTGTACCCGTAGTGGATTTCATAATTTATTGCGGGCCTTAACTGATTGTTATAGTAAATTACTTACGGGCCTTTAAAAGCCCGTAATGGATACATAAAACCACAACAGGCCCTGATGATGAATTAAAGCTAAAGAGGCATGAGTTTAAAAGTTCAAATTTTGGTGACAGAAACCTAAAAATAGAAAGTGATATCGTTTAGTCTTTGCAGAATGCAGAAACTTAAGAATGCAATTTCAGAATATTGCTGAGAGACTTTAGGGAAAGCTGTGATGTAGCTCCTTATTTTTTGACTGCTCTTGATCCAAACAATCACCTTTGAATAAGATCGCAATGGACTTACACTTCTCCATCTTCTCGAGCAAAAAAAAATATAGGAGCAACATTTTCTTATGGTTTCCATGAAAGTTCTCAAAGCTTACTTCTGTAAGATCATCTTTCAAACAATTATGATGATGAACATCGGCATGACTTCCGAGGTTTAGTGGTTCTTGAAACTGAAATTAAGTTTGAGCAAATAGAGTTAATGTTTAATGGAAAAAAGGTCTATCATGCATGAAAATGGAAACAATTAATTACATAAAAAAAGCACCAATTAAAAGCACTGAATGTCAAAAAAAAAAAAAAAAAAGCACCAATTATTGTACAAATGTTATAATGTTATGTTTTTCGACTATTATTTCAATTGAATTGACACTACATGTTACATAACTTGTAAATATCATCCTGATTTATTAGTTCAAAGACTGACTTAACATGCCACACATGATGTAATAATTCTAAGATTTAGTAGTGGTCACATTAGTTAGAATATAAATTTCCGATAATAGTTTGATAATATAATATTATTCATTATGGCAAAAGGCAGTATAATAAAAGGAAATATAGAAGATTAGACCAGCAGCTTAGCAGCACTTGTTCCCATATCTACCAACAAACTTTTTCGATAAAATGGTGTATGAACAACTGCACGCATAATATCAATGGATTCATCCATTTCCGTGCTCCATTTAAGCTTTAAATGTCTCTGACGGTATATCAACTGAGATATAGCTACGTACATTGTTTTCCATGAATTCAAAGTCATCGTCAAAGTAAAAGTTATGTAAATTTATAAATTAACAACATATAAGTTCAAAGGTGTTGTGATGAACTCAAATTATATAAACACCAAAGGGCTAGATTACCATGTTTCACAATAGAAATTCATAGTTAAGCTCTAGAGCCGTAGCATACATATATATGAATTTCAATTAGATTATGCATAATTTTAAAATAATCACGTCATATAAAATAATCTGTATGACGTAAAATATTATTTATAAGTTAATTAATAGTAATGATTGAAAGATGTTTAAAAACATTTATATAATTGGTTGCATGATTAAATATCAAACATTAGAATTTTAAAAAAAAAACACAGTTTAACATGAATATAGCTATAAATTTATGCAACCCCAAATTTTATGTTAAAAATCTTATTACAAATTATGTGGAATGTGATTTTAAACTATCACCTCATACTTCAAATTATCATTCGATCAACAAGATAATTATATATCACATAATATTGTTTGAGATAAGGTTTAGATTGCCTAGCATCACTAATTTCAATATTTGTAATTCTCGACTGCCTCCATCGATTTTTATTATTCCTATTTAATAAAAAGAAAGAGTTAACTAGCAATGAGACGAACTAAACATGTAAATAAACCAAAAATATAGTTTAATGAAGTGGTGAGCTTATTAGTAAACTTGAGCATATAAATGTACCTCGTAATGCTGGCTAACTATGACGTGTTTAATGTTGTTAAACTTTGAGACAAGATCACTCAATCTTTTAAGATCAGAAGTATAAAGATGACTTCTTCGAATGAATTTGTTTGACAAATGAAGTTCAACACTGAGTTGCTCAGGTGCAATCACACGAGAGAAGTCAAGTATATGCTAGACATATTTGAAATACAATAGTTCAGATGCCTCAATTTCACCATCTTCAACGTCATGACATCTATCGATAACCAAAAAATTGATATTCTTATTGATAATCCTCATATGCTTGAACCCAGTGCAAGTTCTCAAATGTAAAGTCTCTAAGCGAGAAAGAAAAGGAATCATAAACTCTAGTAAATCATCTGTCAACGATTCCACACCACCTTCCAATGAGAGAGCATTGAGACTTTTGAATTGTAAGTCACTAAGACTCGGCCTGAGAATATCATTATGATTGTACACCATAGAAAAAACTCTCCAGTTGTGGAGCTATGATCAACACTTTGTTCTCATTACAAGAAAAAATGGCTTTTCTGATGATCAATTTCCAAAGGTAAAAATGTAACCATCGAAAAAGTGTAAAAAAAAAAAAATCTATTTTTTACGACGGAATAATTGCCCTTAAAAATGGTGTTGAAAGTTGTCGGAAATACTATGGAAATGGCGCTACCACTATTTCTAGCCATATGTATATAGCCGTCGGAAAAATTAAATCTTTTCCGACCAAGACACTTGGTCCTCGAAAATATTATAAAATTTCTGACAATATGTAACTTTTCCTTAGAAAAAAGAAAATATTTACGACCATAGTCTTGATCTTTGAAAATATTATAAATTTTCGACAATAAGTAACTTGTCCTCAGAAAAATGTTAAATTTTTCCGGCCACAATTTTTGATCTTCGAGGCAAATATATATAAAACATATTTATAACATATTTTTTTCCACATATTATCATTTCACCGAGACAAATTCTATTTAATGATTTGAAACAATTATATGATATAACACACGCAACTCGAAAGAACTAACAATTTTGGTACCATATATATATTACACAATACATACAAATCAGCTATTGTAGGGCAAACCATCAATCACATAATTTTTATTCAATAACTATAGCATCAAGCTCAATCCTAGACAATTGAATCTCATTATCTTCATTTTCATTAATTGTACTAATAGATTGAGTCTCTTCTTGGTATGGTCCTCCATCTACCGGCATCTCATAAAGGTTTTTAAACTTGATTTTAGTCACAATACTCCAAGTAATATCTTTAAGCCCTCTCGTATAAAAAACTTGAATTGCTTGACATGCTAGCACAAATGTCTCTTGCGTATTCAACTTGCGTGCTATATTAACTGTAATAATTCCATAACGATCTCTCTTGTAGCCTCTTCCTTCTTGAGTTGTATCATACCATTCGCAATTAAACAAAACAATTTTGTTCCCTTTTGTATAACAAAGTTCAACAATGTCCTTAATTCTCCTTAGTAAGGTACATCAGTTTGATTCTCTACTCTAACAACAACTCCATTATTTTGTGTTTTTCTTATCCCATCTTGAATTATTGTATGGAATCTAAATCCATTGATATTGTAACCAGAATAATAAATTGCTCGCCTTTCAGGACTTCGAGCCAAATAAACCATTTTCTTGCCAACTTGTCCCTCATTATATAATTGTACTATCTGCAATAAATGAATAAATAAATTTTAATAAAAGAAATTTAAAACTATATAATTGAAATGTTAACATATATACTAAATTGTTTTTGCTTACCCTCTGATTAAATCAATTCACAAATTCAAATTTATGTATCTCTTCCACGTTAGTAATACATGCATCCAAAAGTATATTCTTGTGCTCTCTGCATAAGCATAAATGAAATAAAATGAAAAATTATATTTTAAAGTACATAATAACAACTATAATTGATTTCTTACTGTATAAAATGAAAAGTTATATTCTAAATCTACTAACCACTTACATAATATTTTCCTCTCATCAATTGACAAGGAGTAGTAAGCAGAGGGCAACACAATCTTTCCATTAGACTCTATAAGATGAAGTTTTTGCCTTAAACCCCATTCTTGTAGATCACGACAAGCATTTAAAGAGTCTTTGGTTTTCCTATTAATATTAATCATTATTCCAATCAACTGTCAAAAATATTTCTCTCTATGTGCAAGACATCCAAATTATGACGGAGTAAAAGAGTTTTCCAATATGACAATTGAAAGAAGGTACTATGTTTTTTTCAATTGTGAGTTTTTCCAAACCCAACAATTAATTGTTTGTTTCCAGGAGCTTTATCATGTGTTACTGGTCTAAACTCTTCAAGCTCTTTTACTATATCTTCTCTTGTTAGTTGCTATGGTGCAGGTTTTGTCTCTTTAGTGACATCAAATTGACTCATATGTTTACACCGTGTGACCCATGTGCAAAATTCTTTTATGCCCTGTATAACATATCTTGGAGCCATAAACTAAGCTACGAGAAGCAATCTTTGATGAACAACAGGGACATACCAATTTTCCTTTTGTACTCCAACATGATCATATACAAGCATATGCGGGATGGTCATTGATTGTCCATAAAATTGCAGCCCTCATTGAAAATTTTGTTTGGTGGAAATATCAAATGTTTCTGCACCAATTTCCCATAAATTCTTCAACTCATCTATTAAAGGTCTCAGATAAACATCTATGTCATTACCTGGACTTTTTGGTCCTGGTATAAGTAAGGATAAAAAAAAAATATAAGGCTCTTTCATACACATCCATGGTGGGAGGTTGTATGAGAATAAGACTACAGCCAAATACTATAGTTAATATTCATGTTTCCAAAAGGATTAAACCCATATGTTGCCAATTTGAGTCAAACATTCCTATGCTCATTAGCAAATGATGAATGATTGGTATCAAATGACTTCCAAGCCTCAAAATCAGCCGGATGCCTTAAGATTCCATCTTTTACACGATTTTCAGAATGTTATCTCATGTCTACAGCTGTTTTAGATGGCATATACAACCTTTGAAGTCTTGATGTCAGCGGAAAATATCTCAAAAATTTTCATGGTATCTTTTACCCTACATCCTACCACTTTCATTATTTGCATTCCACTTAGAAAGCTTACAAGTTGGGTATTCAGATGCATATGCAAGTTCTTTATAGTAAATCACACAATCATGTCTACATGCATAAATCTTTTCATAATGTAGTCCAAAAGCTTTAACAATTTTTTCATCGTTCAAAAAATCGTTTTCCTAGGCGGCTGGCTACTGCCCAGAAAATGGCCAAATCGGCCACCTAGCCGAGTAAACTGCAGCCGCCTAGGCGGCCGAATTGTCTCCGCGGCCGCCCAGCCGTAGAGACAATTTAATTTTTTTTTAATTACTCATCAAAACGATGTAGTTTTGATGAGTAATTAAAATAAAAACTTCTACTCACGAGTAGAAGCAAAACACAAGCATTTTTCACCTCATTTTCATTCTTCTTCATCTTTTCTTCCCAAGTTCACGACAACACCAAACCCTGGCCCCCAAATCTCATCTTCTTGTCTATTTTCTACCCATTTTCTTCCTCATCATCCATCTACAAGGTATTGTTCTTCTATATTTTAGTATTTTTAAGATTTATTGTTGTTAGAAATATAATTTTTTATATGCATTACAAGTGTTTAATTAAATGTCTAGATGACTTTTTTGTTATAAAATTGTGAATATTTTTAGTTTAGTCTTTATTGTTAATTAATATAATATTATTATGAACATTTGAACTTGAAATGATAATTAAAAAAAAATTAAATTGTTATAAAGATTTAGATTTTAGTCATTTTACTATTTTAGTAATTAGTATTTTTCTTAATATTTGTTGTAACTTATAACTAATATTTATGTAGGAACTAGGAAGTTTTTGAAATTTATAGATGATTTGATTCTTGTGTAGTTGTATTATGGAATTAATATTAAATATTAATGTTGTTATAATTAAGCAACAGTTCTTTGATGTGTTAATGGTAGTTGTTTATAGTGTAACTAGTGTTATATATTATGTTGAATTTATTACATTGTTATATTACTTATATATTTTAGATACAAATGTCCTTGTATATGATCTAGTTTTCAATCTTGTACGTGTAGTGTAATATCCCAAAATTTCGGATAATTCAATTTGAATATGTGAATATAAATGTTGTGATTTGAGGGGTGTAAATGTAATTAAAAGTATGTTTATTTTTATGGTTTTCAGGTGGACCAAATTGAACGGTTGAAAACGATGCACAAAAAGAAGAGTGAAAAACTGAGACAGTGAGTATCGCGACCACAGATCGCGATGAGCTGCTCGCGATGAAAAATAGTGATTCTTGGCAGTGAGCACCGCGACCAGTCATCGCCGCCACAGATCGCGATGAACTGCTCGCGATGAAAAGATGAAATTCGGGCAGTGAGCATGGCGACCACCATCGCGACCAAGATACCGCGACATGTGATCGCGATGAAGGCGGTGAAGTTGTTCCAGTGAGTACCGCGACCTGGTTACCGCGACCACAGGTCGCGACGACCGAAAATTTTTTTAAAAAAATAAGCTTGTCGAGGAAGCCATTTGATAGACAGAAAAATAGAAAAGGGAAAAGAGAGACCGAAAGAGAGAGCGAGAGAGAGAAAAAGAAAGAGAAGAAAGAGAGGAGAAGAAAGAAGAAGAAGAAGAAGAAGAAGAAGAAGAAAAAGAGGAGGAGAAGAAGAGAAGAGGAAGAGGAAGAGAAACGGGAAAAGAGAAAGAGAAAGGAGAGGAAAAAGAAAACCCTAGAAACGCGATTTGTCGAAAGGAAACGGTATCCAGGTTGGTGTACATCTGTTTTCGAACTCTTTACAAAACGTAGTATATATTTTCAGTCTGAATCTGCACTTTATTTAAAAAACCTATTGATTATATGTCTCTATTGTTTTTCTTGGAATGATTTTATTCGAGATCGCATTTTGATCGTATTTCGAGTATTACGATTTCGTTAAAAATACTTGATTTAGACTTTTGTATGAATATTGCTTATTTTCCATGAAAACCTAATGTATCTTTGATGAATATTGTGTGAATTGTATATTTATTGCGTAACTGTTGATTTGTAACTTACAGTGAACATCTGAAAATGTTTTATCAAAACGGCCCTAGGATACTTAGACATAGAAATGGATATAGGAGGTTGGTATACCAGCTGGGTTCAGTGAGCAGTACTGCACCGACATTGACATTGCTATTGATGATTGATTATGTACCTCCTCATGGATTCGTCCAGGGGTAGGGAGACACGTACCTCCTCATGGATTCGTCCTAGGGTAGGGAGACACGTACCCTCTTAAGGATTCGTTCCTGGGATGGGGAGATATGTACCTCTCTAGGGTCCGAACCCTCGGTCCTAGAGTAGGGAGATACGTACCACTCTTAGGATTCGTCCTAGGGTGGGAGCTATGTTCGACAGACAGTCACTGTGGTCGAACGACCCATATTCCAGTCCTGGTATATGTTAAGTATTCAAGAGGGCCAGAAATGAATGATTTGGATAATATATTGATAAGTGAATTTCGAAATCGATTGTATACGTTTATGCTTTGGTTTTACATGAATTATTTATTGTAATGAGTGTCCATTTGAAATGATTTCAATAGTTTTATTTCTGTAACTGATTTGCATTGTAAATGATTTGCATTGAATATATTTATATTTGATTATAATGTGATATTTTGTTATATTCTGAAGATTATTTCTAATTTTAATACTTAAGTTTAGTGTACACCCACTAAGCTATATGCTTAGCGCGTTAGTTTTGTTTCTAACGCGTAGGTACCAAAGATACCGAGGACGGAAAGGACTGAAGGGGCACAAGCTGCAGAGAAGAGTTCAGAGTCACTACAGTGATTTGGGTAGTTATAATATTTTGTATATTATATTTGGATTAGCGTGCATATACAGAAGTCTGTAATTTCGTAGAGTTTATAATTACATGTTTTGTAAATAATTTTATGATTTCTGTTTTTCATTTTGAGAATGTTTGTAAATATTGAATTATGAATTATTTTCTTTTAAACTATTGGAAAAGTTGCACTAAACGGCAGAGTGCGCAATTGATTGAAAACGATATTTGAAGTGTTGTGGTGATTTTTGTTTGATTGAGTTGTGGAAAAACAGGTTTTGGGAAATCAGAAAAATAGAGGGAACTCTGCCGAAATTTTTGAAAATATGATTTGATGGGCTCACTCGAAAATGTTTTTAAATTAAAAACTATGTGGATTTCCAATGGTTTGAAAATTTATTTGATGGGCTCACAAAGGTTTGAAAATTTATAAGGTGAATTTAGAAAGTTTTGAAAACCCGGTAACGCTCCCTGGGTCGATCCAGTCGGGTCGGGTCAGGGGGTGTTACATGTAGCACCAATTGACTTGGCTTATTACTTGTAATGTTATATAATTTTATTTATGTTATGATTAAATAAATCATAAATATTTGTTAATTTTTCTAGGTTGTTAACTTGTTATAAATATAATGGCGTCCTCGGCAGTCTCAATGGATGAAACGGTTCAATCCACACCCGAATCAGTGCTTAAAAGAAGGTCGAATGATGTCGGATAGGAGTTTGGGGTGTTAATTGACTCAAAGAATTTGGATAGGGTCAAATGTATCCTATGTGGAAAAGTGATGTCCGGAGGAGTTTATAGAATAAAAGAACACATAGGCCAGATATCAGGAAATGTTGCAGCTTATCCAAAAGCAACACCGGACGGGCAAGTTAAGTGTAGAAATGCCGTTATGGAGACTAAAGGTAAGAATATGGGTAAGAAAAAGGAAGAGTTGTTATTGAGATCACAAGTAAATGTCGTTGATACAACTAGGGAAGAAGATGCGATGGAAGAATTAGGGGGAGGAGAGATCCCCATACTCTTGGTCCCATGGATCGATTTGTATCGGCTATCAATCCTGAAGCTTCATTGGGCAGTGAAACTAAGAGACAACAAAACATCAATGAAGCACTTTTTAAAAAAAGAACTCATAATGTGCACCAGTATGTGAGTAGATAGGTGTACGGAGCAGGGATTCCTTTCAATGCAATTGATAATGATGATTTCAAGCTAATGATGGAGGCGGTTGGTCAATTTGGACCGGGATACAAACCACTAAGTCAGTACGACTTGAGAGAACCGTTGTTGAATGAGGAGGTTTAGAGAACAAAAGAGTTACTGCAGAAGCAAGAAGAAGATTGGGCTTTGAATGGGTGCTCCATTATGACGGACGCTTGGTCTGATAGAAAAAGGAGGAGTATAATGAATTTGTGTGTCAATTGCTCGGAAGGAACCACTTTCCTTTCCTCTAAAGAGTCTTCAGATGAGACACACACGGCTGAGCTCATTTTTCAGTATGTGGATGGGTGCATTAAACAAGTTGGACCGAAGAATATCGTTGAAGTGGTCACAGATAATGCCACAAACAACATAGCAGCGGCAAAATTGCTCAAGGTGAAGAGACGTTAGATATTTTGGACATCGTGTGCAACTCACACCATCAATCTCATGCTTGAAAGTATTGGTAAGCTCCAGAAGTTCAAAAAAACTATTGACCAAGCCAAGAATTTTACCATCTTCATCTATGCACACCACAAGACATTATCTTTAATGAGGTCTTTCACTAAAAAGAGAGACATAGTGAGGCCGGAAGTGACTAGATTTGCCTCTTCGTTTTTAACATTGCAGAGTCTGATGGAAAAAAAAATCTCAATTGAAGACAATGTTTTGTAGTGAACTATGGGATCAATGTAAATGGTCTAACACTACCAAGGGGCAAAAGGCATATGCTACTGTTATGAGTACAAGCTTCTGGAATGGTGTGACCATTTGCTTGAAGGTCTTTGCATATTTGGTAAAGGTGCTTAGACTTGTTGATGGGGATAAAAAGCCAGCCATGAATTTTGTATATGGAGAGATACTGCAAGCAAAAGAAGACGTCAAAGTAGCATTGAACAATGTTGAAAAGAACTACAAACCGATCGTTGACATTATTGATGCAAGAATTAAGGGTCAGCTTGATAGTTCATTGCACTTGACGGCCTATTTTCTCAACCTATACTACTGCTACCAAGACGCCACAATTAAAGAAAAGGTTGATGTGAATTTTGCAATGTTTGAATGTGTAGAGGCTTTTTGTGGTGCAGAGAATTTTGATATGCAAGATACAATTGCAAATTCTGAAATTCGAAAGTATAAGATGAAGGAAGGATCTTTTGGGAAACCATTGGCGATCTCAGGATGTAAAAACAATAGGGAGGAATATGATCCAGGTACTATTTTTAAAGTTGTAGTTGTAGTGCTTTACTTTTTTTCTTTTAATATTATGTTCTAAATCCTGAAAACTTGAAATATGTATCTTCGTGATTGTAGCTTCTTGGTGGTCTAACTATGGAGGTCAAACACCCAATTTGCAAGTCATTGCTAAAAGAATACTCAACTTGACCATGAGTTCCTTCGGATGTGAACGAAACTGGAGCACTTTTGAAGGAGTGAGTGCGCCACTACACTAGTTCACTGTAAATTTACAAATTAACTCTTAACTAACAGTTTATTATTGTCATTTTGATTTTGTAGATATATACAAAGAAAAGGAATAGATTAGATATGAGTCAGTTGAATAATCTAGTCTATGTCCAATTAAATTCCAAGTTGAGGAATAAACAAAGAAGAGCAAAGGAAAAGGATGTGGATGTCCTTCTTGCTACGGATGTCGAAGCCACCAATGCACATGAATGGATTGTTGAAGGTTGTGATGATGATGAAGTAGAGCTCGAAACATGGCTAACTTGGCAATTGGTAGACGAAGCAATCGGTGTAGATGAGATTCTACAACCAAGGAGGAGTTCAAGGGTGACAGAGGAGAAAGAACTTCATGAAGATGACTTTATATAAGAGGATGAAGAGGAAGTAGAAAATGATGTTGATGTTGAATTTGAGTCCGATGGAGACCGTGTAATGGAAGAATACGGAGAAGAGGAGTTTGATCATGATGAATAGTTTAGGATTTTGGATTTTCATTTCATCATATTTTTATGTTTTCATAATTTCATGAGTTTCATCTTGTTTGGAATGTTTGGAATGATTTATGTTTTATATTGCACTTTGGAATGTTTTTGGAATGACTTGTTTGTTTGGAATGACTTAGTTTTATATTGTTTGGAATGTTTGGTATTTGGAATGACTTAATTTCATTATTTTTATATTGTTTAGAAGTTATACAGGAAATTTTTTCAGGTGGTCAATGGTGCGGTCAACACGTTGACTATTAACCACCGAGGAACCGCCTAGGCGCCTAGCCAAAAAATCGCTAGGTGCTACCCCGCCGCCTAGGTAGCGCCTAGCGATTTTTAGAACACTGAATTTTTTTTACATCATAATATATAATTAGTATCTTTTCACACATAGGAAATACATCCTTCAAAAATTCCAACAAAATACTGCATGATTTGTCACTTCAACCGTTTATGCATTTTAGGTGCAACAACTTCACAATAAAAGCCAAATTAGAAAACTTTTCACAATTAAGATATAATGGTTGCTCAGCTTCGTCTAATAACTTATCTGCATCTTTATTTGGATCTTGTAGAAAACTCTCTTCATTAAATCATACATGTTATCATATTGCTCTTCATTCATCATGTTAAATTCATCACTATCACTATCACTGTATCCATCATTCCCATACAAAAATCAAGTATTATAAGTAGGCATAAAACCATTATATAAGAGATGCAAATGTACCTCAGATTGATCTAATTTGAACCTGTTGCAACATTTGATGCAAAGACAAAAGAGTTTCAAATCATCTTCCTTGGCATGCTTCTTTGTGTAATCAATAAAATTTTGAATTCCCTTAAAATACTCAATTGTATTTTTTTTGGACTTGATCCAAGATTTGTCAATCGACATTATTTATATGCCTGTTAAAATAATTTTTTATTCAAATCAGAGAGTATGTATCAATAAATAAATGCAAATAAATAAATAAAAGTAACATAACATAATATAACACAACAGAATATATGTTTCGACAAATTTCATTTTCATCTCTAAGTTATTTTGATTTATCAAAATTTTCACTTAGTTTTCGTTATCAGTACTCGTAATCCTAAAATTTTCATCAATTTAATCCATATGATGTTTTGTTCAACGGTCAAACCTCACAAAAAAAAAAAAAAAAACAAAATGTTATTGGACACCCTATAAGGACTATTTTACCCCTAAAAAATTGATAAATCAAAAGACTTTTTTTTATAAAGAAAATGAATAAAACAAGAAAAAAAATCAAATAAACTAGAAAAATTTAAGAAATTGTAAAAAAAAATAATAGAGAAATTTAACTTGTATATCAAATTGGAAAAAGAAAAGCTAACAGTACAAAACTAATCTATTAAAAAAAAAACTTCATTTTTTTTTCTCTTCTATTCTCCAAATAATGAAATTGTAAAAACTAATATCTAAAAAACTTCATTTTTGCTCAGTTTCTCACATTAACTTTACAAAGATCTAATTTTTGGACCTTTAAACTGCACAAAATCCCTAACAAAATGCTCTAGAATTTTCCATTTTTTAACTCAAACCTAGAAGAACCAACCCCATCAGAGACTTCCAAGTTCCGAGCTTCTTCCTCTAGATAAACCAAAACAAAACCATAAAAAAAAAGAAGGAAAAAGCTAATTTCTACTAAAAACACAAAAGAATCCAATTTCGTCACAAAATTCTTATCATCATATTCCCTCTTCAACAAAATGAAACTGACCCTCTGCAATTTGATTCTAAAAAAAAAAAAAAAAACTTGCTGATTTAAAGTCTGAATCCAAAACCCATAAAAAACCTTATTTTCTTTACCAAATAATTAGTTTCAACACTGTTTTTTTGTCTACAGTCTCATAACATTAATTTCTTCAACAAATGAGAGGTTTCATGGACAAACCTCCGATGAGAGAGGTGCAACAAGTCGATTATGATGGTTGCAGTAGTGGGTGGTGAGAGAGTGAAAAGAGAATGGATGGATAGAAAACTTTAGGATGACAATAGAGATCAATCCGCGGCGGCTTTGGTTAGGTGAGATGGAGGTGCGTTCTGGTGAGTCTGATAGAGTATTGGTATGCTAAGGTATGAATAGCTTAGGTTTTTTGTTTTTTAATTTGTAATTATAATTTAATTAATTTTATTTTATGTAATAAAAATATTTAAATTATTTTAATTTGTAATTATATATTAATTAATTTAATTAATTTTATTTAATGTAATAAAAATATTTAATTGTTTTATTTGTTCTACACGTGATCACATGCACTAAAAATATTTGGCTTTCTAAAGAGTGGTAGGTAAATTAATTAGAAAATAATACTTATGCTATTTGTGATTGCAATATTATTTATTAACTTTCTTATGATATTTGTAGGATAAAAGTACTAGGAATAAAAGTAATGGCGGTGTTCATGCTTCAGGCTCTGTTCCAATGGCAAAATATAGAAAGGAAGAGGTAACAACTATTTTAATCCTTAATATATTTTGAAATTTGTATATATAGTGTGGTTATATATAATACATTTGTAAATTGAAAATGAATAAATATATGTTTATTCAATTTATTTGTTTTGTCCCTTTCCTAGTGTTGCTAAGGTGTTCTTGGATGATGTTAATTGTGTTTCTGTTGGTAGAAACATCCTTTAGGTGCTTTGGTTCTGTTCGGGTTGTTTAACCCTCCTTTTTACCCAACAAAATAAAATTAAAAATTGGCTCCCCTCATGGTATTTCAATCTTTGTCAACCAAGTAAATGCTAGAACACTCGAACCTGTGTACATATTCCTATTATCTCTAACGATCAAGCTTGTATTTCTAAGCATTCTTGTACTTAAAATGATCCTGATGATGACTTTTTCATTGCTCGGGTTTTGATTTTCAAATGCCATTTTAATATGTGTTTTCAAGGATCATTAAGATGTAATCAATGAACTGAAAATTATAAAATGGAAAGCTGGACTTTGTATGTACATGTTTTTTGCTTCTTGTGATTTATCCAAATAAAACATGTTATAATATTTTGCACCAGGCAGAAGAAAAACAGCTAGAGAAAAGGAAAAAAAAAAAATTTGATTTGTGGCCCAAATGGTTAACTTAAGCCCATACACACAACTTAGGCACATTAAGGCCCAAACCGAGATAACCAAACCGAACTGAACTGTACTTTTACGGTTTGATTATTTTCGGTTATTCATATAAAACCCACCAGGTTTGGTTGACCCAATTAATAACAGAATTTTTTTTGATTTGGTTAGTTATGGGTAAAACCGAACCAAACCGAATTTTGCCCACCCTTACTCCTTGTTGAGAAATTAAACAGGGCTTGTTTTTCACATTCTATAAATTGGTTCGGTTATTTCACATCATGCAAAATTGAGCACGGCAATCATGTTAGGAAATTAGAGCGTAATTTTCCTATAACCAGATTTGTGAGAAAGCGAAATAAAAGCGGAAATAACACACAATTTGATAACGGAGTTCGGCCAATTGTGCCTACGTCTCCGAACCTGCTGCAGATCGCTTTACTGAAGGGGAGAAAATATACAAAGTGTTTACAACTCTTACAAACAACTCACAAACCACAACCCACTCCCAATTTTACCCAAGAATTTTTCTCACAAAATTCTTTCACAAGCTTTTCTCTTAAACTCTCTTGTTTTCTAATTTTTGGGATGATATGGAGTGAAAAACTCCCTTCTATTTATAGTTGAGGAGAATGTCAATCTTGTGATTTTATATTATCTTTTCACCTAACCCACCTACCAAATGAATGGTTGGGATTAAGTCTTTACCTACCACATCAATGGTTAGGATTAAGTCATCACCTACCACACCATAAGTCCTCACCTACCACACCAATGGTTAGGATTAAGTCTCCACCTACCACACCAATGGTTAGGATTAAGTCTTCACCTACCACACCAATGGTTAGGATTAAATCCCCACCTACCAAGCCAGTGGTTAGGATTAAACCAATCCTTTGGGCCTTATTTGATTAAACCAATCTTTTGGGCCTTATCTTGCTTGTGCAATCCTTTGGGCCTTATCTTGTTTGTGTTTAGAAATCTCTTCACATTTCTAACATTCTCCCACTTGAAGACTGATTTCAATCTGTCTTCACACCTCAATCTATGCAGCAGCTCTTTCACGGTCTTGTTACTATTGCAGGCCAACTGAAGCTGAACACAGTTTCAGTTTATCAGTAGTCACCATCTTTGTTAACATATCTGCTGGATTTTGAGCTCCACTAATCTTTTCAAGATTCAAAATCCCATCTTCCAGAAGTGACCAGATAAAATGATACCGCAACTGTATGTGCTTCGTTCTGGAATGAAAAGACGGATTCTTTGCTAGATGGATAGCACTCTGACTGTCACAATATAAGACATTGTCTTCTTGTTTCTTGCCTAGTTCCTCCAAGAAACTTTGTAGCCAAACCATTTCTTTGCTGGCTTCCGTGACAGCGACATATTCTGCTTCAGTTGTGGAGAGAGCAACTATCTTCTGCAGTTGAGAGACCCAACTCACTGCGGTACCTCTTAAAGTATAGACATACCCTGTAGTGCTCTTTCTGATGTCAACATTTCCAGCTAAGTCAGCATCCATATAGCCCGTTAGTGTCGTATCTCCACCTTTGAAACAAAGTGTCTTGTTTGTGGTACCCCGTAGATACCTGAGGATCCATTTGACTGCTTCCCAGTGTATCTTGCCCGGATTATTCATGTACCTACTAACAGCTCCCACTACTTGGGCAATATCTGGTCTAGTACAAACCATGGCATACATCAGACTTCCAATTGCTGAGGCGTACGGAACCTTTGCCATATGTGTACGCTCTTCCTCTGTCTTCGGTGAATGTTTCTTAGAGAGTTTGAAATGAACACCCAAAGGTGTACTGTAACACCCTCTGACCCGACCCGACTGGATCGACCCAGGGAGCGCTACCGGGTTTTCAAAACTTTCTAAATTCACTTTATACATTTCAAACCATTGAAAATCATATCAATTTGTAATTCAAAAATATTTTTCTCGTCAGCCCATCGAAAAACACTTTTAAAAATTTCGGCAGAGTTCCCTCTGTTTTTCTGATTTCCCAAAACCTGTTTTCCACAAAATTCAAATCAAATAAAATTCACAACAACACTTCAAATATCATTTTCAATCAAATGCGCACTCTGCCGTTTAGTGCGACTTTCCAACAGTTTTTCAAATACAATAACTCAGAATTCAATATTTACAAACAATCTACAAATGTAAAACAGAAATCATAAAATTATTTACAAAACATATATATAAACTCTTCGAAATTACAGACTTCTGTATATGCATGCTTACAGAATATATCTATATACAAAAATATATTACTACCCAAATCAATGTAGTGACTCTGAACTCCAAGCTGCAGGTACCTCCTCTCTATTCCTTATCTGCCTCGGTATCCCTGTGACCTACGCGCGATAAAAACCGACGCGTTAAGCATATAGCTTAGTGGGTGTACACTAAACTCAAGTATTAAAAATCATAAACAGCTTTTCTTAATAAACAAAATATCACAATATAATCATATATAAACCTATTACGATGCAAATCATTTACAGAAATAAAACTGATGAAATCAATTCTATATAAATAATTCATTACAATTCATAATCCAGGACGTATAAAATCATTTATATTATAATCATAAACGTATAAAAATCAATTTCCGAAATTCACTTATAAACATATTATTCAATTCATTTCAATTCTGGCCCTCTAGAATACTCAACATAAACCAGGACTGGAATATGGGTCGTTCAACCACAGTAACTGTCTGTCGAACATAACTCCCACCCTATGACGAATCCTAAGAGTGGTACGTATCTCCCTACCCTAGGACCGAGGGTTCGGACCCTAGAGAGGTACATATCTCCCTATCCCAGGAACGAATCCTTAGGAAGGTACGTGTCTCCCTACCCCATGACGAATCCATGAGGAGGTACGTGTCTCCCTACCCCTGGACGAATCCATGAGGAGGTATATTATAAATCATCAATAGCAATGTCAATGTCGGTGCAGTACTGCTCACTAAACCCAGCTGGTATACCAACCTTCGATATCCATTTCTATGTCTACGTATCCTAGGGCCGTTTCAAAACATTTTTCATATAACAATTCACAATCCGAAATTAAACATAACTAATATAAAACTTTCGATCAATATTCGGAAAATAAATATTCAACGATTTGGTCATTTGAACTTCGGAACAAATGATTTTAACCTAATCAACAATCAAAATACAATAAATACAATTAAATCGAACTTAATCAATCGAAAAACAATATAAACATATATTTACTAAATTATTCAAAACTAAAATATAAATCAAAACACATAAAAATATCGAAAACAGGTGTACACCAACCTGGATATCGTTTCCTTTCGACTATCGTTTTTCTAGATTACTTTTTCCTTCCCTTACTCTTTCTCCTTCTCTTTCCTCTTCTCTTTCCTTCCTCTTCTCTTCTTCTTCTTCTTTTTCTTCTTCCTCTTCTTTCTTCTTCTTCTTCTTCTTCTTCTTCTCTTTCTTTCTTCTTCTTCTTCCTCTTATTTCTTTCTTCTTCTTCTTCTTTTTCTCGGTCTCTCCCTCTCTCTTTTCTTCTGTTCTGTTTCGATGGCTTCTGTGAGAAGCCAAATTTTTTTTTATATTATTTCAGTCGTCGCGACCGTTGTCGCGACCTGTGGTCGCGCTACCAGGTCGCGTTGCTCTCTGGAGCAACTCCACCGCCTTCATCGCGATCACACATCGTGGTACCCTGGTCGCGATGGTGGTCGCGATGCTCACTGCCAGGATTTTCAATTTTTCATCGCGAACCAGTCAGCGCGATCTGTGGTCGCGGTGAGGGGTCGCGGTACTCACTGCCTCAGTTTTTCACTTCTTTTTCGTCATACATCATTTTTGGACCGTTCCATTTGGTCCACCTAGAAACCATAAAAATAAATATACTTTTAGTTACATTTTACACCCCTCACATCACAAAATTTATATTCACATATTCAAACTTAATTATTCGAAATTTTTGGGATGTTACAATTCTTCCCCTCTTAAGAAATTTCGTCCTTGAAATTTACCTCAATTGAACAGTTGCGGATACTGTTGTCTCATGATTTTCTCGCTTTCTCAGGTAGCTTCTTCTACATTGTGATTCCTCCAGAGGACTTTCACCAGTGGAACTCTTTTATTTCTTAGTTCTTTGATTTCCCGATCAAGAATCTGCACTGGTTCCTCCTCATATGTCAAGTCTGGTCGGATTTCAATACTTTCGGCCTGAACTCTGTGAGAAGGATCAGATCTGTATCTCCGCAGCATAGACACATGGAAAACATTATGAATCTTTTCTAATTCTGGAGGTAAAGCTAGTCTATAGGCTACTGGTCCCACACGTTCAATGATTTTGTATGGCCCAATAAACCTAGGACTCAACTTACCCTTTCTGCCAAATCTAAGCACTTTCTTCCAAAAGATACTTTCAGAAACACTTTCTCACCGACTTCATATTCTATCTCTTTTCTTTTCAAATCTGCATATGATTTCTGTCGGTCAGAAGCAACTTTCAATCTGTCCTTGATAATCTTCACCTTCTCCTCAGTTTGTCTGATCAATTCTGGGCCTACTAATCTGTCCTCTCCTAACTCTGTCCAGCATACTAGAGTCATGCATTTCCTTCCATACAGTGCCTCATACGGTGCCATAGCTATGCTCGTCTGGTAACTGTTGTTGTAGGCAAATTCAATCAATGGGAGATGATCCGCCCAACTCCCTTCAAAATCAATTACACAACTCCTGAGCATATCTTCAAGCACCTGAATTACCCTTTCTGATTGTCCGTCTGTCTGCGGATGGAAGGCTGTACTGAAACTCAGTCGAGTACCCAAGGCTTCTTGAAACTTTTTACAGAATCTGGATGTAAACCTCGAATCTCTATCTGATATTATGGATGCAGACACTCCATGTAATCTGACTATCTCTCTGATATACAATTCTACCAGTCGATCCAGGGAATAGTCAGTTCTGACAGGTAGAAAGTGTGCTGACTTCGTCAATCGATCCACTATAACCCATACTGCATCGTGTTTACTCCGGGTGAGTGGCAATCCTGTGACAAAGTCCATTGTAATGCGGTCCCATTTCCATTCAGGTATTGCTATTGGCTGTAACAATCCTGATGGAACCTGGTGTTCAGCTTTCACCTGTTGACAGGTCATGCATCTATTCACAAATTCTACCACATCATTTTTCATACCAGACCACCAATACTGAGTTTTCAAGTCTCTATACATTTTTGTACTACCTGGGTGCATCGCATACGAACTACTGTGTGCCTCTGTCAGGATCATCTTTCTCAATTCTTCATCATCTGAAATACAAATCCTGTCTCTGAAACACACAATACCATTAGATCTGATTGAGAAGTCCGGATGCTTCCTTTCTGGGATCTGTTCACATATCATCTGAATTTTAGCATCCTGCTTCTGTTTATCTGCAATCTGCTGAATCGAACTGGGTCTGCATACCAATTCAGTTACCAATGCATTATCTGAATTCGGCTATAATTGCACATTCATAGCCTTCAGAGCGAACAGTGCTTTTCTGCTCAGAGCATCTACAACTACATTCGCCTTTCCTGGATGGTAATCAATTACGCAGTCATAGTCTTTTATTAACTCCATCCAACGTCTCTGTCTCAAATTAAGCTCTCTCTGGGTAGGCAGATATTTCAGACTCTTGTGATCCGTGTATATATAACACTTCTCACCATATAAGTAATGCCTCCATATTTTCAAAGCAAATACTATGGCTGCAAGTTCCAGATCATATATCGGATAGTTCTGCTCATGCGTTTTCAACTGTCTGGACGCATATGCAACCACCTTGCCTTCCTGCATCAATACACAGCCTAAACCATGATGTGAGGCATCACTATAGATCACAAAGTCTTTACCTGAAACAGGCTGAATCAGGACTGGAGCCTCAACTAGCATCGCCTTCAATTGGTCAAAAGCTGCCTGGCATCTATCAGTCCATTCAAATCTGACATTCTTATGCAGTAGCTTGGTCAACGGACTTGCTATGGAGGAAAACCCCTTCACAAACCGTTGATAATAACTTGCCAAGCCTAGAAAACTTCTGACTTCTGTAACATTTTTGGGAGGCTTCCATTCCACTATTGCTTCAATCTTTTTCGGATCTGCCTTAATACCCTCTGCTGACACAATATGACCCAGAAATGCAATTTCAGGCAACCAAAACTCACATTTGCTCAGTTTGCCATACAGTTGCTTCTCTCTCAGAATTTGCAGTACTACTCTGAGGTGCCTGTCATGGTCCTCTGCCGTCTGTGAGTACACCAGGATATCATCGATAAATACCACCACAAACTGATCCAAGTATGGTCGGAATACCCGGTTCATCAGATCCATAAAGGCTGCAGGTGCATTAGTCAGCCCAAATGGCATCGCTATAAATTCATAATGCCCATACCTGGTTCTGAATGCAGTTTTTGGAATATCTGAATCTTTTATCCTCAACTGATGATAACCTGATCTCAGATCTATCTTTGAGAAGACACAGACTACTCTCAGCTGGTCAAACAAATCATCAATTCTCGGCAACGGATACTTGTTTTTGACAGTAAGTTTATGCAGCTGCCTGTAATCAATGCATAGTCTCAATGACCCATCCTTCTTTTTCACAAACAACACTGGAGATCCTCAGGGGGATACACTGGGTCTAATAAAGCCCTTATCCAGCAATTCCTGTAACTGTATCTTCAGTTCTTTCAGTTCTGCTGGTGCCATTCTGTAGGGAGCTATCGATACTGGAGACGTACCTGGTACCACATCAATCACAAACTCCACTTCTCTCTGAGGTGGTAAACCAGGAAGCTCCTCTAGAAATACATATGCAAAATCACACACAGTGGGTATATTTTGGATTTCAGCATTAACCTTTTTGGAATCAACCACCTGTACCAAATATGCTTCACATCCCTTTCGGATCAGTTTACAGGCTGTAGTGGCTGAAATAACATTGGAGAGAAAATCCCTCCTTTCACCCACCATTGTGATTTCTGCACCATCTGCTGTTCTGAGAGTCACTCATTTCAATTCACAGTCAATCACCACTTTATGCCGAGTTAACCAATCCATGCCTAGGATCACGTCAAACTCATGGAATGGCAACTCCATCAAATCTCCTGGGAATTCACACTCCTGTATCCGAATAGGACAATTTCTATATACACGGTTCACAACTACACTTTGACCTATCGGATTACTAACTAACACATCATATTCAGTAGGTTCAGTTTCCAGATTTCGGTGTTTCAGCATGGCATCACATATATATGAATGAGTGGAACCTGGATCTATCAATGCAATAGCTGTAGTATCAAAAATAGAAATAATACCAGCTATCACGTCAGGAGCATCCTTGTCTTCCTGAGCTCTAACACCATAAACTCGTGCAGGAGCTCGACTATCGGGTCTTGCCACTGACTCTGACACTCCTCTGTGGCTACCACCTTCAGGTACTGCCTGACTAGGCCTCCTACCTCTGGAAGTAGTAGGGGCTACTCTCTTTATCTGCTGAGATCTAATCTGTGGGCAATCCCTCAGGAAATGGTCATGAGATCCACACCGCAAGCAGGCTCCTGTAAGCTTCCAGCATTCACCAGGATGTCTTCTTCCACAATGTTCACACAAGGCAGGGGCTGGTCCCCTCACTGCACTCCTAGGGGTACTGGCCACGGAAGTTGCAGACTAACCAGGCCTAGCTGTGGGTACGGGCCTCTGTGACTGCACTGGACCACTGGGCTGCGGTCCCTTAAACTTCTTACTTTGGGGCTGATATGAGCTGGATAGCCTTGCCCCTCTTCTTTGCTGCCCTCTGTCCCTTCTGGCCTGCTCTTTTTTCTTAATTCTTTCTACATTCAGAGCTGCTGAGACGAATCTGGTAAAATCTTCGAATTCAAAGGCAACAACCTGTAACATTCCTCAAATAATCAATATTCTATTCATAGATTCACAATTCATTAAGTAGAAATTAGGAAGGTCACACAACCTGTAGGCGGATATAATCGTTCAGTCCATCTTCAAACCGTCTACATTTATCCGCCTCTATCGCCACCATATCTCGTGCATATTTACTCAACCTGACAAATTCTCTCTCATATTTGGTCACTGTCATCTGCCTTTGCTTCAGGTTGGTAAATTCCCTCTTCAGATTGTCCAAATAGATGCGACCAATATATTTTCTCCTGAACTCCTTCTGAAAGAAATCCCACGTTCTGTCCTCTGGTCGCACTGTCTGTATAATGGAGGTCCACCATTGATAAGCATCCTCCTGCAATAAGGATACTGCACACTCCAGTCTCTCTTCAGGTGTGCAGTGCATCTGCTCTAATATTCTGTCAGTCCGTTCAAACCAGTACTCTGCGGCAGATGCATCCTCATTCTTTCTGCCATGGAAATCCGTGGGTCTGTATTTAGCCAATCGCTCTATGGCTGATCTTCGTGGCGCTGCTCTGGCCACATTTTGAAAGAACTCAGCCATCTGCTGCATAAATGCTGGCTGTACAGGGTCCGCCACTCTCGGACTTACTGATTCCCTAGATGCTCCCCCAGCCACGCTGGCGGGACTCTCAGGTCTATCACTGCTTCCTTCCATTTCTTTTATCTTATATAAGACAGAAGAGAGGTCTGCAGATTAGAGTCACACATTCCTATAGGTAGCTTTATACAATGCATGCATATACAGACTCTTTGGTCCAGAAACGCCTAAACCGCGCTCTGATACCACTTAAATGTAACACCCCCTGACCCGACCCGACTGGATCGACCCAGGGAGCGCTACCGGGTTTTCAAAACTTTCTAAATTCACTTTATACATTTCAAACCATTGAAAATCATATCAATTTGTAATTCAAAAATATTTTTCTCGTGAGCCCATCGAAAAACACTTTTAAAAATTTCGGCAGAGTTCCCTCTGTTTTTCTGATTTCCCAAAACCTGTTTTCCACAAAACTCAAATCAAATAAAATTCACAACAACACTTCAAATATCATTTTCAATCAAATGCGCACTCTGCCGTTTAGTGCGACTTTCCAACAGTTTTTCAAATACAATAACTCAGAATTCAATATTTACAAACAATCTACAAATGTAAAACAGAAATCATAAAATTATTTACAAAACATATATATATATATATATATATATATATATATATATATATAAACTCTTCGAAATTACAGACTTCTATATATGCATGCTTACAGAATATATCTATATACAAAAATATATTACTACCCAAATCAATGTAGTGACTCTGAACTCCAAGCTGCAGGTACCTCCTCTCTATTCCTTATCTGCCTCGGTATCCCTGTGACTTACGCGCGATAAAAACCGACGCGCTAAGCATATAGCTTAGTGGGTGTACACTAAACTCAAGTATTAAAAATCATAAACAGCTTTTCTTAATAAACAAAATATCACAATATAATCAGATATAAACCTATTACGATGCAAATCATTTACAGAAATAAAACTGATGAAATCAATTCTATATAAATAATTCATTACAATTCATAATCCAGGACGTATAAAATCATTTATATTATAATCATAAACGTATAAAAATCAATTTCTGAAATTCACTTATAAACATATTATTCAATTTATTTCAATTCTGGCCCTCTAGAATACTCAACATAAACCAGGACTGGAATCTGGGTCGTTCGACCACAGTAACTGTCTGTCGAACATAACTCCCACCCTAGGACGAATCCTAAGAGTGGTACGTATCTCCCTACCCTAGGACCGAGGGTTCGGACCCTAGAGAGGTATATATCTCCCTATCCCAGGAACGAATCCTTAGGAAGGTACGTGTCTCCCTACCCCAGGACGAATCCATGAGGAGGTACGTGTCTCCCTACCCTTGGACGAATCCATGAGGAGGTACATTATAAATCATCAATAGCAATGTCAATGTCGGTGCAGTACTGCTCACTGAGCCCAGCTGGTATACCAACCTCCGATATCCATTTCTATGTTTATGTATCCTAGGGCCGTTTCAAAACATTTTTCATATAACAATTCACAATCCGAAATTAAACATAACTAATATAAAACTTTCGATCAATATTCGGAAAACAAATATTCAACGATTTGGTCATTTGAACTTCGAAACAAATGATTTTAACCTAATCAACAATCAAAATACAATAAATACAATTAAATCGAACTTAATCAATCGAAAAACAATATAAACATATATTTACTAAATTATTCAAAACTAAAATATAAATCAAAACACATAAAAATGTCAAAAACAGGTGTACACCAACTTGGATACCGTTTCCTTTCGACTATCGTTTTTCTAGATTAATTTTTCCTTCCCTTACTCTTTCTCCTTCACTTTTCTCTTCTCTTTCCTTCCTCTTCTCTTCTTCTTCTTCTTCTTCTTCTTCTTCTTCTTCCTCTTCTTTCTTCTTCTTCTTCTTCTTCTTCTTCTCTTTCTTTCTTCTTCTTCTTCCTCTTCTTTCTTTCTTTTTCTTCTTCTTTTTCTCGGTCTCTCCCTCTCTCTTTTCTTCTGTTCTATTTCGATGGCTTCTGTGAGAAGCCAAAATTTTTTTTATATTATTTCGGTTGTCGCGACCTGTGGTCGCGCCACCAGGTCGCGTTGCTCTCTAGAGCAACTCCACCGCCTTCATCGCGATCATACATCGCGGTACCCTGGTCGCGATGGTGGTCGCGAAGCTCACTGCCAGGATTTTCAATTTTTCATCGCGAGCCAGTCAGCGCGATCTGTGGTCGCGGTACTCACTGCCTCAGTTTTTCACTTCTTTTTCGTCATGCATCATTTTTGGACCGTTCCATTTGGTCCACCTGGAAACCATAAAAATAAATATACTTTTAATTATATTTTACACCCCTCACATCACAAACTTTATATTCACATATGCAAACTTAATTATTCGAAATTTTTGGGATGTTACATGTACTCACTGGTTTAGCATCTTGTATGTTAAACCTTGAGAGTACTTTCTTGATGTACTCAGCCTGTGATAACAACAAAGTCCCTGACTTCGTGTCTCTTTTGATCCTCATTCCAAGAATCTGCTTTGCAGCACCCAAAACTTTCATCGCGAACTGCTTCGACAATTCCCGCTTCAAATTTATAATCTCTTGCATATCCGAACCTGCAACGAGCATATCATCAACGTACAACAATAAAATAATGAAGCTGTTGTCGAACTTTTTGATGTAGCAACAGTGATCTGCTTGGCATCTTGTGAAACTGCTGCTGCTCATAAAACTATCAAACTTCTTGTACCACTGCCTGAGAGCTTGTTTTAAGCCATACAAGCTCTTCTTCAACCTGCATACTAGGTTTTCCTTGCCTGCTTTTATGAAACCTTCTGGTTGCCTCATATAGATTTCTTCCTCCAAGTCACCATGAAGGAAAGCTGTTTTTACATCTAACTGCTCAAGATGTAAATTTTCTGCAGCTACAATTTTCAATACCAGTCTGATTGTAGTCAGCTTCACGACTGGAGAGAAAATTTCATTGTAGTCAATACCTTCTTTTTGCTGAAAGCCTTTGACAACCAATCTAGCTTTGTAGCGCTTGTTTCCATTGTGTTCTTCTTTAATCCTGAAGACCCATTTGTTATAAAGAGCTTTCTTGCCTGGTGGTAATTCAGCTAATTCCCATGTCTGATTTGACATAAGCGAGTCCATTTCATCTTTCATGGCAGACTCCCACTTGATTGAATCCTCCACTTGCATCGCTTCATCATAGCACTCTGGTTCACCACTATCAGTTAGCAACAAGTAGTGCAAAGAAGGTGAATAACACTGGATTGGCTTAGGAACTCTGGAGGAGCGTCTCAGTTTTGGTGTGCCTGGTTCTTCTTGAACTGTTTCAGGACTAATCTGAACATCATTTCCAGAAATCTCCTCAAACTCAGCAAATTCTTTTGTTTTAGCTTCGGTTGTGGAGCTACTTGATTCTGCAATTGATCTGTCTTTGTACATTAAATTCTCATTGAATATGACATCTCTGCTTCTAATGATCTTCCGATTTTCATAATCCCAAAACCGGTAACCAAACTCATCACCACCATAGCCAACAAAGACACATTTATTAGACTTGGCATCAAGTTTACTTCTTTCGGCAGAATCTATGTGTACGTAAGAGATACAACCAAACACTCTTAAATGCGAAAAGTTTACCTTTTTTCCGCTCCAAACTTCCTCTGGTATTCCACCATCTAAGGGAACTGAGGGCCCACGATTGATCAGGTAGGCTGCAGTGTTGACTGCTTCAGCCTATAGCATTTTCGGCAAACCGACATGTATCCTCATGCTTCTGGCACGTTCATTCAGAGTTCTGTTCATGCGCTCTGCTACGCCATTCTGCTGTGGTGTCATGGGAACTGTTTTCTCCATCTTGATCCCATTATTTGTGCAAAATTCTCTGAATCTACTATCTCTGTACTCTCCTCCATTGTCAGACTTCAACCGCTTGACTTTTAAACCAGTCTCATTTTTTACTGTGGCCTTCCATTTTTTGAAAGTATCAAAGACTTCTGATTTCTTCTTCAGAAAATAAACCCATACCTTCCTTGTAGAGTCATCGATGAAGGTAACATAATACAATGAGCCTGCAAGAGATGAAATTGGAGATGGTCCCCATACATCGGTATGAACCAACTCTAATTTTTCTGCCTTGGGTGTCTTGCCAATCTTTGCAAAACTGACTTTCTTCTGCTTGCCAAAGATGCAGTCCTCGCATAGTCCGACATCTACTGTCTTTAGATCTGGAAGCTTCCCTTTTGACAGAAGTGTCTGCATCCCTTTCTCGCTCATATGGCCAAGCCTTTGGTGCCATAGGTTTGACTTTCCATCAGCATCTGCTACTGCAACGATATTCTCTAAGTTTGAGGTTACATAGAGAGTACCAGACTTCTTACCACGAGCAACGACGAGTGCTCCTTTGGTAATCTTCCACTCACAGCCTGAAAAGGTTGTACAATATCCTTCTCCATCAAGTTGTCCAATAAAAATAAGATTTCTTTTGAGACCAGGAATATGTCTCACTCCTTGCAGCTTCCAGGTACTCCCGTTTGGCAACTTTAATTGAATGTCTCCTCTTCCGACAATCTTTAAGGTTTCATCATCAGCTAAATGAACCTTCCCGAAGTCACCACTGACGTAGTTCTCCATGATTTCTCGGCATGGGGTGGCATGGAAAGATGCTCCTGAATCCAGAATCCATGATTCAATCGGGCTGTTGATGCTTAGAATCATAGCATCACCTGCCTCCTCGGTCACATTGGCGGATTCCTGTGTACCGGTATCTTTCTTCGGTGTCCGACAATCCCTCTTAAAGTGACCCTTTTTGCCACAATTATAACAGCTAAAATCTTTCTTTCCTGATCTGGATTTACCCCTTCTGGATTTCGATCTGCTACGATGTGAACTTCTTTCTGAAGTTCTCCCTCTGGACTCTGTGTGCAAGGCTGAGGAGCTTGATGCTTCACCCGATTTTCTCCGTCGAATTTCTTCACTCAATACCAGATCTCGAACATCATCAAATTTTAATTTATTATTTCCTGACGAACTGCTAACTGCTGTAACAGTAGCATTCCAACTGTCTGGTAGAGATGACAAGAGAATCAAGGCTCGAACTTCTTCATCAAATTCGATTTCCACGGAACTCAACTGGGTTGTGATTGTGTTAAGTTCATTTAGATGTTGAGCGACTGAAGCCCCTTCCGTCATCCGCAAGTTGAATAATCGCCTCATCAAGTTAACTTTGTTTAAGGCCGATGGCTTCTCATACATATTGGAGAGAGCCGTCATAAGACCCGCCGTGGTCTTTTCCTTTACTATATTGAAAGCAACATTTTGGGATAACGTTAATCGGATCACTCCGAGGGCTTGTCTGTCAAGAAGATTCCAATCTTCTACCTTCATATCATCTGACTTCTTTCCTAAGAGAGGTTGATACAGCTTTTTTTGGTACAGATAATCTTCAATCTGCATTTTCCAAAAGCCGAAGTCCGCACCATCAAACTTTTCAATTTTAATCTTCCCTTCGTCTGCGGCCATCGCTCCCACTCGAATCTAGCTTCATTTGGATCGTTTCTGACTATTTCTGCAGACCGTCGTGTATTAGAACACCTCCGTCGACACACCGGTACTGCCGACAAAACTCACAGAAACTGACAGAATCTACCACCAAAGCTCTGATACCAGTTGTTAGGAAATTAGAGCGTAATTTTCCTATAACCAGATTTGTGAGAAAGCGAAATAAAAGCGGAAATAACACACAATTTGATAACGGAGTTCGGCCAATTGTGCCTACGTCTCCGGACCTGCTGCAGATCGCTTTACTGAAGGGGAGAAAATATACAAAGTGTTTACAACTCTTACAAACAACTCACAAACCACAACCCACTCCCAATTTTACCCAAGAATTTTTCTCACAAAATTCTTTCACAAGCTTTTCTCTCAAACTCTTGTTTTCTAATTTTTGGGATGATATGGAGTGAAAAACTACCTTCTATTTATAGTTGAGGAGAATGGCAATCTTGTGATTTTATATCATCTTTTCACCTAACCCACCTACCAAATGAATGGTTGGGATTAAGTCTTTACCTACCACATCAATGGTTAGGATTAAGTCATCACCTACCACACCATAAGTCCTCACCTACCACATCAATGGTTAGGATTAAGTCTCCACCTACCACACCAATGGTTAGGATTAAATCCCCATCTACCAAACCAGTGGTTAGGATTAAACCAATCCTTTGGGCCTTATTTGATTAAACCAATCTTTTGGGTCTTATCTTGCTTGTGCAATCCTTTGGGCCTTATCTTGTTTGTGTTTAGAAATCTCTTCACATTTCTAACAAATCAAGTTTTTATAGTTGCATGAACAGATATTATCTTGGTGCGAATACATCATCTTTTATTTGTATCATTGTATGAGCAGGTCAGATTAGTGAAGAACTTGAGCATCGCATTGGGATGTTGGATACTTCGCTAAATAGGTTTGGAATGATTCTGGATTTTGTTCAGAGTGATCTCATGCAAGTGAACCGAGGAACTAAAGAAGTATCCCTGGAGAGTGAGCAATCTTACTCCTCAATATATGGGAACTAGAAGCTGAAAAGAAAAACATATGATTCGGTGGTTACAATTTGTGATTTTATGTTTATCTACGTAAAGTTGCTGTAGGTCTGAACATGGAATCTCAAAACTAGTTGGATGCAATTTCTGTAATATTTAATAAATAAATCCTGTTTTTTCAGTGTAAATCTGACCTCCACTGAAGAATAAACAGTAAATAATATACCCAATCTCAAGCAATCTTGAAATATCTGTATCATATTTTCTTTAAAGGATTTTTCTTCCGAACTTTTCTTCAGTGGAAGATATGCGGCAGAAGTTTGGTGCACATGATACCTCATTGCAGCTAATGGTAATAGCAGTCTTTTTACGGTCCTGTTTTACTTTCGTCCTTGACCTGTCTATTATTGATCACTGTGAAACTGAGATATGGTAATTGGTGAATTAGAATAAAAGACAAGAAGACATCAACGTTAGCCTTGATGAGGGCCTGAAATCTTTATCGGATCAAGTGAGGAAGGATATATATCAAGATCAGTTTAAAAAGGATCTTTCTAATGCTTTCCACCTTACCGGAGCAGATAGAAGCCTCTCTAATGAAATTACAAATTGAGTTGTGCAACATCTTCGCAAAAGAAATGCAGGTATGTATGATGTGTAATGTACAATTCTGAAAAAAAAATGATCCCGTGGTATTTCTATGAGATTGAATGGCAAAATTATAACTGAATTATATTTCTGTACCCAGCAATGCGACAACTTTCCATGTCCAGTTGTCTTAAGTTAAGGTGGAACTGTTTGTTTCCGGTATTTCCATGCTAAAGAGCCTACTTATTCATCATTTGATAATTGCAGGCAATGTCATGCAGCCTGAAGAGCCCTATCCATAACGGTCAAGTGGCCAATACTAAAAAGGTGCCTTATAGTTGTCAGTGAAAGACCCTTCAACTTTTCTGAGCCCTCGTTTATTTTGAATATAAGTTGGCCTTTTACATGTGCGAATCTGCAGAGAACTGGCCGTTGTGCTACTCGGCAGAAAAAACCACACAGTCCATTCAGAGGTAGACAATGCATGAATTCCCTACCGTTGGTTATTCTGCTACTAAACTACAGAGGTTAAATCCATTGCTCTATACTGTTTGAAAGCAGAAGTCCTAATTTTTGTGTATGTGATCGAACGATATTCACAGTACCAAGTAGTCGCATGCTCGGAGAAACAGGCATAATGAATCCTTGCCTTAATGATGCATAACAGTCCTCTTTCTCTTAAGATATAAGTCTAGTATGATCTGCTGTCGTACTTTTTATCAATGATAGTGCATGTTGACTTAAAATGATTTGTCAAATCACTATAGTAATTAAGGTGCCTCTGGATTTTTGGACCCATAGACCTGTAGTTTTATGTTGAACTCTTCTCCTAATCTGTTCATCTCTCTGTGTAAGTTCTCTATCTGTCTGTCTATCTATCTATCTATCTATCTCTCTTCCTTTCTGCTTTTCCTATGGTATTTTTAATTGCTAATTTAAGCTGATCTCTGCCATACACTTATGGCAGGTTCAGTCTGTTAAATGAAATCTTCATCTTTTCAGTTTCTTTCTGACATTTTCATTGAATATTTAGGAGGAGCGTGAGATAACAGCAGCAATTATCCAATTTCTTCCTCTTTCTATTTATCTTTTTCATGTTCCTAGAAAAGTATGGTTGCGTCAACCATAGAGCTGCTCTTTGAAAGAATCGGATTTTTTCTTGATAGTCCTCAATGAAGAACAGAAGGAATTTTATGCTTGGTGCATGAGCATGTTGTTTTGAAGAATCATTGTTGTGTTTGTTAGGCTTTATCATCCTATGGTCAGTGATGCAACCATTGTTGTGTGTTTTGTGGACTCTTAAGTAGATTAATGTGGTTCTAGTTGTCTAAAAATGTCGAGAAACCTAAAAGCTTCCTCTTGGTTTCAGTCCAACTGTGCCTCCAAAGATCCGTGTGCAGTCAATTGAAGTCCCCTAGGTAGAACTGGGAGGCTCTGTGAAAAAGGAACGAGCTACTTTCAAAAGGAGGAATCCCGATAAGAAGCATAAACAAAAAGGGGTTTCTTCCGTTGGACAGGTAGTTCTTAGTTTCTTGTTTCTTGTTTCCTCCTTCATTTCCTCTTTATTTCTCAGAAACACAGGATGCTCTTTTTTCAAAATATCTTGGTGCGCTTTGGTGCTTCTAATGTAATTGACATGGTAATTGCAAGTTGTACTGGCTTACATTTTTTAATGCACTTTATTGTAAATGTTGGCCTTCTATGGTATGTTAATTAATTAATAATAAATTTAATGGCTTACTTGAGATGCAAATCTACGGTGCAGGCAAGAGAATGTAGAATTTACATTGATTCAGATGAGGATATTGAAGGAGGTTTTTCTTGCTTGATTAATCAGAAGGAAACAGGTATTCAATGAGAATAAAATTACAATATTTATAATCCGCATAAACAGGATTATCCTTATTCAGTTAATTTATGCGGAAGTTGGACTGCCTACCCTGTGATATGATAGGCATTTTCTATCTACTAGATGTTTTAAATTAATCTTGTTATACCACAAGAAGCTGGCAGTTTTTTTGTGGAGATATTAGTTTAAACGCTGACTTAGTTATGGAACCACGAAACACATATACTAGTAACTATTCACACAGTATATTGTACAGACCAAAAAAATGGGTGTTGTTGTAAGAGAGCTTTTTGCTGCTACTGTGTATAACTTGCACAGGTCTGGAGGTTTTAAAATCAATATACTAAACTGACATTTCTTGTATATTCATTAAAGCACAATGTATAGAACCAGTTACCCTATTGACAAGTAATGATCCAACTAATTGAACATGAAACGCAGAAAAGAAAATGAAGGATGTGCATTCGGAAGATCTTTTTGTTCTATTTTATTTTATTTTCATCATTGTTCTAAAAATCGGCCTAGGCACTAGGCGGTGGCCGGCCGCATGAATATGGCCAATTCGGCCATATTCCGCGGCTGGCCACCTAGGCGGCCCTAAGCGGACCTAGGCGCCCGCCTAGTCGGCCTAGGTGTCTACCTAGGCAGTCGACCTGGGCAAACTAGTCGGTCTTAGGCGGATCTAGGCGGCCGCCCAGCCGTGGAAGCCTTTTTTTTTATTTTTTTTTTCAACTAACACCCAAAACACAAAAATCTTAGGTAAATAATCACTCCCTAAGCATCATGATCATCTCCAAAGGTAAACAATATATTTATTATCATCATCATCATCATCATCATTTTTCTAAGTGGTCAACACGTTGACCGTTGACCACCGAGGAACCGCCTAGGCGCCGATTAATGGGCGCCTAGCCGAAAAATCGCTAGGCGCTCCCCCGCCGCCTAGCTGATTTTCATCAAGTGCATAATCAAATGTGAAGAGCTGTTATCTTGTTGGTTTGCATTGTTCTATTGGTGTCAGGTTTTGTATGACTTTATTCCGTTTTGAGTGATTATTGATGTAGGTAGATAACAGTTATCTGGTTTACAGTTTTAACTAGACCTATTTTCTTCTTAAAGACAATGAAATCAAGTTGATGGAGGATGTGAAGGAAGAGACCGAACGAAGCAAGGAGGCAAAAGAGAAAATACTCTAATCCTATAATTATTGATTGAAGGTACACTTATGCACCCTCCTTAAACATTTTTACTCTTCCAATTGTTCAATTAGGCCATGCAATACTGTCACGGTAATGTTGGTCTGCCAATTAAATTTGACAATCACAACCTCTTCGCCTGATTTTTCAACTTCTTCAAACCTCAATTCCAATATTGTCACCTTCAATAACTGTGTAATTATGATCTTTTCTGAACAAGTGTACTCAAGAGTATTTGAATAAAGGGCTAATTGCAATAAAGTGCCCTGACGTTTGGCTATATTGCAATGAAATCGTGAGTTTAGCCTTAATTGCATGTTAATACCCTTAACTAACTGATTAATTGCATGTTAGTACCCTTGACCAAGTTGACCGGTATGTTGACTTTGACTTTTTTGATAAAAAGACAAAATTGCCCCTGGTTTAAAAAAAATAAATTAAATAAAAATTTAAAAAAATTGAAAAAATTAAAAATTTTAAAAATGGATCTCCACCGTCCATCAATCTTGATGGACGGTGGAGATACATTTAAAATAAAAAATAAAAATTTAAAACCAAATAATTAAAAAAAATATTTTATATTAAAAAAAAAATTAGTGTTCTTGGTGGAGATCCAATCTGGATCTCCACCAAGAACATCAAGAACAGAGCAAAACAAAAAAAAAAAAAAAAAATTTGTTCAAACGCGAACCCAGATCTGGGTTCGCGTTCGAACCCAGATCTGGGTTCGCGTTCGAACCCAGCAGCTGGGTTCGCCTTCGAACCCAGCTGCTGGGTTCGAAGGCGAACCCAGATTTCTGGGTTCGAAGTCGAACCCAGAAACTGGGTTCGACTTCGAACCCAGAACTGGGTTCGCCTTCGAACCCAGCAGCTGGGTTCGAACGCTAACCCAGATCTTGGTTCGCGTTTGAACAAATTTTTTTTTTTTTTTTTGTTTTGCTCTGTTCTTGATGTTCTTGGTGGAGATCCAGATTGGATCTCCACCGTTCATCAATGTTGATGGACGGTGGAGATCCAATCTGGATCTCCACCAAGAACACTAATTTTTTTTTAATATAAAATATTTTTTTAAATTTTTTTTAATTATTTGGTTTTAAATTTTTATTTTTTATTTTAAATGTATCTCCACCGTCCATCAAGATTGATGGACGGTGGAGATCCATTTTTAAAATTTTTAATTTTTTCAATTTTTTTAAATTTTTATTTAATTTATTTTTTTAAACCAGTGGCAATTTTGTCTTTTTACCAAAAAGTCAAAGTCAACATACCGGTCAACTTGGTCAAAGGTACTAACATGCAATTAAGGCTAAACTCACGATTTCATTGCAATATAGCCAAACATCAGGGTACTTTATTGCAATTATCCCTTGAATAAAATAGAAAAAAAAATATTTAGAATTAGGGTTTTATTTTCAAATTTTCCAATCTGAATTATTTATTATTCTTCTTCTTCTTTTTTGGTTTGTTGTGATTTTTTTAAAAAAATTTTTGGTGAATGGTTGATGAATTGATTGTGCTTTTGGTTATGATTGGTTTTGAACAGAGGGACCGAGGGAGATTAATGAATTGAATGTGGAATATGGTGGATTGAATGATAAAGATGGAGATGATGGAGACGGTATAGAATAATTATTGTTTTTAATTATTATTATTTTTTATTAGGGGTAGTTAATTCATTTTATATAAAAATTTTGGTCAACCGTTAGTTTTAACGAAGTCAACTAATTGTAGGATATTTGATTGTAATAAACGGTAAACTGACTTTATACATGTAATTATGTATAAATTTAGAGTACCTTAATGTAATTCACCTTAAAAATTAAAGAAACTAAAAAAAAGGTGGCGTTGAAGAAAATGCGCTAGATGGGCCTAAACCGTGACAATTTACATGGGCCCAAATTTATACTATAACTAACTTAAGTACCGAAAATATTCAACCTCTTTTCTCTTTCTATTTCTCTCTTGTGCACACCAGTGTCGAAGAAGGCGTCATTAAGCGGCGGTGAGGCGCTAGGCGGCGCCTCGCCACCGTGATTTGGTCCAAAGCAGACCATTAAGTGACCAGTTTCGTTCGGCGGAGGAAGAAGAAGAAGAAAAATGGTTGCCATGGGGAAGGAAGAAAAGAAGAAAAAGGAAAAAAAGAAATGCCATCGTGGCGGAGGAAGAAGAAAGAAAGAAAAAGACGAAAAAAAGAAAAAAAAAAATTAAACCTAGCTGTTTGGGGTTTAGTATTTTTTGTCAAAATCTCACCCCAAACGATGCCGTTTGGGGGTTTAAATTAAATCCCCAAAACGGCGTCGTTTTGGGAGGTTGGTTTATTTTTTTTTTTTCTTCTTCTGGCAGTGGGCACATTTTTTTTTTCCTTCTCTTCGTTTTTTTCCTCCCAAACCAACAACTTGAGTTATTCCTCTTCACTTCTTCTTCTTCATTTCTTCTTCTTCACTTTTTAATTTGGAAATTACTCAGATTTGCCTCCCATCGGCTAACCGGCCGACTTCCGGCATACCGCTTAATCCCCGCTTAAGCGTTCTAGGTGCTAGGCAGTGGGTCGCCGCCCGACTAGCGCCTAGCGTTTTCTGCAACCTTGGCGCACACAAATAAAAGGCATTTCTCTTTCGCCCAAACAGTTGTCTTTCACACTTTCTATTGATTTTCTCTTTCTGTCGTGAAAACATGATACTTCTTATGATAACAAGATCCCTAAACATCAAGCGAACAGTGAATGTTCACCGAGTTTTACAAAAAAGGCACATTCAACTTTATGCTGGCAATTGGAAGAGTATTGCTACATGCTTCCACCGACGACGACAAGATTCAAGGTACCGTAGAACTTGATGCTCAATCATTTGGAGGTTATACGACCAGTGGTAGTGGGTGTTTTTATACGGTGAATTTTGAGCAATTTCGAGATATCCTAAATCTTTTAAAAGACAATGATCTAATTACTATCCACAATGCTGATATAGAATTGAAGATCACAGCTGGAGGTGACCTTTTTTGAAATCTTTTTCCTTTAAATTTTGGGTTTGGTTCTAAAATCTTGTTTCTAAAAAAATTTGGTTTTCTGGGTTCTAAAATCTTGTTTTTCTTAGGTAATGACTTCTACATACAAGTGTATAGTCAGAATGTCGCCAACATGAACTGCTATTTCCAACTGACTATATATCTAAGGTGAAAATACGAAAGGAAATTTTTACAGCTATGTAAGAATATCTCGGTAGGATTCAGTACAGCACAAAAGAGGGTACGTGGGAATATTGTACAGCTATATGGGAATATTGTACCGTTGTGGAATTGAATCCTGTCGAGATATTCCCATTTAACTCTAAAAATTTCCCTTTGTATTTCCACCTTATATGTAGTCACTTGGAAATGATAGTTCAGTTTGGGTGACATTTCAACTATACACTTGTATGTAGAAGTCATTACCTAAGAAAAATAAGATTTTAGAACCAAACCCAAAATTTAAAGGAAAAAGATTTCAAGAAAGGTCACCTCCAGCTGTGATCTTCAATTCTATATCAGCATTGTGGATAGTAATTAGATCATTGTCATTTAAAAGATTTAGGATATTTCGAAATTACTCAAGATTCACCATATAAAAACACCCACCACTACTGGCCGTATAACCTCCAAATGATTGAGCATCAAGTTCTACGGTACCTTGAATCTTGCCGTCGTCGGTGGAAGCATGTAGCAATACTCTTCCAATTACCAACATAAAGTTGAATGTGCCTTTTTTGTAAAACTCGGTGACCAGGTTCACTGTTCGCTTGATGTTCAGGTATCTTGTTATCATAAGAAGTATCATGTTTTCACGACAGAAAGAGAAAATCAATAGAAAGTGTGAAAGGCAACTGTTTGGGCGAGAGAGATGCCTTTCACTTGTGTATGCGTGAGAGGGAAAAGAGGTTGGGTATTTAAGTTAGTTACAGTATGAATTTGGGCCGATGTAAATTGTCACGGTTTAGGCTCATTTAGCTCATTTTCTTCAAAGCTATATTTTTTTTTTGGTTTTTTTAATTTTTAAGGTGAATTGCACTAAGGTACTTGAATTTATCAATAATTACACGTATAATATTAGTTTACCATTTATTACATTCAAATACCCTATAGTTAGTTGATTTCATGGTTGACCAAAAATGAATTAAAAAATAATAATAATTATTCAATACTGTCTCCATCTTCAGTACATTCATTTTGCTACATTTGGGAAATTTAACATGTTTTTGGGCAATACCACACATCACGGCCAAACCGATCATCAATGTCCGCTCACGCTCCTGTAAATGCCACAACACACGAGAAGAGATCGAATTAGAAACTTAAATATATAGATACAACAACATTCCTATATTAATTTTCCAAAACATTTAATTGCAACTTTACTAATGATATATTTGAAAGTTTTTTTTTTATATTCTTTTTGTCAGTACCGTGCCCAATTGATAGATGTCAAATTCTCGACCTATAGGCTAAGTATATTTCTCCCTGGTCTTTTAAAATGTCGAAGCACGTACGCTTACGTGGATGGACAACTGAAACTCTTATTAAAATCATAGTTGCAAAATGTACACATAGTGAAGATACAATTATTCTATGATGGATTTTAAACATAGCTGGTCCAATCTCACAATCTTAGTGTCATCTGCAGTAATGTTATGATACAATATAAGTTTTTTTCTGACAAGTTAGAAATATTCAATTAAATTATATTTCACGTAAACATGACTTGCAACAAGAAATTTATATTTCACTAAAAAAAAAAGAAATTAAAAAAAAGTGAGTAGTTACCTTAGAAAAATTCAAAATTTTGTATGAGAGAGCTCTTGACCCATGAGTATCATTCTCTAAACGTATCTTTGCATTCTAAATTCTGGAAAATCATCATAGTTCATGTGAATATTCACACCATCAAGAGTTAAGACATTTATCTATACTCAATCGCAGAGGATAAGTTATATTGAAGATAAGGAATTTCAGTGCATGCCCGTTTATCACAATCCTTCCATAAGGGTGATCAAAACAGAAATATGAAATTTCCAAATTAACTGGTCATGGAAAAGATATAGTAATGAGTTTCATGTCATGCGCTTCACAGTGTATTAGAAATAAATTTTCTAGATTCAAACAGCTTGAAAAGATGTCATTATTCGAATTAAACTTGACCGAAGTGAGTTGCAAAGTGGTTAATGTTGCAAAGCCGGATAAGTCCGTTATATTGGGAGAATCAATTTGAGAATCTTCAAAGATTGAAAATGGATTGGGGAAAAGCCGTCAATGACATCAGTTTCAATCTCTTCAACCCCATGAAATATTACATACTCAAAAACGATTCTCTTTGTTAAGAATGTAAATTCTGTATATTGATGTGTGAACAATGTACAATAGAGATGGTCTTATATAGGCAATGTACAAGAAATGGACTAAGCCCAATGGGCTAATACTAAACTAAAGCTATATACTAACATCCCCCCTCAAACTCGAGGTGGCAATGAGGAAGCCAATTGAAGTTTGGATATAAGATCTCGAAGACGACCAGGCGGGTGAGACTTGGTGAAAGTATCAGCAGGCTGGTCAACAGAGGAGATGGAGAACAACTTTAGAATGCCTTTCTTGAGATGCTGACGAGTGATGTGGCAGTCGATCTCAATGTGCTTAGTGCGTTCATGGAAGACATCATTATGAGCAATGTAGATAGCACTACGATTGTCACAATAAATAGGAGTGGCAGTGGGCTGTGGAGCATCCATGTCAGCCAAGAGCCAACGAAGCCAGACAAGTTCGCAGGTGGTGCCGGCAAGGGCACGATACTCAGCCTCGGTACTGGAATGGGAAACAACATCTTGCTTTTTGCTACGCCATGAAACAAGAGAAGTACCCAACATGAAACAGAAACCTGTGATAGAACATCGATCAGTCGGATCACCTGCTCAATCCGCATCTGAATAAGCATGAAGCTCGAGAGAAGACCGAGAGGAGTAGTGTAAACCATGATAAAGAGTGCCCTTGACATATCGGAGAATCCGGAGAACGGCAGCATAGTGGACAGAACGAGGGGCATCCATGAACTTACTAACCATACCTACAGCATGTGAAATATCTGGACGCATAACAATGAGATAGATCAGACTACCAACCAACTGACGATAGCGAGTAGCATCGGATATAGGTTCACCATCCAAGGGTGTGAGCTTTGCATTGTATTCTAAGGGAGTGGAAACATTCTTATTGTCGGTGATACCGGCCTTAGTGAGAAGATCAGAAGCATATTTAGCTTGAGAAAGATAGTATCCATCGGAGGATGAGGTAACTTCAAGCTCAAGAAAATAACTGAGAGTGCCCAGATCTTTCATCTCAAAATGCTGACTAAGGAAGCACTGAAGAGAGCGGATACCTGCAGAATCATCTCCGGTAATAATCATATCATTAACATAAAGAAGAATAAGAGTGATACCAGTAGAAGATCGTCGGATGAAGAGAGCAATGTCATGAGGACTCGAAGTGAAACCCTGCTGAGCAACAACTAAGCTAAACTTTTCAAACCAAGCTCGAGGAGCCTGCTTGAGGCCATAAAGAGCACGACGAAGACGACAAACTTGTCTACCGGAGTGTGGATAGCCAGGGGGTGGTTGCATGTACACTTCTTCTTGAAGATCTCCATTTAGAAAAGCATTCTTCACATCCATTTGATAAAGAGGCCAATGGCGAACAGCAGCCACAGCAATGAGACATCTGACAGATGTAAGGCGAGCAACAGCAACAAAAGTTTCCTCATAGTCAATGCCATATTCTTGAGTAAAGCCTCTGGCAACGAGACGAGCCTTGTATCGTTCAACAGATCCATCAGTCTTGGTCTTGATCTTGTAAACCCAGCGACAACCTACTACAGACTGACCAGGAGGCAAGTCAACCATATCCCAAGTGTGATTCTTTTGAAGGGCATATAATTCTTCATTCATAGCTTGCTGCCAAATAGGGTCAGTATGAGCCTCACGATAGGTGTGAGGTTCATAGAGGGTGGCAAGAGCAAAAGAGCAGTGATAATCAGTGAGATAAGAGGGAGGAATACTTACCCGAGTGGAATGACGGAGTTCAGGATCAACAAGAGACTCAGGAGAGGGTGGTGCCACAGGATCCAAGACAGGCAGGTCAGATGCCGGGGAGAAAGCCGGAGATGAGTCGTCTGGAAAGGCAGCCGATGTCGAAGAATCATCCACAAGTTCAGGATAGAGAGGGATAAAAAGATCAGTAAAAATGGGAGACTCGGAGGAAGAGGACGCAGGAAACTGTTGAAGACTTGTGAAAGAACGATGTTCCCAAAACTCAACATGACGAGAGACACGAAGACGATGAGAAATGGGATCATAGCAGCGAAACCCCTTTTGAGATACACCATAACCAAGAAAACAACAGAGACGAGCACGAGGCTGGAGCTTGGTGCGTTCATGAGGAGGAAGAGAGACAAAGCAAACACAACCAAAAACCCGAAGAGATGAGTAGTCAGGGGATTGACCATAGAGAAGCTCAAATGGTGATTTGTTTTGTATGGTTGGTGAAGGAATACGATTAATGGTGTACACAGCAGTGAGTGCGGCCTCACCCCAGAAGCGCTCAGGAAGAGAGGCAGAAATGAGAAAGGTGCGAACAACATCAAGAATGTGACGATGTTTTCGTTCTGCATGACCATTTTGTTAAGAGGTGTAAGGACAAGATCGCTGAGTAAAGGTCCCATGACTGTCTAAAAAGGATAGGAAAGATTTATCATTATATTCTTGAGCATTATCTGATCGAAAAACTTTGACGGTGCGATTGAACTGTGTTTGAATCATTTTATGAAATGTTTGGTAAATAGACACAAGTTCAGACCTATGATGAAGCAGATAAATCCAAGTATATAGAGAAAAATCATCCACAAATATGACAAAATATCTAGATCCCCCCTCAGTAAGAATAGGAGAAAGACCCCAAATATCAGAATGTATAAGATCAAAAGGAGCTGAAGAAAAAGAGACACTATTATTAAAGGGCAATTTTGTTTATTTACCAAAATGATATGAAGTACAATCAAATTTTTGAAACTGAATTGAACCTAAATGACCTTGAGAGGCTAACAACTGAAGACGAGATAAGGATGGATGACCAAGACGAACATGCCATAGATCAGGTGAGGGGGTGGCAGTGGTAGCAGCAGCCAAAGCAACTTGTGAAGGAATCTTCAAGTCATGAACTTCAAACATACGACCAACCTTACGGCCTGTCCCAAGCACTTGACCCGTCCGGGGATCCTGCACATACACACCATGATTAGTAAAGAGAAGATCTATACCTAATTCACAAAGTTGACCAACAGAAAGCAAATTGAGAGACAACTTTGGGATATGAAAAGTGTCACTAAGAGACAAATCAGGAGATGAGATTGTTCCTTTATGACTAACAGGCATAGGAGTTCCATCAGCAGTGTAAATAGAGATAGGGTGTTCTAAGGGTGCCTTATCAGAAAATTGAGATTCATCAGGAGTCATATGGTTACAACATGCAGTATCAAAAAATCAAGGTTGTTTACCTGAGGTGACAGAAAGGACAGTGGAAGTTCGGGATAAAACCTGTTGAATTACTGCCTCAATATCAGCCGTAGTAAGGGAGGAATCCAAAGATGGACCAGTAAGAGCTGATGGAGCTGAAGGACATACAGCAGCTGCCTGAGGAATAAAAGCTTTATTCTGCTCTTGCATAAATTTCTGCAGTTTGCGACAAACTGAGATGACATGGCCTTTAGCACGGCAAAACTCGCAGCGAGGACCTTTGAAAGACTGAGAGGTGGGACGCCCAGAGTTTATTCGCGGAGGAGCAATGAATGCATCAATGGAAGGTTGTGGAGATGATGTAGCCAATACATGATCAGAGGATGACATGTGATGAATAAGCCGACGGTTCTCTTCAGAAATAAGCTCCTTGACTGCAGCATCAAGAGAAGGAGTAGGAGACCGGCTAAGCAGAGAGGCTCGAGTAGGCTCAAAATCCTCACGTAATCCCATCATAAAATGCATAAATTTACGACGATCTCGATATTTGACAAAAAGCTTAATGTCTTTAGAACACACTAGTGGAGGATCTGCAGCAGAGAGTTGTTCCCACATAGTAGAAGTCTGAGAATAAAAATCAGAAATAGACTGACCTGTCTCTTGGCTCATTTGATAAAGCCTTGATTCAATATGGAACTCCAAGCTTGAATCATTAGTGCAATTATAACGATTGGTCAGAAATTTCCCAGCAACCGTAGCAGTCTCAAGTCGAGGAAGAAGATTATGAATTGAGGGAATAGAAGTATTGATAAACCAAGACAAGATCTTACACTGAATACTTTCACATTCCTCCAGGCGATCTTCATAATCATCCATTGTAATAACACTCGTCGAAGCATCTGCAGCAGCGGTGGCGCTGGACTGAGGGCTTGGCACTGGTTTAGGGATTGAACCAGTCACATATCTCCATAGTTTACGACCCTTGAGAAAGTCAATCATATTCTGAGACCATACATGATAGCTAGTGGGTCCATCCAATACAATGTTGATAGGACGGATGATATCTCGTTCGTTTTATTGAGCCATAATGAAGAAAAAGACCAAAAAATGGAGACCTCAAATGGAGAAACGGAGCCCAAAATTAGAATCTATGCGAAAAACTGAGCAAGATAGACCTGTTTGAAATTTTTTTTTTTTTTGGGCTGACGTGGCAGGTGTGCTGACGTGGCAGTGGGGCTGACGTGGCAGTGGTGCTGACGTGGCAGTGGTGCTGACGTAGCAGGATAGAAATTATAATTTCACCAATCTGAGGGGTAAAATGATAATTTACCAAAATAAAACAATTTCAATCAAATTGAAATTGGCAGCCGCACATTTCAAACCAACAGAAACAGAGGTTGAAGGTGGCAGCGGCACAGCTTCGCAAGCCAGTGGTGCATGAAGGTCGACGACAGCTCGCCGGAGAAGAAGAAGCGACACGGCTGTGCAGCTCCAAACGGCGATGGTGAGCCGAGAAAGGGGCGACGCAGCTGCAGCGGAGCGGTGTTGGCGTGCGGTGAAGGAAATGAGCAGCAGCAGATCCGATGGCGCAGCTGCAGATCCGATGGCGCAGCTGCAGAGGAGCAGCTGCAGATCCGATGGCGCCGGTGAACCAAGAAAGTGAGCAGCAGCAGTGGAGCGGCAAAGGAAAAACAGAACCAGCAGCGGGGTGGCGAGTGAAGTGAGGCAGAGAGCGGATCTAGGGAATGGACTAGCTGGGTTGTGCCTTAACGTTCTTGTCGCGGCGCTGGGGAAGTGGTGGACGGTGGTGCTGGTTGAGTCGACGTGGGTCGAACGAACTGCAACAGAGCAAAAACTAACGCGTCGATGAAGGTCTGTGGGTGACGACGGTCACTCTCTTCTGACAGTGATTACTGGATGAAGAGAGGGCAGCAGGAATATTCGCCGGAGATCCACAGTAATCAGAAAATAAAAAAATAAAGCTCTGATACCATGTTAAGAATGTAAATTCTGTATATTGATGTGTGAACAATGTACAATAGAGATGGCCTTATATAGGCAATGTACAAGAAATGGACTAAGTCCAATGGGCTAATACATGGACTAAGCCCAATGGGCTAATACTAAACTAAAGCTATATACTAACACTCCTAACCTCGTCTTTGTATGTTTCTAATTCAAAAGGGTCACCTAAGCAATTGAACTTAAGTTTAATTAGCTTTAAGTCCTTGCGATGATGTAAAACGTGAGCGACAAAACCATAGTAAAAGAACCACTGTGGAAGCTCCGGTGATTAAAATTGAGACAGTGGATATTAGTCCAATAATACCTCCATTTCTTGGACAAAACACTGGTCCTAATAGCCTCCTTAGTGTTGATAAGAGATAATGTTATGAATTATATGGTCTGGTAAATTGGTAAGACGATCGGTCTTGATATTTTGATAGATAATTTGGTTACTAATGTGCAACTCACCCTCCATATCCATCATCAAACTCTTTCTCATAAGTGGATCGTCCATATCCATCTTCACTCAATCTCATATTTATTTGTAAGTTTTGCCTAATAAATAAAAAACAAAAATCCAAATATTTCTATGATTGTAATTATACCACTCTTGAAACATGAAACATAACTTGAGTTTAACCAGCTTCAAGCTCTTACTATGGTACAGAACATTGGTGACAAAATCATAGAAAGCAACTCTTGAAGCTGAAGCAACAAAAACTGAGACTGGATATTAGTCCAATAATACCAAACACATCCTAACCGCATCATCGAGCGTTTATCAGAGAGAGAATGTGATGGATTATAGGGTCAGGTAAATTACTATGCCTGTAATATTGGATCACTAATTTTCACGTCCATCTTCAATCTCTTTATACTTGTGTCCACCAAAATCTAATGATTAGCTAGCTGCAAAGGAGGTCTAAATCAAATTAAGGATGATTCGTTTACCTAATTTTTTTGTTAGTATGAACTAAATGGACTTACATATTATAATAATGCAAGAACTGTCACATAGTTTAGAACTGTGAAAGGTTGTGCCGCTCTGTTTTCTGGTTGTTAAGTGGGTTGACTGTTCAAATATATAGATAATACATAAAGCTTCAAAGTTGTCGTAATATGCATGCATGAGAATTGCTTTTGTGTGAAATAAAAATCTCCAGGTCATGCATGACTCATGATTCAGAGAATAAGACCATGGGGCAGATGGGCCTATACCACCTAATGGGCTTCATTCCTCGGTTTCCTCGTAATGGGCTCAATTTGTTGGACTGGACTGACCTAAAATTAGTGTTTTTAATAGGAAACTAGTAGGAGCTTTTTTTTGTGCTCTTGCCAATGCCATGTACTTATTTTAGGAAATTCAATTTATTATTAATAATTAATTTAAAATAAGACGGAGATAAACCAGAAGACTAATAAAAGAAAAGCAGATGCCAAACTCTATTTGATTAGGATTGTTAATAATTAATTTAAAATAAGATGAAGAATAACCAAAGACTATATAAATAAGAGAGAATTTTGTATCCTAAAAGCTAGCAGCCACTAAACCATAGAACTTTCTTTAATCCTTAAACTATTTGCTCAACCTATCTCCTAATTCAACATCTAAATTATGTGTTAATTACATTTTATACATTACATCAATCAAGTCAAAGTGTCAATTTATATTTAATTCATACATCCAGAAAACTCAATTGAATTTGTAAAACATCACACGACCCTAATAAATAAATAAATGAATAAATAATAATCCTAGCAGTCTGAATTGATTAAAATAACAAAACAGACTTCTACTATAACTACACTTTCATTTTTTTATAATAATAAAAATTACTTAATTTTGATTTTTCCACCTAAGATTCCCTATAACATTGAGTACTCAGTCTGTTATCACAACCCTTCTTCATTGAGAGCGGCTCTTCTCAACGCACCAAGCAGTGTTGTACCTGAAGAACTTGGCCGCACCCACCTTCAACTTCTGCCCAGAAAGGTGATGTCTTATTCTATCATATTTCATGAAAAATTTTATGTCCACGTTTGTAATGTGAATACGTCATTGTAGAAGGCCACAACACGATCAGAAATATGACATTCTATTGTGAAACCAATGAGATGCACGTAGAATTCGATCCAATGCCACACGAATATCTAGTGAAAATTGGGATACCAACCCGAGTCTTTACAAGTACTGTCAAATTATTAGCCAACTCTATGGGCGACACAGGTACAATTTTTTATTTATATATGTTTTCCAATATCCAAATTAATATTATGATTGATTCTACCTAGTTGTTTCTCACTGGTAACTATGTACTAACAATTTATGTGTGTATCATCTCAGTCTCTATAGTTGTAAGTGACATGAAAGTAAAGTTTACTACTGGAAATCTGGAGCTTGTCCTCTCCAACAAGGTATTACATTATTCTCTCTAACTGAGACATTAAAAAGAGTGGGTTGCTTTTGGTGATGGATCGAATTCTGATTGTTTTCTTTTTGTCCAGCGAAACGATTGCATCGTTGAAGGTATTAGAGGAAAAGATACCAACGAATATATTGCAAAATTCAGTTCGAAATGTTTGCTATCATGGGATGATTCAATTCGCAGAACAAGCCGTGTGTGGATTTATCCCTCTTATTGTAATGGTCTACCTTCTGTCTTGAAGTGCCCCGTTTGATGATAGTTAAATTGAGGATGATTTAGCTTACTTAATATAATCAAGTTTCACCAATAATGCAAACAGTCGTATATTCACAGCTTGCAAACATTTTTTTTCTCAATAACGTGTTCCTTTTAATAGTTATTGTGGGCCTGATAGGTTGGTTAATTTTGTGTTGCTTTTCTTTTTTAAAAAGAAAATTGCGATTATATTATAACGAAACTGCGAGTTTAACTTTAATTACACATTATTATCCTTAATTAACTGGTTAACGGTCAATCAACCCGATCATTAGAAAATTTTGTTCTTGGTTGGGATAAAGAATTTGGACCCCGACCCTCCTAGTTTATGTCTTCTCGTTCCGTCCCTGCTTCTTGGTGTTCTTGGTTAGTGTTCTTAGTTACGTGGAAATTCAATCTGGAAATTGGATCTCCACTTTTTTTTTCCTTTTTTTTAAAAAAAATTTATTTTAAAATTCTTTTTAATATGATCTCCACTGTTTATTCATCTATTTTTATTTTAATAATTAATCTTTTTTTTTTGAAAATTGCTTTCTAGTTTATTGAATGTGTGTAGGTGTTTAGGAGAATTAACATTTCGGTTAAAAGACATATCAATATTCATAAATATTCATGGTCAATCTTCAAATTTAAAGAAAAATATATTTATATTAAAGAAACTACAGTTTCTAATATACCTGTATCATACTCTTCAAATTTAAAAAAAAAAAAATTAATTAAAGCTTTCTGCTAAAATTAATTTAATTTAATTAAAGATTTCTCACATGAAGCTTATTTTAAGACATTAACAGCAATTACAAAACGGAATTCAACTCTCCTTTTGTATTTAATGAAAACTAATCTTCATTTTATATAAAGATAAAATATCATAACTAAAGAAATGAATAGGAAGTATGTCCAAAAAAAAAAAACGAATAAGGATGAGTGTGGGTTTAGGAACGTCTGAATGGTTGGCGCTCTAATTTATTTTTGGTGGATGGTAAGGAGGTTTTGATTAAGATGGTAATTCAGTCTATCTTCAATATGTTCCCACTCAAAGTATGAATTTGTTTAAGCTGTCACTTACTCTGATTAAGCAGCTCCACAAAAATGAGTGCTATGTTTTGATAGGGAAGTGAGAATAATGAAATATTCATTGGGAGTCCTAGAACAAATTATGTCTTCATAAAATGGATGATGGACAGGGTTTTCGTGATTTGTCCTTGTTTAATAAAGCCTTGCTCTCCAAGCAAGGGTGGCGACTTATCCAGCATCTAAATTCTCTAGCAGCCCCCTCTATTCAGAGTATTTAAGCTTTACTCGACTGCCTCCTATGTTCTGGGTGGCAAATGGGTGATGGAAGTAACCTAAAGGTTAACCATGACGGCTGGATCCCGAAGCCAAATACTTTCTGAGTTTGTTCTGACAGGCGGTTGAATGAGCACTATCGGATTGTGGATCTACGGCTTCGTTCGGGCAGATGGGACGAGTCTCTAGTTTGTTCTAGTTTTTGGCCAGAAGAAACATTATTAATTCTCAGTATTCCCCTTTCCTCTAGTATTGCCCAAGATGTCCTTTGTTGGCATTTTGATAAGCTTTGCATTTACACGATGAAGAGCGGTTATTGGATGGCCATTCGTCATCAGGATTCAACTTCTAGTTGGAACCCTTATTATGTCTTGGCCTCATGGTAAAATGCTTTAATGGAAGTGTTGGGAAAATAACCTCCCCAAAACCTCCCTAGAAATATGCTAAATATCAGAAATTACAGATAAATGAAATAGAAAATAATAACAATCACCACAACACAATAATTTACGTGGAAAACTCCAAAACCAGGAGAAAAACCATGGCCCTCAGAAAGAAATTCACTATGTGATAAATTATTACAATCACACAGACTATTCTCTCAATACTACCACACCAATACACTTACACTCTCTCAAAGCATAAAATAATGCACACCTCTCTACACTCTAAAATAAGATAAACAAGAAAGGAATTTAATTAGAATTAAATACAATGCTTTAAGTGTATTTAATTGGTGCAATTAGAAACTAAGGACTCGGTCTCCTTATATAGCCTTGAGAAGCCTTGACATATTGTTATTTTTCCAATGTGGGATTCATATCCCTTTTATTGTCTTCTCATTTGCTTTCTTTATTTTGCCAATTTTCAACAAATCTCCACCTTGGCAAAATACAGAAAACCTCCGCCCTTCCGCCGCAACTTTCATGCAACCATTGTCTATACCGACAATCATAATTCTCAAGCCAGAGAAATATCATACTCCACCATAAAAGTATACCACTTAGAATTAATCACCAATTCTAAGATTTCCACCTCGGCACATGTCGAACAAACTTGCTGAAATTTATGGTGCAACTCCCATGTTGGCTTTCTCCGGAAGTTCTTCAGCCATCGACATAATTCTACCACACACCTTGCATCAATGCCGCCAACCAATGCCCGTGTGCAAACTTATAGACCCACTAGTAGTGTCACATCCTTTTTCATAGCACCTAGTGATATGCTATAAGGATGTACATATCCTTCTCAAAGGATAAATTTAGTGTCTTCACAAGACACACTATTAGCTTGATTGTTGGAGCTACCTGCCGAACCTGCTCCACCGTTTTGACAATTTTTCTTAACATGCCCAGATTGCCCACATGCTCAGCAAAATATTTTCTTCCTGGAGTTATTCTTCTTCCAATTGCTCTCATTGCTAGCTACCAATGCTGTGTCTTCTGATGAAGTACGACCTCCACCCTTCAGCCTTCTCTCCTCAGAAAGGAGTTTACCGGTAACTTTTGTAAAATTCAGAGTCTCCTTCCCATATACCAAAATAGGTTTCATATGTTCATAGGAAGATGGAAGAGACAATATAAGCCTTAATTCTTTATCTTCGTCTTCAATTTCAACTCCAATAGACTCCAGTTCAGAAACAATACCATTGAGAACACTCAGATGATCTGAGATTTTTGCACCTTCCTCCATACGCAGAGTATGAAACTGTTCCTTCAGGTACAACCGATTTGAGATGCCTTTTGCCTGATACAACCCTTCAAGCTTTTCCCAGAGTTCCTTGGCTGAATATATTCCATGCACATTTGCAAGAACATTCTTGGCCAAACACAGACGAATCACTCTTGCAGCTCTCAAATCCATTTCTGCCCAATCTTCATTGCTCATACTAGACTCACCTTTGCTGGAATCTTTTAAAACAGGGCCTGATTTCTCCTTTAATACCTTGTGTAAACCAGATTGTATTAATACATCCTTGACTTGCACTTGCCACAAGCCAAAATTAATCTTTCCATCAAATTTCTCTACACCAAACTTCAAAGAACTTGAAAATTTAGACATTCTAACCGTATATTGAAATAGTGCCCGTAGTCCGTGAACAGCACTCCAGGTAAGTTCCCAAGAAAGAGAAGTGGGTCACAATGGACACACTTAAATACCAAGTCTTTCCTAGCCAGAACCTTCCTTAGACAAGTACTTCCACAATACTACCACACTGAACTCCAGCAACCAAGAACAATTATTTTCTGATGTGGAAGATCAGACAATGTTGCAACCACAGAGCATACTAAAAATTTTCTAAAACCTCTGACACCTTAGCAACCAACCTAGGCTCTGATACCATTTGTTGGGAAAATAACCTTCCCAAAACCTCCCTAGAAATATGCTAAATATCAGAAATTACAGAGAAATGAAATATAAAATAATAACAATCACCACAACACAATAATTTACGTGGAAAACTCCAAAACCAGGAGAAAAACCACGGCCCTCAGAAAGAAATTCACTATGTGATAAATTATTACAATCACACAGACTATTCTCTCAAGACTACCACACCAATACACTTACACTCTCTCAAAGTATAAAATAATTCACACCTCTCTACACTCTAAAATAAGATAAACAAGAAAGGAATTTAATTAGAATTAAATACAATGCTTTAAGTGTATTTAATTGGTGCAATTAGAAACTAAGGACTTGGTGTCCTTATATAGCCTTGAGAAGCCTTGACATATTGTTATTTTTCCAATGTGGGATTCATATCTCTTTTATTGTCTTCTCATTTGCTTTTTTTATTTTGCCAATTTTCAACATGAAGCTTTCTGTTCATTCTAAGCTCCATTTGCTTTTGTGGTGTGCTTGCCATGATTGGCTCCCAACTTATGAAAATCTTGCGAGACGAAAGATATAGAGGGAAGGATGCTGCCCACTGTGGAAGACTGATATTGAATCCACCTTGCATGTATGTTAGGGTTGTGATTTTCTCCGTAGCATTCATGTTTGCTGCCCAGCTGCCTTAATTTGCTATCCAATTCTCTCGCTTTGTCTTTCATTGATTTTATCTTGTCTTGTTTCCCTCAATTATTTCCTCATGAGTTTGAGCTTTTTGTAGTTATTATTTTGAGAATTTGGTTTCGCCGTAAGAGGATGACCCACGATCAGTGCATGCTCCAGATCGATGCGGTTGATTTCTTAGCTTTCGGCTGACCTAAAGGGTTCAGAGCCGACCTAAAATAGTGAATGAGTTTATATCAACTCTGGTAATAAGTGGAAAAAAAAAATTATGTGATTTGTGCTACTTTGTTCATTTTTTTTCATTCTCTTTTTTCTTAGAAAAATTAGTGCTGGCCTAATAGGCTGATTTAAACAATTTTGTACAATTTGTGCTACTTTCTTCATTTTTTTCATTCATTTTTCTTCAAAAAATTAGTGTCGGCGTAATAGGCTGATTTCTTAAAGTTTGGCCAATCTAAAGGGTTGTAGACTGACCTAAAGTAGTAAACTGAGTTAAGCTCTTTAATCTTATGAAAAATTAGTGTGGTAAATTTGTCTACACATGATGGGCCGACATCTTGTTCATTTTTTCATTCTCTTTTTCCTTAAAAAAAGTTCACCACTAAGATGGAAAGGAGATGCATTAATTATTAGTGAATATGCTATATATTAACCTCTTCAAATGTGGGTAAAGTAGTGAATGAGTTGAGTTGTTCTATTTCTCATACCATATGCAAAATTAATTGGGTTTTTGAGTTTTTAATTCATGAATTTTTTGATTATTTTGTTTTACATATTTGATTAGGATTGAGTTAATTTGAGTTTTTAATTTGTGAGTCTTTTGGTTATATGGTTTACATTTTTGAGTTTGTTATATATGTTTTAGATGTTTAAGACATTAAAGTTAAAAAAGATCAATGTCGATCAATATTCTAATGACTGCAGTAAGTAATTTTCTTTTTTATAACATATCAACTGCGGTGGTGGCGATTCGAACTCGTGACATTTTTACCACCGAACCACATTGGTCAGTTGGTTTTTTATTTTGGTTGTTGAGAAAGCTATTTTGGTGTTCTTTTATATTTATGTATTTAATTAATTAGTCCTTGCACTATTTGGAAAATTTTGATTGGGCTGACCTAAGACTTCTTGCAGAATTTGGAAAATTCAATAGAATTGGTAAAGAATCACACAAGCCTAATCTAAACTTATTAAAATCCTAGTAAGATTGTGTTGGGAATCCGGTCCGATTCCCGGCGCAGCGGAAGTTGCAAACTGTATGCAGACACGCAAATCTGCACAGGGCACACATATGGAAGCAAGCAGAATAGTAAAGGAGACAACAATTTTTTACGTGGTTCGGCAATCAACTGATTCCTACATCCACGGAGCGCACCAGCACTCAATCCACTATGAAAGAGCTATTACAACAACACTTATACGAAAAAACTCTCACACAGATTTTCTTCTCACGTGTGTTTATACTCTCGCTCTCTCTCAGTGTTTTCACTTACGGAACCGCATACTTGGGCTCCTCATCGGGGTCACCCCCGGATCTCCCGGAACCGCACCTGGGCTCCTCATCAGGGTCATCGCCCCGGATCTCCCGGAACCGCACACCTAGGCTCCTTATCGGGGTCATCCTCCTGATATCGTCTGGGCCTCCTCCCTGGATCCACCTGGGCCTCATGCCCGGATCCACCTGGGCCTCCTGCCGGGATCGCCTGGGCCTCCTGCCCGGATCCGCCTGGGCCTCCTGCCCGGATCCGCCTGGGCCTCCTTCCCGGATCGCCTGGGCCTCCTTCCCGGATCGCCTGGGCCTCCTGCCATATCGCTCCTACCCGGATCTCCTGGGCCTCCTGCCCGGATCGCCTGGGCCTCCTGCCCATATCGCCTGGGCCTCCTACCAGGATCCGCCTGGGCCTCCTGCTCGGATCGCCTGGACCTCCTGCCCGGATCCGCCTGGGCCTCTTGCCCATATCGCCTGGGCCTCCTGCTCGGATCCGCCTGGGCCTCCTGCCCGGATCCTGAGCCGCTCTTGTGGAGCTCTCTGAACTCTCTCACTTAGAGGAGATTGAGTTACTTTGATTATCACAAATGAGGGGCTATTTATAGGAGATGTCTGGTTACTATTCATGACACTGTTCACGCGTATACGGTACTGTTCACAAACACTATTCACGCGTATATGTGTGGGGCCCACCAGTTAGGCACCGTCATTCACTGTTCACAGTGACGTCACTGTTTACATCAATGTTCAAGTCGCCATTTACTGTTTACCTGTCGGCATCACAGTTCGGTACTGTTCACGGTATACTATTCACGTATACAGTACTATTCACTATGCACATATACTATTCACGGTATACTATTCACGTATACTGTTTACCTGTCGGCGTCACAGTTCGGTTCGTCACAGTTCGGTACTGTTCACCTGGACAAAGCTTGGGCCTGCTTCTATGTCTCTCATGTAGGCCTCTCTTGGGCTTGCTGTCTGGGCCTCACTTAGGCCTCTTGCTTGAGCTCCCTTCTTAGGCCTCTCTACTTGGGCTTGCCTGTGCCTGCTCCTAGGGCCTGCTTTGAATCAATTTAGGATTCAAGCTTCACAATCCCAACAGATTGAATTGATTAAAATAACAAAATAGAGTTATACCAAAATTATACTTTTTAACATCTTTTATAAATAATACAAAAGATTTGATGTTGAATTTTTCACTTGAGAATCCAAATACAATCTGATTTACTTGCCATGGCAGATTTCAAGATATCTAGAGCGGCTCTTCTAAATCAAACAGTGTTAGAGTTGAGGAAGTTGGCCGGACCAGGGCACACGACCACCTTCAACTTCTGCCCAGAAGGGGTATCGCTGCTGGCTTCATCCCCTGACGGCAACCTTATAGGCGCATTACGGATCAATCGTGAAAGCTACTTCATCTGCAATCAGAGGTTCTCTCTTGGTGTCAATCTGAACCAGCTCTGCAATATTCTCAATCTTGCAGACGATGAAGACTTTGTTCGTGTCACTACTTGTGAAGCCTCGTGCCAGTTCGTCTTTGATATTAGGAGTAATGTTGGTTAGTTATTAAATCCAATCTTTCATCAAGCTTTCCTTGTACCTTAAATCTTTTTTTTTTTTTTGGGTTTTAATATATGGTTTTAATTGTTGAAACTTAGATTTAATTCTTTATTTTAGATGGCCACAAAATATGTAGGCATATCGAGTTCATTAAACCTAATCCAATGCACGTAATTTTGGATTTAATGCCGCAACAATATGTTGTGAAAACTGGGATAGCTACCCCAATATTTACAGGTCTTTTTTTCTCCGGATTTCGGGTCGACGAAAAAGGTACATATATATACACTTAATATTTATGTTTTTAATTGTAAGTATAGTGTACTAACATTACTTGTGTAACATCTCAGTTGCCATTATCATGACAAATAAAAATGTTGAGCTCATTACTGGAGCCGCAACTCTTCACTTAAGCCCCGAAGAGGTAACACTAATTTCTATTTAATTTAATAGACATTAAAAGAGTGAGATTATGTTGTTTTATTTTTTGCTATGGTGATCAATCGAATGAATTGGGATCTTTTCTTTTTTGTGCAGCGAGATGAATGCATCATTCAAGGTATTAAAGAAGATGACGACGGTTCATATCTTGCGGAGTTTAATTCCCAAGGTATGAGATCATTAGAAGATTCGATTGGCATGACAAGCCATGTGTGGATTTACCCTTCTTATTGCGACGGCCTACCTCATGTCTTGCAATGCCCCATTGATTATATTGGTACCATTGCGTATTACTTTATGTGAGGATGGCAACTAACTAGTAGTTGCAATGGAAGTTAAATAGAGGATAATTTATTAGTTTTGTTAAGTTTTTCGCTAGTGTCGGCTTAATAGGTTAAATTCTTAATCATAATGGGTTCAATTTGTTTTTGATCCAGTTATTGGATCTTGCTAGATTGGGCTGACTAGACGCTGGTGGATGAGTTGAGTTGTTGTCGTTAAATTTCCAGTAAAACATATACTCATCATCCCAAGTCTATATATATACTTAATAAATTAATAATCTCAATTAAATAATATTTTTTATTAGTCCTGACTTAGGACTAATGTAATAAATTAATATTTCATTAAATTGATAAGATAATACATTAAAAAAAAAAACATACGTTTCACTTAATATATAAATTAATAATCTCCTTATATATATATATATATATATTCGGGAGAGCTGGAGTGGATAAAACAATACTCATCATGAAATTGATCAATAACATTGTCAAAGCTCATTGGGGTGTATCTGTAATCTTGCGGAATCAAAGGTGGTGACTAAGTCAATTTATAATCTTTAACACCGGCTTTGAATCCAACACTTGCTTTAGTCTCTGTTTGTGGTGACATAAGTCCCTCCCTACAAATTTTGAATTAAGAATTCTCTCAGTACCAAAGTCTACTCGACATAAATTAGGAGTTAATGAAACCCTTTCACAGGAATCTTTCACAAAATTTTCTATTATCAACTAATCAGAACGACTCCTTCTTTTTTTTAGTAGACCATGGTATTTGTATTTGATTCACCAAATACATTATTATTGTAAACTCTTTCATATGTATGGCGCAACCCAATCCTTATTTTTCTTTTTTTTTTCAATCAAAATATCTAAATAATAAGAACTTGACTCTTGGCAGTAATATATGTTGTATGTGTAAATCCTAAATGTGAAAGGAAAAAAAAAAGGGGGGTTAACAAAAAAAGAATAGACTCCGCATACATTGATATGCTAAAATAAGACTAAGAAATAATGAATTGAAAAATAGAGTTCATATTCAAATGTCATAGGTAATATGACCGGTATTGTCTATATATATATATATATATATATGAATGATTCAATAAGGATGTTTTTGTAAAATATGACTCCAATGCTACTTGTTTCCTCCGAAATTGATGTCTCATTCGACCTTATCTCAAACTTTTCTTAGTGTATTAAGAAACTCTTGCTTTGAGTGCATCTTTATGCAAGATAGACTCCAGTGTAGAACTACATCGAATGTAATTTTAATTTATTATAAAAATGGATAGATTCATAACTTCTATTTAATAAGACTAATTATATTCATGAACTTATTTTGGTTAAACAAATACATAGAATAATAATAATTACTAATTAGATAATTAGGCAATATTTAGTTACAATAGACAATACATTAAGTTCAATAATTTGAAAAAATAAAAATATCTTGATAAATTAATTTTTTATTAATTAATATAAATTAATAAATTATTAATTTATCAATTAAATAGTATCTCGATTAATTAATAATTTTTTATAATTTTAAAACTATTAACTTTTATATATATTAGCTAATTACATCGACTTCCCCTAAGGTTTTGCCAACTACAAGTAAAGTCAACTTTATCGTTTACTGACAAACACCTTCCCTGCCGTTAGTTGACTTCCGTTACACTTAATGTTTGATCACCTTCAACCGTTAAAAAGACCAAAATACCCCTAGAATAATATTTAATTAAATAAAAAAATAAAGTTAGATTTCAACCCTCCATCTTTGAGATGATAGATGAAGAGATAATATAACAAATGACTTATAGTGATTGTTTTAAAATTACTATTTAGATATTCACATTGGAGAAATGAATATGCATTTCTATAATTTTTTTGACAAGGTAGATCCATATTATTTAGAAATGCTGATGTGGCACTATTTAGATACTCAAAAATACATATTTGCATTGGAGATGTTCTTATTTTTTAAAAATATGAATATTTTATTTAAAAAAATAACCAAATTTAATTTAACTGATTTAATTTTTATTATTAGTTTAAAGTAATTTTATTTTACGTTAAAATTAATTTAATTTAATTTTAAACTAACCAATCTGACACTGATAAAACATAAAACACAATTTTTTTTTTACTATTTTTAGTCCAATTCATACTGTACCAAACACATGACAATACTAATTAGTCAATCCAATCAAATCTCATAAAAATAGTCCAATTTAATTTCGCACACCAAACATACCCTAAAGGATAGGGGTTGCTTGTGCTAGTTTAAAATTTTACTCATATAACTAATATTAGGTGACTTAGTGCAATTAACTTTTATTCAAATCCTAATAGAACTCACACAAAGCATAATAAAAACTTAATTGTTCAAATCCTAATAGAACTCACGTTATCTATTTTAGTAATTTTAATAACTAGGAAATATAATAGCTAAAAAAAAGAAGCAAATCAAAAATTTTTTTTTTTTTTGAAAAAGAAAATATTCTAACTAGAAAATTGGTTTATGAATAAAAATACTCTTATTATTATTATTATTATTATTATTATTTTGGCAAAGAGTAGAGTTGCCAAACACTTTTATTTTAAAGGGATATATTTTTAGTTGAACCACGGATGTACTGGCCAAACCCAATTAATTCAATTCGAGCCATATTTAAACTTTAATATAATAGTTACAATAAATTTAATCTATTATTTTATTAAAGAAATATATTATTATTTTGTAACCGACTTGAGAAAAGCCATTAACAGTGCAAAACCTCCATTCCCTCCAATAGAACTTACTTTCTCCGTCTCTGTCTCTCGCAAAAACAAGTATTGGTCTCTTTCAGCCAATTTTCACACATGCCATGGCAGCTTTCGAGTTCCATGGAGCTTTTCTTCTCAAGAAAACAGCGTCACATCTCAAGAAATTGGCCGAACCGGGCGACACGGCCACCTGCTACTTCTCTCCAAAAGGAATATCGCTGCTGGCTTCATCCCAGGACGACCAAGTCATAGGCGCATTACGGTTCTATCTTGGAAGCTTAAGTCGCTTTATCTGCAACCATCCGCACTCTCTTGGTGTCAATCTTGACCAGCTCCTCACCGTTCTCGATCTTGCCGATGACGAAGACTCCGTGCATATCGGTGCTAGTGAAGAGTTGTGTCAGTTCATTTTTCGGATTAGGAATTTAGGTTAGTTCATTCCTCTTGAAACTTGATCTAATTGAACTGAATTGGAGTTTTCATGTTACTATTTATGTTTCTTTCATTTAGAATTTTATGAAATCATATCTTTTCATGTTACTATTTATGAACCAAAAGTTTTTATTGTAAATGGCATTACATAGGGCTAGGAAATATGCAGAAGCGTCGACTTCATTCCACCTAATCCAATGCACGTAGTTATGGAGCAAATTCGGCACCTATATGCAGTGAAAACTGCTATAAATACCCGAATCTTTATAGCAACTCTTTACAGATTCTCCCACTACGAGGTCCAAGACAAAGGTACATTATTTCATTTTTTACAAAAATTAAAATTAAAATTATATGTTTAATTGTAACACCCCTGATCCGACCCGTCTAGATCGAGCGTTACTGGATTTTCAAAACTTCTCTTAATTCTGTTTATAATCTGAAAGCTAAATAATTTATAATTTAAAATCATTTCTAGTGAGCCCATCAAAATCAGTTTTTAAAAATTTCGGTAGAGTTTCATCTGTTTTTCTGATTTTCTAAAACCTGTTTCGACAAAAGTCCAGAACAATATAATTTCAACACTTCTAAATCAAGTTCTCAAACAAATGCGCACTCTGCCGCTTACTGCGACTTTCCAAGCATTTTCAAATAAAACAATTCATAAGTTAATATTTACAAACCCTTGAAAATGAAACAGAAGCCATAAAACAATTATTTACAAAACATAAATATAGAACACATTTACAGATTTCTGTATATGCATGCGTAACTGAATATAATGTACAGAAATATATGACTACCCAAAATGTGGTGACTCTGAATTTCGGTCTGCAACTATCACCTCTTCAGTCTTTTTCTTTATCTCCACTGATATCCCTGTGTCCTACGCGTGATAAAAACAAACCAATGCGCTAAGCATATAGCTTAGTGGGTGTACACTAAACTCATTTATCAAAATCATAAAAGAAATTTCATAATAAAATGTAAACGTGATATAATATAAAAACAACTCACAATGTAACTCAATTCATAAATTCAAACTATACAAAATCAATTTTCTAAATTCATTTATAAACAATTTATCAAATTTCATTTCATTCTTGGCCCTTTGGTATACTCAACATACTTTCAGGATTGGAATATGGGTCTAATCTCTGTATATCAGTGTGACGTCCGGGGTTGCCCCGCTACAACAGTCACTAGTATCAGTGTGATTGTCCGAGATTGCCCCGCAACAACAATCACTGGTATCGGTGTGATTGTCCGAGATTGCCCCGCAACAACAATCACTAGCAATAACGGTGCAGTACTGCTGAATAACCAAGCTGGTATACCAACCTCCTATATCCGTTTTCTATGTTCAAGTATCCTAGCGCCTTTTTCACAATATCACATATTCAATTTTTCATTTCAAATAATATTCATCAATTCAATCAACAATTATTTTCATAAAACAATATTCGTAAACAATATTCAAAACATATAATATCACAAATCCATATTAATTTCCAAAATCAATAACAGATGTTTCATTTAATTTCAAATCATTTAATCAGAATATAAAAATTCAAATCAAATAATATCACAAAATTCATAAAATTTTCAGAACTCGTGTACACCAACCTGGATACCGTTTTTCCGACTATTTTTTTTCTGGATTTTCCTTTCTCCTTTTCTCTTTTCCTCCCTTTCTTCTTCCTTTCCTCTTCTTCCTCTTCTCTTCTTCTTCTTATCTTCTTCTTCTTCTCTTCTCTCTCTTCCTTTCTCTTTCTTTTCTTTCTCTTTTCCTTTCTTTCTTTCCTCTTTCCCGTTCTCTCTCCCTCACTTTCTGTTTTCTGGCTTGCTTCTTGGAGAAGCTTCACCGCCTCTTATTTTTTTTTTTTATACAAATTCGGTCATCGCGACCTGTGGTCGCGCCACCTGGTCGCGTTGCTCACTGGAGTGATTTCACCGCTTTCATTGCGATCAACCATCGCGGTGTCTGGTCGCGACGTTGCTCACTGCCCAAAATCCACATTTTCATCGCGAGCTAGTCAGCGCGATCCCTGGTCGCGGTGCTTACTGCAAAAAAATTACCATTTTTCACCGCGAGCTGCTCATCGCGAGCCCTGGTCGCGGTGATTGGTCGCGGTACTCACACCCCTCAAATCATAAATATCATATGCATATACTCAAAATTAAGCATTTAAAATTAGGGATGTTACATTAATCTTTTGAGTAATGGTAAATTGATGGAATCATAACTCCCAAAATGCATCCATGCAACAACAAAAACACCAAACAGGATCCACAAGAGAAGAGGAGCCCTGGTAAAACAGAATAGCTACTTTTGTGGCGCCTTGAAATTAAATAGATCATCATTTCAACATCTAGATGTGCATTGGTTGTAATTAGAGCTGATAGTAATAGTTGTGATAAGAGAATCAATCTCATCGTAATGCTGGAAAACTGTGTGGATCCTTAGCTTCTGCAAAAATCTCATATCGTGATTTTGTATGGTTAATCGCAATAAAGAGTCCATACATATCTCTCTATATTTCATGATATTGATGGACTTATCTATGTTAATGATTGGCAACTTGTTAAATAGAAGCTTCCATTTCCATGACAAAAGTGTTGTTTTCTGAATGACTGGAGGCTCTAAGAAGGATTGAATGTGATATAAAATTTCCTCCGAGAGATGGCTTATCCTGTCAACTCTAACCATTTTACTTTGGTGTCTATCTTGTGATTCTTATCTATTATTAATTAAAATATCTAGAGAGTGCCAAAAAAAAAATTATGGAAGTGAGGGTGGTGAATTTCACTTACCAAAGAGTTCAAATTTTGTAATAATAACACTTCTATAAAGAGACTTCAAAATCTTTTATCCTTGGTGTCTGTTTTAATTTCTATTAGTAGAGCTTTTTATATGTATGAAAAGGAAATAAATAAAATAACGCCAATTGAACTATTGGTTCAAATATCTGTAAATAGTTTGCTACTTTATTCATTCATCATTTAAAACCTACCGTCACTTTAACACGTAAGCAATTACGCGCCAAAATTCATCATATTATTAAGGGCTAATTACAATGACATCGCTTGTGGTTTGACATAATAGAACAGATATGCCAAGTATAGCATTTTTTACAGTTAATTACCCTGACGTTTTAATGTTATTACACAAACCTCCCCTGCCGTTAGTGTCAGAGCGTTACCGTCAGTGTGTCAGACCACTTTTAGGGGTAAAATGGTAAAGTTGCCTGATATTTTCAAACGCAATAAATGCGTGTCAATAAAGAAAATAATAAAAAAATAAAAAATTAATTTTAAAATAAAAAAGTTGCATGACATGACAATTGAGTGTAGAACACTCAAGAACCATTGTGAAGAGTGAAGACTTCACCGCCATTTCTCCTCTTTAGCGCCAATAACACTTGTCCATTACAACAACACACACTTATCTCTTAGTTTTTTTCATTGTTGAACACACACTCACAACAACACCGCCATTGTTGAACCCCCATTTACAACCGTTTACGAAGTGAAGTCGCGTTGGGAAGACCGTTTTCACGTTCACGAAGGTTTGCAGGTATGTGTTCATCCATTTTGATGCTTGTCATTTGGAAAGAAAACATTTTTGTTGATTTTCTTTATGCTTGTCATTTGGAAAGAAAACATTTTTGTTAATTTTTTTAAACACAGTATATGGGTGTTGCACAATCTATGGTTTACTCCACATGCATGTTACTGTTTTAAGAGTTTAATAATCGAAATTAGTGATAGGTTCAGTGGACATCAACATCAACAATTTTTTTTATTTATTTAATTTTTTATTTTCATTTTAATTGGAAACCATTTCTGTTTCCTTTTCAAGCTGACCAATTTCGATTTTTTATTTCCTGGGTATGTAATATTTTAGTGAGAAGTTTTTTTGTTTTTTAAAGTAGATTGTGATTTTATAGACACATTTTGTATGGTATTACACAAATCTTTTGGTGGGTTTACTTGAAGAGATTGAATTTTAAATTGTGAGGTGGGTTGCTTTGTTATATGGTTTGCTGCAATTTGAAAGTTTTAAATTCAGTGTCTTTTATCTCAAGATCAACATAAATATTGTCTTTTGTCTGATAGTAGTTTAGATAGAATAACTATCATGTGTTCGATTTTAGATTCTAGTTGAATATATAGGTTGACTAACAAGTCTTAGAACCCAAAATCCTGTAACTGAACTCAAATATTTTGATATTATAGATTATATGATTTAATTAGCAAGCATTTAATATGTCTAATTTATATAAAACTCCTAAAATTTAGAGACATTTCACTTTATACATGCTTAAATGAAAACAGATTTTTTTGGGTTAATATGACTTGTTGTACTCTATACTTAGTTCAATGCTATTATGGTGGGATTTCATTGTCACCTAAGATCACGACTATGCTATTATGCTTAGTTCAATCCTGAGATAATACAATTATACTGTAATATGCCAAACCACAATTGTTGAAATGTCTTGAGATGGTCAGAATTTTTTAATGCTTTTGTATGAAGAATTTGTTATTCTGTTCTATATTTAGTTGTCTAATTGAAATATGACAGTTTAGGCCTAATGTTAGAACTGAAAAGCTGTTTGGTAATTCTTTGGGGTTTTTAAACTACAGTCATAAATACAGATAACACTAAGGAATTTAGCTTCTCAATAGAATTTCTGTCATTACATTCAGTCCATTTATACCTTTTTTATTTTTTTTTCGGTCATATGTGTTTTGTGTGTTTACAGCATATGTGTTTACATTATTTCAGTTCATATGTACTTACAGCATATGATTTTATTTAAATTAGGGTCTGATATAATGTTATTTAAATTGTTTCAGAATTTTGAGAATGGACATAACATTACGAGTAACGTATGTGGGCATTTTGGTGGAATATGAAGTTCGTCGTCCAGAAAGTTACAGTGTGGCAGCCCTATGTGCTGATGTTTATATGAGGGCATGTTCAGACATGACCCATGCAGACAAGAAGTTTAAAATGGAGGCCAAGTTAGCTTGGAGTGGATAGTACAGAAGGGTTGAAGATGATGCTGATTTGCAGGAAATTTTCTTGCTGTACAAGGCTAGAGGACTGAAAATAGTAAGGTTGTTAATGGAGTCACTGCCACTGGAAGTAGTGCCTCCTGCTAAATCTGTCAACCAAGAAGATTCGTATGAATTAGAAGAATCTGACTCTGGCCCCAGCTTAGTGGAGATTTCATCCAGTTCATAAGACAAGGAAGGTTCCGTTTATTTCTCATCGTCAGCTGAAGATGAGGATTACGTACCAGACAATGAGAGCAGCTTTGCAATAAACACAAATTCAAACACACAATTAGAAGGGTCAGGAGGTGAAGACAACAATGAAGCCGAGGTTAACCAAGACCAACCTCCAATAAATGAGGAGCACTACTCTGATGATGACATTCTGTCAAACGCTGCCTCTTTTCAAGGAGAGGCACATGCCATGTTTGAAGATAACTATGCAGAGTCAGATGAAAGGCCCAATGTTCACACAACAGGAAGGTCATTTAGGGCTGCTGGAGATGGAAAGGTGGTATTTGAAGTGGGGCAGCTTTTCCACAACCTGAACCATTTTAGGAAGACCCTTAGGGAATATGTAGTGCAAGAAGGGTTTCAAATTAGAAGGATTAAAAATGAAAATGATAGGTACACTGCTGAGTGTGCCTTCGAAGGTTGCACTTGGAGGATACATGCAAGTCCAAACACAAAAAGGAGTTGCTTCCAGATCAAGACCTTGCATAACAGACATTCATGCCAAAAGGTTCACAAAAATCAAGAGGCAAATGTAACATGGGTTGCCAATAGATTCAAAAGTCTGATAGAAGAGAATCTATAAATAAAGGTGAAGTTTTTGGGGTCTGAGATCCAGAGAATTTATGAAATTACAATTCCAAAGTACACACTATACATAGCCAAAAATAGAGTCCTGGGAAGTACTGAAGAATATTACTCTGAATGCTACAACAAATTGTATGCATATGGTCATATGGTGATGACTACAAATCCTGGGTCAGTGGCATTGTTGAACGCACTTGAACCCAACCCAAATGCACCCTCAAAGTTTCAAAGGTTCTTTGTTAACTTTGCTGCACAGAAGCAAGGGTTTCTATTTGGGTTTAGGCCTTTTATTTGCCTAGATAGTTGTCACTTGAAGGGCAAGTACCCTGGTATTCTATTGGCTGCCAATGCAATTGATGCCAACTTTGGTGTGTTCCCACTTGCAGTAGCCATTGTGGATACGGAGTGCAAGGAAAGTTGGGTATGGTTTATGAGGAACTTGTATGAGCACATAGGAGAGGATAACCGTAGAATCAGTTTCATTACAGATAGGCAAAAAGGAGTTATTGATGCACTTCAGACATGGTGGCCAGGATCCAGTCACAGGTAAAATAACTGTTTTAGCACCATGTTTTTCCTGTTCATTTAGATGTTTTTGCACTAATGCACATTTTAATAGTTGCATGTATGTTAGGTCGAGTATTTTCTAGGTTGGCTAATTCCGTGCAAAATACTCTTTGGTTGTAATTGTGTTTGGGAGCTTTCGTTGAAGGCATCAAGATCATCGATTCATTTGGTAAGTTGCTCTCAATCTCACAAAGGTTTTTAGGATCTCACATACTCACAACATATCATTCATTATGTTTCTAGGCATCTCATTCATCATTGACATGGTCTATGATGCATAGTTCATTGTATTGCATTCATATGTTATGTTCTGCAGATGCATCCTATAGATGGTCTCATATCTCCACCTTCCTATCCGAATTTCAAAGCGTATTCTTCATGAAAGTTGTTGTTCTATGTGTGTACTTACTTCTATCATTTTTTCAGAATTTTCTGGGCGGCACGTCGCTAGATATTAGATAGAAACTGGACATAGGTCAGTGCTGAAAAAAACAGGGGAGACAGTTTTTGTTTGACATGTATGTGGTCCAATATGTCACCCTTCCTGTCAGAATTGTAAATGGTGTCATTCATGAAAGTTGTTCATATATGTCTCTACCTTCTTCTCTAAGTTTTTCAGAATTGTCTGGGTGGCACGTCTCTAGATAATAGCTAAACACCAGACATAGGTCAGTGCTGAAAAAACAGGGGAGACAGTTTTTGTGTATCATGTATGTGGTCCAATATGGCACCCTTACGGTCAGAATTTTAAATGGTTTTCTTCATAAAAGTTGTTCATATATGTGTCTAATTTCTTCAGTTATTGTTTTAGAATTTTCTGGGTGGCGTTTCTCTAGATATTAGCTTGAAACCGAACATAGGTCAGTGCAGAAAACTGCACCCGACCCATCATGTGCGTCCAACCCGTTTTGTGTGGCAACCCGACCCGTGGCTCTTCCTATATAAATGCCACTTCGTCTTTTTTATCAAAAACCCAGAAAGAAGAACCCTAGCAGCTCCCTCTCTTCATACTCTCTCAACTCCAATCTCTCTTGTATGTCCATGGAATCAAACTAGAGACTTGTGGTAAGTTTGTTTCTTGTTTGTTCAAGTTGTTTTATGATTCATTTCATTTGAATCTCTTTGTTGTTCTTGAATGAGAGTTAATGGAGTTTTATAGATATTAATTGAATGAAAGCTTGTGGGTTTTGTGTTTAATGCATGATAAGGCATTTAGGAAGTTAAATTAGTACCTAGATAACTTGATGTTGTGATTTAGAATGCATTTATCTTGCTTGAATGAATTAAGCATCTACCTCACATGTGTTTAGTGGATTGGTACTAATCTAGGTTGGATCAAAAGTGTTAGTTGTTGTTATAATAATTTACTTGTTGTTAGAATCACATTTATATAAACATGTTGGCTGCCTTGTAGAGTTCATGCATTGAATATGTTTGTTTCATGACTTGAAAGTGTTGAATTTGTTGCAAAAATTGTTAGGTCTTGAAATGTATTTATACTAAGTGTTATTTAAGTAGATTGTGTGCACTAGTTCACTTAGCATCATAGGTTGTATTAGTCATGCATCCTAATTGTATGTTCATGCATCATTGAACACTTAGACTATAATCCTTTGTGTTATTGGAAGAGCTTGTGTGACTTTGGTGAAGTCTTGTGAACAAGCTCAAGGTTTGCTTCTTGTGCAAAAGTTGCATTTGTGTGGAATTTCACTAGTTGGCTCTTGCAAGACGATAGGTGTAGGCTCACGCCAATAGGAGTGTGAATTCTAGGATAGCTTGAGGATATACGTTTAGTCACCTAGTGGATCTTGGGAGATCATTAGGGAAAAGGCCTGCGGGTAGACTAGAGCGGGATAGTCCAAGAGGAGTGAGTCCTTGTAATTTCAACTTGAGGGTGTACTCATTTATCACTAGTGGATTGTCCGTTAAGTGGCCAAGAGTAGTCCCGTGGTTTTTGATCCCTTGTTGGAAGGGGTTTTCCACGCTAAAATCCTTGTGTTGATTTTGTTTATCTCTTCTGCATTTGTTATGTGTTTATAATTATTGAATTGATCTAATTAAATTGTTGGTAATAAAAAAATTGGATAAGAACCTATTCACCCCCCTTCTAGGTTCATATAGACCATTGCACTTAAACTTTCAATGTATACAGGTTTTGTGTTAGGCATATATTTGCCAATTTAAGAGCAAAGCATAGAGGAAACACATCTGCTGATTTACTATTTATGGCTGCAAAGAGTACCAACAAGGCAGAATTTGATAATGCAATGAAGGAAATGAAGGATGCTGACTTGAATGTGTATAACTACATGACCAACATACCTGTTTGTCACTGGTCTCGACATGCATTCGATGGACTTGTCAAATCAGACCACGTGACAAATAACATTTCTAAGGCTTTTAACAGTTGGATAGACAAGATACGAGCAAAACCAGCATTAACACTGCTTGAAGAGCTGCGTAGGTCGTTTATGAACTGCATCCACAGGAGGCATGAAGAGGCCAAGAAGTGGAAGACTGAGATTCCACCTGGGGTTTTGGCAAAATTGACAATAAATCAAGATGCAGTAAGATATGTACAGGTGATGTGTACAAGTGACCAAGAGTACGAGGTGAAAGAAGGGAGTAGGTATTACATTTGTCAAGATAGATATGAAGACTTGTGACTGTATGGCTTGGGAAATTAATGGAATTCTATGCAAGCATGCAATTACTGTTGTAACAACTACAAGAAGACAAGGGCACCAGTTTATTCACAGCTACTTGACAAGGGAAGCTTACATGAAAACCTACTCCTATGTGATCCATCCAGTCCCTCACCAATCCTTATGGCCTGAGATGTCATTCAACAAAGTGCTTCCTCCTGACAGGAAAAATCTCCCTGGCAGACCCAAAAAAAAACAGAAAGAGGGGTGCAGATGAAGCTGCTAAAAAGAAGAGGAGCAATGTTGCAAAATGTGGTGCATGTAGAGCATTTGGCCATAATGTCAGGAGCTGTAAAGAAAAAAGGGAAACAGCAAAGGTATGTCTAGCTGTTGCCTTAACTATTTTATATTCTGTTATTTTTAAAAATATTTTAATTTACTATTGAATGTGTCAGGGCAAGAACAAGGCAGTAGGGACTATTATGGGGAAAAGAAAAATATATGTTGGCAGCAGTTCCAACATGAATCAGAAGAAGAAGAAGACATCACAGGCAAATTGTGCATCCTTACAGCCTCTACCATCCACTAGAACTCCATCACAACCAACCAATTTATCCTCACAGCCTCTACCATCCACTGGACGTCCAGCAAGGCTTCTACCAACCTCTGCACCTCGAGGACAGCCTCTTGCATCCCCACAACCTCTATCCCAGAATGCCACTCAATCACAGTCCACAGTTGGCAGAGCTGTCCCAGGTAAAGTACCTGTTTTTACACTATTATTTTTCCTGTTCAATTAGATGTTTTTGCACTAGTGCACATTTTAATAGTTATATATATATAGGTACTGTGGTTGGGTTGACTGATGGTACTTCTGTAGGTCAGTAATACCTATTACTGAAGCTCCATTTATTATGGTAATTTACTGTTTTTGTGCATCTTTTGTGAACAGCATATGTGGATATTGGTGTGCCTCTAATGGTGCATATTTTTATACATCTTTAGTTATTGTTGGCATGGTCTGCAGTCTTAGGTTATTTTGTTGTGGTTCAGCATTTAGATGATTCTGTTATCAACTTGATTGCTGCTTAATGTTGCCATTTTTTTGAATTATTTGGGGATTGTAATTTATATGTGGGTGCTGCAACATGTTTTTTGTAATTGGAATTTGGATGTGGGTGCTGCAAAATGTATAGGGAATCAAACTTATGTAATTGAACCTGTACATTAGCAGCATCATGCTTCAAATATATGATAATATTTACTTATGCACATTAACAGTGGATGCATTGCACTATATGAAATTTTTACTTTTATTTCTTACAAACTATGCATATAACAGATACTAACATTACAACAGACAAACATATGAGTAGCATTTGATATTGTTTGATCACAGCAATACTTGTTTCTTGCCTTTGATACATTTTTCCCATTCTGTCAATCATGGCAATCACATACTTAATATCTTGTTGTATGTTTTCGAAAATATCTGTATTTTTATCAACACTATCTTCACATTCACTTACTCTATACTCATCTCCGTCTGGATGCCAAAATGAGTAATACTTGCATGTTCTTCTCTCACAGTAGAAATACAATTTATATGGATTTGCCTTCGATTCTGATATTCGAACAGCAGCTCTTCGACCGCATCCGCATTTTCTGTTTTTGAATTTAATTACCCCTCCATTGATTGTACTGCTCATAGCATCTGAGGCTTCCATTTCACAAAAAAAAAAAAAATTGATGATTGAAAAAGATAGAAAAATTGATGACTGAAAAAGGCAGGATAATATTTTAGCAAAATAAATCTGTTTTGGATGAAAAAACCACAACCAAATGGGTAAGGGTGGATGCCACCACCATTGCCTTTTAAATAGGCAAATTTTTTGTGACCGTTGGGGACCAACGGTCATCAAATCTGCATGCAAGCCTGCATGCAACGGTCTCATTTTTAAATTTGTCATTTATAACATTGTTCAGGGGCAAAATGGGAAAAGAAATTTATTATTTTGAGGCAAAAGGGTGGCAAGGGTGTCAGTAGGATGTTTGGCAACTTTTAAGGGGCAATTTAGTCTTTTACCCCTAAAAGTGGTCTGACACACTGATGGTAACGCTCTTACACTAACGACAGGGGAGGTTTGTATAACAACATTAAAACGCCAGGATAATTAACTGTAAAAAAATTTCATACTTGGCATATCTATACTATTATGTTAAACTACAGGGGTGTCATTGTAATTAGCCCTATTATTAAATTAGTGGGGCTGTTCATGACCCTTTCCTTAAAAAAAAATTCAATATTTAATTTTTTTTTTAATGTTTTACTTCTAACACCTTAAATATTATATTTTATTACGTTGTCCCTCCTTAAATACTATATTTTAACTCAAAATGATTTACCTTAAAACAAACAACAAAAATACATGAGATGGATGATTGTAGCAGCAATTTATGATATACATTAGTTTTCTATAACTGTTGCAGAGATGCAACAACAGCCCTCACCATTCACCTTTTATCAATCGAATATTTATCATCATAAAAAAGCACATAAAATATAAGCAAACAAGACATTTCCACAATTGAAGTATAACAATTCTAAAAACCGGACGACTACTTTAAAATATTAGGGATTAGTTTCAAAAACATCTCTCATAAATAAGCAAGCATATAGTTCCAATGCCAATAGAATTTAAAATAAAAAAAAAAAACACAGAGACACATAAATTAAAACTAACAAGCATGAGCTCGAAAGTTCAAAGTTTGGTGACAGAAACCTAAAAGCAGTAGTTTACTGCTTTAGCCTTTGAAGAATGCAAAAACCTGAGAATGCAATTTCAGAATATTGAGAGGCTTTTGGGCAAGCTCTGATGCAGCTCATTATTTCTGACCGCAATTGGTTCGAACAATCACTTTTGATCGCGATCACAACGGACCTACACTTCTCCATCCTATCGAGCAAAAAATTTAGGAGCAACATTTCCTCATAGCTTGCCTGGAAGTCCTCCCAGCTTACTTCTACAGGATCATCTTTCAAACAATCATGATGATTATCATCGGCATTACATCCGGAGTTTAGGTCTTCTTGATGAAACTGAAATTAAGTTTGAACAAATAGAGTTAATGTTCTAATGAAAACCACGTCATCATGCATGGAAATGGAAACAATTAATTACATATAAAAGCACCGATTATCGTACCAAACAAATGCTACATTTCTGAACTATTATTTCAAATGAATTGACAGTACTATATGCGATATCACTTGCAAACACCATCCTAATTTATTAGTTTCATTAACATAAAAAAAATAAAAATAAAAAAAGACTGACTTTGCATTCCACATGTGATGTAACAGTTCTAAAATTTACATAAGTAATTAAGAATATAAATTTATAATAATAGTTTGACAATATAATAGTATTCATTATCGTAAAGATAGTATAGTAGATGGAAATTAAAGAATTATAGACCTGCAGCTTAGCAGCACTTGATCCCATATCCACCAACAAACTTCTTGGACAGAATGGTGTATCAAATATTGCACCTATGATATCGATGAGTACGGCATCTGTTTCCATGCTTATTTTCAGCTTTAAATGCTTCTCGAGGTATATCATCTCAGATACAGTTATATTTTCTCCCATGATTTCAATGTAATTGCGAGGGTAGAAGTCATTCTGATTTATAAATTAACAATGCGTAAAATCAAAAATATTGTGAGGAACTAAAATTATATAAACTTCAAAGGATAGATTACCATTTTTCATGACATAAATTAATAGTTAAGATTGAAAGGCATAACATATGAATTTCAATTAGGATATACATAATTTTAAAAAACATATTAATTGGTTGCATGAACAAATATCAAATACTAAAATAAAAGACAATTACAAATTTTAACATGAATATAGCTATTATTTCATGCAACGCCAAATTTTATCTTAAAAAAATGATTTTAGACTATCAACTCTTGATCCTATCATTTGATCAACGTGACAATTATACATCACATTATATCTCTTTGAGATAAGATTTTGATTGTCTAGTATCACTTTCAATATTTATCATGATCTTCGACTGCCTATTAATTGCACATCGATCGATTTTTATTATTCATATTTAACAAAAATAAAGAGTTAACTTAGGAATGGGACATAACTAAACATGCAAAGAAACATAAAACATAATTTAATGAACTAGTGGTGAGCTTATAAGTAAACTTGAGCATATAAATGTACCTGGTAGAGTTTGCTAACTATGACATGTCTAACGTTGTCAAATTTTGAGACAAAATGACTCAGTCTTTCAAGATATGAAGTGAAAAGATGAGTTTCAGGAATGATTTCGTCTAACAAATGAAGTTCAACACTAAGTTGTTCAGATGCACTGACATGAGAGAAATCAGGTAGATAACCGACGTATTTGAAAAACAATAGTTCAGGTGCCTCAATTTCACCATCTTCAACGTCGAGACATTCATCGACAACCAAAAATTTGATACTCTTACTGATAATCCTCATATGCTTGAACCCAGTGCAAGTGCTCAGATGTAAAGTCTCCAACTGAGAAAGAAAAGAAATCATAAACTCTAGTAAATTATCTGTCAATTCCACACTACCTTCCAGTGAGAGAGCCTTGAGACTTTTGAATTGTAAGTCACTAAGACTCGGCCTGAGAATATCATCATTGTTGCACTCCATAGAAAAACTCTCCAGTTGTGGAGCTATGATCAACACTTTGTTTTTGAGATAACAGTCTATAACTTCCAATTTCTTGAGTTTTGCAGATTCAATCTTGGGGACACTCGTAAATCTACAACTCTCAAGGGTCATATTTTCAATTCCAGGGATGCTGGAGATCATAGAATTGAAAGCCTTTCTCTCAAACTTTACATCAATTAGATGTATAGTATGAAGAGAAGGACAACTTGTAACATTAGATGCCTGCACTTCTGGATCACTAATTAATGTAAAGTTGAAATCGACAAATTCATCAATTCCTTGGAACTTGAAAGTTTGGAGACTGGGAACATCCATCTCAAACTTTATCAGCTTTCTGCACCAAATCACCTCTAAGAACTTTAAATTGGAGTTAGAAAGCATAAGATTTTTCATACCATCACATTTGATAAGCTCCAAGGTATCAATCGAAGGGAGACTAGAAATAAACTTGGATAGCATTTGGTCTGAAAACATCACATGATCCAATTCCAATCTTTTGAGCGATGGTAAATCGATGGAATCATAATTCTCCAAAATGCATCCTTGCAAGAACAAAGACACCAAACAGGACCCACAAGAAAATAGGAGCGCTGGTAAAACATAATAGCTATCGTTGTCGCGCTTTGAAAATAAATATATCATCAATTGAAGATCTAGGCGTGCCTTTGTTGTTAGAGCCGCAGCTAACAGTTGGGTGATAACTGAATCAATCTCATCGTCACGCTTGGAAGCTGTGCGGATCCTAAGCTTCTGCAAAAATATCATATCATGATTTTTTATTTTTAGTCGTAAAGCTTCAAGAAATACCTCTCTGCATTTTGTGATGCCGATGGGTTCTTCATTATATATCATGGAGAACTTTAACAGATTGTCAAGTTCGTCTATGTCGATGATCGGCAACTTGTTGAATAGAAGCTTCCATTTCCTTGATAAAATTGCTGTTTTTTCAATGACAACAGGCGGTAAGAAAGAAAGAATATGATATAAAATTGTCTCCGGGAGACTGCTTATCCTATCAACTCCATCCACTTGCTGTGATTGCGGTTGATCTTTATCTACATCTGGATATGAACGTGTACAAGGCTCTAATTGCTCAGTGTTTCTTTCCGTACTCTCAATATCCTCTTCCATGAGTTTGAGAAGAAGGAGGTGGCTACAGAATATCTAGATTTTGGTGATTTTTATTTTGAAAATTTGGAGGTAGGTGTAGATGAATAGATGGGTTTTTGACAAAGTGTTTTACAATGTGAAAGAAAGAAGAATCCTAATGAATATATATAGAATATTAGAGTTAACGCTCATACAAACTTATAAGGTATCTTATCTGTCACCTATCAAAATATCTAGAAAGAGACCGCGTTAAAATAAAAGTTTGGAAATGAGGGTTGGTGAGATCACCTTACTAATTAGTTCAGATTTTGTAATAAGAACACTTTTAGAAAGACATTAAATTTGTTTATCCTTTTGTCTATTTTAATTTCCTTTATTAGAGCTTTTTATATAAAAAAAAGAAATGAAGAGAATAACGGCAAATTGAACTATCGGTTCAAATATATGTAAGTATTTTATTTGATGCGTACGGAATTACGCACCAAAATTTTAGCAATAACGAACTTTCAATTTTGCCTCTAATTTTCTTTTATGTGACGTGAAAAATCTATTTAATCTAAATTAACATGAAAGTTAAATAATTTTTACCATCATTTTTTTGGATCTTACACTTCTTAAATTAAACCTCAATTGTTTTAATTGTTTTTTTCTTTCAAATTACCAACATTATATATATTTCTGCTTGTGACATACTGAATTAGACAATTTTTCGTAAAATAATTTACATTGTTGTGTCACATACTAGTTGTTTTGTTACCAATCACAATGTTTTCATTTAATATGAGAAGAGAAATTACAACTATTGTGTTTTTCATTTAATTATTTTTTTATAGAAAGATGATTAATTTTCTTATTATAAAAGGTTTAATTTACTTGCATAAATATGAGCTGTTACCTACTATTTTGCTTTCCTATATTATTCTATTACAATTAATTCAGAATTTGGAGGAAGGGAACACAACTTGAACTCATAATATTGGAATGTAAGTGTCAGGACATACCACTAGACCAACTTCATCTTGTCAAAAAGTAACAAACAACAAAAACTAATAAAAAAAAATATTATTAAGTTTCTTCAAATTGAATTTTTCATGTATTTTTATGTAAACCTTCACAGTAGGCAACCTTAATTGGCCATAACTAAGCACCATATAAAAATTAATATTTCATGCACTTACCATTTACATGGAAATTTCATAAATTTCAAATAAAATAGCAAGATGTTTTGGCTTGAAGAAATTAAAAACATGGTTAAAAAAATTAATATTTAATATTAAATATTGTAAAAGTTTTATTACTTCGGCTTCCGTAATTTGATGTATAGTACCTAATTGTAAATGTTGTATGTACAATTATTAGTCAAGTCGTTAATTTCATTATTTGTTTTATAGTTGAGCAGTCTTCTATGTGTAAGAAATCCAAAGCTGAAATGTAAAGAAGATCAGGCAAGGTGTTTGATAGAAACACTCAAGTGTTCGATAGAAACACTCAGGCGTTCGATTAAATGCTTTGACTTGAACAAGAGTAGCTAAGCACAAAGCTTTGCTGTATTCAACAATGGAGTTTTCATGTTAAAACTGTGAAAGAATATGGAGGAAAGTTTGTTACACTTTTCATTAAATTCCAGACTGATTCCATCAGCTTGCTGCTTATATACAAAACTAGAAAGCATTACACAGCTTTTGATTAATAACAAACTTTCCGGACCAAAATAACTTGCCTCTAATAATCCTAGTATGTGTGACACCCCACTCAATAATGAGATCAAACATTAGCTGCTCGTTTGATCAGCTGCCAGCTGGTATTCTTATGAGTGATGATCAACTGATGTTGATGACTGATCAGATGGCCACCTTACCATGTTCAGCTGCTCTCTCGATTGAATAGGATTAGAACAATACTGAACTTGAGCTGGGCTGCATTGTATGGTAGGTGATGCAGCATGCTTAGTTGATGAAGTAGAGGCAGTAGTATTCTTAATGTTCCTCACAATATGTAATTATTGGGCATTTTATTGATTCGGTTATTTAATATTAAAATTGTCATATGAAACTACTACTGCAAGAGATTGTTCAGTATTGCGATGTGGTCATATATACATTCATCAGTAAGTTCATGATTTCATTAGTCTTCTCGCATCTTGATGATTTATCTAGGACAATTGCATGTATAATCTCTTGTTGAAAATGTTGCATATACCATTACTAGTTAAATTTTAATCATGTTAATTGTTTCGATCAAAAAGTTGCAGTGTGTATAATTCTTAGGTATGCTGTTATTTCAGTCATTTAATATTAGTTTAGAGGTCATTAATAACTTATCATTCTTTTTTTTTTTTAAATAAAATATTTGTATCTTGATATTGTCGTATATGTGTTTAATAGTGAGTAAGATAATCTAGTTGTCGTATATTAATTGATGGTCTATTGGGACAACTGAGTATATAGCATCTAGTTGTAAATGTTGTTTATACAATTATTAGGTAAATAGTTAATCCCGTTAATTGTTTCATATCTTAAATTTTGTTAATTCCGTTAATTGTTTTATATCTTAAAGTTACAGTAAATGTAATTACTAGTTCTGTTGTTGGTTTAGTTAGATGTATAAGATGATGTGGTACAACTCGAACTTGAATATTATCAGGCCGAATAAATATTTTTTACCATAAAACCACGTATAATGGGGGTAGATACGATATATGATGATGAAAGATTTCTTCATGCAACGGAAGGAGAATCTGTATGTAAAATAATTTCATGAATGGGCATGTATAAAAATTGTAAAAATGGTCATCTCTTGAGACCCATCCTATCATCCATCCATACATTACCCTATAAAAACAAAAACTAACATAGCAAACAGTTTTGCAGCAGTGAAGCCTGGTTGTTCTGTGATGGGTTCTGGTGCAGTGGTGCGTGATTCTCAGGGCAAGGTTGTTGCAGCTTCTGCCAAGCCCCTCTTGGGGTTTTTTCCTGCTGAGCTTGGCGAGCTATTGGCGTTGCGAGAGGGGTTGCTGCTGGCGAAGGAGTTCAACCTGATTATTGAGTGGGTTGAGTTAGATGCAGCCACTGTTGTGGCTAGGGTGCTTAACTCTCTCTCTTGTTCTGTTATGGACCCTATTTTTTCTGATGTTAAGGCTCTATTTAGGGCTGTGGGAGTTTCCAACTGTCATGTCATTCCTCGTTCAGGGAATGGAATGGCTCATTCTCTTGCTTCCCTAGCCTTTTCCTCTAAGGATGAGTTTTGTTGGTTCAATCCTGAACTTAACTTTCTTGTTGGTTTTCGAAGCTTTTTTGAAATCAAAAAAAAAAAAAAAACATAGCAAACAGTTTTGCATGCAATCTATCTTTATCTTTTGTCTTTTCAAGTAAATTGATTCCCTTCTTTTCTTTTTTCTTTTTTTTTAAAGGAAAATTGATTCCCTTCTTCTCAATAAATTAAAATGAGTACAACGTCTTTACCAAATCGTCATATTATTAAATTGGTGGGGGTTGTTCATTACCCGTCTTTAAAAAAAAATTATATATTTAATATTTAATATTTTAAAAGTTTTACTTTTAGTAAAATACATTAATTCCCCGTCTTAAATATTATATACTGACTCAAAATAATTTACCTTAAAACAATGCACCATAAAAAAAATATATAATTTCTATCACGGGCTATCCACAACGGGCATCAGGGGCCCGTTATTGTTTCATGTATCCATTACGGGCTTTTAAAGGCCCGTAATGGATAGTAATTTACTATAACGGTCCGTTTAGGCCCACAATAAATTATGAAATTCACTACGAGCACAAGACTGGGAATATGGATGGTTATACTAGCATATGATATCATTAATTCTCAGTTAGTTATCTTGATTTTAAAAAAAATAATCTTTATATACATTCAACTGCTGAGATTTTAATCTAAAACTTTATTAAATTTTTACGGCCACGCTAAAAATAAACGGCTATATAGATTTATGCAAATCCAATTACGTTAATTTTCTAACTGCAACAACGATCTCCACCAGCAATCAATCGAATATTTATCATAAGAAAAAGGCACAGAAAACGTAAGCAAACCAAGACATCTCTCATATATAGCAAGCATATAGTTCCAGTACCAACAGAATTCAAAAGAAAAAAAAAACACACAGAGACGCATATAAAAAAAAGCTAAACAGGCATGAGCTTGAATGTTCAAAGTTTAGTGACAGAAACCTAAAAGCAGTAGATTACTGTTTTAGCCTTTGAAGAATGCAGAAACCTGAGGATGCAATTTTAGAGTATTGAGAGGCTTGTGGGCAAGCTCTGATGCAGCTCATTATTTCTGACCGCAATTGGTCCGGACAATCACCTTTGATCACAATCACAACGGACCTACACTTCTCCATCCTATCGAGCAAAAAATTTACGAGCAACATTTCTTCATAGCTTGCCTGGAAGTCCTCCCAGCTTACTTCTACAAGATAATCATCTTTCAAACAATCATGATGATTATCATCCACATTACACCCGGAGTTTAGGTCTTCTTGAAACTGAAATTAAGTTTGAACAATTAGAGTTAATGTTCTAATGAAAACACGTCATCATGCATGGAAATGGAAACAATTAATTACATATAAAAGCACCAATTATCGTACAAAACTAATGATACATTTCTGAACTATTATTTCAAATGAACTGACAGTACTATATGCGATATTACTTGCATGCACCATCCTAATTTATTAGTTTCATTAACATAAAAAAGAAGACTGACTTTATATTCCACATGATGTAACAGTTCTAAGATTTAGTGGTAGCCACGTAAATAAGAATATAAATTTATATGGTAATTATTAAAAATAACCTTCTAAATTTGTGAAAAATTATTTTTAACCTCATTTTCAAAAATAATTGTTAGTGGCCTTTTTAAAAATTTTATTTTAAATTTTAACCATATATTTACAAAAGCTATCACTAGAAAATTACAAAAATAACCCCACATTAATTGTATGTAAAATTACAAAAATACCTAAAAAAACGTAAAATTACAAAACCGTTTGACCAAAATTTCGAATTGAAAAGCAGAAACATTTCCTTCATCTTATTCTAATCTTCTTCGTCTTTTCTCTCCTCTCTGCATTTTTTCTTTCTTTATTTTATACTTCTGTATTGGTTCGTATAATCGACCACCAATTTTGAGGTATATTAATGCATAATATGTTATGAGTATTTGTTGCATTGATCTATTAATTGAGTAGAGATGGTGTAGATTGTTGGAAATAAAACACTCAAACAACTTTTATTTAAACTCAAAACAAATATTACAAGAAAACTCTCACTCAAGAACTAACTCACTCTTTTACTTCTTCTTCACTCACTTAGAAGCTTTGCTTCTTCTTGATGTCTAAACCAAAATGGGGAAAGGGTATTTATACTACTTACAAATAATTTTAGACCACACAAATAAACTAATCCAAAATTATAATAACCATACACCTTATCATTTTACATCCTTCCACACCCTTCCAATTGACCACATGATTTTTATGTCTAATTACCAAACCCTAGAGAATTTTAGATAAAGGGTTTGAACCTTATTTATGGACTTGAACTCTAATTTATTTGTGCTTGGGTTTGGGCTTCCATAATGGTTCGGGTCTTCAAATGGTTTGGGCCTAAAACAAGTTTACACTTCAACACCCCCCTTTAAACTTGTTTTACCATGCCAAGCAAACTTCTTAATCTCGAAAAATCTTCAAACCTGAGTGGCTTGGTGAAAATATCTGCAATTTGATCTTTGGACTTCACGTACTCCATTTGCACATTCCTTTTTGCTATGCACTCTCTTATGTAGTGGTAACGAGTATCAATATGCTTGCTTCGATCATGGAATACTGGATTCTTTGCTAAGGCAATGGCTGACTTGTTGTCGACACAAATCTCAGTTGGCTCTTCTTGTGGTAAACTCAATTCTTTCAGCAAATTTCTGAGCCATATTACATGACAAACGCTTGAAGTAGCAGCTACGTATTCGACTTCACAAGTTGATAGGGTGACAATCGGTTGCTTCTTTGACATCCATGTGAAAGCCGTATTTCCCATGAAGAACACAAACCCACTGGTGCTCTTCCTGTCATCTATATCTCCACCCCAATCGCTATTGCTATATCCCACAAGCTTGTAATCATTAGAAATTGAATAAAACAAACCAAAATCAATTGTACCTTTGATATAACGGAGGATTCGCTTAGCGACTTTGAAATGGGTGGTTGTTGGATTCTCCATGTATCGACTCATAAGTCCAACAGCATAAAGAATATCTGGCCTTGTGCACGTCAAATAACGTAAGCTTCCAACTAAACTCTTAAAGAATGTTGAATCTATGCTTTCACCTTCACCATGCTTCGATAGTTTGATTCCGTATTCTGCTGGCGTGTTTATCGGCTTACAATCATTCATCTTGAACTTCTTGAGTATCTCCTTTGCATAATTTTCTTGGGAGATAAAGATGCCTTCTTCCTTTTGCTTGACTTCAATACCAAGATAGTACGCCATTAATCCGATGTCAGTCATCTCAAATTCCTTGGCCATTGCTTTCTTGAACCCTTCAATCAGGCTTAGGTTATTGCCGGTGAAAATCAAATCATCCACGTACAAGCATACTACCAGAATATCTCCATTCATGATCCTGATATATAGGGTGTGCTCGTAAGGACATTTGGTGAAGCCATTCTGTTTGAAGTACTTTTCAATTCTGTTATTCCATGCCCTTGGTGCTTGCTTTAACCCATAGAGAGCTCTTCTCAGCCTCAGAACTTTGTCTTCTTGGCCTTTGACTTCGTAACCCAGTGGTTGCTGAATGTAGACTTCTTCTTCAAGAACTCCATTTAGGAAGGCAGACTTTACATCCATTTGATGGATCTTCCATTTATTTTGCGCTGCCATAGAAATTATTAGTCTTATAGTTTCTAATCTAGCAACTGGAGCAAATACCTCATCATAGTCTATTCCAGCTCTTTGACTGTAGCCCTTCGCAACTAGTCTTGCCTTGTGTCTTTCAATCTCTCCCTTAGAATTTCGCTTTGTTTTGTACACCCATTTGACACCAATTGCCTTGTGCCCCTTTGGAAGAGGAACAAGTTCCCAAGTGTTGTTCATCTCAATGGCCTTGATTTTCTCATCCATCGCATCTCTCCACTTCTTTTCTTGAGCAGCGTCTTCAAAACTCACTGGTTCACAATCAGCAAAGAGGCAAAAAAGAGTAAGATTATTAGATCTCTCAGTTACCTCATATAAATCTTGAAGATCTCTTATTCGCTCCACTGTTCTTTCTTGTAAAAATGATGGTGGTGAATTTTCGTTATTTGTTGAAGCTGGTGATGCTGGTGGTATAGTGGGTTCTTGTTCTGCTTGCTCTACTGGCGTCTGCTCTATTTCTTCAAATTGTGGAGTGAAGTTGAAGTTGTCCACATGCAATCCAAAATCTCATTCTCCTTCTTCATCAAATATCACATCTCGGCTGATCACAAACTTTTTGTTGTTCGGGTTGTATAGCTTGTAACCTTTCGAATAAGCGGAATAGCCGATGAAGATGAAACTCTCACTTCTATCGTCAAGCTTGGTTCTTCTCTCATCTAGTACATGAACATGTGCTATGCTTCCAAAAACTCTTAGGTGGGAGATGCCGGGCTTTCTACCATTCCATGCTTCTTGAGGTGTCTTTCCCCACACACTTCTTGTTGGAGAACAATTGGACAAATAGACTGCACACGCCACTGCTTCCGCCCAAAACTCCTTGGGCAATCTCTTGCTTTTGAGCATACTTCGCACCAAATCCAGGATTGTTCTATTCTTCCTTTCTGCAACTCCATTTTGTTGGGGGGATCTGGGAACAGTTAAAGGACGTCTAATTCCATTCGCTTCACAAAACTCCAGGAATTCCTTGGATGTGAATTCTCCTCCTCTATCGGATCTCAGTGCCTTGATCTTATGGCCACTCTCTTTTTCCACAGCGGCTTTGAACTTTTTAAATACTCCAAAGACTTCTGATTTCTGCTTCAAGAAATAAACTCATGTTTTTCTTGAAAATCATCAATGAAGAGAAGGAAATAATTACTGTTACCGAGAAAGCTTGGCTTGATCGGACCACACACATCGGTATGGACTAGCTCGAGTGGCTTCTTGGCTCTTGAGTCTGACTCTTTTGGAAAAGCTATTTCTAAATTGCTTCCCGAGTAAACATCCTTCACAAAGTTAGTTAGGATGATTGATGCATGGTAGTCCTCTCACCATTTCCTTCTTAGATAGTAGCTCCAAGCTTCCAAAATTGAGATGTCCAAATCGAAGGTGCCATAACCAAGATGCATCTTTGTAGCAGGCTTTCAGACACTTTGCAACATCGTTTTGAATGTTCAAAGAAAATAATCTATTCTTTGACATTTTTACTATGGGTATTAGATTCCCTTTGCCATCTCTTATAGAAAGACTACGATTTTTCATATGAATATCATAGCCTTTTTCTAAGAGTTGACCTATACTCAGGATGTTGCATGTCATGTTGGGCACATAGTAGACATTTGAGATTAATTAATGACTACCATTTTTAGTGCATATAAGGATGTTACCTTTTTCTTTCACTGATATTTTTGAATCATCTCCAAATGAGACATTGCCAGCCACTGATTCATCTAGCTCTACGAACATACTTCTTCTTCCACACATGTGGTTGCTTGCACCAGTGTCGAGGTACCAAGCATTTTCTTGGTCTCCATCATTGTCTCTACAAGCTAGTAGCACTGTCTCCTTCTTTTCGGTTTTTACTTTCACATAATTGGACCTTTCGTCAACCTTAGTGCTGGGAGATCTACATTCCGAAGCATAATGCCCAAATTTCTAACAATTATAGCATTGAACTTGAGATTTATCGTACCTCGAGTTTGAATTACCTCTCCCACGGCCTCTTGTTGAGCTTTCACCTTTCTCGTAGTTGTTGGAGTTGCTGCTGTTAGAATTCCAACCTCGTCCATGGCCACGGCCTCTACCTCATCCTCGGCCTCGGCCTCTACCTCGACCACGCTGGCTTCTCTCGTGGCCTTGATTTTCTTCCTTCTCCTTCAGTTGCATCTTGAGGAGTTGCTCGTTGATCCCCTTGCTTCCTCTTATGTTTTTCTTCATATGCTTGCAATGATCCTTGGAGTTGCTCGATTGTCATTTCTTCCAAGTCTTTAGTTTCTTCTATCGTCACGACAATGTGTTCAAATTTGGGATCCAATGAACGGAGTATCTTCTCTATTATTCTCACATCTTCTAACTTTTCACTATTTCTTTTCAATTGGTTAGAAACAGCTGCTACTCTTGAGAAATAATCTGAAATAGATTCAGATACTTTCATGTGTAAGGATTCGAATTCACCTCTTAATGTTTGGAAAATGACCTTCTTTACCTTTTCGACTCCTTTATAAGAGATTTGTAACTTCTCCCACGCTTGCTTAGCGGAGCTTGCACTCGAAATCTTCTCAAAACCATCATCATCTAATGCTTGATAGATGAGATAAAGAGCCGACTTGTCTCTCTTCCTTGAGTCTTTTAAGCTATCCTTTTGAGTTTGGGATAGAGTTGACTCATCTTCTAGTTCGGTGTAGCCTTTCTCTACGACCTCCCAGACATCGTGTGCTCCAAGGAGAGCCTTCATCTTGATACTCCAATTATCATAGTTTTCGTTCTTGAGTGTTGGAACTTGAAACGACGCCATACCATTAGCCATAACTCTCAATATAGTGAGAATTTCAAAATTCTGACTACATGGATGAACTCAGAACGTCGAAAAACCTTAAGATGGACTCAGACAAAAAAAAATAGATTTTTTTGTCAAAGTCAAAGTCAACGGTCAACCTAACCTAGTCAAGAGTCAACGCCTTTGACGGCTCGGTCAATGGCTTGACGGCTCGATCAACAGGCTTGGCGGCTCGGTCAACTCGGCTCCAACTCGGCTGGACTCACATCCAACTCGGCTTGAACTCGGCTTGGACTCGGTGAGTTAACTCACTCTCTGGCAGCAAACTTCCGGCGACCAGTGGCGGCTCGTTTGAACTCTAATCTGGACGATTTTTACGACGTCGGCTTCGTCTCGTCGAGAACTTCGATTTTGATATGCTATAGTGCACACTTTCCAACTCATCTCTGATAACACTTTGTTGGAAATAAAACACTTAAACAACTTTTATTTGAACTCAAAATAAATATTACAATAACAACTCTCACTCAAGAACTAACTCACTCTTTTACTTCTTCTTCACTCACTTAGAAGCTTTGCTTCTTCTTGATGTCTAAACCAAAATAGGGAGGGGGTATTTATACTACTTACAAACAATTTTAGACCACACAAATAAACTAATCCAAAATTATAATAATCATACACCTCATCCTTCTACATCCTTCCACATCCTTCCAATTGACTACATGATTTTTATGCCTAATTACCAAACCCTAGAGAATTCTAGATAGAGGGATTGGACCTTATTTATGGACTTGGACTTTAATTTATTTGGGTTTGGGTTTGGGCTCTCATAATGGTTCGGGCCTTCACATAGTTTGAGTCTAAAACAAATTTATAATTCAACAAATATATCAAATATATATTTTGTCTAAATATATCAAAAATTTGTCAATTTGTCAAAAAAAATTCAACATTTTCACAATAAACAATCTGTCAAAAAATATAAAAAAAATTTCAATATATTCATAAAAAAAATTGTCTAAATAAAATCAACATTTACACCATGAAAATTAAAAAAAATCACCTTAAAAAATTTCTTCTTCTTCTTCTTCTTCTTCTTCGGCGCCGACGATCTTCTCTGGCTTCTTCGCCGGGGTTCTTCTTCGGCTTCTTCGCCGACATTCTTCTCCTTCTTCTTCTTCTTCTTCTTCTTCTCTTTCTTTTTCTTCTTCAGCTTCTTCTCCTTCTTCTTCTGATCAACGCCCACTATCTCAAAAAAAAAAAAAATGCATCAGCAACAAAAAGAAAATAAAATGAATTAGGTTAAAAAATTATAATTTTAAGTATATTATATAATGGGTTCACATGAAATTTTACATGGGCTTTTTAAAAAATGAACAGGATTACTAACAATTATTTTTAAAAATGAGGTTAAAAATAATATTTTTCATATTTAGAGGGCTATTTTTGAATTTCTTCCTAAATTTATTAGTTTGATAATATAATAGTATTCGTTATATATCGTAAAGCTAGTATAGTAGATGGAAATTAAAGAATTATTGACAGCTTAGCAGCACTTGATCCCATATCCACCAACAAACTTCTTGGACAAAATGGTGTATCAAATATTGCACCTATGATATAGATGACGGCATCTGTTTCCATTTCCATGCTTATTTTCAGCTTTAAATGCTTATCGAAGTATATCATCTGAGATACAGTTACATTTTCTCCTATGATTTCAATGTTATCGCCAAAGTAGAAGCCATTCTTATTTATAAATTAACAATATGTAAGATCAAAAATATTGTGATGAACTCAAATTATATAAACTTCAAAGGATAAGTTACCATTTTTCACTAAAGAAATTAATAATTAAGCTTGAGAGGCATAACATATGAATTTCAATTAGGTTATACATAATTTTAAAAAACATATTAATTGTTTGTATGATCAAATATCAAATACTAAAATAAAAGACAATTACACATTTTAACATGAATATAGCTATTATTTTATGCAACGCCAAATTTTATCTTAACAAAATGATTTTAGACTATCAACTCATGATTCATATTATTATATGATCAACATAACAATTATATAATATCTATTTGAGATAAGATTTAGACTGTCTAGTATCACTTTTACTATTAGTCATGATCTTCGACTGCCTATTAATTGCACATCGATTTTTATTATTCCTATTTAACAAAAATAAAGAGTTAACTTAGGAATGGGACATAACTAAACATGCAAAGAAACATAAAACATAATTTAATGAACTAGTGGTGAGCTTATAAGTAAACTTGAGCATATAAATGTACCTGGTAGAGTTTGCTAACTATGACATGTCTAACGTTGTCAAACTTTGAGACAAAATGACTCAGTCTTTCAAGATCGGAAGTGAAAAGATTGTTGGAAATGAAATACTCAAAAACAACTTTTATTTAAACTCAAAACAAATATTACAAGAACACTCTCACTCAAGAACTCACTCACTCTTTACTTCTTCTTCACTCACTTAGAAGCTTTGCTTCTTCTTGATGCCTAAACCAAAATGGGGAGGGGGTATTTATACTACTTACAAACAATTTTAGACCACACAAATAAACTAATCCAAAATTATAATAACCACACATCTCATCATTCTACATCCTTCCACACCCTTCCAATTGACCACATGATTTTTATGTCTAATTACCAAACTCTAGAGAATTCTAGATAAAGGGCTTGGACCTTATTTTTTTGGACTTGGACTCTAATTTATTTGGGCTTGGGTTTGGGCTCCCATAATAGTTCGGGCCTTCAAATGATTTGGGCCTAAAACAAGTTTATACTTCAACACCCCCCTTTAAACTTGTTTTACCATGCCAAGCAAACTTCTTAATCTCGAAAAATCTTCAAACCTGAGTGGCTTGGTGAAAATATCTGCAATTTGATCTTTGGACTTCACGTACTCCATTTGCACATCCCTTTTTGCTATGCACTCCCTTATGTAGTGGTAACGAGTATCAATATGCTTGCTTCGATCATGGAACACTGGATTCTTTGCTAAGGCAATGGCTGACTTGTTGTCAACACAAATCTCAGTTGGCTCTTCTTGTGGCAAACCCAATTCCTTCAGCAAATTTCTGAGCCATATTACATGACAGACGCTTGAAGTAGCAGCTACATATTCAGCTTCACAAGTAGATAAGGTGACAATCGGTTGCTTCTTTGACATCCATGTGAAAGCTGTGTTTCCCATGAAGAACACGAACCCACTGGTGCTCTTCCTGTCATCTATGTCTCCACCCCAATCGCTATCGCTATATCCCACAAGCTTGTAATCATTAGAAACTGAATAAAACAAACCAAAATCAATTGTACCTTTGATATAACGGAGGATTCGCTTAGCGACTTTGAAATGGGTGGTTGTTGGATTCTCCATGTATCGACTCACAAGTCCAACAGCATAAAGAATATCTGGCCTTGTGCACGTCAAATAGCGTAAGCTTCCAACTAAACTCTTGAAGAATGTTGGATCTATACTTTCACCTTCATCATGCTTCGATAGCTTGATTCCGCATTCTACTGGCGTGTTTATCGGCTTACAATCATCCATCTTGAACTTCTTGAGTATCTCCTTTGCATAATTTTCTTGGGAGATAAAGATGCCTTCTTCCTTTTGCTTGACTTCAATACCAAGATAGTACGCCATTAATCCGATGTCAGTCATCTCAAACTCCTTGGCCATTGCTTTCTTGAACTCTTCAATCAGGCTTAGGTTATTGCTGGTGAAAATCAAATCATCCACGTACAAGCATACTACCAGAATATCTCCATTCATGATCTTGATATATAGGGCGTGCTCGTAGGGACATTTGGTGAAGCCATTTTGTTGGAAGTACTTGTCAATTCTACTATTCCATGCCCTTGGTGCTTGCTTTAACCCATATAAAGCTCTTCTCAGTTTCAGAACTTTGTCTTCTTGGCCTTTGACTTCATAACCCAGTGGTTGCTGTATGTAGACTTCTTCTTCAAGAACTCCATTTAGGAAGGCAGACTTTACATCCATCTGATGTATCTTCCACTTGTTTTGCGCTGCCATAGAAATGATTAGTCTTATAGTTTCTAATCTAGCAACTGGAGCAAATACCTCATCATAGTCTATTCCAACTCTTTGACTGTAGCCCCTCGCAACTAGCCTTGCCTTGTGCCTTTCAATCTCTCCCTTAGAATTTCGCTTTGTTTTGTACACCCATTTGACACCAATTGCCTTGTGTCCTTTTGGAAGTGGAACAAGTTCCCAAGTGTTGTTCTTTTCAATGGCCTTGATTTCCTCATCCATCGCATCTCTCCACTTCTTTTCTTGAGCAGCTTCTTCAAAACTCACTGGTTCACAAACAGCAAAGAGGCAAAAAAGAGTAAGATTATCAGATCTCTCAGTTACCTCGTATAAATCTTGAAGACCTCTTGTTCGCTCCATTGCTCTTTCTTGTAAAAATGATGGTGGTGAATTTTCATTATTTGTTGAAGCTGGTGATACTGGTGGTGTAGTAGGTTCTTGTTGAGGTTCTTCTAGTTGCTCCACTGGCGTCTGCTCTGTTTCTTCAAATTGTGGAGTGAAGTTGAAGTTGTCTACATGCGATCCAAAATCCCATTCTCCTTCTTCATCAAATATCACATCTCGCCTGATCACAAACTTTCTGTTGTTTGGGTTGTATAGCTTGTAACCTTTCGAATAAGCGGGATAGCCGATGAAAATGAAACTCTCACTTCTATCGTCAAGCTTAGTTCTTCTCTCATCTGGTACATGAACATGTGCTATGCTTCCAAAAACTCTTAGGTGGGAGATGCCGGGCTTTCTACCATTCCATGCTTCTTGAGGTGTCTTTCCCCACACACTTCTTGTTGGAGAGCGATTGGACAAATAGACTGCACACGCCACTGCTTCCGCCCAAAACTCCTTGGGCAATCTCTTGCTTTTGAGCATACTTCGCGCCAAATCCAGGATTGTTCTATTCTTCCTTTCTGCAACTCCATTTTGTTGGGGGGATCTGGGAACAGTTAGAGGACGTCTAATTCCATTCGCTTCACAAAACTCCAGGAATTCCTTGGATGTGAATTCTCCTCCTCTATCGGATCTCAGTGCCTTGATCTTATGGCCACTCTCTTTTTCCACGGCAGCTTTGAACTTCTTGAATACTCCAAAGACTTCTGATTTCTGCTTCAAGAAATAAACCCATGCTTTTCTTGAAAAATCATCAATGAAGAGAAGGAAATAATTACTGTTACCGAGAGAGCTTGGCTTGATCGGACCACACACATCGATATGGACTAGCTCGAGTGGCTTCTTGGCTCTTGAGTCTGACTCTTTTGGAAAGCTATTTCTAAATTGCTTCCCGAGTAAACATCCTTCACAAAGTTGGTCAGGATGATTGATGCATGGTAGTCCTCTTACCATTTCCTTCTTAGATAGTAGCTCCAAGCTTCCAAAATTGAGATGCCCAAATCGAAGGTGCCATAACCAAGGTGCATCTTTGTAGCAGGCTTTCAGACACTTTGCAACATCGTTTTGAATGTTCAAAGAAAATAATCTATTCTTTGACATTTTTACTTTGGCTATTAGATTTCCTTTGCCATCTCTTATAAAAAGACTACAATCCTTCATATGAATATCATAGCCTTTTTCTAAGAGTTGACCCATACTCAAGATGTTGCATGTCATATTAGGCACATAGTAGACATTTGAGATTAATTGATGACTACCATCTTTAGTGCGGATAAGAATGTTACCTTTTCCTTTCACTGATATTTTTGAATCATCTCCAAATGAGACATTGCCAGCCACTGATTCATCTAGCTCTACGAACATACTTCTTCTTCCACACATGTGATTGCTTGCACCAGTGTCGAGGTACCAAGCATTTTCTTGGTCTCCATCATTGTCTCTACAAGCTAGTAGCACTGTCTCCTTCTCTTCGGTTTTGACTTCCACATAATTGGACCTTTCATCAACCTTACTGTTGGGAGCTCTACATTCCGAAGCATAATGCCCAAATTTCTGACAATTATAGTATTGAACTTGAGATTTATCGTACCTCGAGTTTGAATTGCCTCTGCCGCGGCCTCTTGTTGAGCTTTCTCCTTTCTCGTAGTTGTTGAGGTTGCTGCTGTTAGAATTCCAACCTCGTCCATGACCACGGCCTCTACCTCGTCCTCGGCCTCGGCCTCTACCTCGACCACACTGGCTTCTCTCGTGGCCTTGACTTTCTTCCTTCTCCTTCAGTTGCATCTTGAGGAGTTGTTCGTTGATCCCCTGCTTCCTTTTATGTTTTTCTTCATATGCTTGCAATGATCCTTGGAGCTGCTCGATCGTCATTTCTTCCAGGTCTTTAGTTTCTTCTATCGTCACGACAATGTGCTCAAATTTGGGATCCAATGATCGGAGTATCTTCTCTATTATTCTCACATCTTCTAACTTTTCACCATTTCTTTTCAATTGGTTAGAAACAGCTGCTACTCTTGAGAAATAATTTGAAATAGATTCAGATGCTTTCATGTGTAAGGATTCGAATTCACCTCTTAATGTTTGGAGACGGACCTTCTTTACCTTTTCGACTCCTTTGTAAGAGATTTGCAACTTCTCCCACGCTTGCTTAGCGGAGCTTGCACTCGAAATCTTCTCAAAACCATCATCATCTAAGGCTTGATAGATGAGATAGAGAGCCTTCTTGTCTCTCTTCCTTGAGTCTTTTAAGCTATCCTTTTGAGTTTGGGATAGAGTAGACTCATCTTCTGGTTCGGTGTAGCCTTTCTCTACGACCTCCCAGACATCGTGTGCTCCAAGGAGAGCCTTCATCTTGATACTCCAATTATCATAGTTTTCGTTCTTGAGTGTTGGAACTTGAAACGACGCCATACCATTAGCCATAACTCTCAATATAGTGAGAATTTCGAAATTCTGACTACACGGATGAACTCAGAATGTCGAAAAACCTTAAGATGAACTCAGACAAAAAATCGATTTTTATGGTCAAAGTCAAAGTCAACGGTCAACCTAACCTGGTCAATAGTCAACGTTTTTTATGGCTCGGTCAACGGCTTGTGGCTCGGTCAGCGGCTCGGTCAACAGGCTTGGCAGCTCGGTCAACTCGCCTCTAACTTGGCTGGACTCACTTCCAACTCGGCTGACTCGGCTTGAACTCGGTGAGTTAACTCACTCCCTGGCAGCAAAGTTCCGGCAGCCCGTGGCGGCTCGTTTGAACTCCGATCGGGGCGATTTTTGCGGCGTCGGCTTCGTCTCTTCGAGAACTTCAATTTGGATATGCTATAGTGCACACCTTCCAACCAGGCTCTGATACCACTTTGTTGGAAATGAAATACTCAAAAACAACTTTTATTTAAACTCAAAACAAATATTACAAGAACACTCTCACTCAAGAACTCACTCACTCTTTACTTCTTCTTCACTCACTTAGAAGCTTTGCTTCTTCTTGATGCCTAAACCAAAATGGGGAGGGGGTATTTATACTACTTACAAACAATTTTAGACCACACAAATAAACTAATCCAAAATTATAATAACCACACATCTCATCATTCTACATCCTTCCACACCCTTCCAATTGACCACATGATTTTTATGTCTAATTACCAAACTCTAGAGAATTCTAGATAAAGGGCTTGGACCTTATTTTTTTGGACTTGGACTCTAATTTATTTGGGCTTGGGTTTGGGCTCCCATAATAGTTCGGGCCTTCAAATGGTTTGGGCCTAAAACAAGTTTATACTTCAAAGATGAGTTTCTGGAATGATTTCGTCTAATAAATGAAGTTCAACACTGAGTTGTTCAGATGCAATGACACGAGAGAAGTCAAGTAGATGCCCGACGTATTTGAAATACAGTAGTTCAGGTGCCTCAATTTCACCATCTTCAACGTCGAGACATTCGTCAACAACCAAAAATTTGATACTATTAATGATAATTCTTATATGCTTGAACCCAGTGCAAGTGCTCAGATGTAAAGTCTCCAACTGAGAAAGAAACGAAATCATAAACTCTAGTAAATCATCTGTCATTTCCACACTACCTTCCAGTGAGAGAACCTTGAGACTGTTGAATTGTAAGTCACTAAGATTTGGCCGGAGAATCTCATCATCGTTATCAACACTTTGTTTTGGAGATAGCAGTCTATAACTTCTAATTTCTTGAGTTTTGCACATTCAATCTTGGGGACACTCGTAATTCTACAACTCTGAAGGGTCATATTTTTAATTCCCGGGATGCTTGAGATCATAGAATTGAAAGCCTTTATCTCAAACTTTACATCAATTAGATGTAGAGTATGAAGAGAAGGACAACTTGTACGTAACATTAGATGCCATCACTTCTGGATCATTAATTAATGTAAAGTTGAAATCGACAAATTCATCAATTCCTTGGAACTTGAATGTTTGGAGACTGGGAACATCCATCTCAAACTTTATCAGCTTTCTGCCCCAAATCACCTCCAAGAACTTTAAATTGGAGTTAGAATTTAGAAAGCATAAGATTTTTCATACCATCACATTTGATAAGCTCCAAGGTATCAATCGAAGGAAGACTATAAATAAACTTGGATAGCATTTGGTCTGAAAACACCACATGATCCAATTCCCATCTTTTGACCGATGGTAAATCGATGGAATCATAATTCTCCAAAATGCATCCTTGCAAGAACAAAGACACTAAACAGGACCCACAAGAAAATACCAGCGCTGGTAAAACATAATAGCTATAGTTGTCAAAATTTGCCTATAATTTAACAATAACGAAATTTTAAATTTGCCTATAATTTTTGTTTATGTGACGTCGGAAACCTAATTAATGTAAATTAATATGAAAGTTTTTTTACCGTCATTTTTTTTTATCATATATTTCTTAAAAATTGTTTTTATTTGTTTTTTCTTTTCAACTTACAACATTATATATTTCTGCTTGTGCCACACCGAATTAAACAATATTTCGCAAAATAAAAAAGCAAGATCCTGAAAGAAACCTAACTCATATATTGATGTTTATAACGTCTGTTTCAAAGACACGCATAAGAGAATTAGCAACGTAACACCCAAAATTTCAAGTTTTGAACACACGATATTTTAATTAACATGGAGTTGTATCCGTAGTTTATTCGAGTTGAATGAACTCCTATTTCTTTCAAAAGAAGAAAAATAAAAAAACCACGATATTTGCTTTAACAAAGATAGATATGATGCAAACAACTCTATATACTCATTGTAATGTAGTAGAAATACAAGCATGAAAGTTTTGTTTTTGGTTCTCACTCAAAATGTAGTTCATATATACTTGCAACAATGTGCAATGCAATCATCTTTGATGGTCTACATATAATTATAGCATCAATAGGGCTCGCAGCATTGATTTGACATTTCTATTCAGTTATAGATATCCTATTACGTATACTGTTGAATATGTTTGAAACAATATGGCATATGAACAAAATAAGAATTTAAAACAATATATTCTCAGTTGTTCCTAATAGTTGAGATCAGGAGAGAATTTTTGTCCTTCATAGACTAACATTGTTAGTATAGGATCCGCAAATCCTTGGTTGATCCATAAAATTATTTTCTTGACCCAACATATATAATTTAAGAGCAATGTAAATTAACCAGCATGATCACATGTAAAAAAAATAAGGAGAAAGATAAAATACAACACATAGAACTAATTTCTTGACAAATAAAATTTAAGAGCAATGTAAACCAGCATGATCACATGTAAAAAAAATAAGGAGAAAGATAAAATACAGCACATAGAATTACCAACATATAAAATTTAAGAGCAATGTAAATTAACCAGCATGATCACATGTAAAAAAAAAAGGAGATCGATAAAATACAACACACAAACATAAGGATACATAGATCATCCATATTACAACAAAAACAGTACTTACTGTAGGTTCAAAATCTAACAAGATCGAGTTGCTGGAACTTAGACTCAGTACATACTACATACCCAGATACAAATTAAAAGAAGTTAGCTAGATTGAACAACAGATGATTCTGCATCTTCTCTAGCTGGAGAAGTAATAGATTCCAACCTGATTGCTTGTTGAGTGAAATATTTCCTAAGTCTCCTCTCCTCACTAGCCTTAAAGTTCTTCATTGAAACTTTCTTCACGAAATGACGCCAACATTTTATGATCCGCTTATGACAGCACAATATATCCTCCTCTCCGAGTATTGCCTCCTCCTCTGATCCGAAAGCATCGGTGTTCACATATTCGAGCTGCAAAAAAGGAGTAATTATGTTAGACTACTATGCCAAAAATCTGTGTTTGCTCATGCTTTGTTATAGTTAATTAAGTTCTAATTTGAAGTTAATTTTGCATATAAAAAAAATTTCTTCAAAAAGAAAATTCAACAAATTGGAATATGGAAGATAGTTGAATTAAAGACTGATGAATTCAAACCTGAATCATAAGTGTTTGGTGATAATTCAGAAAATTAACACTCTAAATTAACTACCTTTAAGGTTTTCTTCGGTCCGAAAGGAGCACCAAAAGTTAAGTTCTCCACAAGAGGAGAGAGCCAAAGTACGCTGTCCACAAACTCTATAAGATTTGGCAATGCTGACCATGATACTATATTAAGGTTCTTGATGTCATAGAGTGGAGGAAGTAAACACTCTCTCATATCTTTAGGAAAAAAAAGATACTGCATAAAAAGAGAATTATATGAATTAATGAGTTACATTAGATGTAGTTGCAACAATTGGAAAACATAAAATTCAGATTGTAGAAACACAAAAACATTCTATCTACGACCCTTTTTTCCCCCTTTACACAGCCTTGTAAAACAATATATGGAATCAAAGTTTAGTTGTGCACAAGATGTATAGATTACAAGTTATATCTAAGTAAGATAATGTGATTCAAAGTAGTAAATAAAAGACTTTTAAACATGTGAAGAAGAAGATATATGTACCTTGATCGACCTGCAAGCAATCGATAATGATTTGCAATGATCAAAGAGACTAAGAAAATCTCTCAGCTCCTTGTACAGGACTCCTCCTCGAAAAACATCATGCATAGTAAGATCGGCTTCTAGTCCAGAAGCATCAATTAACAACTTTGAACGAATGACTTCACCAATGTACTTGAATACTGTTAAATTTTTAGCATGGAACTGCACCTCCCTCAATTTATAGCATTTAATCAACTCCAAGCGCTTTAGTGAACGATGATAAACCATGATACTCTTCAACAGACCACATGCAAACAGTTTTAGGTGCTCAAGAAAGCGTAACCTAGACACAGTTCTCTCAACCCACTTATCTGTTATATTGGCATTAAAAATGTGAAGGACTTTAAGAAGCTTACACTCTAGGATATCGACATCACATTCCCTTCTCACATTATGTGCTTCAAACAGAAACGACTCAAGATTCACCGCAAGAACCACAATACTCTTCAAATTAGGACAGCCAGAAATCTCCAGTGACTTTAGGCTAGGGCTAGAAATACATACAGCTTCCAATTTGTCACAACAATACAGTTTCAGGTTTTCAAGCTGAATTAACTTAGACACGTTAGCTTTAAGACACTCACTTGTAATGCTAACTCCCTTTAAAATCAAGTTCTTAAGAGACTTACAACCTATCAGATGGATCTCGCATGCGCCGGACGATTGTTTCAACTGATAGGAGAAAGATGTCAGATTGGAGCTGGAAATATCAATGCGAGACAGCCCAACACAACACATTAAATCCAGAATTTTGAGGCTGTTACTGGATACCTTTAGCATATTTCCCATATCGCAAAATCCGAGAATCAGTTCTTCAATTGATGGAAAATTCACATGGTCTAGACTCTCCAAGTCGAAGCCGTTAAGCCTCAAAACCCTGAGCGAATTTGCTGAAAACACAGCCCTAAACAAAGCAGGTGGCAAAACATAACCACAACCTAAAGAGTTTAAACAGCTTACATCCAGCTCCCTCACCCTGTTCGCAATTGCATAAGCGATAGCTTCATTGGCACGATCGATCTGCCCCCCCAGAATTGCATGGACATTGAGCCTGAATTTAACTAGACCTGAATCAGGACGGCGCTGAATACAATCATGCATGTACTCGAAGAACCGATCTTTTCCTGGAATGGTGTCCCAATTGTTGCTGTATGTGGTGTCGAAATCGAGCAACGGAAATGAAGACCACGCAGATCTGAATCTCTTGGACAAGGCACTGGTTCTAGTAGCTTCTTTGGTGGGAAGACTTGACACGATACTGTGAATTAAGTGGTCCGGCAAACCCGAAATTATGTCCATCACTTCCGCCGATCTTTCCGTCCTCTTTCGCTTCATTGCTGCAGTCAAAAAATGAAAAAAAAAAAAAAACAACAGGTTGCAACCACCGTTACTCAAATCAACTCTGAAAAAGGGTTTTGATAAGTTTATGTAGATCTTGGGCCAAAAAAAAAAAGAAAAAAAAAACTACATATAATCTGAAGAAAATCGAGAGTGAGTTGTGGAGTGTGAAATCTGTTAGTGAAATAAGGCACATAAATAGGAGAATAATTCGATTAGGTTTTGGAATTTCTAGCTGATTTACCTTTTGAAGAGTTAGCATACTTGCACACCAGCTCTCCTAACCTTATTATAGAACAGCAATAGCTTTGTCAAGCTTCTTATATAGAAAAAAAATCTTGACAATATCTCGGATTTTTTAGATAAATCTAATAAAATATAGAGAAAAGAAAAATAAGAGTTATTAGTGCATATTGTTGCAGATTCTCTGAACTCTCTTCTATCTTACAATTGTAACTCACACAAGCCATGCAAGTAGGTGTCTCGAGTGCAGCACTTCATATTGTCAATAGCAATTGGCTGTCTGACATCACCATTTTTTGTTTCTCCTTTTGTTTCTATCCTTTTTTAGTAAACTCATTCTATATTAATTTATTTTTACTTTATTTAAACAAATTTTATCTTGCATTTGTCTAGGGAATCGAGAAAAAAATTAAATTTCCCTCGGTTTGGACGAGCATATTTGACAATGTTAACTGTACGACAGGTCAACTTACTATAGTTGCTTTGAGATAGGATAATTACAGAATAATCTTACACTGAGTTACCATTGAGTCCATACTCAGAAAAGTGAATGTTGAACAAAATAGGTTTAAAAAAAAAAAGAAAAGAAGGAAAAAGTAAAATAGAGGATTTTCAATCAAGTTTCATTTTGCATTTTTACATTTTAAAAACCTTAAATGTAGATAAAGATTGTTGTATAACTTGTAATTTCAATTATTAAAGTCAGCTTGTTAATTTATAATTCCAATCATGTAGTTTCATAATTGGATTTATAGTCTCTAGTTGTAAATGTTGTATAACCTTACCAGTTCATTAATTCTGTTAATTGTTTCATATTTAGAAATTCTCGTATATGTAATTATTAGATACGTTGTTCGATTTCTTGAAGTTATCATATATTTAATTATTAGATATATATTGATTTGGTTGTCGTATATGTAATTATTAGGCATATATAATATTGTTAATTCAATTGCTCGTGTCTTGAAATTGTTGTGTATGTAATTATTACATGTATATATATTGTTCGGATCTTGAAGTTGTCGTATATGTAAGTATTGGATATGTTGTTAGATTAAGTCATTTAACATTAATTTTGGTAAAATATGAAATAGCTACAAGGATTGTTAGTTATTTATTGTTTTGTATCTTCGTATATGTATTTACTATTGAGTTTGTCAATAATATTAGTTATTTATTGTTATGTATCATGATATTGTTGTATGCACATTTACTAATGATTACGTCGATCGATATTAGTTATTTATTAATTTGTATCTTGATATTATCATATATGCATTTACTAATGAGTTCGTCAATCATATTGTCATATCTTGATGACTCGTTGTGGGAGAATAATTGTTCATATGTTCATATTTCTTAGAATAGGTTTCAAACATTCTTTAGAAATGGAAAAATAGTGGATATAACTTGATAATATTAGGGTTGGGCACCCAAACCGTTCAACCAATCAACTCACTCGAACCAAACCAATTTAAGCAGGTAATTGGTTTGGCTTTGTTAAATAAACTATGGCTGCTTTTAAGCAATCTAATTTGTTTGGGTTGGTTTGTGAGTTGTGTTATATCAAACCGAATAATCCGCCCGAAATCATTACATACCATATATATCATTAATTAATCTATTAAATAAAAAAGAATAAACTTAACCTAATTTTATATTATATTTCTTTTTCATGTTGCGCTCTTAAGTTCCAATCTCTTTCTTCTCCTCAAAGTTGCTATAGTTTATTACTGTGCCCTTTAATTCTCACCATACGCATTTATCGGTATGTGTGGCTAGTTTTCTCCCCTTATTGTGGGAGTATATATCTCTCATTATGATAATAGATATCTAATTCGTGCGTTTAGTGATTGATCTCGGCAATTGTTAATCTTGTAATTATACCCCTTCAAAAAAAAAGTTGTTGGGACTGACCTTTTTAAAAGGCATATAACTATTCATTTATTCTTATTTTCAACGTACTAGGTGTTTATATTTGTTACTACATCTCCATGTTGGTGCTCGAACTAATTAGTTTTATGTTATAAGCTTTAGTTTTATTTGTTACTGCATCCCCATAAATATAATTGTTGAGGATAATTTCTGTACACATACATGTCATGTCATCACAAGACCAATACGTTGTCGTTTGGTCACCAGGTGGCCTTTTTAGTTAAGGCAACCTCGACGTCCTTTTTCCACCTATTGCCGAGAGGATGGTCGGTTAAAGATATAAGCATCTGAGCACCTTACTGTTCTCGCAGAGTATTAATTGTCTATCAGAGTAGTATCAATGACAACTAGCACGGCGATGCTCAGATCAAAAGTCGCCCACATTTAATACACCTGACAATATTTATGACAAACAAGACCGAGCTCTGAATCTTGTCATCAAGTGGGTCAGAAGCATTAATTGTTCAAGTTCTGCAAGTTACTATTCAACTACTCATATTGTCCCATCCCTGGACAGACGCTCTGAGAATACAAATATTTCATATTTAAGGAAACAAATAACCGACCAGACCTGTTGAGACAATTGAACATTCCCTAAATAAAAGGGCACAAAGGGAATGCTGGGACGACTATAAATACACTCAGTAAAGGAGAAGCAAGGTAGGCTATTTACTACAACTCACCAACCCTAAAACACTTTCAATTTATTATTTATTTTTCCATAACACCTGTACTGATTTGATCATCAAAACTTAATTGCCGGCACAAGTCCAGCACTTCTCACCAATCTTTCTTTATTTTTTAGTTGTCTATTCAACTGTTGGCAATCATCAGGTTCTCACTGCTGCCGAGAAGCTTCTTGGAGACATCAAAGATTGAAACATCAAATTATCAACTCAACTAACCAGTAAACCATCTTACATGACACCATTGACCCTTGTTGACTATCTGACCCATTTTTTACTGTTAACAATAATATTATTGTTTATCATACTGATATTGGGTTTAGTTACTTATATAAATGTTATAATATTTGTTCGAATAAATTGTAATGTAATTATATTATATTAATTTTATTCTATAAAAAATATTGGTAATGGAACAATTTGAACAATTCAAAGTAAATGAAAAATTAGACCAAAATTAAACTATTTTAGGTTTAATCATAAACCATTAAACCAAACCAAACCAAACGAATTTTTATTAGTTTAGTTTGGTTTGGTTTTACCATATAATTGATTTGGTTTGGATTGTAATTTACTAAATCAATTAAATATTGGTTTTGCTTGAGTGTAGTCAAAACCATCCCAATCTAACCGTTGTCCACCACTCCTGATATAATAATGTGTAGATAGATTGTTTTATAACTTATAATTTCAATTATTAATGTCAGTTTATCAATTTATGATTCCAATCATGTAGTTTTATAATTGGATATATATTATCTAGTTGTAAATGTTGTTTAACCATTATTAGTTCGTTAATTCTGTTAATTGTTTTATATCTAGAAACTCTCGTATCTGTAATTATTAGATACATTGTTCGATTTCTTAAAGTTTTCATATATGTAATTATTAGATATATATTGATTTGGTTGTCGTATATGTAATTATTAGGTATATATATTGTTAATTTAATGGTTCGTATCTTGAAGTTATCGTATATGTAATTATTAGATATATTGTTAGATTAAGTCATTTAAGATTAATTTTGATAAAATATGAAATTGCTACAAGGAACGGTAGTTCTTTATTGCTTCGTATTTTGATATTATTGTATATGCATTTACTAATGAGTTCGTCAATAATGTTTGTTATTTATTGTTATGTATCTTTATATTGTAGTATATACATTTACTAATTACGTCATTATTTATTAATTTATATTTTTATATTGCCATATATGCATTTAATAATGAGTTCATCAATCTTGTTGTCGTATCTTAATGATTCAATGCGGGGGAATAATTGTTCATGTGTTCATATTTCTTAGAATAGGTTTCAAACATTCTTTAGGGATGGAAAAATAGTGGATATAACTTGATATTAGGGTTGGGCATCCAAACTGTAAAACCAATCAACTCACTCAAACCAAACCAATCACTACAAGAAATTAGGCCTGTTGGGACCAAAATTTATGGTCCCTATAATAAGAAACTGGTCACTACAACATCTAGGGATCGAAAAATATTCATTCCCAATTCGGTCCCAATAGGTGGGTCGCAATATATTTTTTGGGACCAAAACTCAAATTGGTCTCAATAAAAACGCGACAGCGACGAATCTACAGATCTTGAAATATACGGACCAAACACTTTTTGTCCTTATGAAACGCTTATTGGGACGATTTTTTGGTCCCTATAGATGATGCATTAGGACCAACTGTTTTTTGTCCCTATATGCAATATATTGGGACTAACTTTAACCGTCCCTATAGGTATTGTATAGAGACGAAAATCGTTTGCTTGCTTTATGTATTGTAGAGGGACCAATTTCTAACTGTCCCTATAGGTGTTTTGTTGCAATTAAACTATTTTGGTCCCTATATGCAATATATTGGGACTAATTTTAACCGTCCCTATAGGTATTGTATGGAGACGAAAATGGTTTGCTCGCTATATGCTATATATTGGGACTAATTTTAATCGTCCCTATAGGTTCTGTGTTGAGACCAAACCATTTTGGTCCCTATATGTGATATATTGGGACTAATTTTAACCGTCCCTATAAGTTTAGTGTTGAGACCAAACCATTTTGGTCCCTATATGCGATATATTGGGACTAATTTTAACCGTCCCTATAGGTATTGTATGGAGACGAAAATGGTTTGCTCGCTATATGTAATGTAGAGGGACCAATTTATAACCGTCCCTATAGGTGTTATGTTGCAACTAAACCATTTTGGTCCCTATATGCGATATATTGGGACTAATTTTAACCGTCCCTATAGGTTCTGTGTTGAGACCAAACAAATTTGGTCGCTATAAGTGACATATGGGGACCAATTTTTAACCGTCCCTATAAATACTGTGTTGAGACCAAAGTGTCTGATCGCTGTATTGGTCCCTATAGATTTTATTTTGGTATTTTGGGACCATATTATTTTTTGTTCCTGTAGACATCTTAGAGGGACTAATTATTTAGTCTCTATCTTGGTCCCAATTGTTTGGTAACTGTATATATATTTTTTTAAAATTTTATTTGTTATTACATTTTGCTATTGTAATATGTAATTATTTTCATTCCCTACAGTTCAAAATAAAAAAAATTAAAGATGCATCAACATATATTACTTTAAATATATATATATATATATATTCAACATCGAAATAATAATCTACATAAGTTTTTTACATACCAACATATAACATCTTTACATCTATGAGAAACCATATAAACATGTGCAAAAAATATTATACATGTCACTAACATTCAAATATACAAGACACGCACATACCACCACTATAATGTGCAAAAGATGTTAAAGAGTATTACCACAAAATAAAAGATAAAAAGGTCATTGATTACAGAGATATACTCGAACTAAATCCTCCATTTGAGATAATCGATCCTCCATACTTACTATCTTTTCCTTATTGCTGCAAAGTTTTATTCCTTGAGCTGCCAATTTTTCTTCTTGCTCTTGTAATACTTTTTCTTGTGCCTCCAATTTTTCTTCTTATGCTGCTAATTATGCTTGTTGTGTTCTGATCAGATGTTGCACCTTGTTTGTTTCTTCTATTTTTTGTGTCAAATGTATTGGGACAGGTTTTGGACCGAAACCTAAACCCTTGACATAGCCCGATCTCTTTCCAAGCACTTGATCACATATTTCTCTTTGACTGACATGCTCCTCCTCTGGGACCTTTTCTTGCTCTTCTAAGATTATCATCATTTGCTCCTACACATATAATTTACCAATTTAACTATAAAACATAAATAAGAATTGAATAAAATTAATCAAGATTAAAACCTACATGTGCTGCTTTTGTATTTTCGTGAACCCATTGCTTCTTCTGCTTGTTATAATGGGTATTTTCAAATAATTGTATGTCTCCCATGGTTGAATCATCCTCAAGATGATTGATAAATGGCTTTGAACCTCCACAATGACTGAACTTCAGTTTACTCCTATTTTCAGTGTTCTTTTTTGACTTGTCCTATAATTTGAAACAATAAAACTTATAAATAAATAAAAAAAAATGAATTCATGTGAAACTTATGTAGCTTTTACACATATAATTCAAACTGTTATGGATTTTTAAACCTAGAATTCAAATCAAATGAATTAAATTTTCTATTGACAGAATAAAAAGTAATTGTCATACAACTTATTGGAAGCAACAAGCCTTATATATTTTTATGAATTTATGTTTCTACATTTCAGCTTATACCAATTTATAAACAGACACCACTTATCCTCTTATTCCACTGTCCCCTAATCATCTAGAAAATTGGACATAGCAATAATATCATCACGGTGTGTATGTGGTTTGTACATATAATCCAATGAATCTATGTTGACATGTGATACTTTTCCCATCATCCTTTAACAATAATAAACATCTTTAAGCTTTTAAATTATGTACCAAAACAAACATCATTCACATACTTCAATTGCAGTAGATTACAAGCATGAGGCATGCTTTATTGCCTTACCATTTGTATTTAATTGCAGGTAATTAAATAAATACATTTGCCACAACAGATAACTAGAAAACTTAAATAAATTGACAAGATAATATACCTGATACTATTGAGTACAGAAGATGTTTCAACAAAGTCAATTCCAATCATCCTGATGAACGTTCTTGAAAGGCTCTTTTATAGCTGCTTCCATGGATGAAAATTTTTTATAATAGACATTCATATCATATCGCCAATCTTTGTATCTCTCTCCAGCAATATGATTCAATAGAACTCGAACATGAGAACATTCTAATTGAAGTTCAAACTTCGCCTATGTTTATACAAACTATCAGTTTATTTATTCATAATTTATTAAACAATAAAATTTAACAAAGTATAAATATATCAGTATACCAGAAGATGTTGATAGACAACTTGTTTTTCTGTCTCAGGAATTTGTTTCCATCCTCTATACCTCAAAGGAGCAAATTTTTGGACGACATAATCAACATCACGAGCAAGCCACCCTGCTTTTGTTGTACCAACTACACGACCCAGTAGTTGTGAAACTTCTATTTCAATCTTCCCAAATGCTTCAACAATGGCATCTGTATTTTTACCTCGACCGAGGCCCCGTTTTCTTTTTTTGGGTTGCTCTAAAAACAATATATACAATACAAAATCAATATGATACTATTAGAAGATTAAATGAAGTGGAATGTTGTTCTGTATCATATGACCAAAAATATATTATTCTTCCAAAATATTGAAACAGAAAACAAATACGTAAAACAACTACACTAATAAAAATTGAGGTCTATCCTCAAACCATTCACAATATTAGGGTAACAAGAAAAAAGGATCATGAAATAAAATAATAAAGTATGAATTTAATTATATTTAACTCAACAGTAGAAGTTACCGGTATGGACTCCAATACTAATTCGTTACTACTCAATGTTGGAGAGCATCGAGTAAGACCATTAGGGGATTGGGTTGTAGATGTTAAAGGATTTTGACGTCGTCCAGGTGCCATATGTAAAAATAAGAAACAAATTAGAAGAAAAAGCAAAAAGAATATCATTTGGGATTTTTGAAAATATTCAACATGCTACAATTACATCTAAAAACAAGAATGTATGGACATTGCTGGTTGACCATCAACATATCATTTACAAACATTTACAGTGCATGTTTGATTGATCTGTGTCCATCTGTGTTTCTATCTTGTGGGTGGGTGAAACTAGAATATTGTAATCACATATCTCTTTTACATCTCTTCTGTAGATCATAAGATAAATCATGTCTCAAATGTGAGTTTAGCATCTTAAATTTTATTTTTTTTCCAATCATTTTTCAGGCAAGAACTGGCATTTGGACATTTGGTATGCTTGAACACATACCAAAGAGTTTTAGCATCGTATATTTTTATCAAAACTACTTTACTACAACATACAAATCACTAGAACTTTTTAAAAGATCAAGTTCAACTAATCAACAAAGAAAAAAAAATATACAACCAAGAATAATTATATGAATAAACAAAGTTTATTTACCTTTAATTTGGAGTGAGAAGTGTTATTTAAAGTCTGAAAGCTTGAAGCAAAACCTATAAAGATAGAAATAAGGAGTTGCTTGAACGGGTCTTCTTCCTTGAAAAACCAAGAAAAAACTGAAACTTTTTTGTATTTTTACAATTTTTAACAAAAATAAGTGGCTCTTTTACTGGAAAAATCCAAGCTTGCTTGAAGTACTTGTACTTCGTGGACCATAAATAAGTTATGTTTCATTACAAGCTATTTAGTATATATAAAATCATGATGTAGATGACCAAAAAGAAAAAAAAGTTAGAAGTTATAATTTGTACTTTAAAAAACCACATCATTTACACAGCGGTAAAACGTAATGAAAATAACTAAGAAAAGAGCCCATTAAATCACCTTTTACTGCTAAATTCGAATTATTACAAGGACCATCCTATTCCTAGAATATATTCGTATGAGTTTGCATGGCCACCATGCCATACATACATATATATATATATATGATGATCATGCAAATTAACACTTTATGATCGATATGAATTGTATAATGATGACGCGTGGTGTGGCCTTTGTAGGTTAAAATTAGTCACCAACATAAACATGACTTTACTATATGCAATTAAAAAGATGAAAAAAAGTTGATGAGACTAGAGAGAATTGAGATGGGAACGGAACCTTCCATCTTATCTCATTAAGTTTTTTTTTTTTTTTTAATTATTGCTTTGTTAAAATTAGTCACCAATATAAACGTGACTTTAGGTTTTTTTTTCCCTTTATATAGGACGGGTCAAAATATATGAAGCTTTATAGGGACGATTTAAATTTCGTCCCTATATCCTATTCACGCCAAAATTTTAGTTGTTAAAAGAAAGTCACTATTGCTTCTAGGGACAATTCCTATTTCGTCCCCTATATCCTGTTGGGACCAAATATTTAGTTGCTAAAGGCATTGAACCAGAGGAGGAATTAAGAATCACCATTGCTTTTAGAGACGACTCAAATTTCGTCCCCTATATCTTATTGGGACTAAATGTTTGGTTGGTAAAGGCATTGTGCAAGATGAGGACTTTATAGTCACCATTTCAATTTTGGTCCCAATAGACCATTTTTAGGGACAAATTTATTTGATCCAAAAAAGTTTAATCCCTACAGGCTCAATTTCTTGTAGTGAATTTAAGCATGTAATTGGTTTGGCTTGTGAGTTGTGTTATATCAAACCGAATAATTCAACTGATATATATCATTAATTAATCTATCAAATAAAAAATAAAAAAACTAAATTTAACATAGTTTTATATTATATTTCTTTCCCATGTTGCGCTTCCAACATCTCTTCTCCTCAAAGTTGCTATATTTGATTATTGCGCCCTAAGTTGTTGGCACTAACCTTTTTAAGGTGTGTTTGGTACGCGGGATTGTATTGAATTATTTTTGTGACTAAATTAGTACTGTGATGTGTTTGGTACAGTCCGGACTAAAAATAGTACTGTCTTTTGTTTGGTATAGGATGGGATGAGATAAAATCAGAATAAATTTATTAAATTAATTTTCACATAAATAAAAATATTTTGAAGTAAATTACATTCATTTTAACTTAAATAAAAAATAAGATTAATTTTAAATTAAATAAAAAATATATTTAAATTAAATTTAATTAAAAATGTATATTTTTTTGAATAAACAAAATATTTAAATTATTTTTAAAATAAATAAAATCATTTTAAATAAAATAAAAATAAAAATATTAAATTAAATTTACTTAAAAATATGTTTAAATAAAATTAAATATTATTTTAAAAACATTAAATGAGATATTTAATTTATTTTTTAAAATAAATAAAATTAATTTAAAATTAATTTAAATAAAATAAAATTAATTTTTATTTATATTAAATATTATATTATATTAAAAAAGGGAAAAAAAAAAGAGGTGGGACGAAATTGGTGGGATTAAATAATCCCACCAATTTGGTGGGATTATTGGTGGGATTATTTAATCCCACCAATATGGGATTAGTATATCCAATCCCAACATGTTCCAAACATGGAATTAGGAGTAAATAATCCAATCCCACTCCTAGTCCTATGTACCAAACATGACCTTCAGGGCAAGTAACTATTCATTTATTCTTATTTTCAAAGTACTAGTTTTTATATTTGTTACCACATCCCATGTTGGCGCTTGAACGAATTAGTTTTATTTTAGGAGAACTTCAATTTAGTCCCTACTTGTTTGTGAAACCTTACTTTTTTACTCACATTTCACTTTTTAGTTCTTTTGGTCCCTAACGTTTGGAAGATAGATCAAATTGGTCATTTGACTAACTATTTGATGGTTGACCATCAAAATTTTTTCTAAAAGACAATTTTACCCTTAAAAAATTCAATTAATAGAATTATAATTTTACCTTCTAATTAAAATAATTAAATAGAAAAAATTAATAAAATAATATTAAACTAAATTATAAAAACTTAAAAATATAAAACTTATTAAAAAATATTTAAATTAAGTTATTTTATTAGAAAAAATTAACATTTATAAAATTAAATAATAAAATTAAAAATGGAATTAAAAAAATTAAAAATAAATTATTTTACTGAAAAAATTAACATTTAAAAATTTAAGGAATAAAATTCAATTCTCAATTTTATTTATTTTATTTTATTTTTAGCAATTTTTAACCTTTTTTATTCTTTATTTTTTAAATATTAATTTTTTCTAATAACATAATTTAGTTTGATTATTTTTTAATAAGTTTTATATTTTTAAGTTTTTATAATTTAATTTAATATTATTTTATTTATTTTTCTATTTATTTATTTATTTATATTATATTATAATTGAAAGATTAAATTGTAATTATATTAATTCTTCAAGGGTAAAAATGTCAAATAGTGATAGTTGGCCGTCAAACAGTTGGTCAAATGACCAATTTGATCTATTTTCTAAACGTTACGGACCAAGGGACTAAAAAATGAAACATGAGTAAAAAAGTGAGGTTTACAAACAAGTAGAGACTAAATTAAAGTTCTCCCTTTATTTTATAAAGTCTTAGGTGTTATGTTAAATATAATATTATTTTTTATCATACTGATAATGAGTTTAGCTATTCGTATAGATATTATAATTGTAGATCGTGGAATGCGTTGGGGAATGATACAAGCACTACAACCTGCAAAATCATAGACAGAGTGACCAGTAAAATGTTTGGGTGCAAAACCAGAGACAATGTGATCGGTAGAATACTTAGGTTACCAGCGCGATACCCACTAAATACACTCCAACGGTCAAGTCAATAAAGAGCAATAGAATGAAAAGGTGAGAATACTTCGTGGATATTGTAACTTAGTTGATAATGATCAAAAGGATGAAGACATTGGTGATCGGAGTTTGCCGAAAATAATCTAAAAAGTAATTACCGTGAATCGTGTTAATGTCATATGTTGCTAAAACCTAAGAGTGCAAAAATGCGTGGACCCTCACTCTTGTCTTTTTATAGTGTGTGACCCACCCTAGGGTGGATCACATCTACCTGGTTCTTAAGTAGATATTGTGAAGAGCCTTCTCATTAGTTTGACCATCAGTTTGACTTGGTATGGATTTCAAATGGAAGTCTGGTGACTTCATGGACTTGGGTTGGTTAGTCTTGGACCATATGCAGACCTTGATCTGGGCCTTAGCGAATTTTTGGCCTTGGTGAGTCTTTGGGCCTCCATATAATAAGAAATATAATTCAAAGGATTGGGCTCTAGGCCTATTTGATGCTACCTTATATATGGTTTTTGGGCTTCATACGTGCTAGGCTCGAACTTTGGACTTGAGATTTATTTGGCCAATACAATAATATTTGTTCGAATAAATTGTAATGTAATTATATTATATTAATTTTAATCTATAAAATTTTTTGATAATGGAACACTTTGAAAAATTCAAAGTAAATAAAAAATTAGATCAAAATTAAACTATTTTAAGTTTAATCATAAACCATTAAACCAAGCCAAACCATACGATTTTTTATCGGTTTAGTTTGGTTTGGTTTTACTATATAATTGGTTTGGCTTGGAGTGTAATTTACTAAATCGATTAAATAATGGTTTTGTTTAAGTATAGTTAAAATTATCCCGATCCAACTGATACCCATCTCTACCTAATATAATAAAAAGTAACATGTTTACAAAAACAATGTAGCATCATTCTACTATAATTATAATTAGGGAGATTTGTAAAAAAAATGCCTGAGGTTTAATCCATCTCCAAAAATGAAGTGGATGGAGATGGGGTTAATTTTAATTTGGAGTATAATTAAAATTATGCTAAGTTATGTGATTAGTTTATAATACTTATTTAGTTAGATATATAATTATAAAGTATTTTAGGTTTAATATAGAATTATTTGTTTTGTTTGATAATAAAAAAAGGGTGAATTGCACTCAAGTACCCTGACTTTTATCATAATTGCACGTTTAATGTCAGTTTTGTCATAATTGCACTTGAATACCCTACTTTCCGTTGACCACCGTTAAAGTGACGGTTGATCAAATGGTTTAGGGACAAATTGGTCTTTTATGTTTAAATTCACTTTTTAAAAAATTTAAGAAATCATCCAACCAATAAGAACATACCACGTCATATTTTAATTAATTTTAAAAAAGTAACCATATTTTTAAATAAAATAATATATTAAATTTTAAAAAAAAATTAAAAAAACAGATGGAGATCTCTTCCACCACATCACCAAAAAAAAAATTTTAAAAATTTTAAATTTTTTTTAATATATTATTTTATTTAAAAATATAGTTACTTTTTTAAAATTAATTAAAATATGACGTGGCATGTTCTTATTAGTTAGATGATTTTTTAAATTTTTTTAAAAATTAATTTAAACGTAAAAGACTAATTTGCCCCTGAACCGTTTGGTCAACTGTCACTTTAATGATGGTCAACAGAAAGTAGGGTATTCGAGTGTAATTATGATAAAATTGACATTAAACGTGTAATTATGATAAAAATCAGGGTACTTGAATTCAATTCACCCCAAAAAAACTAAACTACCATTTGATTAACAAATTAACTTTAACGGTAGAGAATATTTGTACTACTGTTAGGTATTTATTTAAAATTATACTGGAAAATTAACACAAGTAACCCATTAAATTATCATCCAGAGGATTTAAAAAAAAAAATTATAATACAGAGCAAATCTGTAAAATGAACTTGTTTTACGGAAAAATAAAGTCAAACAAACCCGATAACTACAGCCCAAAAATAGAAACCGCTCTGAATCGGGGCCCACAAAAGAATTGAAACCATTCTCATTAACGGGCCCCCACAAAGCCCAACCATCCCATCCCATAAGTCGGTGAAGAAAAAGAACCATCCAGAAAAACTGCATTTCACATTTTCACCAACAAATATAAGATTTCAAGACCGCCTAAACCTCGATATAGTCACCAAAAAGCCCCTCGCTTATATATAAATAATTAAAAGCAGGGACGCTTTCTTGCATGGAAAGCAAACCGCATCTCTTGTTGTTTTAAGGGGTCAAAAAAATAAAATTAAAAAATAAAAAGACAAATGGCTACTGGTGTTGCGGCCCAGACCTGCCGCAACCTCGTGAAGCCGTCTCCCTTCGTTGCTTCTGTCGCTGTCGCTGCATACACCGCTTGCCGGTATGCTCTTCTCCTCTTATGTACTCACCCAAATTGTTTTTTTTTTCTTTTTTGGGTATCAAATCATGCATATAAACTGTTCGTTTGATTATACCAGGAGAGTTGGAGCTCTGTTTGATTTTTGAGGAATGTTATGACATTGTAGTCCTCATTTGTTTTAGTTGTCTTGCTTTAAATATCATTTCTGTGATTTGATTAATGTTTGTAGGGTTTTGGCAAGCTAGGGCTCTATTGATTTCCTGTTAACGTTTCTTAGTTTGATATTGTTGCCCGTTTTCTCTCTGTTTTCTTGTATGTAATTGGTTATTTTCTCCATTAAAAAAAAGTAACTTAAAATTCTACAGCAATAATTTAATTGTATAAAGACTCATAATGCTAATTAAAGGTACAGCTATCTTTCTTGCAATGCATTAGAGGTGGGGTTTTCTTTTCTTTTTTATTCTTTTTTTTTTCCTCTCTCTTTCAATGTCTTTGTTGATTTTATTGTTCACATGTTTTGTTGTCATTTAGTGTTCCGTTTGTTGTTGATTTTGTTGGTTTTGTTATCTTTACAAACTGAAGAGGAGTAAATTTGTTATGTTAGTAACAATTTCATGGTAATTAATGTTTCATATTTCAATGTATGTATTCAGAGCCAAAAATTCTGTAACATCAATTTGGTGCAGTTACATAGGAACCCAAAATTTGGAAATCAAGTTTTGAATTGCTTCTCATGGAAGTATAAAAAACATATACTACATTAAAATAGAGAAACAACAGTATATAAAAAAAAAATTATATTTATGGAAGTTGGAGACTTGCATTTAGAGGATGTGGTTTAAGTGCACTTTGGGTAGAGGGAGACTCGTCTTGATGGTGTATGTAGCATTGTACAAATATCAAATTATGGTGATTTTGACTAAAAATTATGAAGGTATATTTTAGTGGATAATTGCATTTGAACATGATTTTGGATTCAGTTTCAGATAGAGACTCAGTTCCTTGCTTGGAAGTTGAAATTTTTTGTGTTGATTTGTTGGGTTGCTATTTAAGAATTTTTTTCAAACACTTAATTATTCATATGCTCTTATATATTCATTCCACTGTTGTTAACAATATTATCAAGCACTTTTTGTGAGCAAGATCAAGGAAAAGCAGGATGCTTGCTTCGCCTTTATTGTTGTTTTTCAATTGCTCTTCTATTCTGGTCTAGGTGTTCAACTTACAACCTTTTGTTTTAATGCAGGTATAAGAATGTGATTCAGGAAAGATGTGCCCAGACCTTAAGGGCATATACACCCTCAATTGTCACTTGCAATCCTGATGTGTCATATCCAAGTTTGTCAATTAGCACAAGTTCACAGTCTTCTGCTGGTAAATCAATTTCTCATCAATCATTTCCTTTTCTTTTCACCATGATGACGTTGTGATTATTGTTCAGGCAGCCATTGATCAGGGTACGGAGAAATTACATTTAAAAAACAAGCTCTACTAGTCTGCTTGTTGTGATTGAGAAATCTTATACTTCTTTGATAATGAGTAGAGCATTATAAATTTATAATGATTTTGACTAACATGGGTATTGCTTTGTAATTTTTCTTATGCTTTTGCTCTCCAATCTATTTTTGTTGATTCTTAATATGTGATTATATTGTATTAGATATATTTACTAGAATGCACATTTCAGCCAGCTATATCATCTTTCTATTATTTTGTTTGAGCAAGATAGGTAATATCTACATATAAGAGTTGAAACTATGTTGGTTTAGATCAAGATTTTTACATAGAACGGCTAACCAGGTTGTCTGATATTTTAAAGCTAGAGCGTTAATTTAAAGAAAAAACAGAAAGTTGTTTAGATTTTTATTGTATCTATGTTAATTGGCAGGAACTCCACACACTCAAATTTCTTCAAAATCGAGCCTGTTTTTATGTGGGGACCAAGATTTGATTACACAAACAAGACGGCAAAGATCCTTGGTGCCAGTGAGGGCAGCAGCCAAGGACACATTTAGTTTTCGCATACCTGCAATCAAAGAGAAGCCAGAATGGTGGTGGAGGACTTTAGCATGTGTACCCTATTTGATCGCCTTACAGATATCTGATGTAGGATATTATCTGCAGCCGTTCTCGCAGCATTATGAGTTGTTCGAAAACCTGATATTTTATGTCCCTGGAGCCATCACACGTTTGCCAAGCTGGTTCACTTTGATGTATTGCTTCTTAGCATATTGTTGGGTGGTGAAGAATAAGGAATGGCCTCTCTTTTTCAGGTTCCATCTGATGATGGGTATGTTGCTGGAGACAGGCATGCAGATTTGCTGGTACACCTTCAATTTTCTGCCGCTTATACACTACAATGGAATGTTTGGAATGCATTTCTGGGCAGCAATGGGATTCGCATACATCACCGTGTTGTTGCAGTGCGTTAGGGCCGCTATTTCTGGGTCGTTTATTAACATACCTTTCGTCAGTGAAGCTGCATTTATTCATTCACTGTTTCATACAGGGGGTTATCACAGGCCGTTCTAGAATTGGATCCTGAGTTTAGACTCTGTAGTCCACTCTTCACGTTCATCAAATAATCTAAACAAAAGAAGATTATTGTAGTTGGAGGATTTTATTACATAAACTCAATTTTTTGGTGTTTATGTTTTGGATGAGAATGTTGTTAAGGCTTGAAATTGATGGTGTGGACACTGGAAATTTTTAGCCTACGTGTACAATAAAAATATTATGGTTTGATTAATGATGAATCTTTGAGGTTTTAAAACTCATCATTTATATTTTAATTTCTTCAAAAATTTCGGATGAAGAATTTTTTTCTTTAATTTCTTTATATTTTAATTAAAATTTAAGGTAGCTTTAAAATTAAATTATATTTAAATTTTAAAAAAATTATTTGAACCGAAATTTCTTAATTGTAATTAGTGAAAAAGGGAAATTTTAATTTAGTTTTTATTTTTTAATAAAATATTATTTTTTTTACTTACAGTTTTTTTTTACATGGTTTTTAATATTTTATAAATAGATTAAATTGGCTCTTTAATTAATTATTTACTGGTTAATTATAATTATTTGATAGTTTTTCTCTTAAAAAATTATAGAATTACAGTTTAATATTTTAATTAAAATATAATAAAAATAAAATGAATAGAAAAATAATAAAATATTGTTAAATTAAATTATAAAAATTTAAAAATATAAAATCTGTTAAAAAATAATTATATTATATTATATTATTAAGAAAATTAACATTTAAAAATAAAGAATAAAAAATGTTAAAAAATATTAAAAATTAAATTAAGAATTAAATTTTATTTTTTAATTTTTTAATCTTAATTTTTTTAATAGAATAACTTAATTTGAATATTTTTTTATTTTTTAATTATCCATTTTAATTTATTTTTAATTTTTTAAATCTTAATTTTTCCTAAAAAGTTAACTTAACTTAAATATTTTTTAATAGATTTTATATTTTTTATGTTTTTATAATTTAATTTAATATTATTTTATTAATTATTTTTATTATATTTTAATTAGAAGGTAAAATTATAATTCTATTAAGGAATATTATTAAAATCTCCCTATAGTTTGATGCATTTGTTAAAATTTCCACTCTAATTTTATTTATTGTAACGCCCTTAATTTTTATTAAATATGATTAGTATTCTTTAATTATTATTAAGTATGAAAAATGGAAGTAAGTGATGCATATAGTATATTGGAGAAGAATAAAATTTAGAAAATATTTATTAGATTGCAAAATTTATTTTAATGTGAAGTTTTAAGGAAATTATATTTTCTTGAGAAGCATTTTTTATAAAGGAATTAATTTTGGAAATAAATTGGAGTATTTGATTAGTAGAAATATATATATATATATTTGAAAGATAGAGAATAATATCAAATTGGTAATCTATGTCATGAGAAATTGAATAATGAGAACAAGACATATTAAAAGTTAGATTAATGGCATGAATTAATTAATTTGAATTTATATGTAATTTTATTTAAATTAAGAGAGTTCTAGATGAATTTTTATCCAATCAAATGCTTTTAAGTGGACTAAAGGTAGTATTGCAATTAAGGAATTTTTGAGGAACCAAATAAGCAATTAAAAATTGAAGTTTGACTATATAAAGGACACTTAGAAAAAAATTTCTGCACTTTTCTTCTTCACTCCAGCCGTGTACTTCATCTTCACTTCTCCTCCATTTTTTTCTTCAATTTTCTTACCACAAATTGCTTTAATCATCTTTTCTCTTGCTATATAAGTGTTTCATGCTTCATTTGGAGTGATAACCCCCTCGATTCTAACAAAAATTCAAGAAGAAAGTGAAGGAAAAAAAGGTGTGTGAACTGCCAAGAATTTCTAATGAGTAGGAAATTGAATTTTAAGTGTTGAAATTTCATTTTAGACATGTTAGAACTAGTTATTATGCATTAGAATTGTTTAATTTGATTTCTTTTGATAAATTTCTCATTTTTGAAGAGCAAGGAGAAACCCTAACTAAGGAGGGGCAATGAAAAGGGAAAGAAAAGTAGTAGGAGTGTCATTGGAGCCTTGGAAAGGTGGGATCAAGTACTAATAAGGTTGGTGTACACTTAGAGTGAAATTCTCTTTTTACTATTATGGTATTCCTAAACAAAATGTCATGAATTCTATGTTTTTATTTAATGTAAGTTGAAAATTATATGTGAATAATGTTTGTGAATTGTTTGGATGTGTTAAATGATAAAAATTGGTTGATTTTGCAAAAGAGTTCATGGCTGCCCTTATTTTGTCATGTGTGTAAACTTGGGTATTTTTGTTCAATTTAAGTTATCTTATAGGTTAATTGATAGTATGCTTAATAAATTATAAAACAAATTGATAATTTTAAACAAATGTCAAGAGTTGAACTTGGTTGGCCGAATATGTGTGTGAAAAATGAGGTGGTTTTGAAATTTTACTTTGCACTACGAATTGATAAATGTTTTCCGTGACATTCGAATTTGATTAAATGTGAAAAACGGAAATGAAAGCATAGTCGAGTATGAATTTTGTGAAAGTTTGTTTACTAATGTAATTGTGAGAATATATATATATATATATATATATATTGAAAATTGGAATGGCCCTAGTAAACCTAGACATTGGTAGAAAGGGATTGGAGATTGACATGTCAATAGGGTAATTATTGCAGTATTGCATCGAAAATACCATTGTGATAATTCATATTCTATGAATTTTGAGAAGGCATCGAGTGTCCGGTCATAGAATTCGAAAATATATGTGAAATAATTCGGCGGGGAGGCACTGAGTATCCGATGTCAAATTGGAAAGTATATGTGAAATAGTTCGGTGGGGAGGCACCGAGTGTCCAATGTCGAACAACCCGTATTCCAATCTATGACATCATGTTAATGTTTACTATGGTCATGGATTAAAAGAAATATATATATATATATGAAATTATGGATAAGAACATTTGTGAAATTATGAGAAAGCACGTTTGTGTAATTGCATATGGAAATTGCATGGAAAAATATACTGCATATTTATTACTTTGTTTGGTTTGTAATTGAGTAATATGTTTTGGTACATATAGTGATATTTGATTTACTGGAAACTTTATTGTTTACAAATTTTATTATATAATAAATAAATAATTTTGTGTAAAGTTATATGAAAAAGGGTTTGGAAAATACATACTTTATGTTGAATGCTTATTTGCCTAAAATCGAATTGTTTGTTGAATTTTCTAGTTTAAAAATATAATATTATGATATTTGAAATCAAAATTATGAATTCAATTTGTGTACACCCACTAAGCAAATATGCTTAGCGAGTTGGATTTACCGTGCGTAGGTAGTAGATCGAGCGTTGTGGGAAAAGACTGAAGGAAAGTTACATCTGCAAAAAGATCCAAGAAGTCACATCCTTTCTTATCACTTTGGGTGGATATTTTATCTTTGAATATCATGTATGTATATATTAAATATTTATGAACATGGGATCATGTATTTATAATAAAAAGGTCCAATTTTTATTAAGCCGATTTGTATAAATTAGATAATATTTTGTATTATATATTAGTTTGGTAGACAAAATGTTGCTTATGTTTTTATATTGATTTTGAATGTAATGGGACCGATTTTCTTTTATTAATGGTTGGATTATTATAACAACGTGAATGATGGGTGAATTTTGAGACGGACGAGATGTTCGAATGGTAATTGAGAAATGAATTTGCTTTTAGAAGTGCTTTTCTTGTATTATATAGGTTTTTGATATTTTTGGAATTTTTAAAATACAGGCTGAATTCTGTCGAAATTTAAAAATAAAAAATAAAAAAATTTAGATATAATATTATTTCCGAGCTTATTAATAACGAAGTAGGTGACATCCTCTAACTCAATTTTATATTATAATGGAAGTTGGGTTGGGGGTGTTACATTTATGGCTAAAATTCTCCTTGTAGTTTGGTGTATTCGTCAAAAATTTTCCTATCGTCAGTTTTAATTATCAAAATATTATTAACCGTTAACTTTTTAGATAGGAATATTATTAAAATCCTCTTTCGATTTGATGTATTAGTTAAAATCTCTCTGTAACTTCATTTATGGTCAATATTTTTCTCATAATTTTATTTTATAATCAATTTTTCTTATATTGTTAGTTTTAATTACTAAAATACCTTTAACCATTGATTTTTTTGTTAAAAATTTTAGGGCATCAAGGGTATAAAGGTAAATATCTATATATATATTAAATTAAAATAATTTAATTTATAATATCAATGAATCTCTATCATCCATCATATGATGGACAATAGAGATCAAATATAAAATATTAAACAATTAAAAATTTATAAAGATAAACGGTAGAGGTTCATTTTTTAATTTTTAATTTTTTATAATTTTTATATATATTTTAAAAAAATTATGTTTATGATCTCTACTATCCATCTATAGAGATGCATGATAGAGATCTATATATATATATATATATATATATATATATATATATATATATATATAATTTTTTTAAAAACATTTTGTGTTTATGATCTTCACTATCTATTTATGGATGGTGGAGATCCAACATTTTTTAATTTTAAAATTTTTAATATTTTAAATTTGATCTCTAATGTCCATTATAATATGGAGTTGGACGGTGGAGATATATCTTTTATTTTTTATTTAAATTTTTTTATAATTTTTTTAAAAAAATTGTGTTTATGATCTCTGTTGGACGGTAGAGATTTAACTTTTTTTAATTTTTTAATATTTTAGATTTGATCATCTCAAATGTCCATCATAATATGGAGATGGATGATGGAAATCAATTTTTTTATTTTTTTTATTTTTTTTTGGTAATTTCTTTAAAAAAAATTATATATTTATAATCTCCACCGTCCTTCTATGCACGGTGGAGATCCAACCTTTTTTATATTTTAATATTTTAAATGTGATCTCTAATGTCCATCATATTATGAAGATAGGTGGTGGAGATCTATCTTTTTTTTTAATTTCTTTTGTAATTTTTTTTTAAAAATTTGTGTTTATGTTCTCCACTGTTCATTATGGACAGTAGAGATCCAATTTTTTTTTTTAATTTTTTAATTTTTAATATTTTATATATGATCTCTAATATCATTATATTATGGACGGTAGAGATTCATTAATATTATAATTAAAATATTTTAATTTAATATATATAGATATTTACCTTTATACTCTTGGTGCCCTAAAATTTTTAATAGAAAGTTAATGATTAAAAGTATTTTGATAATTAGAATTGGCAGTATGGAAAAAATTGACTATAAAATGAAACTTGGGTGTGGGGGGGGGGGAGTTTGACCATAAATGAAACTGTAACATCCCTAATTTTGAATAAATAAGAAAAATATACTTTAATTTAAATGGAGTATGTGAATATGATATTTATGATTTGAGGGGTGAAAAATATAATTAAATGTATGTATATTTTTAGGTTTCATAATAGACCAATTTGAACGGTCGAAAACAATGCACAAAGAAAATGGTGAAAATCTGGACAGTAGGCATCGCGACTACTCACCGTGACCAGGGATCGCGATGAGCAGCTTGCGGTGAAAAGGATGATTTGGGACAGTGAGTACCGCGACCACAGATCGCGATGAGCAGCTCACGGTGAAAGTGGCAAATTTCGACCAGTGAGCAACGCGACCGAAGCAACGAGACCACCGCTCTCGATACAGGTCGCGATGACTCAAAAATTGTAAAAAAATAAAGCGGTGGAGCGGTGCATTAAAAGAGCAAAAGCTCTCAACATTCAGCAAACATCACACAGAAACATAAACATATCAAAAAACGAGAGAGAAAGAAGAGAGGAGAGGAGAGAGAAAGAAGAAAAAGAAGAAGAAGAAGAAGAAGGAGAGAAGAAGAAGAAGGAGAGAAGAAGAAGAAGAAGAAAAGAGGAAGAGAAGAAGGAAAGGAGAAGAAGGAAGTTTTCAGGTTTGATGTACACATATTTTTCGAATTTTCAGTTTTCCAGAAATTTTCGGAATTGTTGAATTTTATAGTTTTTGAATTATTTGAAGTATATAGATTATAGATTATAGTTGAGGTTTGATGTATACGTGTTTTGAAATTTTTCCGTTTTACAGAATATTTCGAATTGATTGAATTTGATTAAATTTGAGTTATTTGAATTATGTTGATTATAGATTATAGTTCAGGTTCGATGTATACGAGTTTTTGAATTTTTTCAGTTTTTCAGAAATTTTCGGAATTATCGAATTTTATAGTTTTTGAATTATTTGAAATATACTGAGTAGAATGGATAGTTTGAAACCGATTTCGGATTGATTTGAATACGATTTGGTTCTAATAGTGTTATGGAAATATATTGTTGAAAGTGATTTAAATTATATTATATTGTGAAATGTATCGGAAAATGATTTTGGGGCGATTTGATTCGAAATGGAATTATGAAATACGTTTAAGTATATTTTGGATTGATTTGATATGATTATTGATTTATAAATATATTCGTATATTTCTGTTATATTATGTTTGATAAAATTTGAATTGTAAAAATATAAATATATTGATATGTATTGAAATTGAATTCGATTATTCGGAAAGAAATGAAATATGTTGACATTGGATTTGAGAAACCTTTTTGGCTCTGATATGTATGAAGATAGATATAGATATAGGAGGTTGACATGTCAATTGGGTTTCTGTCTGAACAGTACTGTGCCGATATATTCTGTTTGTACCACCCTTCTTAGGGTTCTGTCATGGGACATTCACAGCGGGTAAGTCCATTAGTGTTCCATTCTGATATGATGTTCGGCTGCTCGCCCGTTTGCGTCATGTGCCGAACAACCCATAATCCAGTCCGATAACTTATGTTTTGTATGTCAGGAGCCAATCTGAAAACTGATTTGTTATATGAAAACATTTGAGAAATTATGACAAATCTGTCTGTTGATTGATTTTGGATATTTGATTTGATATGAGCCCCATATATGATTTAATTATATGTGATTTATATTTTGATTAAGAATAGATATACATATTTGACAGAGTAGATTTGTCTATACAATTTTATGTACATCTATTAAGCAATATGCTTAGCGTGTTGAGTTTTCTCGCACGCAGGAAACAGAGGTTCCAAAGGCAATAAAGATAAAGAAGAGTAGAGACTGCAGAACCAGAGTCCGAAATCATATCTTTCCTGCATATATTTTGGTAGTTCGTTTGTAATAAGTCTATATAATTTTGATACCGCATGCATATACAGAAACTGTTTGTATATATTTAAAGAGCTTCCGTTATGTAACTATTTATTATCTGTTTATGTTATCTGAATATAAATATATATATATATATCTTATGATAAATTGGTTGGTAAGTCGCACTATATTTGGAAGGGTGCGCAAAATTGATTTGAGAATTTAAAAGTTGATATTTATGAATTTTAATTGTAAACAGGTTTTGGAAAGTCAGAAAAATAGAGTAAACTCTGGCAAGATTTTTAGAAATTTATTTGGACTATTTTCAAATGTTTTTAATATAGTTTTAAATTATGGTTTATAAAAATTAGATTTTAGTATATAGTAGCGCTCCCTGATTCGGTCCGAACGGATTTGGGTCAGGGGGTGTTACAGTTTTTGGTATCAGAGCAATGGTTTAGGCGTTCCTAAACCATAGCAAAATATTTTGTATATAATAATATTGTATATGCATGCATTATAGAAAAGAAAAACAGGAAGATGTGACTCTAAGCTGCAGAATTCCTCTTCTGTTTTGTATAGGATATGGAATCTTCTGGAGATAAAGTCAGAAGTAGACCTGGTAGTTCTGCTAGAGTAGTTAAGGAAGCTTCTGTTGCATCTGGAAGTTCAAAGATGGCTGGAATGGAGATTCTGGACCAGCCAATAAGTAAGAAATTTAAAGGACCCCAGGTTAAGCGTTGGAGACAACAGCAGAGTCCCCTAATCACAGTTAGAGCTGGACAGTTAGTCATAACAGTGGCTAGTGTCTCTGCAAATACAGCTAGGGGATCAGCCCCAGCACTGTGCAAACATTGTAAAAAGAAGCATCTGGGGAAGTGCCGGAGATTGATTGGAGCCTGTTATAGATGTGGATCCCACGATTATTTCGTGAAGGATTGTCCACAAAATCAGACTGCTTCTGCTAGGCCATCGGAGAGATCAATTTCTACTGTTTCCAGAGGAAGGAGACCCAGTCAGATAGGGACTGATGTTAGTAGGCATATAAGGGCAGCAGAGCCTTTAGGGAAACAGGATGGTTGTGCCCCAGCACCATATGAATATTGTAAAAGGAAACATCCAGGGGAATGTTGGAGAGTAACTGGAGTTTGTTTTCAATGTGGATCTCAAGATCATATATATAAAGATTGTCCGAAGAGAAAGAATAATCATGTTTCGCAGGCAGAGAGATCAGCTCCTGCTAGGTCATCGAATGTGATAACTGGTATGATGTTTATTTTTGATACAAAGATTACTGCATTGAGACATACATATTAATATCTGTGTAATATTTATATTTCAATTATAGTATGATTGTGAATAGAGTATATATTGTCGAATTGAGATTTAGGAATATGAATTTTTAGATGATTTGATGGAAATTATAATTCTGAGGATTTGATATGAATTGAGGTATAAATTTGGGTTAGCGAGATATTGGATTATAATTGATTCTCGTTGAAGAATGAATCGTTAAGATTATGTGTAGACTATGAAGAACTGAATAAATTTACGATCGAGGATAAGTAAATATATATTGTTTAGGATTGATGGTTTATTTGATCAGCGAAGAGAAGCCCAAGTTTGATAAGGATTTTGTGGGTTATAGAGATGCTCCAGATGAGAGTACTGGTATGATTTCTATTGTTGATATTACGGCAATTACATTGATAGATCCAGGATCTACACATTCATACATCTGTGATGCCATGTTGAGAAATAGAAATTTGAAAACTGAATCTACTGATTATGAGATAATGGTGAGTAATCCTTTAGGGCACAGTGTGATTGTAAACCGGGTATTTAGAAATTGTCCTATCGAAAGTCAGGGGTATGAATTTCTGGGTGATTTGATGGAATTACCATTTCATGAGTTCGATGTAATATTGGGCATGGATTGGTTAACCAAACACCAGGTTATAATTGATTGTAGTTTGAAGCGAGTAATGCTTAGATTAGCAGATGGTACAGAGGTGATAATGGTGGGTGATAGGAGGGATTATCTTTCCAATGTTATTTCAGCCATTATTGCTCAGATATTGATTAGAAAAGGTTGTGAAGCATATCTAGCACATGTGGTTGATTTACGGAAGGTTGAATCTAGTTTGCATAATATACCCACTGTATGTGATTTTCTGGATGTGTTTCCAGAAGAACTCCCTGAATTACCACCGGAGAGAGATGTGGAATTTGTGATTGATGTTATACCAGGTACCATTCCAGTATTGATTCCTCCGTACAGGATGGCGCCTGCGGAATTGAAAGAATTGAAACTACAATTACAAGAATTATTAAAAAAGGGATTCATTCGACCTAGTATTTCTCCATGGGGAGCACCAGTATTGTTTGTGACGAAGAAAGATGGGTCAATGAGATTGTGTATTGATTACAGGCAACTGAATAAGCTTACCATTAAGAAGAAATATCCGTTGCCTAGAATTGATGATTTGTTTGATCAGTTGAGAGGAGCCAATGTTTTTTCAAAAATTGATCTCAGATCGGGATATCATCAGTTGAGGATGAAAGATTCTGATATTCAGAAAACAGCTTTCGAACACGATACGGACATTATGAATTTGTCGTGATGCCATTTGAGTTGACTAATGCACCAGCAGCCTTTATGGATTTGATGAATCGTATTTTTCGTCCGTATTTAGATCAATTTGTGGTCGTATTCATAGATGATATTCTGATATATTCTTAGAGTCCGAAAGAACATTATCGACATCTTCGAATAGTGCTATAGACTTTGAGTGAAAATAAGTTGTATGCCAAGTTCAGTAAATGTGAATTCTGGCTGAATGAAATTACTTTTCTGGGACATGTAGTATCAGTTAAGGGTATTACAGCCGATCCCAAAAAGATTGAAGCAGTTATGGAGTGGAAACCTCCTAAGAATGTTACTGAGATCAGAAGTTTTCTAGGTTTAGCCGGATATTATAGACGATTTGTAAAAGTATTTTCATCCATTGCCACTCCTTTGACTAAATTACTACACAAGAATGTTAAATTTGAGTGGAATGAGAAATGCCAGATAGCTTTTGAGAAATTGAAAGCGATGTTGGTTGAAGCACCAATTCTGGTACAGCCAGTATCCGGTAAAGACTATGTGATTTATAGTAATGCTTCACACAATGGCTTAGGTTGTGTGTTAATGCAGGAAGGAAAAGTGGTTGCTTATACTTCCAGACAGTTGAAGAGTCATGAATAGAATTATCCAACACATGATCTGGAACTTGCAGCCATAGTGTTTGCTTTAAGAATATGGAGGCATTATCTTTATGGAGAGAAATGTTATATTTATACGGATCATAAGAGTATTAAGTATTTGCCTACCCAGAAGGAACTCAACTTAAGGCAGAGAAGATGGATGGAGTTAATTAAGGATTATGATTGTGTTATTGATTACCATCCAGGGAAGGCGAATGTTGTTGCTGATGCTTTGAGCAGGAAATCTTTAGTTGCATTGAAAGCTATGAATGCTCATTTGAGATTGACCTCAGATGCTGCTATTTTAGCTGAATTGAAACTAAAGCTGAATGTGATCCAATAGATACAGGAAAGGCAAAAACTGGATGAGAAACTTTTGGAGTGGACAAGTCCAAGAGGGAAAAGATATTGAGTTTGCAATCAGGGATGATGGTACTTTGTGCTTCAAAAATAGAATCTGTATTCCAGATGATGAGAAGTTGAGAAGGTCAATTTTGACAGAGGCACACAGTAGTGCATATTCAATGCAACCTGGTAGTATAAAAATGTACAGAGATCTGAGAACTCAATATTGGTAGTCAGGTATGAAGAGGGATGTGGTGGACTTTGTGAATAGATGTATGACATGCCAACAGGTAAAAGCAGGACACCCTTGTGCTGAACAGAATTGGGAGAAGACAGGTTGGTTGGATCTGATTTAATCAGACGGACTGAAGAAAAGGTTAAGATCATAAAGGAAAGACTGAAAGTCGCTTCCGATCGTCAGAAGTCATATGCAGATTTGAAAAGATGAGACATTGCATATGAGATCAGTGATAAAGTATTTCTGAAAGTATCTCCATGGAAGAAAGTAATGAGATTCGGACAGAAAGGAAAGTTAAGTTCTAGGTTTATTGGTCCATACGAAATTCTTGAATGTGTAGGACCAGTAGCCTATAGACTAGCTTTACCCTTAGAATTAGAAAAGATACATAATGTATTTCATGTATCTATGCTAAGGAGATACATATCTGATCCATCTCATAGAGTTCAAACTGAAACTATTGAGATACAACTTGACTTGACATACGAGGAAGAACCTGTGGAGATTTTGGACAGAGAGCTTAAGGAACTCCGAAATAAGACAGTACCATTAGTCAAAATTCTTTGAAGAAGCTATAATGTGGAAGAAGCAACATGGGAAAGTGAAGAGATCATGAGACATCAATATCCACAATTATTCGAATAAGGTAAATTTCGAGGACGAAATTTCTTAAGAGGGAAAGAATTGTAACATCCCTAATTTTGAATAAATAAGAAAAGTATATTTTAATTTAAATGGAGTATGTGAATATAATATTTATGAATTTTAATTGTAAACAGGTTTTGGAAAGTCAGAAAAACAGAGGAAACTCTGGCAAGATTTTTAGAAATTTATTTGGACTATTTTCAAATGTTTTTAATATAGTTTTAAATTATGGTTTATAAAAGTTAGATTTTAGTATATAGTAGCGCTCCCTGATTCGGTCCGAGCGGATTTGGGTCAGGGGGTGTTACAGAAACTATGAGGAGATTTTGACTAATACTTCAAATTAGAGGGGAATTTTTAATAATATTTATAATTGAAAAGTTAACGGTCAATGGTATTTGGTAATTAAAATTGACGGTAGGGAGATTTTGACTAATACACCAAACTACGAGGGGGATTTTAGACATAAATAAAACTAAATTGGAAATTTTGACGAATACACCAAACTATAGGGAGAATTTAATATATATCCCTTCTATTAATTAAATTCTTTAAGGATAAAATTGTCTTTTATAGAATTTTGTGATAGTTGACCATAAAAAAATTAGTGAGAAGGACCAATTTGATCTATTTAGAAAATGTTATGGACTACAAGAATAAAAAAAGAAAACGTAAGTAAAAAAGTAATGTTTTATTAAAAAGTTGAGACTAAATTAAAGTTATCCCTAATAAAAAAGGACTCTATAGATTACATACATAATTTTCAAACTGTTTTATTATTATTATTATTATTATTATTATTATGAGGAATAATTTAGATTAATAATTTATCTAAACCTGTCGAAATCTATTACTAAATATACGATTTGAATATTTACTCTTATAATGAGGGTTAAGAGATAGCTACTCTTATAATAAGAAAAAAAAAATATCCATACATTTTATTAAATATGTATAATATAAATTGAATCCTTACTACTAAATTGAAAAAATAACCATTTAAACTAAGCGTGAGGACTTGCATCAATATATTATCTATGCTGTTGGATTGAATACTTGTCTATTTAAGTAAATCAATATAAATCTAAACAAATGAGTCAACAAAGCCCAAAATTTTTACAAGTCATGGTCCGTACATGGCGAGATCGGAGCCACTCGCTCGCTGATCTTCATTGATAATGACAAACCAGTGGGAGCTCAGTTATTATTACAAAATCTGGATATTAGCTGCCCTTTAAATCTCAAAATCACAACCACATTCTTTATCATAACTGTTTTCTGTCTTATGTCAAACAAATAAAATTAAGAGAAAATAGCAAAGGAACTCTCTGCTTCTTCACTTTATTTTTGCACTGATCTACACATCGAATCTTAAAAGCACGTCGATTTCAATTTTCCAACTCGGAGGAGAGCGTCGCTGTACATATTCCAAAGCCCTACTTCTTTCTGTCAGATTCTGAGACAGCATCATCAGCACTGTTGAATCAATCTCTGACTGTTTCCAGCTTTCTTCGTCTTTCTCGGGAAGTTATTAATAATTTCCCAGGAAACAAACACAGAGAGAGAGAGAGAGAGAGGGTAAATTGAGATTTCGGAAGTGAGAAATGAGGAGGAGAGGCTCGGATTTTAGGCGGCCGGTGCGGAGGAGGATATCGAATGTGGTGTGGTGGACATTGTGCGGGATTGTGGTTTTGTTCTTCATTTTTGTTTTGAGCAAAGAGAGTCAGATTGAATCCAGACCTACTATTGCCAGAGTAAGATCTTTCGGTTTTTTTTTTTTTTTTTTTATAAATGTTATTATTTTATACATATTCATTGATTTATTTAAGATTTCGTGTTTTGTTTGGTTGCTGAGAAAGTGTAGGAAAGTAGAGGAATTAGAGTTTTGAGTTCCCAGCACGTAAAAAATGCTTTAACTGGTTTTTAGGTAATAATATCATTTGGCATGATTGGGGCAAAATTTTCAATTTTGGGAATCATAACAAGATTATCTTAAAACTGAGCTAATTTTTGTTATTTGAATTATATATATACTTGTATGAGCCTTTTGTCTTAGTGGGATTTTTGTTTCGGGAACATTTGGTAACTACTTGTAAGTACTACTGGATTTCCTTTTGAAAAATAAACAAAACAACACCTTTTAGGTGAATTGATTATTGGTTGGACTTTGTTGTGTATTCATGGATAGAATGACTGGAATTGGTTTTCAGGTTTGCTGATGATTGCTGTTTTTAGTTCCGTGTTTTCAGATCAGCATATAATTTGAGATGGAAACAGATTAACTGAAAACAAATAAGGATGCTGCAGTGTTACAAGTTTGTTGAGCAGTAGGTGATCCATACGTTTCGTGTGTGTGTGTCTGGGTATACTATTTACTTGTAGTTGTCAGGAGGATATAAGATAGCAAATGACTGAATAAATATATATTCGGAAGAGAAGGAATCAGTAGTTCAGTACATTAAATAAGAAGTTTGAGAAGATGTGGTTAGATCCTTGGATTAATTGATTGAACATTGTAGCCTTCTAAGATGACAAAACTTCATAGTAGAGTAGCTGATTAGATGGCCTTTTTAGGTGTAATTGAGGATGTGGTCCATAGGGGTGGAAGAATTGGAAATCAGTAGAAGGCCTAAGATTTATCTTGAAATCTAAATGGCATATGATTATGATACATCATACATCGAAGTCATGTTTAAATTGACATATGATATTTTTTTTATAGGAAGATTGAGATAAGATATTGAAAGCTTAAACGTATTTGAAGAAGCAATTTTATGTCTTCTTTTCTTGTAATAACAGCTCAGACATACTTGATAACCACTTTTAAGGATTACAAGCTTTTATCAAAATAGAGAAGTCTCTTTACTATATACATGCTATCAGGATTAGCTTTTCAGAGATGGTACAAAAAAAGATAGTATAATGTTTTAGGGTCAGGTTCTGGAACATTTTATGTTGAAAAACTTATCCTTTAACAGAAACAAGAAACGATCTTGAGAATTTTGTGCAGTGGTGCCTGATAATAACAGAAGAGTTGTAAAAGATGCTTTAGTAAATAAAAGGTTTATGTATAGTATTTGATCAAACTTGATTGTGAATTTAGAAGTTATACTTGTGCTTGAAAAAGCATATTATTAGAGCATATACCAGTTAGTGAAATTATGGTTTTGAAGTTATGGAATATATTACTTAGTTAAAGACAGTGAAGAAAGCCACCACGCTGGTTTGAGGCACAGAAGGTATAAAGTGAAAATTGCAGATGGTGAAATAATACGTATGAACTAGCAAGAAAAGGGAAAAGAAGTGGTGGGACCTATATGTATTAAATTGTTTAGAGATAGAGTTACTGAGTTTAACGAAGGATGTGAAGCTGTCAACTTTGTTTTTGCTCCATTTGCCTCAGTTGTGCTTGAATATTTTTTAACTTCCTTTTAAATCGCTTTGGGAAATATTTGTCTTTCTTCCATGTTCTGTTGGAAATTTGAAAGAAAAGTCAATTGGCTCATTCTGCTAAAACCATGGTTTGTGGGGATAGAGTTCAGAGTTACATGTAACTGAGCAAAAGAACTTGAGATATAGCATTCTGGAGTAATAGAGTAAGATAGTTTAACAAGAAGGTTTCGTTATTATATCTTTTTAATGTACTTTGTTAGGAGATAAGTGACCAGCAGGTGCAGCTGGCCAACGTTGCTGTTAGATTACTTCTCCTTTTAGAATGTGGAACTTTTTTATGTGTTGCTGTGAGTTGCACAGATGTTCTTTAAATCCTCTATATTTGCAAAAGCTTGGGTTGCAAAACTGTCAACCTAGGCCAAACTGGACAACATGCTGTAAGGATTCATCAATTCTGGTTTATATAGGCTTTTTTGTTTATTTTTAGAAGTTTTAAGTGTTTAGGTTTATATCATGAAAGTAATTTTGTATTGAGTGTTGCTTTGAGATTCTCTCATTATCTATTTTGAAGACCACTAAGGCTGGCCTAATTTTAGGCAAGAATATGGACAGAGGAGGTGTGAATCATCAATTGTGGTCAATAATACACCTTATTTGCAACTTCTATAGTGTTCAATGAGTGATGTCGGATCTTCATTGATGATGCTTTAGAAAGAACAAAGAGGCTATTTGGTATGTGCCTGAATTGTATATACTGCATGTGATCCAGATTCTATTTTTCCTTTTTGTTTTTGGTCATATAAAGGTAAGAAGTTAGTATAGATGATGCTGGAGGACATACAATCTGGTTCCTGTATGGCTATTGCTTTTCTTTTACCAAACCTCTAAGGGCATGATGTGTAGCACATCATGATAAATTCACCAAGTTCCCTGTTGCATTAGGTATTTCATCAGCTTTTATGAACTGAGCATGGCACCGGTCTAGTCTTTTTGATTTGAGGACCTTCTTCTGTAATTTGACCTTCCGTTTTATATGATGTTTGATTATCAATTCCGGTCAGTACTGTAGATGCTTTACTTTCCACGAAAAGATTAAAAAAACTAGAACAATGTTTTGTGTTGTTGAAGTCTTGCATGCTGTCATGATTTCAATTACATGGTCGAGATAGTAGATTGTCGGGATACATCTGTTTTTTTATGACATTAACATTGTGCTATTGGTTTATGTAAAACAAGATTGCATTTATATACTAGGACAATGATTGCTATAACTTCTTAGCTTCACTTATCTCCGTTGAAAATAAAAAAAATTTGCTACTTGGACTTTGCAGAGATCTGAGAGGCTGGGCAAGATAATGGAAGGAATGAACATTACGGATGAAATGTTGAGTGCCGACTCAGTTACCAGGCAACTCACTGATCAAATTTCTCTTGCAAAAGCATTTGTTGTGATTGCAAAAGAAAGCAACAACCTTCAATTCGCATGGGAGTTAAGTGCCCAGATCCGCAATTCTCAAGCCCTTCTCTCCAATGCCGCAATAAGACGAACTCCTTTGAGTACCAGAGAATCAGAAACTGCCATCCATGATATGGCACTTCTGCTCTTCCAAGCTCAGCAGTTTCATTATGACAGTGCAACAATGATCATGCGACTGAAAGCCAAAATTCAAGCACTTGAAGAACAGATGAGTTCTGTGAGTGAAAAGAGTTCAAAGTATGGACAAATTGCTGCTGAAGAAGTCCCAAAAAGTCTATACTGCCTTGGTGTTAGGTTAACAACTGAATGGTTTGGTAATCTAAATTTGCAGAGGAAACTTAAGGAGCGGAAGCAAATGGAAGTAGCACTTAAAGACAACAGTCTTTATCATTTCTGTGTTTTTTCTGACAACATCCTGGCAACTTCAGTGGTGGTCAATTCAACTGCTCTAAACTCTAAGAATCCAGAAAAGGTTGTCTTTCATCTTGTGACGGATGAAATAAATTATTCTGCAATGAAAGCCTGGTTTGCTATAAACAGTTTTAGAAGAGTGACTGTTGAGGTTCTGAAGTTTGAGGACTTTAAATGGTTGAATGCTTCTTACGTTCCAGTACTTAAGCAGCTTCAAGACTCTGAAACACAGAGCTATTATTTTTCTGGCAGTGGTGGTGATGGTCGGACTCCAATCAAGTTCCGGAACCCTAAATATTTATCTATGCTTAATCATTTGAGGTTTTATATTCCAGAAGTTTTTCCCTCACTGAAGAAGATGGTTTTCCTTGATGATGATGTTGTCGTTCAGAAAGACCTCTCTGCTCTGTTTTCCATCAACTTGAATGGTAATGTCAATGGAGCTGTTGAGACATGCATGGAGACATTCCATAGATACCATAAATACTTAAATTACTCCCATCCTCTTATACGAGCCCATTTTGATCCTGATGCTTGCGGATGGGCATTTGGGATGAATGTTTTTGATTTGGTTGAGTGGAGGAAAAGGAATGTAACCGGCATCTATCATTACTGGCAGGAAAAGAACGAAGACCGGACGTTGTGGAAACTCGGCACTCTGCCACCTGGACTGTTGACATTTTATGGCTTGACAGAGCCGTTGAATCCCTCATGGCATGTACTGGGGTTGGGATATACAAATGTTGATCCTCAATTGATAGAGAAGGGGGCCGTCCTGCACTTCAATGGAAACTCAAAGCCATGGTTGAAGATTGGAATGGAAAAGTACAAGCCCCTTTGGGAGAAGTATGTTGATTATACTCATCCTCTACTGCAACAGTGCAATTTTCATTGATTTCACACATGTAGGTTTCAGCTCTCCCACGGCAGAACCGGATTTTGTGAATGTGAATGCTTGTACCATTTTTACTACATCAAGCATGGCTGTTGGTTGTAACATGGCTACTTCATTGATGCTCGACTTGTCTGTTGTAGTATATAGACTGTCATATCAACTATTCAAGGATTGTCCAGTTACTAATTTATTTTTCACATAATATTTTAGATTGATTGAACTATAAACATTTTACTTGTCAGCTTCAATTCACATTTTCATTTTTCTTCAGTCATTTTTGCCAGTTGTGCTTTCATTAAAGGACTCTTGATATTATTTAGAATATCGATTGTGGTTTTAATATTTAGAAATGATATTCTTAATCATTAGAATTACAAATCAACCATATTAATTGTGTTAGCGAATGTAGTATTGCGATGTTGAATTCAATAAGAACCACAGAATGTGCATATTTTCATGTTGTCATTTGCATATTTCATTTCTCTAAATATTAAAAAAGATATTATTTTCCTAATTATCTATCTATACTATGTTGATAGAAATTTTACCTAAATACTATGTATTGGTGATGCTTTTTACACTTCTTTGCTACATCTGACCACTTTTTTGTGTTATAGGCTACATATGGATCCATATGATTACGGTTATTAGTAATAGGTATCTTTGTACAAACAAGTAGGTCGTTGTAGTATAGTGGTGAGTATTCCCGCCTGTCACGCGGGTGACCCGGGTTCGATCCCCGGCAACGGCGAGTTTTTGTTTTGACAATGTTCTTTCTTATTGGGCTCTTTTTAGCCCAGTTATTTTCCAAACAGGCTCCAACTGTGAGCCAATCCATTACCTTTTTTGTAGGTAAGCTTTGCTGCTGCCTGCTGGCCACCGTTGCCAAATGTTAACTTCTTTATATTATATTGTCTTCTATATTTTTTGGTTCGTTCTATTTTCATTGCGTCAGAATTTATTTTGAATCTCACAAATAATAACATATACGCCACCTGGCACGAGCCCATGAATCCCCATGTAACACCGGAATGCCGGCAGAATCCTTTAACAACACTACTTCTGCTTCGCTCTTGTCTCTTTCTATCCAATGTCGTTGAATAAGTCCAACCATCTTCAAACTTCTTTTTTTTCCAACTCTACCCCTCCCCTCACTACACAAAATTGACGTGGCATTAACCTTCTTACCATGATACTTTAGTAATTTCAATCCTTAAAAAAACCATCCATCCCTATAATTCGCCGGCCAAGTGCACTTTTGCCGCCATTTTCAAATGTTTGTTTTTCTTCTCATCCATTTTCAATCGAAACAAAGTCCTCAAAATCTTCATCCGCCATCTCTGTTTCTGTCTCCCTGCCTCTCAAAGAAACCATGAATTCCGATCAATCAATCAAACCAAGAAGACAGAAATCACGAGAAGTAAGTTCGAGATTCCTCTCTCCGAGCTCAACGTCGCGTGATATGGGAAGTCCATCTCCAAGCCAAGCAATGTCTCCGATGAGGACAAAACCCTCGACACCACCAGATGCTAGAAAGCATCGAAGCCTTGAAGAAGACTCCTCCGGATTCGTTCGACGTCTCTGGCCTTCTTCTTCGACTACTTCAAACTCGTCGTCGTCTTCTAATCAGTCGTCAAACAAGAATCTGGAAACACTCGCGGAGTTTCTCGGAAACGAGAGACTGAAAGACTATCTTGAGCAAAAAAACGAAGAGAAATCATCAAAGAGTAGCGTCTTCTCACTTAGTCGGCAACGAAGTGGCCGCGAGGTTGGTAAGTCTGAGAATGTAATCAAAGAGAAAGACAGCGCGAAAGAGAACCATAGACCGATTCTTGGAGGATCCACAAGATACACAGGAAAATCATCGTCGTCTTCTTCATCGGTTTCTTTATCACATGATTCAGGTTTTATTCTTCCCGGAAGATTTTCGGTTGATGAAAATGCTCTTTACAGGAAATCACTCCCACGAAAATCAGACCATTTTTTAGACAATCTTGCAGAGTCCGAGTTTTCGAGTACAGATTTTAGCTCACCAGCAATCAGTAGAGGTTCCTCTCAGAGTTTTCGAAAATCTGGTGTGGAGGTTTCTTCAAAATATTTGCAGGACATACCCAACAGACCCAGAAGACTGAATTCGGATTCGAATATCCAACACCCGGTGTCATTAGATACTTCTCCTAGGCTGAAGAAATTCACTCTAAAAAACATCAAGAGGGCTAATTCGCTTACCGGATATGCTAGTGCAACTTCACAGTGGGCCTTGTCGCCAGGGCGGTCAGGGTCGCCTGCTATGTCGGTAGAGAGCAAGCAAAGACCGATGTCGTTTTCGAGTTTGAAACCGCCTACTAGTCCTTCGAGAGCCACAGGAGTGGAGAAATTGTTGAATTTGGGGTTGGATTTGTTCAAGAGCAAGAAAACCTCATCATCACCATTGGGTCCTCCTGGTGATGCAGAAACTGTCCATCAGCTAAGGCTGCTTCATAATCGGTTTATGCAGTGGCGCTATGCAAATGCTAGAGGTGATGCAGTGAATGAGAACATAACTAATCAAGTGAAGGTATTTTTCTATGTTCAATTTTTGTCAAGTAATATTATATGTTTTATTCAAGTAGTATTGGTTGTTTTTTTTTTCCATTATAGTTGTTGTAATTAGTATAATACTAAGCCTGCAAATTCAGATTAATTGAAGTTAAGGTTGGTCTGATTTTGACCTTTTTTTTTTTTTTTTTTTAATCTTTTTGAAGCTCAATGTAACTCCATCTCCATCAAAATTATTAATTCAAAATGGTGGTTTTGCAGAATAATTTGGTATGTGCTTGGGATAGTCTTACAAAGTTGCAACATTCAGTGACTCTCAAGAAATTGCAGCTTCAAAAGAAAAACCTTGAAATGAAGCTGGACTTCATACTTAAATCTGAAGTCAGTAAAACGCTCTACTTTATCATAACTTACTGTGACTTTATAGTAATTTTAAATTAATGATATTATTGTATATATGTATGTACGTACCTATATTTGTATGTATGTATGTATGTATGTATATATATAGAGAGAGAGAGAGATTGATGTGTGATCATATATGTGTAGATGAAACTACTTGAATCCTGGGGAGAAATGGAAAGACAACACTCATCAGCAATTTCTATGACCAAAGATTGTCTGCATTCAGCTGTTTGCAGAGTGCCCCTTATTGAAGGAGGAAAGGTATAAGCCAATTATGAAAATTCAGATACTCATTAGCATATTACTCTTGTGCTAAATTTTGTGTATTTTACTAACAAAACCAAGCTTGTAGGTCAACCAAAAATCAGCTTCCATTGCAATTCGACATGCATTAGACCTCTCAGCTTCCATCAAGTTAATGCTATCTGGTTTTTCACCATCGGTAAGCTGTTTTTGTAAAGCATTTAAGGATAAATTTAGTAACCTCCGATAAAATACTAATAGATTTAACAGATTTATTTTATCATTAATGATCCCCTCCGTATTTGAGATTTGAACTTACCTTGAACATTGTTGTCAGGCTAATAACACTGGTTCATTACTTTCGGAGTTAGCAGAAGTGGTTGCACAAGAGAAGTTGCTCATCGACGAGTGCCTTGAACTTTGTAAGACCATAGCTATGCTAGAGGTAAAAACAAGAAACCACAACCTTCACAACTTTTATTTTATTTGACAGTATCATCAGTACAAGTTCTATTATATAATGTTGTAGAATTACTATTCATGTCCACTATATGTTTATTAAGATTAGAAGAGTGTCTCCTAACAGGGCAGAGCCACACATCTTCAATTAGAGGGGCAATTATTCAAAATGATATAATTTAATAAAAAAATAAAAATAAGAGCATCTTTCTACAAATTACCTACTTTAGAAGAACTAGTGGGATATGATTTTGAATCTTTTCCCATTTTCTGTAATTCACTAGAAACCTCCTTTAAATTCATTAGAGAGCTCTCGTGGAATCTTTTGAAATTTGTCAAAAATCTATACTAGAAGGAAGGTTCATTGATTGAAAAAAATTAATAAACTAATTGTGTCCGCCTATATTTTAAGAGTTAAAATTTAGGTCCCCAATATCTTGTTGTCTTATAATAATAACCTTTTTCAATTCATAGTTTGTTTCCATATTACATTACTTTTACATATCGGGTTAACGGTTAGGTGAAAATTAATTACATAAATTTTCTATAACTGCTCGATGTGTCAAATTTAAGTTTGTTACTCTTATCATATGCAGATAGTTGAAGTTTTTAAATAATTTTTCCTCTAATTTTTCATGCTCAGTTTCAAGAGAGGAGTTTGAAGTGTTATATCATCCAATTCGAATCATGGCAACAACTACAGCAGCGGCAGCAGCAAGAAAAATAAGAAGAAGAAATCTATTCTTAGCTAGCTTCTTTCATGTTGATGTATAGTGATGGTTTAGCGTTGAGAAACTCAATAGACAAATAAAAGCAACGTAAACACATATGATCTACTAGGACTTGAAGATGTATCATCTTGATCTGATCATGACTCATCAGCTCTTGATACAACAGTCACTGAGCCCCCTTCACTCGCGATTTTTGCTAACATTTTTCTTCAAGATATTGTTTTCTGCTAGCTTCATTACGATATATCCTTCTCTAAGCACAAAGAAATTCTAGACTCAGCGTTTCATGATTTTTCAACCCAGATCATGCTGACAATTACTCTGTTTGCATGAATGGCATTTACATGTTATAACTTGTATTATAATAAGTGCTCTTCATGCTTCTTGTAATTACTTTAATCCATGTATTAGCACAAAACGTGCTTGGTGTTTGAAGGCACATCTTTGACAGATATCTGAAGAGAAGTGTAATACAAAATAATGTGACCAAGTCTAACTAAGAACTAACATATCAGGAGAGATCTTCACACAATTTATGACATCTAAGTCAAGTATACGCGTCAATTTTAGAGACCGGTTTGCGTGTATGAGAAAGAGTGGGTTTGGGTGCAAGGAAGGCTGTTGTGCAAAAATGAACGATTTTATTTCGAGCAGTTCATTCAAGAAATACTCAGACCTGAAGCACCAAGTGGTCTGTTTTGATGACTTGGAGGCAGCCACCAGTAAAGAGACAGCGAATCTTGACAAGTTCTTCAAGGATGTAGAGAACGTCAAAGAAGACATGAGAACTGTCGAGCAGCTCTACAACAAGTTACAGGAATCAAACGAACAGAACAAAACCATCCACGATGCCAAAACCATTAAACAGCTTCGAGCTCGAATGGATTCTGATGTTGAACAAGTCCTGAAACGGGTCAAAGTCATCAAGATAAAGCTAGAAGCACTTGAAAAATCCAATGCAGCTCAACGAAAAGCTCCAGGGTGTGGACCAGGATCATCTGTGGACCGAACCAGGACCTATGTAGTTGCTGGGTTGGGGAAGAAACTTAAAGACGCAATGGACAATTTTCAACAACTTAGAGCTAAAATCAGAGCCGATGTTGAAAATTGGCAAAATAAAGAAAGCAAAAGAGAAGAAAAGGGATATGAATCCCACATTGGAAAAATAGCAAAATGTCAAGGCTTCTTAAGGCTATATAAGGAGACCAAGTCCTTAGTTTCTAATTGCACCAATTAAATACACTTAAAACATTGTATTTAATTCTAATTAAATTCCTTTCTTGTTTCTCTTATTTTAGAGTGTAGAGAGGTGAGAATTATTTTATGCTTTGAGAGAGTGTGAGTGTATTGGTGTGGTAGTCTTGAGAGAATAGTCTGTGTGATTGTAATAATTTATCACATAGTGAATTTCTTTCTGAGGGCCGTGGTTTTTCTCCTGGTTTTGGAGTTTTCCACGTAAATTATTGTGTTGTGGTGATTGTTATTATTTTCTATTTCATTTCTCTGTAATTTCTGATATTTAGCATATTTCTAGGGAGGTTTTGGGGAGGTTAATTTTCCCAACAAATGGTATCAGAGCCTAGGTTGGTTGCTAAGGTGTCAGAGGTTTTAGAAAATTCTTAGTATGCTCTGTGGTTGTAGGATTGTCTGATCTTCCACATCAGAAAAGAATTATTCTTGGTTGCTGGAGTTAAGTGTGGTAGTATTGTGGAAGTGCTTGTCTAAGGAAGGTTCTGGCTAGGAAAGACTTGGTATTTAAGTGTGTCCATTGTGACCCACCTCTCTTTCCTGGGAACTTACCTGGAGTGCTGTTCACGGACTACGGGTACTATTTCAGTATATGGTTAGAATGTCTAAATTTTCTTCTTTGAAGTTTGATGTAGAGAAATTTGATGGAAAGATTAATTTTGGCTTGTGGCAAGTGCAAGTCAAGGATGTGTTAATACAATCCGGTTTACACAAGGTATTAAAGGAGAAATCAGGCTCTGTTTTAAAAGATTCCGGCAAAGGTGAATCCAGCAAAGGTGAGTCTAGTATGAGCAATGAAGATTGGGAAGAAATGGATTTGAGAGCTGCAAGTGTGATTCGTCTGTGTTTGGCCAAGAATGTTCTTGCAAATGTGCATGGAATACATTCAGCCAAGGAACTCTGGGAAAAACTTGAAGGGTTGTATCAGGCAAAAGGCATCTCAAATCGGTTGTACCTGAAGGAACAGTTTCATACTCTGCGTATAGAGGAAGGTGCAAAAATCTCAGATCATCTGAGTGTTCTCAATGGTATTGTTTCTGAACTGGAGTCTATTGGAGTTGAAATTGAAGACGAAGATAAAGCATTAAGGCTTATATTGTCTCTTCCATCTTCCTATGAACATATGAAACCTATTTTGGTATATGGGAAGGAGACTCTGAATTTTGCAGAAGTTACCGGTAAACTCCTTTCTGATGAAAGAAGGCTGAAGGGTGGAGGTCGTACTTCATCAGAAGACACAGCATTGGTAGCTAGCAATGGGAGCAATTGGAAGAAGAATAACTCCAGGAAGAAAATATTTTGCTGGGCGTGTGAGCAAAAAACGGTGGAGCAGGTTCGGCAGGTAGCTCCAACAATCAAGCTAATAGTGTGTCTTGTGAAGACACTGAATTTATCCTTTGAGAAGGATATGTACATCCTTATAGCATATCACTAGGTGCTATGAAAAAGGATGTGACACTACTAGTGGGAAGTTTGCACACGGGCATTGGTTGGCGGTATTGATGCAAGGTGTGTGGTAGAATTATGTCGATGGCTGAAGAACTTCCGGGGAAAGCCAACATGGGAGTTGCACCATAAATTTCAGCAAGTTTGTTCGACATGTGCCGAGGTGGAAATCTTAGAATTGGTGATTAATTCTAAGTGGTATACTTTTATGGTGGAGTATGATAGTTCTCTGGGTTGAGAATTATGATTGTCGGTATAGACAATGGTTGCATGAAAGTTGCGGCGGAAGGGCGGAGATTTCCTGTATTTTGCCAATGTGGAGATTTGTTGAAAATTGGCAAAATAAAGAAAGCAAAAGAGAAGAAAAGGGATATGAATCCCACATTGGAAAAATAGCAAAATGTCAAGGCTTCTTAAGGCTATATAAGGAGACTAAGTCCTTAGTTTCTAATTGCACCAATTAAATACACTTAAAGCATTGTATTTAATTCTAATTAAATTCCTTTCTTGTTTCTCTTATTTTAGAGTGTAGAGAGGTGAGAATTATTTTATGCTTTGAGAGAGTGTGAGTGTATTGGTGTGGTAGTCTTGAGAGAATAGTCTGTGTGATTGTAATAATTTATCACATAGTGAATTTCTATCTGAGGGCCGTGGTTTTTCTCTTGGTTTTGGAGTTTTCCACGTAAATTATTGTGTTGTGGTGATTGTTATTATTTTCTATTTCATTTCTCTGTAATTTCTGATATTTAGCATATTTCTAGGGAGGTTTTGGGGAGGTTAATTTTCCCAACAGCCGAGTACTAGGAAACAGTAGAGAGAAGGTACTTTACAGTGACTGGAGAAAAAGTAAACGAAGTGATTGAAAACTTGATATCAAGTGGTGAAAGTGAGAATTTCCTTCAAAAGGCGATCCAAGAACAGGGTCGAGGACAAATCATGGACAGCATTTCGGAGATACAAGAGAGACACCATGCTGTGAAGGAGATTGAGAAGAACTTGCTTGAGCTTCACCAGGTGTTCCTGGACATGTTTGCATTGGTGGAGGCACAGGGGCACCAGCTGCACGACATCGAAAGCCACGTGGCGCGTGCCAGTTCGTTCGTGATGAGAGGGGTCCAGCATCTGGAGGTGGCCAAAGATATGCAGAGGAGTTCCAGGAAATGGACTTGCATTGCTATAGTTCTTGGCGCTTTTGTTGTTGTTATTGTTCTTGTTCCTGTTCTGTCTTCTGCTGTTCTTCACCGGCAGTGTTCGTGGAAAACTGTCAATGATTCCTGATTCCAATTATTCGGTAAACTTTGTTTCATAAAATCATTTATAATTTGGTTGAAAGCCTATTTTATTTGTGTGGTCAAAATAGTTGTAGAAAACAAAATTTTAATTTTTGTTAGCTCAAAAAAATGATTTATTTTTAAATTGACCCTAAATCACTGGTTTTAACATAACTCCCTCGTATTTAAATTTTATCCTCGCCTCACTTCAATTCGTAAACATGCCGTTGTTTTCCAACTTTGATCATATTTAAGAGTTATGCACATCCCTTCATAGTACGACTAGTGTGCACCTTCCTCTTCGTATTGATATCTAAACATGAATATAACGTTTGATTCTGGAGTTCATGTCAAACTCGAAACCGTTGACTAATTTGGTTATAGGTATCAAACGGGTCGGGCTAAAAATTTTAGGCTTTGTGGGTCTGGTATGGATTGGGCCTTCAATGTTTTTATTAGGCCCGACCCTCTCCATGAGCCCCATCCAGAAACAGGTTGGCCCATGAGGGTTTGAGCAATCCGCTGAATTTTTAGCTATGTAAAATTTTTTTTATAAAAAATTATTCTTTAAGTCGATCCTATTCTTAGCTTGGCCCTTCGGGTTCACGACTTCAATAATCAAATCTTGGTCACCCAACCATAGGGCCTAGGCACGAGCCAAGCCCTTGATTTTAGGGGTAGGTGCAAGCCGCCCAACTCTTTTGGTGTGGCTCATTTGATATCAATTTTAAAAAAAAATCCTAAGAATTAAAATTGTTGAACAATAATTAAACGGGCGCCTTTAGTGTATCCGTTGATTAAAATCTTACCTTATTTTAGTATGGTTATATTATTAAATTATGTGCGATGTGTATAATTATAATAAAATAAAATAAAATTTTAACAGACATTAATGTATTATTATATTCCTTAAAAAAAGTATTATTATAAAATATTTATTAAAGAGTGATTAAATAGGTGGAAAATTTTGAGTAAAACTAAGCTAATAGTTAAACACAAATTTCTATATCGATTCTCGTATATGAAAACTTGGGTCTCACTAACTTTCTATACATATATCACATCCGCTATTTTAACTTTTAGACTATAACTTTTTTTAAATAATATAATTATAAAATTAATAATAAATTTATTGTAAACTGTTAAGATCAATAAATATAATGTGAAGAAAAATATTTATTTTCATAATTATAATAAATATGTGTAGAAAACTACTTGTAAATAAATATAAATATGTTTATGACTTAAGTTGACCAACCTAAGGCGCTCATCAAATTAAACAACCAACACTACGGCGTCGTTTAGCTCCATTTCTACGAGGGATTGGCATTACATTACTAATCTCTTTCATCTTTCTCTTATTTGCATCGTATCGTCGATCTTCAACAGCCATCGATCAAAGCTCGGAGCCATGGCCACTCTAGCAGCCCGTCACGCGGCTTCAACTCTAGCTCGAATTTCCTCTTCCAAAACATCCGCTCAAGCCGCCTCTCTCGTCCATCGGCGTGGTCTTGCCGGCGCTGCTGGTAATGTATTCAAATCACGCAGTTTTTCATTTGGATTTATTTGCATTACACAATTTGTATTACATCTTAAACTTACATTGAATCCCGATCTATTTTACTCTAACCAGATTATCGAATACGAACCTTTTTCGCTCATGATTTTTTTCTTTTTTTTATTTTACCGCAGATCACCATGGTCCACTGAAGATTAATTGCTGGCAAGACCCAATGAGTCCTTCTAAATGGAAGGAAGAGCACGTAAGTCCGTTTCGTTTTTTTATTTTTATTTTTATGGATTCGTGTTGTAGTGGAATTTGTGGCTTTTTTAGTGAGATTTTGTGTTTTCAATAAATTATTAATGTAATCTGATAGTTAGAGGGAGCATTATGTCGGAAACAAACAGTATTGACTATATACTTATTTATTGTTTTTAATTTTAATTGTTGCAGTTTGTGATTGTTTCTTTATCTGGTTGGGGTTTACTCATCTTTGGAAGTTACAAGTTCTTCACTAGAGGCAAAGGCAAGAAGGAAGAGGTAATCTTCATTTAAGTTTCAACTGCAAAAGTCGTTTATTTTTTTCTTGTATAATCTGCGCTAGGCATCTGAAATCTGTGGAACATCAATCATTTCTTATTTTTAAGAAATTATGTAGTTGAATTGGCAGTGCATTTGTATATAGTATATTTTAAGAGTTGTGTCATTCAATTTGATGTTAGTCTGGGTATATGAGGAGGTATAAGGAACTTAAGAGATGTTTTGCACATTGTCATATGGCATCACTTTATTTTTGTGCATCATGATTGTTGAAGATAGAGGATCAAAACCTATGATTGTCAGTGATTTTTATGTAATTTTCCATGTGAGAACTCTTTTGTTTGTAAATGAAATGTTTAGGCTGCCCAAGAGTTGCGCTCTGGTAAAATATTGAGTTTAGAATCATTAATTCTGTTCTGATCTGGCCATCCTGCTAAACATATTAGAAGGTTCCTGCCAAAATGAACCAAAATGGCCTGAAATGACCAGAATGCTGAGTCTCCTTAAGTCTACGGTTGATAACAAATGAGTTCAAGCTGCCTTTTTTTAATCATTCTTTTGAGTTATTAGTTGGAAGAACTTAATCATTTTGACACATAGATGATTTTGATGAACATGTTTTACTTTGAGTAATATAAAATGACAAAATATATATATATATATATATATATATATATATATATCAATTACTGTGATAAACCAAAGGAAATGCCAGAATACAACAATACCTATTTGTTTCATTCTAGTAAGAAAATATAAAAGCTCCCTGAAAGAGGTGATAATTTGAGTTTGTCAATGCTTTGATGCTGGGCTATACTATAAAGCCCATGCTTCTGTTTTTGAACTCAAATGCAAGTGCTTCTCTTCTTTAATTGAATAATAAGTTGGTTTGTCTAATGAGACACGGGAACAAATTTGCAAAAAAGAGAGCGAAATCAGTAAAATTGACGTACTTAGATGGCCAGGGTTTTCTTTCCAATTTAGTATGTATTTATGTGGTGATTGATTTAATAATCAACATATGTTTCTGTGGTACTTGAGGATTACATCTTTTTTCTTATTTTTTTCTTGCCTCTTTGCAGAATTTGGTAGAAGCAGCACACTGAGTTTGGAGCTTTAAACTGTCCCAGAATTCCTGGTAATAATGTATGTGGTCGGACTTTTTTCTTCGGACTTTTCTTTGTTTGCACTGCTTGGCAGTGTGTGATTTTTTTCTTGGAGATATATAAGCAACCAAACCTGAAGGTTATTACTTTGTTGGGTACAATTCGCTAATTTTATTTGCTTATCTTTTTCAAGATATTTTAAATTTATGATGCATCAATTGTTTCTTCTAATAATGGATGCCAACTTTAAGCTCCGATTGTATCAGTGGCACTAGAAATTGTATGCATTTATTGGCTTGATCAGATCCTAATGACTTTTGAATGGTTGGTAAACAGAAAATCTCAGTAAACCAATCGATTACCTATGCTCAATTTCTTCACGGGAACCCAATCACTTTATGTAATGTAAATGAGCAACCTTGAGTTTTTGAAGTGGTTATACTTTCTTTAAGAATAATACATTTTGGTGTGAATTTTTGTCTTACGGACTAACTTGTGGTCCAATGCACAGATCTGTGAGAAGTTGTTTGGTGTCTTAGGAACATGTGCCCTTTACAAATATGTGGATTCGGTACTTAACTTCGACCAGTAGTCTTCTTTTATGTTAAGGAGCTAATGCTAGTAGGACATATTTACACATTCTGTTTATTTTTTCTTACGAAAAGGCCTATATTTTGCATTCCTAGTGCCATTCCAAGACAGGGGGGTTACTAGGTAGACAACCGGCAAAGGATTTCCTTGAAAACAGAAGGGTTTTAGTTTACCATGACTTTCTTTGTGTGATTTTATTACTTGTTCATAATTGTGTTGGTAGGTAAGTAGTAAGTAGTATTCACCAAGTCATTAGGTTCCTTTAGGTAGCATAAACATGTTGTGGGGTTTGTATAAATATATACAGTGGTCTGAGGCATACTAGTGAAATACTATGAGTGTGACTGTTCTCTGGATTCAAAATACGGCTTCGTGTAAAGTTCAGCTGATACTAAACAATTTTTCGTTTCTTTTGAGATTTAAAGAATGATTTGAAAACTGAACCAAAAAGGACTTTATTTTATGTTATTCTTGCAGATTTTCGAGTAATCATAAATTTCAATTCTTTCTTATTACTTCATCAACAAGTTCGACCTATTCTTTGTTATTACTTTAATCAACGTCGCAAATGATTAGTCTGGTGGTTTTATTTATATCTCCCGTGGCTCTAGTAAGAGTGAAATTCACCACTGTGAGAAATCTTGCAGTGATCATATTCGACCCCAAACTTCAGTGAAGCTATTTCGTTGGTGATTCAAGACGCGTCATTCCTTATCGTAGAAAACTAGAAAGAAAACTAGAAATCGCTACCATCTCCAAGATGCTAGTAAACTTAAATGGTAACTAATGTAAATATATCCGGGGAAATCTGGTTGTTCTATCTTTATGGGGAGATAACACTTGCCCATTTAACTTTAACCATAAACATGCTAAGCAGCAAATGCAAATCCAAAGGTTAATCTACCATGTCCATTGCAAGCACACATGAATACGACAAAAAAAGAAAACAGAAAACATTCATCATTTACTAATCAGTTAAAACTAAGACTCATCTATTTCCTCCTTGTACTCTTCTTTATCACCATCAGTTGCTTCAGTCTCTGGTTCTTTTATATCTGCAACCTCAATATCTTCTTGATTGTCATCTTTCATTTGTATAGCTTTATGTTCTTGTTCATTAACATCCCTGCTGCCCATCTTAGGTTGGGTGCCACTTGCTTCTTTTTCTGGTTGCCTGACTTCATCCAATTTTTGTTTGTTGGTGTAATTCAGAATGTTGGTACCTTCACCATTCGACTTCAAGATTTCATTTGCTTGCTCCACTTTTTGATTTGGATCTGCATTCACATCTCTGTTTTTCAGATGTTTAGTATCTTCAAGGGTCACCTTAGGCAATTTGATAACTATAGAATCCACTGCCTTGCTTTCTTTCTGTTGATTTTCGCTTGTTTGTCTTTCCTTTCTTTCTTCTATTCCCTTGTTTGAAGCTTTACTTTCTCTACTCGTCCTGCTCCTCAATCTCTTTTCCTTTGTTCTAGTCAGACGGCCATGTCTCCTCAATCTTGAACGTGCTTGAAATCTAGTATCCAGCATTTCCAACGTCATCCCACCTTCAGAAACTGCTTGAACATCCCGGTTCTTATCTTGAGAGTTTTCTGGTTTTCTCAGTGTTGTACGTCCATTCTCATCTTTTACATCACTGTTGTCATCTCTTCGTTTCAAAACATCTCCACCAGCATCATCAACAATTTGCTCAGTTGAATTTGCAATATTCTTCCTCCCGCCCATGGCAAAACCATCCTGTTCTTGAAAATCATTTTCTTTCGCTTGGTCTCTATCTCTGCCTTTTCCTCCCACAACACTTTCATTTTTAAAACCTCCATCTTGAGTATTTTCCAGCTTCTGAAAATGTTCAACTATCAGTTCCCTGCTATTAGTATCTGCCGCCCTCTTTTCATTTCTATCATCAACTGTTGTTGAATTATCATCCGCCATGGAATTGGTGGCCATGTGCTCTTCTTTACTTGAATTAATATCTATTTTATCCTTCTCTGCCATATTTGAGGTAGTAGTTAAATTCACCGGCAGATTTGATGGATCGTCTGTACTTACTAACCAGACTTTAAGACGGCCCTTCAAATCCTCAATTTCTGCTTCTTTTTGTATCAAACTTTCTTTTAGAGCAGTGAGTCGAGAATTTTCTTTACCTAAATCTGTTGCCTCTCTCTGCATTTTGATCTCATTTTGCTTCTCCTCCAGTGCAGACTCTATGGCCTTTTGTTCGTCTTTTAATGAATTGATCGTAGATTGCATCTCCATGAGCCTTCTGTCAAGCTCCATCTTCTGGGTTCTGAGGGAGTATATTTTTGCTTTCATCTCTTCAATCTTTCTTTTCATTTCTTTGCTATGTTCCCTTTCCTTCTGAGAGAACAAAGACTGATTGTAATTTGTAACCCTAAATCATCATTATAACAAAATGTAGAAAGATGATAACTAGAGTTGAAAATTCAAATTCTTTTGGATCTCTTGTGTACCAGAAATGATCATGATCTGATGAAAAACTCAATTGCATACATTTTTACATTAGTACTACATTGAACGTGCAACCAGATTATCAGTAGCAGATCTTCTAATCTTCACTGTGGAGAAGTTCTATATATTATTTTCACTTTCTTTTTCTTGCTTTCTAGAATTAGCCATAGATAATAGACAATTTTCTTTCAAAAATCGTGTTTTTTTAATTACAAGAAACCCAATTAAATCCACCCATTGCGTGCAATTGAATGAATTAAAATCAAACGAGATTTTATAATCAGCCAGATAATTGAAAACTGTGCTACCTCCGGGTCAAACCTACAACTTCGAACTATTAGTCTATTACAATGGAAATTGACAAAAACCAGACCGAGCAGCTGGATACACTATTGGCCTGATATTTATATATTTTGCTCCATAAATTAAACTACAGGAGTCAGATTTATCGCATATCAAAAGTATTTATTTGGAAAAGCTAAAAACGTTACGCTCATCGGCTGTTTAGCCGTAATCAAAACCACAAAAAAGAAAAACAATAATAATTTTTTTTTCTTTAAATCAACAGATGAAGACAAATGTGGAAAAGAATGCATGATACTTTATATATGGCATGTAAACAGAGTGACACGTCAACGTGGCATGCATGCGAGAGAGAGAGAGAACCTGCAAGAGAAGCTGAAGAGAAAAGAGTTGATGGTCCTTCTCATTGACAAGAAGGCTGAAGATGCGCCTCTCCCTGAGCTTGTGAAGCACCATCACTCCAAAAAATGCAGCCCCAAATGCCAAAAGCAGCATCAACCCATATCGCCTCCCTCTGCTTCCATTGTTCATTGCCTTGTGAGATCCACCCATCGCCATATCTCTCTCTCTCTCTCTCTCTCTCTCTCTCTCTCTCTCTCTCTCTCTGTGTCGTCCTTTCTCTCTCTTTTAGAAGTTTAAATGTTGACAGAAGGGTTGTTGCTTGTCATGTAAAAAGAGCGATGCAAATGTAACCTCTCTCTCTCTCTCTCTCTCACTCGGTGCAGCAGAGTTAATAAGTTGAAGGGGCATGGGAACTGTTTCCAGGCGCTGATTCTGGAGACTATTGGACAATTTTCTCTAGTTTCCATACGTTATGTACCTATTTTTACCCATAATACCCCTATTTGCTTTTAAAAATTGAATGAGGAAAAGAAGTTTTTAAATTACCTTAACAACCCTCCACCTTTCAATTGGAAATTAAAACTAGAAGAACATCGCATCATATTAATTTTATTCTTTATACTTCAATTTCTAATAAGCAATATATTTTGCATATCCACTTGTAAGTGTAGCTCCCTCCCACCTCAGTGGTAAGAGATTTAATTTTTATCATGTACATACCAGTATGTGTCGGTAGTTTTTTTCCCTTATTGTAGGAGTAGATGTTTCTCGTTATGGAAGTAGATATCCAGACTGTACGTTTAGTTATTAATCTCGGTAGGTCCCGACAGTTATTAATATTGTACTTATACCGCTTTAAAAAAAAATAAGTAATATATTTTTATCGTGAACTTTACTGTTAATTGTCATTTGTCAAGAATACCATTAAAGCTGTAACATGTTGGAAGTTTGATGAAGGATTGGACTTTGTATTGTATCTTAAGATATCTCTCCACATCACATGAGACTACAGCAAGTTAGCAAGCTTACTACACTTGTAAGGGATTGATATTACTTCCAATTCAAGAATATTTTCACGATACTTCTCAACATCTTAGATGGCGTTCATGCACACTCACACACTATTCATTTCCAATAATTTAATCCAATTCCAAACACAAAAGCTTTAACCCAAAAAGAAAAAAGTATGATCACTTCTTCATCTTTCAATCCGATGGATTTGAAATCATAAGAAATGATTTTAATAAGCATTGAGCATGTCTAGTTATAATATTATGTATTCCAATTCAAATTTCATTATTTGTATTTAAGTTTTGATGTCACAATTTAATTTATATAATATATAGTAAATTTAGTATATAATTATTAATATTTATTATATAAATATCTATATTAGCTAATTATGTGGCTCATAATCTTACGAAGTTTGCTTTGTTTTCAAGTTCTAATAGATCTTTAGTCGATAAGTTTCCTCTCGTTATGGAGTCGTATGTTGTAGATCCCAATTTATCTTATGTAGTAGAATGGATACTATAACCTGCAAAACCAACAACCAAGAAAGCTAAAATGTACTTGGACACCGGGGTGGTGCCACTCGGCTAAAAACACTTCGACGCTCAAATTAGAATAATATAACGAATATTAAGTAATAAGAGTAGAAAATAAAGTATACCAATTGTAAGTGAATAGAAATTTCTTCCTGTGAGGACTTTCCGGAAAAGCATAGTCGGAATTCGAGGGTATGTGGTCGGATTGTATAACGATGGACCTTGGAAGGTCGTCGGAGAGAACTTGAATCGTCTCTGGCTAAGTGAGTATTGAAAGAAATAAGAAAAGTAAAAAATAACTTTATTCTCCAAAAGCCAACCCCTTGGCCTGTGAGGGGCCTTCCATTTTATAGTTGAGGTTTTAGTATCTATTAGAGGGGTCTACGGGGACGTTACAGGAATTAAATTGGTGTATTCATGATCCTTAAACCAGTATTTCATGGATCATGGGTGTAGCACCCCCCGACCCGACCCGGCCGGACCGACCCGGGGCGCGCTACACGGACTTTCAAAACTTTTGCAAAACTTCATTTTACATTTCAAAATCAGTGTGAGCCCATAAACAGTTTAGAAATTCTTTTTCAGAGTGAACCCATTCAATACAATAAACTTTTTACGGAAATCCGGCAGAGTACCGTTTGTTTTTCGGACTTTCCAAAACCTGTTTTTTTTACACAATCAATTCAATACCAATTTCAATAACACTTCAATAACAATTTCAAACAATTGCGCACTCTGCCGTTTAGTGCGACTTATCAATCACAATTTATAAAATAAAACAGTTCAAACTTATATATATATATATATATATATATATATATATATATATATATATATATATATATATATATATATATATATACGGACATTCAGAAATCGTAAAGTAATTAATTAAAAACATATTACAAAACATATTTACAATTCCCTGTATATGCATGCTTTCAGAATATATATACATAACAAAAATATCGCTACCCAACTGTACAATCCTGTGACTCGGTCTGCAATTCTTCCAGTTCTTCAGTCTTTACCTTCGTCCGGATTCTTGGTACCTACGCGTTAGACACAAAAACTAACGCGCTAAGCATAAAGCTTAGTGGGTGTACTAAAATCTCAATATGGAAACATATATAACTTTTAATAATAAATAAATCACAATATATATATGTCAATTCAAATCATGTTTAAAACAATTAAATTTCAGAATCAAAGTATATAATAATTTCAAGCACTTGAACTTCAGTAATGAGGTCAATATATAATTTTCGTTCAATAAAGACATTCAATACACTTTTCAATTCCAAATCAATTCTGGCCCGCTAGAATACTAAACATTCTAGGACTGGAATATGGGTCAATGTGACGTCCGGGGTTGCCCCGCAACAACAGTCACTGATATCACGTGATTGTCCGAGATTGCCCCGCAACAACAATCACTAATATCATCGCGATTGTCCGAGATTGCCCCGCAACAACAATCGCTAGTATCATTGTGATCGTCCGAGATTGCCCCGCAACAACGATCACTAAATCGGTGTGATTGTCCGAGATTGCCCCGCAACAACAATCACACAATAATAACGGCGCAGTACTGCTAGGTAAAACCCAGCTGGTATACCAACCTCCTATATCCCGTTCTATGTCTAAGTATCCTAGGGCCGTTACAATAAATAAATTTTCAAATAATCACAAAATAGTACAAATCATAAACAATAGTCCTGCGAGCAGTATTTTTCACAAATCATAACAGTCGAAATATTCGAAAACGAAATCGAAATTTTCGAAAATGAAATCGACATACGATCTATCACAAACTCAGTCCAAAATCAACAATAAACAATAAAAACATCAAACAGCGATTTTTCGTATACAATAAACAATTTCCATACTAATAATCGAAAATGAAATCTTCCAGCGGAATCAATAACGAAAACAGAGACGAAAACGAAAACGAAAACAAAACAATAACGTAAACTTTTCGTAACGATTTCGAAAACAACGTACACCAACCTCGGTACCGTTTTTCGTTCGACCAACCGTGGTTCCACGATTTCTTTCCCTTCTCTTTTTCCTTTCTCCTTCTTCCTCTTCTTCCTCTTTTTCTTTTCTTTTCTTTCTTCTTCTTCTCTCTTCTTCTTCTTCTTTTTCTTCTCTCTTTTCTCTCCTTTTCTCGGCTCTTTCTCTCTCTTTCTCTTCTGTTCTGTTTTCTCGCTTTTGCGAGAAACTTCTTCTTTTTTTTATATTTTTTTCGCTACCGCAACCTGTGGTCGCGGCACCAGGTCGCGATACTCACTGGAATGCGCGCACCGCCTTCCTCGCGAGCGCGCCTTGGTCGCGCGAGTGGTCGCGCTGCTCTCTGCCCGTTTGACAATTTTATCGCGAGCAGTCCATCGCGACCTGTGGTCGCGGTGGCTGGTCGCGATGCTCACTGCCAGGTTTTGCCATTTTCCTCGCGAGCAAGCCATCGCGACCTGTGGTCGCGGTGACTGGTCGCGGTACTCACTGCCAGATTTTGCGTTTTTCACCGCGAGCGAGCCATCGCGACCTGTGGTCGCGGTGACCAGGTCGCGATGCTCTCTGGTCCAGTTTTCCAATTTTATTTTCCAATTACATTTACACCCCCTCAAATAGTAAAAATTTATTTTCACATATTTCACATATATCAAAAATTCATCACCCGAAATCCGGGATGTTACAATGGGACCGTTCTACCGTTAGCAAATCCCTTGATTCTCGCGTCACGCTTCCTCTTCTTGCGCTCTCTGTGGCCGTTTCGTTATACCTCGTTTACTATTTCTTTGAGTTTTGCTTTTGAGCTTCATTGGCTTTGTGGGCTTCTCTTTAGATTTTAGGGATATTATTGTTTTCCCCCTAATATATGAAAATACATCATTTTACTCCATGCTTTTAAACTATTCCACAATATCCACCCTGCTGTTATAAAATCTAACATAACTGTTAGTTTGACACTAAAATTACCAAGTTACCCTTCTTACACTTGTTTAAAAAAATAAAAAAGACAAATATATCGAGTTGCACTTCCTGCACTTGTTTAAAAAAATAAAAAAGGCAAATATGCCCATAAGATGATCGTTATAAAACAATTGAAAATTTTGCTTATAAAAACCCCTGCACTATTGTATATACTACCAATCACTTTATCACCCTAACTCATCAGTTTTGTTTACAGCTCATTGTCACATGCAAATATTCATTAATATTCAAGCAAAAGTGTAACGTCCCAAAATTTTGAATAATTCATTTTGAATAAGTGAATATAAATTGTGTGATTTAAGGGGTGTAAACGTAATTAAAAGTATGTTTATTTTTATGGTTTCCAAGTGGACCAAATTGAACGGTTGAAAACGATGCACAAAAAGAAGAATGAAAAACTGAGACAGTGAGTATCGCGACCTGGTCATCGCGACCACAGATCGCGATGAGCTGCTCGAGATGAAAAATGGTGATTCTTGGCAGTGAGCATCGCGACCAGTCACCGCGACCATAGATCGCGATGAACTGATCGAGATGAAAAGATGAAATTCGGGCAGTGAGCGTGGCGACCACTATCGCGGCCCAGATACCGCGACGGGTGATCGCGATGAAGGCGGTGAAGTTGGTCCAGTGAGTACCGCGACCATAGGTCGCGACGACCGAAATTTTATAAAAAAAAAATAAGTCATCGCAGAACTTTGTAGAAAAACAGAAAAGGAAAAAAAGAGACCGAAAGAATGAAAGAAGAGAAAGAAGAAAGAAGAAAGAAGAAGAAGAAGAAGAAGAGAAAAGGAAAGAGAAGTGGAAAGTGAAGGAGAAAGAGAAAGGGAAAGGAAAAGAAAGAAACCTAGAAACGCGATTTGTCGAAAGGAAACGGTATCCAGGTTGGTGTACACCTGTTTTCAAATTTTTTTACGAAACGTATTAAGCATTTTTAGTTTGAATCTGCGATTTATTTGAAGAATTTTGTTATTACGTGTTTATAATATTGTCTTTGGAATGATTTTATAGTTTTGATCATATTTTGATCGTATTTCGATTATTACGATTTTTATTGAAATTACTCGTGTTAGAATCTTGGCTGAATATTGTTTACTTTTCATGAAATCATTTATGTATGTTTTGAGAATATCGTTTGAATTGTTTAATTATGGAGCGACCGTTGATTTATAAATTTCAGTGAATATTTGAAAATGTATTATCGAAACGGCCCTAGGATACTTAGACATAGAAATGGATATAGGAAGTTGGTATACCAGCTGGGTTCAGTGAGCAGTACTGCACTGACATTGACATTGTTATTGATGACTATATGTACCTCCTCATGATTCGTCCAGGGGCAGGGAGACACGTACCTCCTCACGGATTCGTCCTGGGGTAGGGAGACACGTACCTTCCTAAGGATTCGTTCCTAGGAAAGGGAGTTATGTACCTCTCTAGGTTCCGACCACTCGGTCCTAGAGTAGGGAGATACGTACCACTCTTAGGATTCGTCCTAGGGTGGGAGCTATGTTCGACAGACAGTCACTGTGGTCGAACGACCCATATTCCAGTCCTAGTTATGTTGAGTATTCTAGCGGGCCAGAATTGAAGTGAAGTGAGTGACTTTATTAATCGATTTTACATGTTGATCTTATTCTTGAAGTTAAAGTGATTATAACTGCTTTATGGTTTGATTTTGAAGTTAAAATGATTATTTCTGTAAATGATTAGAATTGAAATATATATATATATATATATATATATATATATATATTGTGATATGTTTCTTATTAAAAGTTATTTATGATTTGCATATTTGAGTTTAGTGTACACCCACTAAGCTATATGCTTAGCGCGTTAGTTTTGTTTCTAACGCGTAGGTACCAGGGATACTGAAGAGGCAAAAGACTGAAGAGGAGTTTCCTGCAGACAGAGGCGTAGAGTCACATTTATGGGGTAGATATTTATGTTGATAGTGTATTATGATTGATATGCATGTATATACAGAAATTTGTAAACGTTTTGTATAATTCTGTTTTGTAATTAAATTGGTTTATGAATTCTATTTCCCATTTCTTAAGGACTGTAATGAATTAATTATGCACTATTTGATTTTTAAAAATTGTTTGAAAGTCGCACTAAACGGCAGAGTGCGCAATTGATTGAAAATGAGATTTGAAGTGTTATTAAATTTGTATTTGATTTGAGTTGTGGAAAAAAAAAAAACAGGTTTTGGGAAATCCGAAAAATAAAGGAAACTCTGCCGAAATTTTTGTAAAAAGTGTATTTCGATGGGCTCACTCGAAAATGGTTTTAAAATTATAAATTATGTGGTTTTCCAATGGTTTGCAAAATTGATTCGATGGACTCACTAGAAAAGTCTTTTTGAATTACAAATTGATATGATTTTTAAATGGTTTGAAATTATAAATTGAATTGAGAAAGTTTTGAAAACCCGAGTAGCGCTCCCTGGGTCGATCCAGCCGGGTCGGGTCAGGGGGTGTTACAAAAAGTGGATAATACACATCAACAATAATCATATAAATACTTAATTATCATTATAACCTACATCAATCAAACCAATTTGTTGGCTGCTAGCCACAAAACAGTAAAATTAAAATATCATTCATTCATAACCTACATCCATCATCCTAACTCAAAATAGATGTATATCAATAATCATGCCTAAAAACCAAAATATTATACTAAGTTATAGTGTCGTGTTACTATATCAAAGTTCAAGTCCACTATGAGCTAAGATTGGGTATTGCTTGGAGGCAATGCTTAAGGTTGTGAATATAAGGCAACTTCAATTCTCTATAAAATGAAATGTAAGAAAAACAAGTAAAGATTAAATTTCAAAATTGGAAAAACAGTATAAGTAAATTGTGAAAATAGTAACATATACATTTTTCTTGTGTGGATATGACTTCTTCTTCTTATTCCCTGGCCTAGGTTGGGATGTAGAAGCACCATGTTGTCATTAGATTACAAAGAAGGGTTATGATTAGAAAATTGAATTAAACAATTAACAAGCTATGAATAGAATTGAATCAATGCCTTTTGTTGTGCCCAAGAACCTTACAAATTTTGCAGACCACACAAGTATTCCTTGACTCATTTGGCTTATCATTTGGTTCTCTTCTTCTTGAGACATTAGGTCTGCCAGGCAATGTCTTCAATGGTGGTGGAATGAGTGTGGAAGTCTGTCCATACACACTGATCAGGTATTGGATGAATCATGCTGGCATAAGTTCTCATAAATGCACTTTTACTAAGAATAGGGTCTACAAAGTCAATTACCCGTTCACTCATATTATTTGCCCTACAATAATGACTTATACCAGTCAGTGAATGACTGCATGGCACTCCACTTATCTGCCATATCTCACGCTCACAGGTACTGTTGTTTAACTTAGTGACATATGCCCTTGTCTTATCTAGTAACTCATACTCAGCGTTTCCAGCAGTTGACATCCTTAATAGTCTACTATTTTTAGTTGCCTTCACAATTCTAGAGTGCATAATAGGTGGCAATTTAGTTTACCACTTACCACAATCCTCCTTCCTCTTTTGAAACCTCTTCATCACCATTCGTATTATGTGTTCCAGCAAGCACAGGTATATTTTTGTTCTGTGATCTCCAAGCATGTTGTTAAAGGACTCTGTCATATTGTTGGTCACATAATCATATTTGATGGAAGGTTCAACTACATGCCTTAGCCAATGATCTGGTTAGATTTTTTCCAATCAGATTTTGACATCCTTGTTGACCTTCTCAATTTCTTCCATTGCACCTCTAACCCCATACACATATGCATTCCTGCTGCCCTCCCAAAATAGGTTCTTTAACTTCTTACTTGAGTAGATTTGTTTGAAATTTGCATAAATATGTCTTGCACAGTACTTTGCATTCAAGTTCAAAATGAGTTAAAATTAAGTTCAAAGTAAATAAATGTTAATGTAATAAAAGAGAATGAAAATGACAAGTACCTTATTTTCGTATTAGGCCAGTGAACATCCAAAACTTTCAGTAGACATGGCCATTGGAACCGAACCGGCGGTTCCGGTTCCGGAACCGCCGGATCCGGTTCCGGAACCGCCGGATCCGGTTCCTTTTTTTGTGTAACCGGAACCGGGACCGGGGAGGTCCCGGTTGGAACCGGGGGGGGGAACCGCCGGTTCCGGTTCCTCCCCGGTTCTTTTGGAATCGTCGGTTGAACCGCCGGTTCCAAAACCGGAACCGGCCCAAATAAAAAAAAATTTTGAATTTTTTTTTTCAAATTAAAAAATGAAAAAATTTAATAAAAAGTTAAAAAAATTAAACTAATGAATAAACCAAAGGTAATAAATCATTGTGAATGGACAATTAAAACTTTAGAAGTGTGTACATATATATACATGCAAAGGTAGTTTCAAAATATATTCACTTTCAATGTGGGATTGGTTATATATATAGATAAGTAAAGATGGTTCAAGTCTTGTGCACTTTCAATGTGGGATTTGAGAATATAGTCAAAAATGGTGTACACTAGTCCCACATTGAAAGTAAAAGAGAAGTGTAGTAGATGAAGTTTTATATAAAATGATAGTAAATAGTCCCACATTGAAAAGAAAATTGTAGTGTAGGAAGTTGAGTGCTTATAAAAGGAATGAGTATTTGTTGGGTTATGATTTAAGTGATATGTGGTCCAACAATAGTATTGGGCCATTTATTCATGTTTATTATAAATTATTATATGGCCCAACAGTGTTGGGATATATTATATATATATATATATATATATATATATATATATATATATATTAGTAAAAATAAAAGTTCCTACATATATATAGTTCCTACATATATATATATACATATATGTTGGGATATATATTAGTATACATATATATACATATATGTATATATATATATATATATATTAGTAAAAAATTAAATTTTTTTTTGTAAAAAAAAAAAAAAAAATTAAAAACCGGGAACCGAACCGGAACCGCCCGAACCGGGCGGTTCCGTGAACCGCCGGTTCCAAACCGGCGGATGCGGTTATTTTTTTAGGGAAACCGGAACCGGGACCGATTGTCCCGGTTCCGGTTCAAAACCGCCCGGTTCGAACTGAACCGGGGCCATGTCTAACTTTCAGCACCCCTTCTGTCTATCACTCATGAAGGTTAGTGGCTTGTCAGTTGGGTATTTCAAAAACTTCTTCAAGTGCTCCAAAAAACAGGGCCAACTGTTTACACATTCAGCCTCACATATGTAGACTGCTAGTAGATAAAGCTCATTGTTTACATCTAATGCCACAGCAGACAATAATATACCTTTACATGGACTCTTCAAATGGCAGTCACCCAACCCAATAAATGGTCTGCACCCTTCTAAGAATCCAGTTCTTTGTGCCTTAAAACTCATCATAAACCTTTGAAATGTAGATTCTGGCTCTTGAAGACAGATGTACGCAATGGATCATGGATTTATTTTTTTCACCATAAATGTATATTTCCTCAAATGCTTGAAACATTCAGTATGATCTCTCCCTAAAGCATCCAAAGCTTCCTTTTTTGCCATGTACAACCTTTGTGTCTCTATATTTACCTTAAACATCTCTCTTAAAATGTAAGATATTACCCCAATCTTAATATCAGGATTACACATAACAAGAGTCTCAAACTTACTTGCAATCCATTTGACCTTAGCCTCATTACTCTTGTATGTCTTATGGCATTCATGCATGGTAGTGTAGCTTTTTATCATCATTGTCACCCTATCTACCATACATGAAGCATGTATCCTCCGTGGACAGCCCAATCATTTACACTTATATGTAAGTCTATTCTTGCCATTCTTCACCCTATCTAGGTTTATCCCTTCTTGAATGACATACTCTCTCAATAAATGTTTCAGTGAGTAGATATTGTTATGAGTTTGTCCTACTACAAACTTTATTGCACCCTCAATCATCTGCCTAAAGGGCTTACCCTTCATCATTTTATCCATCATTGACTGAGGGCTCTCTTTTTCAGAGTCATTGTTGAAAACATCACTGTTGTTTGACTGATAATCCTCAAACAGTTGATGGTTATCAGAGTCTTCAACCTCTTCAGAGACCACTACTTTATCCCTCATTCCATCACTAACCCCATTCTATCATCAGTGTCAAACCCTATACTTATATCATCACCACTGTCATTTTAATATTCATTATCTACCTCAAATTCATCACCACTGTCATCTCCTACCTCACAATTACCCTTATAATCACTTAAATAATCAAATAGGTTTTCTTCTAGATCACCCCAACCTATAACCTCATGATTATCATCAGCCACCACAAGATTTTGATTGGATGTGGTAGAAGAATCCTTAGGTGGACCAAGGATATAGGGTTTAGGTTCTACTTGAAACATTATTCTCCTAACTATATGTGCCCTAAATATCTCAAACACTTACAACATCTCCATATCATTATTCACCTCCAACCTATCATGACACTAAGGAAGTTAACACAAACAATGTATTCTTCCTTGAGAGGATCTGAATTCCCTGTTTGATTCTCTAGCAAAACATGCAGTAAAGTAAACCTACTTATGTGATCAGAATGACAATGATCCAACTCTACTACATTTGACCCAAAATGAACAAGAACCTCAAATAAATCCATTCTTCATATCAATAAAAAAAAAATAGAAAAAGTATACGTCAAATTCTTTTGTTACATTAACTTAACATAAATTAAACGTTATCAATATCAAAATCATCAATATTAAACATTGATTTATCATTTGACCCAAAAGAATAGATATTGTTTTAACCAATAAAATATTGTTATAATTAAAAAAGAAAGGCAATTAGAATACAGATGCAAACATCTACAAAAGCATTTGACATTTATTTGTGGCAAGTTTTGCAGAAAATTCAAGTGTTTATAATTCCATAAACTGATATAAATAAAAATACTTAATAATAATATAAAACTTTCTTGATTAGTTTAAACTGGATAGAAATATATAGATTGCGGAAAATGGATCTGAGTGTTCATATATAGGATGACATAGCTTAGGGATCTTCAAGATCTTAAAATATTTACAAGGCATCCTATACAAAAGGTTTGATGATTATAAATAAATACTTTTCATACCAATCATCACAAATAATTTCACCAATATTTTAAGCAAAAAAGCAGGAGCACTATAAGAAATAGAGTGTTAACAAGTAGACCAAGATAGAGCATGCAAGAGATGATAACATTTTAGCATCAATTAAAGACATAAACTACAAGACAAGAAGCATAAATTACACTTCACACAAAGGTATTTAAGGAAATATATTATAAGCATTTTTCTACATCACACCCCTTAATTAGGCCTTTTAGGCCAAAAATTAATTTTTTTTATATTTTATCCAATTCTTTGTATATTTTTAAACTTATTGCTATCTTTTTATATTGCAAAACATACAATCTTCTTTCAACATACTTCGATAACACCTATATTATACTTGTCAACAACCTACAATAAAACATACAATCAGATATTTAAACTATAAAAAAATTAAACTGCCCAGTCGTCCACTTTAATAATTAATAAAAATGTACATAACAAAACCGTCCATAAAAAAGTCCATGTGATACAGTCCATAATTAAATCGTACCATAATAAAAAGTAAAAAACAATCCGAATTACATAAAAAAAGAGACAAATATAAAAGTGCAATAAAGTTAAAACATCTTCATTGCACGTCTTGGAATTTCTTCAATACTAAACTCATTAGAATATAAACAATGTTATACTTTTAACAATTTAATTATAGAAAACTCATTAGAATACTAAATTGTTTTTTTTTTTTTAGAACTATTAAATTGTTTTTAAGAAAAAAAGACATTTAAAAAAAGTTATAGTGGAGGTTTGCCTCTTCCATCGGTGACATACACATGTAATCCTATTGTTTTTAAATTTTTTTATTTATATAAGTTCGGTTATTTACGGTTATTTACAGTTTTGTCATCCATAACCTAACCATAACCAATTTTTATTCGGTTATCAAATGACTAACCAAACCTTTACGAGTCATAATTCATAATCGAAAATAACCTTATTTTTTCGGTTATTTTCGATCGGTTATTTTCGGTTATTTTCGGACTGGTTAATGTGCCCACCCCTACCCCCAACTAAGAAACTCAGTCAATGTCACAAATATTGCTAACGTGCTCTTGTAAACATAAAATCAATACAGCTACTCAAAGAACCTATATTGCTTTCACTCTAATCTATGACGTATAGAGTATATTCCCTTCAGTTTTATTATTCGAAAATTTCTTCAAATGAGTTCAACTTTCAACCGTATTGCATACACCCTTCTAACTTAATCATCAATCTGTGACTGTCTGATGCAGAGAAAATATAGGTGTAGATTAAAATTCTACAAAAACTCATTGCATGTTAATTTAACATTCCAAAACCCCTAATTGCAATTTTCCTAAGTTCAATCATAAAACCCTCAAAAAGAATAGAGAAGCAAACACATGCAAAACAAGTAATAGTCTCCATACAATAACATACTTCAAATAAAAAAAATAAAATATTAAAAAAGCAAAAAAACTAACCTTGAATCGTTCCTCGCAACAACCACTTCAAACCTCTCACTTATCTTTCACATCTCTAAAACAAAACCAATTTGCAATTTGCAAAACAAGTTGCAGCTTTAGAGTTCAAAGAAGGAGAAGAGTAACAGTTTTTTTGTTTAGCAACAATGGATGGTTGGTTTTTTTGGTGCGCATGGTCTGGTGAAGAAGATGAAGTCGCAGACCACAAAGAAGAAATTGGTCTACTAGCATTCAACTGGCATATTAGTTTTTTAGGGTTTTATTATGATCCCAATAATCTAGATTATATGGCTTCATCACTACCGTTAATTTAATTAATAAAAATATTGAGTTTTTTTTAAATCTCTTTACTATTTAAACATATGCAATTACCTTCATGCCCTTATGGACAAACAGCCAGATCACTATTTTGACAGAATAGTAATGGCAGGGGGGATATTGGGAAATAGTTTAAAAGTAGAAGGTAAAATGATATATTTTCATACCTCAGGAGAAAAACAATAATATCCCTAAATTTTATAATGCACTAGTTCTTTCTTTGGGCTTTTCTTTTGTTTTACTAGTCTCTGGGTTTGACTCATTGATTGATTTTTGGGTCTGGCCCATTGGACATTTTCTTGCCACTACATATGTTATGATGGATTTGACAGGATAGTTGTTTCTTTTCCTTTTGGGTGCGTTTGATGCGCGTGATTGAATTGAACTATTTTTATATGATATAATTGGATTAAATTGGATTAGATATTGACTAATTAGTATTGTGATGTGTTTGGTGAAGTATGGATTTAATTAAAAATAGTATTGTCTCTTGTTTAGTATAGAATGAGATTTGATAAAATCATATTGGATTAAATGAATTTTCACATAAAATAAAATTAATTTTAAATATTATTTAAAATAAATATAACATTTTAAAAATTAAATATATTTATATTAAATATTTTAAAATTAATTACAAATAAAATATATTATAGTAATTAATTACATATTAAAATTATAAAAAAAAGTTCAAAGAATATAAAAGTGTCGGACTATCAAGGTCCGTACTTTATTTAATGTAATATGAAACTGAACAAAATATAATTATGTCTTATGTTTATATGGTGTGAGATTGATAAATATAAAATTATACTAAATTAATTTCTTTTAAAAATAAAATTTTTAAAAAAAAATTAAAAGATTTAAATTAAATTTGATTAAAAAATTAACTTTTTAATAAAATAAATATTTAAATTATAAATAATTTTAATTTTTATTGATATTAAAAATATTATTTTAAAATATTTTAATAATATATATTAAATATTTAATATTTATATAAATTTATTTTTTAAAAAAAGTTAAAAAAAAAAAAACATGGGACAAATTTGTTCCATGCTTCCAGGCGGGACTTAATAATCCCGCATGGGCTAGACAAAAATGGTGCATGGAATTGACGAAGTCCAATCTCATGCATTCAACAAACATATAGTCCAGCCCAGTTCTATGTAACAAGCAGGTTCTTTAGGTTTTAATATAGTCTTTTTTCAAAAAAAAATTAATATATATTAATTTATCAGCCGACATATTTTATGTTGAAGGGTGAATTACACAAGCACCCCTGTGGTTTGATGAAATTACACGACTAAACAGGTTTAGATATATTAGCACAAACCTCATCTGACGTTTCATAAATGTTACACGGACATCCTTTGCTGTCAACTTGAGATCGTTAGACGCTAACAGTCAATGGTACAAAAAGTCTAAAATCCCTTGTTTATATTTTTAAAAATTAAAAATAAAATTTTATTATATTAAATAATTTATTAAAAAATAAAAAAATCAATGAACCAGATGAGATTTGATCCATTAGATGGAGATAAAATATCTTCATCTCATCTCATTAGAGGGAGATGGAGCCAAATGCATACCACCCAAGCGTGCCGGCGCTATGACAATTCATGAGATGGAGCTCGTTGCTCTATGAGGTCGGGTTTCATCGTTCCATCTCCCCATCCTTTTTTCTTTTTTCTTTTTTATATTTTTTTTGCTGGAATCAATGGCGCTCGTCTGCTCTACGATGGAGTAGACAAGCTCTATCATAGAGCAGATCGCTCCATCTCACCCACCTTCTTCTTTTTTTTTTTTTTTTTTTTTCTGAATATTGATGGAGTCCCACCCATGGAGAAGCAAATTTTTTTGGTGAAGAACAGGCCAGATTTATGTGGGTTATTGCAGATTTCTTAATTTTTTTTGGAGAGAAATTGTTAGGATGTTGTTGAAATTGAAAGAGAAAAAAAAATTGTTAATTTTAACTGATTGTATATCAAAGAAAAAAAATTATATCAAAGAAAGAAAAAGAAAGATGAGGAATTCGGGTATAGCTTGAGGTTGCAACAATAAGTTGCAGAGGATCTGGAGGAGATAAGTTGGATCAATGATTTGCTTGTTGTCCCCAAGTTGTTGTTTATTGGAAACAAAATTGGTGAAGAAGCTCATGGAAAATTGGTGAAAACACAATTAGTTTTTTTTTTTTGGTTGTTTTTGTAGATTAATATTGGATTGATGAAGATATTGGGTAATGTTTAATAATTTAAAAGTGGTGATGTTTGATGATTTAGAGATGATGTTGTTGTGATGGAAAATATTGAATTTGAATATGGTGTTGAAAGTTTGTCGAAGAAGATAAAATTTTAATTTTTTAATTATAAAAAATGAAATAAGGGTATTTTAGGCATTTTAAGATTTTATGCACCTTTGACCATTGACCGTTAGTATCTAACGGTCTCGAGTTGACGGCAGATGATGTTCGTATAATATTTTTCAAACGTCAAGTGAGGTTTGTTTTGATATGGCAAAATCTTATTATTGGTATAATTATATCAAACCTTTGGGTGTTTGTGTAATTCACCAAGGACTACGCCGGGAGCCTTCAACACAGATTCGAGACCCACTTTTGTTGCCCTATATCAACTTAAACGGGACTTACGACGGAGCAACGGGTTACACTAGTCTATGAGAGGGACCGTAGCAATCGGATCAAACTGTGTATCCGTTCTGATGTGCAGGATCCTCCACCGGAGGCAGGCACAAAGCATACTAGAATAGTTCAGTAGGGTTCCATTATAAAATAAAATAAACTAAGAGTTTTCAGGAAAGAGAAAGTTTTTAAGCAAACATAGTTTATTGATTTCACAAGGGATTACAAAAGAAAACTTCAATGATCCCAAACTGGAGAGGGTCTAACCTTATAAAGGCAGAGCAAACTCTCTGGATCTAAGGACAAGTATTACAAAGCAATAATTACATCAGACAAAAGAAAATACATGATAACAAACAAACAAACAACTTTTTAAAAGAAAGATGCTAAAGGGAAGGTCACGGGTGACTTTCCAAAAGTACAAGAAGACAAAACAAATAAAAGCAAGCTGATTTGGATAACAGAGAATCTGCTGAGCTGGTGAAACATCACATCGAATTCTGAGAATGAGATAAATTGTTGTTGTCATATTCAGGATCACTAGAATCAATATCTCTATAAAAAGATTTGTACCAGGGCCTGGATGGCCCAGTGTCATAATCATGAAGAGGCTGAGAGTGATGTGAAGCCTCAGGGTCAAAGTCTTTGTCAAGCTCCATAGGGTCCTGGGAATCTTGAAAATAACCAGGAGGAGAATGTGTTACTGGTAGAATGAAGACTTCATTAGGGTAATCTGGATCCACATGATTTAGCTCATATAGGAATTGGATCAGGGAAATCTTGAGCTGCGGCCACTAAATGTCAAAATCATAAACTGTCTGATATTCATATGTATGATTCAGAGACCATAATAATTTTGTACTAGGATTAAAGAGATATGGTCTGTGAAAAATAAAAATACTTGACAGCTTATTACTCATGAGATCATTCATTTTCCAAATATTATGATAATCCATTAATGAAACAAGTTTATTACGCCACCAGGAGAGATGATTGAACCACTGGAGAAAAGTCCAAAGAAGGGAGTTATCATTGGCGGGATCATGGAGGTGTTGATAAGTGTGCATGAGGGGTAAAACAATAGGATGTGAGTAAAGGACAGAGAGGCACCAAAGATACCAAACAGTGTGTTAGGAAAAGTGATAAGGGCGTAGGTGGAAGGGAGAAATGAAAGGTTTATTATGACTAGTCACATGATGAGGGTCATGTTTAGTATGGAGAGAATAGAGATAACAATAGAGATGGCCTGAAGCAAATTTCCTAATGTCATATGAGGGAGGCTGAGGAGAAGGAGCAGATAATTGGGTAAGATCTGGAGGGAAAGAGAGCAGCTGTTTTGCTGGGAGGTTAAAAATATCAAAAGGAGCAAAGGAGGGTTCAGTCATAGCGGGAGAGAGAGTATAAATGACTGGTATGATAGAGGTTTTGGAGAGGAGCTGGATAGGTTGAGGTCGAGAGAGCATATTTGGGATAATGTTCTGAGATCCTTTTATATGTGAGGTATGAAAATTATAACGCTCAAACCAAGACTTAAGCCTTAACAGCAAAGGATCAGGAGGGACTTTGTTCTTGAATTCTAGAACACGTGGAAAGGACGAATTGTCCATTTCTACTTTAAATATACATCATCTGAGATAAAAATTAAAATTTTCAATCCCATATTTGACAGCAAGAATCTCTTTGTAGATTGTATGATAATGTTGTTGAGAAGACTTGAAAGAACCACTGGCATGAGCACAGTAAAATCTTTTTTTGTTTATTTCTTCAAGGAGCAATGCACCCCAATGACAGTCAGAGGCATCTGTTTGAAGGATGCGAAGACCATCTGATGGAATGTATAATGGGGGTGGCTGTTGAGCTATCCTTTTGAGGTGGAGGACAACATTAGTGTGAACTGGACCCCAAAGAGGAGGTGTCTTTTTTAGGAGACTGGATAAAGGTGAGGTGTATGTGGCCACATGTGAGAGAAAATCACGGATATAATTGACTGTGCCAAGAAATTGCTGGATTTGTTCGCGAGAAAGGTTGGAGTCAGGAAACTTTAATAATTCATGGGCAATATGTGGGCTAGGAGAGTACCTGCCATGAGAAATATGCATACCCAAAAAAATCAATTTCCTGTTGAGCAATAAAGCTTTTCTTTTCAGAAAGCATTATGCCATACTGTTGGAGGATGTCACAGAATTGTGAAAGAAGGGATCTATGATCTTCTTCTGTGGAACTGAACAGCAGAATATCGTCAACGTAGATGAGAGTACTGTGGATGATAGGATGAAAAATGCGAGTCATGGCCTTTTGGAAAAGGGAAGGAGCAGTCTTTAACCCAAAGGGTAAGACTTTCCATTGGTACTGGGCATTTGGAATACAAAAGGCAGTTTTGGGCCGGTCTGGAGGATGAACAGATTTCTCAAACTTTGAAAATAAATGGGCCTTGGCTAGATGGACCAAAAGGGTAGAGGGTTTTGGTAAAGGAAACTTGTCATCTTGGAGAAATCTATTCAAGGGTTTGTAATCAATAACAAGTCGCTTTTTTTCCCTAAGTTTTTCAGATCGCTTTTTAACATAAAAGGCTTAGCAAGCCTAAGAAGATGATGTGGGCTCAATAAGGCCTTGTGTTAAAAGGGCTTCACATTCTTGTCGGGCCAATTGAAGATCTGAAAGAGACATGCCAGGATGAGAGGCTTTGGTAGGGTTAACATCTTCGTTAAGCTTAAATGGAAGCTTAATAAAGAAATCAGGATTATGCCAAAGCGGATTTGGATGTGTAAACAAGGCATGGTTGTCAGCACAGTGAGACAGAAGTGTTGTCTTGAAAGGTTCAAAAGAGGGAGGACCATCTTGGATAAAGAAAACTTTTGAGTCTATGGTGAAGGGTTTGAAATCTCTTTTGTAACGAATTCCAGTGGGAAGTATTCTGAGCTTATCGAATAAGCAATAGGTATCCCATCCCAAAAGTAAATCTTTGCCAGGTAATGGACTTCCAATGAACTTGGATCAAATGACACAATCAGGGAAAAACTTAACACCAATACGTTTCTTAGTGATAAGTTTTGTAATAAACAGTTCACCATTAGCTGCTTTAAAGTGTTGGGTATGAAGAGTCCAATACTGAGAGGGAAGAACTTTGGGATCCAACATGGATTTATAAGCACCGGTATCAATATAAGCAATAACATTGATGGGTTGATCATATTTGTCCAGTAAGAGTTGGGCTTGGACATGTGGGCTTGGAATGTGGTGACTGGTTAAGATGTTTGGGTCTGTTTGGACTGGGTGAAGGTGGAAAATAGTAGATTCGGAAGAATCAGAATCATTACCAGCATTATCATCTGAGGAAGAGGATACTGAGTCTGGCTCAGAGACAGGGAGAGCAAAAGCAGTATCATTATCTAATTCAGATTGTTCAGAGTATAGAGACTCAACATCTGCATCTGGATCAAGAGTTAGGTTCTGAGGATTAAATCTGTTGGATCATCTTGGTAGATTGGTTAGTCTTGTGAGGACATTGTTTTGCAAAATGTCATTTCTTCTTACAGATAAAGCAGCGATTAGATTTTCGAAATCCTCTGTGTTGCTTTTTACTGAAATATCTGAATCTGCGATTCTTTCTGCCTTCTTTGGGAAGGAAGTGCTTTCGTTTCTTGGTAGAACAAGAACATTTATCAGGTTTGCATTTGATCTGAAGATGGGGTTTTTGACAAACTCTGTCAAACTTCTTTTTATTCTTCATCATCTTGGAGATCAATTTCTAGGTATCACAAAGTTTTTCTAGAGCAGCAAGAGCCATCTGATAGACTTCTCCCAGAGTAATATTGGATAAAGGCCGATGAGTAGCAGTGATCTGTCTTTGTAAGTCAGCATGTAACTCATCAAGAAGAGAGTTGATGTAGACTTGAGTGAGAGATTCATCATTATAACCATTGAGCATGTAGAATCTTTCAGTCATCTTTTTATAATGGTGATTGAGATCTTTGCGCTTCAGGGAGCAACATTTGCGGTCAAAGAACTCTTGTTTGATCTGTTTATCAACAAGTTGAGCATCACTAATAAAAGTGGAGAACAGGACATCCAGAACTCTAGCAGCAGTAGGGAGGCGAACAAACTGCAGTTGTCTGTATTCACCAAGACATTGAAACCAGTCCCTAAGCATACCCGTGAATCTGGAGGAGAATTCACGAAGAATATCTTCAAGGGTGCGGTTTGACTTGGTCAATTGAAGGTCAATCCAAGCACCGAATTCTAGAAGTTTGTCACGCCATTCATCAGGATTTTTGCCTTCAAGGGAAAACCAGGGACCATTAGTAGCTTTATCAGAGGACTGTGGAAGAAATTCTGGTCTCAGATTAGTATAGTGAGGAGAATCAGGAGGATCATCTTCTACAATAGGTTCATCACTACGAGTTCGTGAGCTCTCTGCAAAAGGTCGGTCTGCCATAAAAAGACGACTGACATTAGCAGTTTCTGATTCATCTGAGTCAGAAGACATAGAGGTAGGTGAAGGCAGAGCTAGATATCTTCTTATTTTTGTCCAAATAAGAAGATGGAATTCCAAATTTTCATTTAAGTGTTTATTAATTTTTAAGAATTAAAAATAAAAACAAATTGATCACAAATACATGTCAATTTATATTGAAAGTCAAATTGATCCTTAATTTAATTCCTAGTAAATACTATGAAATTCGTTAAAAGTCAAAAAAAAAAAAAAATTTCTCTTGAAATTTCCGATCTGTGAACACTAAACAGACTGATTGATTTTTAATTTTTTTTTAAAAAGGTTTAAGAAAAATTCTTCACTAAATATTGTTTGTTGTTTTTTTACTTTTTGAATTTTTATTTTGTTAACCATTATACTAAAACCAATTATATATCGGACTTGTGCGCGCAAAACAAAAGCGTCGACAACAAAACTACATCGGATCCGGACGACTAACAGCCCAGTTTCTCAGAGGCCTTTATACAAACAGGTAGAAATCTTGCCTCAACAACTAAAATACTGGGCAATATAGTTTATCGTGTTAGCTTTTTCTTCGTAAGATTTTGAATACCATGGACTCTCGTCAATCGAACAACTCCATTGAAGACATCTTCGACACTTCTCTCAATCTAGAGGAGACCCACTTAAGAGAAGGCTACGAAGAGGGCTACAATCACGGCCTGACCACCGGGAAAGAGGAGGCCCAGCAAGTGGGCCTGAAAACGGGTTTCGAAACCGGTGAAGAACTCGGATTTTACAAGGGTTGTGTGGATGTCTGGAACTCCGTCCTCCGGGTAGACCCAAACCGGTTCTCGGCCAGAGTTCAAAAGGGTATCAAGCAAATGGAGGAGTTGATTGAGAAATACCCAGTTACGGATCCGGAGGACGAGAGTGTTCAAGAGATAATGGAGGCTTTGAGGCTCAAATTTAGAGTCGTACGTGCCGCTTTGGGCGTGAAATTGGAGTACAATGGGTATCCAAAACCAAAAGATTTTGAGTTTTGAGTTTGAATATCTGGGTATTGTATGAATTTTTTTGCAATTAAATATAGTCAATAGAACTTTTATGCTGTTAGTGATATAATTTAAATTAGTGTGTTTCAATATTCAATATTTGCCAATTTTGAGTATGGGGGAATTTCTTCAAGATTGAAGCTGAATAAAAGCTATAGCTTGTGTAAACTCCTTTGCTAATTTAGTGAATCCTATCAACGGAGGTATTTATGTGCAAAGAAACCATTGTTGTTTTATATGGTGCTACTCTTTTTGAGCATGATGTAAGAATAACTGAGTAAGCATGAATTTCTTGCCAATTTCTGCACAAGTACCAGTATGTTTTAGGTGTCAATCAGTTAATCTGAAGGGAAATTACTGGTCAATTTAAGTACTTGTTAACTCATAGCTTCTTTTCTTTTCTTTTTTTAAAATTATTTAAATAAATAATTGTGAGTATCAGAGTACGCATCATATTTCTGATCTCCTATAGTATCTTGAGTGAGATGCAAAGTTAACGGGAACAGGGGAAATTAATTGGGATATCAGATTTTCACAGTTTACTTGGAAAAAGAAAGTGTGCCAAAACCAGATGTTTAGCTAAGTTGAGCTGATATGAATGTTACAGAGAGATTCAATCCAAAATTTGCATAATCTGCAATCAAGATTTTGGTAATTGCTATACATATTTGAGATAAAAAAACTTGATTAAAATCCTAAAATATGCAGTTTTCATGGCGCGTTTTTACTCATACATGATTGTTGCTTGGTACATTTGCTTGTGTGGTCCCCAAAATTCTGGCCACAAAAGTTCCTGATAATGCCATTCCATTATCCCAATCTCTCTATTTGTGCAGTTTGTGGCAAGCAGCCAGGAGGAGAAAAATGTTAAAGTTAATGCTTGCTTGCTGCAAGGTATATATATCTGAAAGTCGAAACAAGTCTGCACTGGAATCAATTGAAAGATCTGCCAAACTATTCCCAGAAGCTGCTGTTGTCAACAAATTTGAAGATGTGACTTACAATAGAGTTGGTTATACTGTTGTCTCCAAATTGGCGCCAAAGCCATCCCCAGACTCATGTCCTTTGAAGAGTACTGTGTTTTCCATGGTTAAAGCTGCTTTCGAGAACATTGACCTTGAGATGCATTCTGGAAGTCATCCCCGACTTGGGGTTGTTGATCATATATGCTTTCACCCCTTGTCTCGTGCTTCTTTGGACCAAGTGGCTGGGATTGCAAAGTCTTTTGCAGCTGAGGTTGGCTCTAGTCTTCAAGGTTTGTACCCTGGAATTGGAAAAGGATGTAGCTAGTAAAGCAGTAATACATTAGTTGCCGAAGCTTTTGAAGACAACCGAAATATTTGGAATACCAACAATTGACTGCTTCTTTTTTCCTTTCTAATGGCTACATAAATATATCACTAAGAGAAAGGGTCATCTCAACCAAAAATACCAAATTGTTTGCTTAACCATTATCTGGCCATATGGGTGCGGCAAACGTAGTCCTTAACTGTCATTCAAATATCCGTAGTCAAGTACTGATTATTTACATCAAGAAATCCCAGTTCACTTTACTCTGGAAACAGTAATTAGAGGCTAGCATGTATTAATTCTTTTTCTTAACAATTCCTGAAACCACACTAGACCTGTGATGTATAACATGTTACGTTGATCTATATCTATATCATCATTCTTGCATCTTATATTATCCTCCGTTAATGCAAGATCAGTAATATATGTGATGAATTTCTATGCTGAGATGTTTGGATGTCCCTTGGAAACTATCCAATACAATAATTTTCAAAATGAGTAAATGATTTTATTGAAAGCATATAAATATTTGTTTCTAATTCTCATTCTTGTTCAGATACACGAGAGTTCATTGAGTAAAACTCCTTTTTCCTTAACATGGAAATAGAGATGGTGTTTTCATGGCATAATACCGATTTTTCATAATAATGCAGTTTATAAAAAATAGCGAATCAGAATATATTTTATAGGAGTGTAATGGGTATGAATTATTTAGGTTTTTCCTCCAGAAATTTACTCCATTCTGTTGCTAATGATCCTTTGACATTGCCTGCAGTCCCTACCTTTTTATATGGAGCTGCACATGAAGAGGGTAGAACGCTTGATTCAATAAGAAGAGAACTGGGTTATTTCAAGCCTAATTCAGTTGGAAACCAATGGACTGGGGGACCAAAATCAGAGGCTTTACCACTGCAGCCAGATGAGGGTCCAGCTCAATTGACTCAAGCAAAAGGTGTCATTGTAATTGGAGCAACCAGGTGGGTTGATAACTACAATGTCCCTGTCTTCTCTACAAATGTTGCTGCTGTTCGTCGAATAGCCAAACGAGTCAGTGGGAGAGGTGGTGGACTTCCTTCAGTGCAAGCCATGGCACTTGCATATGGTGAAAATATCACAGAGGTTGCTTGTAATTTGTTGGAACCAGGTAAAGTAGGAGGAGATAAAGTTCAGCTGGAAGTTGAAAGGCTTGCTAGGGAAGAGGGTATGGCTGTGGGAAAGGGATATTATACCGATCTTTCACAAGAACAAATAATTGAAAGTTATATGAAATTGAATTCATCTATGTAAGATGTAGGTGAAATATTGGTTCCATGTGTAAACATTCAAGTATGGAAATTTTCTAATGAAATGTGATTTTCTATAATTCCAGTCTTATAATTTCTTCAGATGATATGATTTTAGAGAATGTCAATGTAGGCAACCAGTTGGTTTGATCCGCATGTCATGATCTTAGAAGTTAGAGATACTTGAACCAGTTTGGTTATAAAATTTGTTGTGCATTAAATTTCTTTTTTTTTTGTTTTAGCTCAATGTTTAGTCTCAGCAATCCCAATTGTGTTATACAAACAGATTTACCATGACATTGAATTCTATGCTGCAGAATACATGGGCCATGAATAGGTCTTTTTTAGCAGGTCAGACCAAGAAGTGGTTTTTCTTAGCTGAATTTTCCTTTAAATTCTTTTTTGTCAAATGAGTATATTAACAACCCCATTTTTTGCAGATTGCAAGAATTATGACAACGCAGGCAACTAGTGACAAATAGGCTTGTCTATTTGCACAAGAAGATCCATAATTGAGACCTATTACGTCAAAAGACACTACCTTTGCTTCAAGGTGAGCAAAACTAATGTTATATTGATTGCAACTGTTTGCATGTGAATTATTTAATAATATTCTATTTTATTGCAGCTGTTTTATTAAAAGAAATCAAATTTCTTGTCAGTCTTGTATTTGATGCTAGGATGACTTGGAGACAACACAATAATGATTATCTGTTACTATTTTTTTATTATCTAAAACTCTATGCTATGGAAAATGGACAAACCACTCATTTTATATATGTTTTGAACTTTAAAAAGCTATGAAGTAAGTGGTTGTGCACAACATACTTAATAGACTGATTTTTGTTCTCACTTATTGTGGATGGTGATGGATTTCCCACTAAGCAGTTGAGAAAAACCTTTAACTCTCTTCACTCAAAATTGGCTTGATGCTACTTCATATAGCATTTAAATTTTTTACTGAACATAATTTCAATCTCAAGTAGCCGGTGCTTTACAGTCAGCAGCAAAGCTGAATTGCTGTATATGTGTAGTCATTGCTTAATCATATGTCTTTTGCAATTTCATTTTCTGGTACTGTTATGAGATAAGCATTTGCCCATCTGCAGCTCTAAAGAGATTTATTATCTATTTTTAGTTGTGACTTTACTTTGTTAGTCACCTATTTGAAACAATATCTTTCTCTCTCTCTCTCTCGTCAATTTATTTTGATATGTTTTGTGTTTAGCTCTGGCTTTACATGTTGCCTTATCCGTTTCTGATTCTCTTGTGAATTATGGCCCCATCCAGGTTAACATTGTCCAACCTTATCTCAATTATATTATATTATATATATATATATCTAGGTCCAATTTTAACAAAACTATCATAAATAAAATAGAAGGTTAGCTGGAATGCCTTGCACATTTGTTAGTTGGAGATATTGTAAAGAGTTATAAAATTATGTAGAAAGGCCCAGAATTTCCCTTGTAAAGGGTCCACGAACATTACAACCCGTAATGTCTTTTCAATCTGTTTCTCATTCATTTACATTTACCCAACTTTTGTAAGCAGTAAAAATGTAAGATCATGTCAATAACTATTTGCTTTTCTTCTTTTTTTTCCACTCTATCAGGTATCAGCAGGCTTAAAGTGGAGCAAAATGCCCAGTTGCTCTTATATACTTACAGATGAAGATTCATAATTGGATTGTGTCAAACCACCATGATGTTCCTATGTATTTCACTATTTCTTCTGATTGCCTTTTTGTTTCTATGAAAGGATGGTTTCAGCTAAAACAGCTAGTGTGTCAAGTCCAGGCCCTTTTTGTCTTTTTCTCAAAACAGATATCAAGATGAAACAAAAAAGCCTTGATTTCCTGGTAATTATTTACCTGGGTCACATAGTTTAGTTTCACCTGCCTCTTACCTAACACAAAAGCACTTAAATTTCCCAATTAAATGACAATCAATTTCAGGGTACTGTCCAGCCATGGCTGTATTAATGATTACTCTCTAATTATTACTCTCTAATGGTTTATATAAGTTTTTCTCCTCTCATCATTTCTCAGGAAACTTGTGTGTAAGCAAGCAGCAGAAGCAATTAGACGAAGCAGAGCAGAAGAAAGCCATGGATTATAATCCTGGTTCCAAGGTAAGACACCCTGGTTTCAACCCACATTACTAACTAGCTCTTAGCATATATATTGGCTTCGATTTCTTCCATCTGTGTGTTCTTGTTTGACAGACAACTATGGTTATTTTGCCTGGGACAATTGGGTTTGGGTTTGAGAAGTTGACTTGGGTTTTTTTGGTTTAAGTTTCTTCATAGTAATCATTTCAAGTGGGAAAATCAGCTTAGTAGATGGGTGTGAACTGAAAATCATTAGGTTCAGTATGAATTTGTGTAATTTATGAAAAAAATTAAACATGTGATTTTTTTTTTGATAGATTGTGTTCATTCTTGAATGGTGTAGCTTCTTCTTGTTTACCCTCTCTCTTTTAAGTGTTTTTCTAGCACAACAGTAGATGGCTGATACCCATCTCCACTGTTTCTTTTGTTATGTTATTCAAATTTGATTCATGATTCGAAAGATTAATGAGATTAGTTTGAGAGAATTTGATGTTATTTCCATATTAAAAATAAGAAAAAGAACAAAATTTAGAAATCAAATTATCATTATCACGTTATTCACGTGTAATACGCATATCTTCTAGAATGGTAGTTTGGCAATATTAACCAAAAATATTTTATATATTTTTTTTTTTCTTATATTACCATATGCCGTGGTGGAGCATGTGATGGCAACTCGAGCCTTGGATACACCTGAATGAGCCATTTTAACCAAAAATATTATAATTTTATTTTATATATAATAATGAGATAAGAAATCAGATAATTAATATTTAGAATGCTTTGAAGAGCATTGATGTATGAAGCTTTTTTGTTTTTTTTGTCCAAACTTGACATTGCCAAAAATGTAGGGCCCTCTGGCCCCGTAATATATAATATATGACATCTTATATACAATCGATCTTTCCAGTATCTTTTTTATGCATTGTTTTCTTATAATTATTGATTTTCATAATATAACCTCGATGGTGGCAGAAAATAAAAAAAACTGCAAACCAGTCCAACCTATTATGCTGCAAGTTCTTCATTTCCGAGGCGCGTAACAATGCAGCTCTTGATGCCATTGAACAAGCCGCCAGGCTCGATTCAGAGACAGTAATCGTTAACAAATTCGAGGATCGAGCATACAACAGGTCGCGTTACACACTCGTGTCATATGTTGTTCCTGATACTACAGGTACTGCCATTTACAGTCCAATGCAACAAACTTTGGTAGCTATGGTTGAGGCTGCTTATGAAGCTATAAACTTGGAGTTGCACTCTGGGGCTCACCCTCGGCTTGGGGTTGTGGATGACATTGTTTTCCATCCGCTGGCTCGGGCGTCATTGGATGAAGCAGCTTGGCTTGCTAAAGCAGTAGCCGCAGATATTGGCAGTAGATTTCAAGGTCAGTTAAATTATTGTAAAACTATTTCACAATTTTCAAAATTGCCTCGTGCGTATACTTATTGATATCTTTGATCTACCATTGTTGACTATTCTTATGCATATCTTGTTTGCTAGATTTCTTTTGCACATACATAATTATCATCTAATGTTTTCACATTTTTTGTCACTTGTTATGTTGCAGTGCCAGTATTTCTGTATGCTGCAGCGCATCCAACAGGGAAGGCCCTAGACACCATCAGGCGGGAGCTAGGTTACTACAGACCCAACTTCATGGGTGACCAATGGGCAGGTTGGACAATGCCAGAAAGTCTTCCCGAAATGCCCAATGAAGGCCCGAACCAGGTATCTCCAGCCAGAGGTATTGTCATGATCGGAGCACGCCCGTGGGTTGCACTGTACAATGTACCCATAATGTCTACGGATGTCTCCTCAGCTCGTCGAATAGCCCGAATGGTGAGTGCTAGGGGTGGTGGGCTGCCAACGGTTCAGACACTTGGCTTGGTTCACGGTGAGGACTCAACTGAGATAGCTTGCATGCTCTTGGAGCCCAACCAGGTTGGAGCAGACAGGGTCCAGACAAGGGTTGAGATGCTTGCAGCCGAAGAAGGGCTGGATGTTGAGAAGGGTTACTTCACTGATTTTTCACCAGAAATGATTGTTGAAAAGTACATGAATTTGATTTCTAATAACACAGACTAATCAAACACTATCTATTGTTGGAATATTTGAAGTCATGTATCAAAACTTTACGTTTGCTTATATTATATGGGCGACCACCATAGATAAAAATAGGAAAGGTTTCAGATTCAACAAAATGTAATTGAAGTTTTGCAGTTTAACCCAACCAAAAAAAGAAAAGGCAATAATTGTAGAAGAAACAATTAGAGTACAGAAGCTCAAGGCAATCCGATCAAACATGCTGCTTTGTATATCAAGAGGTATTTATAGGGAGTTCTGCAATGTACGCTTGAAGAAACTCAAAATTTTTGCCATAAGAGTGATTCGTTACTCGCTTGTTCATTTCATATTTTTAACTTACAATTTTGCCGTGCTACATCAATTCTATGATCTATAAATACACCAATATACACTTGTGGCCTTTTTTTTAAAAGAAAAAGAGAAAATAAAAGGTCACCTGTCATCATGAACACTGCTTTTTTTGAGAATCTTCAGATAATAATGTTTGAAGCAGCTCCTGTAACCTTTCAGCACCAGGGCCTGGCCTAAACACCGTATCATTACCGCGTACAGAACATGGGTCAGCCCCGTCATCTGAGCTTCCGACACACCAGGCTCCAGGTGCAAACCGGTTTGTGCGGCCAAGAAGTTCTTTATCAATCTTGTCTAAGACTGGATCTTCTCTTGCAAATTTGCGAGCAAACGGGGCCTTGCTTTTAACCATTTTGTCAAAGTCCTTCATTGACAAGGAGATAGGATGCTGCTTGGGAGGATTGTCCCAAGCAATGTAATGAAGATCATGGCTTATTGCAGTGTTGCGGAATTCTTCACTGTTGCAGAGAACAGTGTGAAAATACCCTTCTGGAGATGAGATGAAATTTGTATAGTACATTAGAAGAGTTCGAGGACGATTATCCCATCCCCATATGCAGTACTCCACAAATGTCCGGGTCAGCATTACCCAGGCTGAACCTGTATACAAAGAAGAAACCAAAATGTGTTTGTAATTGGCTATATGCATAAAGAGAACTAATTCAGACCTTCAACTTGAAATGAAAAATCAAAGCAACTGAAACAAAATTTCCTAAGAAGTCAACAAAATCCTGTTTGCCAAATACAACACTTATTAGCCAAAGGCTATCCTTTCAACCTTAATCCTCCAACCCTGATAAAGGCAGGGAGCAATATTTCTCCTTAATACCACCCATTGGAGCCTTTACCAAAAAGATAGCTCCTATAATATCAGCTTTTCACCTTAGGGAGTAGAGGGGCGTAAAAGTATTTTTAAACTGCTAAGTAGAGGTCCTAAAGTCATTATTTCAGATAAAGGTAAACGAGATACCCTATTTAAGCTACCTTCAACTTAGCAAGATTGTAGCAAGATGCAATCACCATCAAAATCATATTATGCACATAATACCCTTCTAGAGTTCTCAGGTTAACTCCAGCACTGTCAGAAAACAATTGGAACAAATTCACCAAGGCCAAACCACAGCATTGGAATAGCAGAGTAAATCCGGTATATCATGGATGTCATAAGAGGATTATCATTGTGTGCACCCATGTCATGTGAATAGGAGCCTATGCTATTATAAGTTTCAAGATTCTGGTTTTCATCAAGGATCTTTTTGAAGAAACATTAATGGGCCAAATGTGCTATTTTAAATTTCAAAGCCATAGTTCATCAAGAACTTCTCAGATAAATGATAATAGCCAACTATCACTAAGATTGGACTTTGATATTCTGAACTTGATAAACCAATGAAATTTAATTATAGAAACTTACCCGTGAACAACTTGAAAGACGTTGGAAGCGAACGCCGTTGAGTGGTCCAAGCAATGTCAGATTTCTTTGACAGGTAAAGGCCTGGATCAACAATAATTGGTTTTGCTCTCTGGTTTCTGCAAATACAAATGCAGGTAAATAGGTATACCAACTGTAAACTATAGTGGTAATATAGAGGGGTCACTTCAGCATTGAGCAAAATGTTAACTAATTACTTACAGTTTCCAACCCGAAATCTGAGTGTGTTCAATAAAATTGAGAGTTTTGGACATGTTAGAGAAAACATGTAACATATCTGCAGAATCAGAATACAAATCAGAATCACTTTCGCAACTGAAACAAAATGAATAAATAAAGAAAAGTGTGATCCTTAGATGCACGTCAAACTTTTGGGTGAAACTTGATAGAACAGATATAGAGATATAGTGCTGTTCTTATTGATGCCAATTTGACCATCCAATGTAACCCACAGATAGCAACTTCACAAGAAAGTGCAGATGGTGCTGTTTGCACCAACCCAAATAAAACATAGGAATCAGAAATTCAAAAACTCAACACTGGTAGCATTTTAAAGTGCAGAAGGTAAGTCATTAGTCAGTTGAAACAAATAAAAAGAAAACATGGCTCAGGATACTTCTACCGGAATCTGATCTCTCAAGTCCTGATTCCAACATTCTTTGATCTATTATGCTCTACTAAAAAAAGGTAGTTGGAAAGCTCATTATTCTACAAGGTCATTCAGTTCTATATGCCAAGTCGACTTAATGATCTTTTTCCTTCGTACAGTGATTTTCAATATAATCAACATTCCAGCCCTCTTCAACAAATATACAAACATCGATTTGTGAGAACCACTGATCCAACAGTAACAGTAAAATTCCTTTCATGGCTGATACAGAGTTATCTTGGACTCATAGGTGTTAAGCAACAGAAAGTTCCATGGAAGCAAATCACAAACCACACGATGCATGTTATTAGAAAAAAGGATAACGAAACCATCTTCAATGATGACCAAAATGAGTAAGCAAAAATTTTGGAACCTGACACGCAGTAGAAAACTGCCATTTCAATCCTCTCCAGGGTTTGGACTAGAGTAATGACTTTGGTCTTAAAATGTTCCATCTATTGGCAGCCCACTTCAAAGCAGTTGAGACAAAGAAGATTATCGGAATTTTGCTCACTTCATGCACATTGCAGAGCAGCCTGAGAAATAGCCATTCCTCTTCCAAAAGCATAAAACTAAGCATATATTAACCTTCTGAGAGCCTCAGTCCAACTGAAAGATTTGACTTAGGCAGCAATCAAAAGCTCACATAACATTAACACTTCGCAGTAATAAATGGGTCCTAATAAGGATTTTTTCCAAAGAGTGAAAAGTGAACTGCAAAAGGAAGGCCAATTAGATCCAAACACCACATCCACATTGACAGTGAAATTATAAAAAGATATATCAACACAAGCCAGGATCCACTTAACACCACATGCACAAGCAAGTTTTCTCCAAGATTAATGATGTATCGACATCACCACTCAGATGTTTCTAACAGTTCACTCTTGTTAATGATCACCTCAATGCAGCCAAAATGGTTAGTTTACCACCTTCAAGTCAGTAATCTCAAGTCCAAAGAAATTTTCAAGAGTACAGCGTTGCTGTACCCAAATTCAGCCGAGTAAACACCCTGAGTAATCTATTGATCAACTTACTACTGGTATAGACAATTCAAAGATGATGAACAAAACAAGTAACAAGCAAGTGTTTTAGATCATATTGGGATGAAATAACACAATGTCATGCATTTATTGTATCATCATTCCTGAAGAAATAAAGCAACTCCCACTACAACATAACACAGAACACAGTAATCTAGGAACTTGCAAATATAAAAGAAAAGGCGATTTATAAAACAAATAAAAGAAAAGTCTAGAACTAACCGTCTTGTGTCACAAGAGGATAATCCGAAGCACTGAGGTTTATAAACCAGTCCCACTCTAAGCTCTCCTTCAATAAAATTGCAATAGCTTGAAGTGTACAAGCAATCATTGTAGGTCCCTTATAAGTCACCAAATTAGATTGTTCCATTACACGCACATTATTCACTTCAAAAAAAATTGGATCATTCTTCACAGAAAGAGCCAATTCCAATCTTTCACGGGGTGGAGCCTCGAGATCTAAATGCAAAATATACTGATTTCTCGGATGATAAACTGCCTGCAAAGTCCTCATCATTCTACGATAGTCGCCCTTAGTTCCCGAAATGAGATAAGCTAGTCTAGGCGCTTCTCTTTTCAATACCGCATCTGTATCAAGTGATTTCTTTAAATCTGATTCGACAAAATACCCACTTGAATCCTCTGATTTTGCAAATGGAATAATGTCAAATGATAACTGCTCTCTACTATAAGAAGTGTTGAACAGCCCAAAAGTAGTAGACAATAATAGAGTAACCGTCACGATTAAACTAGCAAAAAATGGAACAATCCATTTCCTATCACTAAACACCCTCCCTGAGTGGGAGTTAGCACTTTTCCTCATGCTCGTCAACGGGTTCTTCATCAACTCCAGTTTCCTATAAAGTTTTCTCATCCTGGGCGCAGAAAAAAACTTAATTTTTTTTTCAAATTAGCCGAAACCCACAAGTCTTTCAAAGAAAAGAGCAGCGTAAAGAAGCAGTGAGGTTCGGTAGCAGAACCAAAGCCGTCTTTTCAAGTATATGAATAACATTAAGCTGACACTCGATCCTTCTTTTCAAAATAAGACATTGTTTCCAGATAAAAAGTGCATTAATTTGAAATAATGGCACACAATACCAAAAACTCTCAAAAAATTACTATCAAGAGCTGAAATAGCTAAGAGAACATGAAAAGGTCTGAAAAAATGGGTCAATCGATTGAGAAATAACAGTACTGAAACCAAATAAGGAAAGAAATTTACATTTAAAAGGTCATTAAAGCAAGAAACTGTGACGTAGACGCATGCAATAAATAAAAAAATTTTAAAAAAAGGGCTTTTACTCTAAACTGAACCAGATCTACTTGCAATCACTCACAGAAAGTTGAGAGAAGAGCACTATACTTAGAGTGAAAGTTTTAGATACTTGAAAGACAAGAGAATTTCTAAGAAGCACTTACTTTTTTTGTGTCTGAACAGAAAGAAAGCGACTAAAAAAAGAGACTCCGAGAAAGCAAAAACCAGGAAAAAAAAATTTGCTTACTCAAATGGAGATTTTCATTGTTGCATTTGAGAAGCAGAAGAGAAAGACCGCTCTTTCTTTCACTTTGATAGATTCAAAAGTTTTCAGGTAAATTGATTTCTGTTTGTTCTTGTAAGAGAAAAAAAGGAATTAGGGCGGCTAAAGAAAAAAATAAAAAAGGACCAAACAGCGAGATCAATTTGAAACTGAAACTTGATCAGGGTTTGGGTTTGCTTTAATTGTGAGCAAAACCAGGATTTAATGCTTTAGATAATATGTAGATTAACGATAATGACATAAGAATAAAAGATGGGGTCTCCCACGCGAAATCTCGGCGAGTGGGTTACATCAATCACGTCGCTGAGTGTGTTGAGCGTTATAAACATGGACCGCCAAAGCACGCGCCTGCCCACGTACGTATTTTTACGAACGTGGGAAGATAAATTTGGTAAGTTTCGGCATAAAATAATATTATTTATTACAATACACCGTCAAGTTCGGGTATCTTAATAGAAGGCGTTTGAAACAATTTGATGTTTGAACTGTGTTTTGTGGTGTGTTTTCTGTTCGCCGGTGCTTTTTGTCTTTTTCCACTCGCGAGTTTCGGGAGACGCCGAGGGAGGATATAGTGGTTTACTGGTTTAACTAGTGGAACCCCACTAGAGAAAGTGCAGTGGCCCCTATTAACTCACCGACTATTCGTGGCAAGAGGGAAACAATTAAACAAATCTAAAGTCAGGTTGTTTTGTTTGTGGACCATATGATTTGAACATGACATTCACTTTTAGGTGGGATTTGATTGCTCAAAATCAAACTGTTACAACTTACAACTAGAGCAGAGAGCAAAATCCTATGATGTTTTAAATGTGTTGGGTTTAAACAGTTACTTACCACTTTGGTGCTGTAGTAGGCCCATGATGGATGGCCCAATTTGTTTAAGAAACTAAAAGCCAAAAGGCCGTCAAGTTGTGAGTATGCCAATAAGAAAGGCTCTTCTACATTTTGTTTTTGTATATCACAAAAGCGATTTTATTTTTATTTAATTTTAATAATATTATAATTAAGATTAATTATAAGTTTGTTGGTATCTATCGAGATTAATCACTATATATACGATTCAAATTATTGATAACTCCCCATTAAGGTGGATGAGGAGGGGATGTTCTCTCAAAGAGAAATTTTAATATTCCTCTATGATGAATAATTTTAGTATCGAAATAATCTTAAACGTTTTAAGATATTCTCGTATAATATTGAATGTCGTAAACGAAAGAGAAAATTTCTCACAAAGTGAACCCAAAACCGCTCATAAATGAATAGGAAAACACAATCAGCTATGTCATAAATGAAAATGACAAATTTTAGGATCTTTTTATTATGACTGCCTTTGCATGAATTTTATTTCGTTATTTTCTTGGTGAAGCAACGTTTAAGAAAAAAAAGTATGCAACTACTAATGATATAAGATAAGATAGAAATCTTTTTGTGATAAAAACCAGTTGAAAGCAGCAATCAGCCAACCAAACTTTCTTGAATATAGATGGGAATCCTATAAACGTACGCTACTGTCTTCCATATCGGCACACAAACATGGGAGATCTATAATCATTTTTTATAATTGTAGATGACAAGTTTTCTAACACTAACAAAATTGTTAGATGAGGTCGATTAGGAGGTATATTATAATGTAATATAATCCCACAAACAACAAAACAAAGGATCATCCACACACATACCAATATTAACTGGTACATGATAATATATTTTTTTACTATATTGTCTTAGTAAGTAATAAAATTTACTTTTTCAATAAAGATTAAGAACCGCATCTTTTAATCTACTGATAGTACTCTTCCTCCTAGACCAACTGCTGGCCCTGATCCACTCTATTAACACTTATAGGATCATGATCAAACTTAATAGCTAAGAATATAGTCTCAGACAACACCAATTTCCGATAAAGTCATACACTTTCCATTTAATTGATTTATAAACCCACGCTGCCTCCGACTCAAAACAAGCAATCGAAACACCCCGTTCACAGGCCGTAGTCACGTCAAAGAGAATAGCCTTAACTTTTGCAATATCGAGCGCTAACAATCCATCAATATAATCAATTCCCGCAAGCAGCAAAGCATCATTATGGTCACGAACCACTGCTCCCAGACCTTTTCTGTTGTGCAAAGAATCGAAGGCAGCATCTGTATTAAAATTTACAATTTCAATCGTTAACGTTTAGACGAGACAATCGAGTTAATACAGTTCTATTATAGTATTTCACCGTTGACTTTTAGAGCCAGCCTAAAAAAAAAAAAAAAACGGAAGGACTCAGTGCAGCTGCTGATTGTTGAGATGTTGAAGTGATTAGACATCCACTGTAACAGGTGCTGTTTGACAGCGACGTGCTACACTTTTCGAAATTGCCTCATGTACTCTCTACAGTCTACAATTACTACTACAATACAGCTTTCTTTCCCTTCCTTTTCTGCCCTTGTTATTTTTTTTCATTTTTCAAAATTTACGAGAATGGAGAATGGAGATTGGAAAGAGGGATAGTAATCTAGTAGATATGGGGTATTTACCTGGTGTGGAATCTCAAGATTTTTTTTTTTTGCTTTTTGTAGGTGATTCTCAATTCATACCCGTATATAAATATAAATTAGTATTTCGTACAAAAAATATGCAGAATTTCACATTAAAGGATTATTATATAGAGATTATGTGCAATATCCTAATTATTATTGGCTGTTTTTAAAATAAAACACTTCATTATCTTAATCATTATTATTGACGTGTGAATTCGGTCAACGTAATTAACAATAATTATCAATGAAAAACAAGTAATAACGAATCAAGAAAAAGAATTTTTAAAGTTGTTTGGCCTAATAACAATGCCTACATCTAGGGGTGAGCACAAAAACCGGTTTGAACTGTATTCGAATCGTTTTTTATAGTTTGAGTCAGTTTAGGGTTTGTATTCGGTTCGGTTCGGTTCGGTTTAGTTTTAATTTGAAAAAAACTGTCAAAAAATAGTTCGGTTCAGTTTTGTCCCTCCAAAATCGGTTTGACTCGTTTGACCCGTACTATATAAAGAAAAAAAAAACCCTACTTCCATTTTCACCATTCTTTTCTCTCACACCCGCTTCTCTCTTCGCTCTTCGTCCGCCTCTCTCTGCGTTCTTCGTCCGCCTCTCTCTCTGCTTCCGCCCTTCGTCAGCTGCTCTTCGTCCACCACTAGTCTTCCTCGCACGGTCGCACTACCGCTTGTTCGCCGCTCGTTTTCCTCGTCTTCCTCGCACCAGTCCTTGTCTTTCTCGTTTAGCAGCAGTCATCTTCCTCGCTCCACCGCTCTTCATCCGCCGCTCGTCTTCTTCACACTCGCACCACCGCTCGTCCACTACAAAAAAGCTCTTCTATCATCATTTAGCATCAGTATTATGGTAATATATTTGGTTACTTAATTAATTGATTTGTGTTTCATGTGGATTCTGTTGATTTTAGTTTGATTTGTGGTTTTTGAAATTTGTATTTCATTTTATTGATTAAGAGGTGATGAAAAAAGAAGATTATTGATGGGTGCTCGTGAGTTTCTGATCAAGAGTTTGAATTATGATTATACATAACTGATGTAGAATTTTCTGCCCCTGCTTTACCATGATTTATTTGGTGTTTGTTAGCTACTGATCAAGAATTTGAATTTTCTGCCCCTGTTTACCATGATTTCTCAATTTTTTATTTTTATTATGTTTATTAATTAATATGTCAGTTAACTAATTTTTTTGTTGTTGTTTTCTTTATTTTTAATGTAAAGATAGATAATGAAAGCGAAGTGATATATGTATATCATTTATTATGGAGTACTGAGTTTTGTTTTAGATTTTTAGCTGTTGGATTGTTTTGTATTATTATGATTTCTAGACTGTTTATACCCAATTTTCTGGATTGTTTGGAGTGTTGGTTTCTGAACTGTTTTCAAATATTGTTTTGGATTTATAATTATTTTAAATAGGAACAACATTTGAATTCGATATCTGGACCAATCTTATATAAATTATACATATGAAGCAGTTGAATTGTTGAATCTTTTAACAGTTTATGAATTGTATGAAATAGACTTGTGAAGCAGATTGAATTTATTATTTTAATTTATTTATATGACAATATAAAAATAGTAATAGCACTTTTCTAAAAAAATAAAAATTATATGAACAGCAACCCACTATATAATTTAAAAATATGACAAATGTTTATTTTGGGCCCAATAGGCCCAAAACCGTATGAACCTAATCGAATCGAACCTTATTTTTTCGGTTCGGTTCTGTAACACCCCCTGACCCGACCCATCTGGACTGACCCAGGGAGCGCTATCGAGTTTTCAAATACTTTCTTAATTCTGTTTATAAACTGAAAACCATATAATTTATAATTTAAAAACCTTTTCGAGTGAGCCCATTAAAATTCAGTTTTAAAAATTTCGGCAGAGTTTCCTCTGTTTTTCTGATTTCCCAAAAACCTGTTTTCAAACAACTCTCAATTCAATATAATTCTCAACACTTCAAATATCATTTCATTCAAATGCGCACTCTGCCGTTTAGTGCGACTTTCAAACAGTACTAAAATAAAATAATCCATAATTCATTAATTTCAAACATTTGAGAATCAAATACAGAAATCATAAAACAATTTAATTACAAAACACAAATATAAACCACAATTACAAATCTCTATATATGCATGCAATCTACACATATTATACAACAATCTATTTATATATCTACCTAAATGTAGTGACTCTGCCTCTCTGTCAGCAACTCTCTCTTCAATCTTTGGCTTCCTCAGTATCATTGTTACCTACGCGTGATAAAAACCGACGCGCTAAGCATATAGCTTAGTGGGTGTACACTAAAATAAATTTCAATATCATATAGAACACTAAATTGTAAATTCAGAAATTCAGAAAGATATATAAATAAACAATAAAGCTTTAAGTCAAAATTTCAGAAGTATAAATATATAAAACAAACGTGGTATTTTAATTACTGAAACTATATAGACACAAGGTATTTCAAAAGTTTCTGGATTTCATTCGTAGTAACATTTTTTTGTTTTTCTGATTTTCAGTTCTCAATTGGGGCCTTGATACACATAACAGGGTTTACAGGACTGATTACGGGTTTTACAGTCGGGTTTCCCATCTCATATGAAATGGTATCCCTATATAAACAGTCGGTTTCCCATTTCACGAGGAAATGGTATCCGTGTTTAACAGTCGGTTTTCCATTTTACGAGGAAATGGTATCCGTATAATCAATATCAGAGGCATCATAAATCACGGTGCAGTATTGCCATATATTCACCTAATTGACATGTCAATCTCCTATATCTATGTATCCCTATACATATATCAGGGCCGTTCAAATATCATAACAAATTAGTTATTTGGTTTTAGGAATCAACGAATATCAATTTCAATCAAACTCCATAAATAGGAAAACCAAACAATAGTTGTAAACCAGGTTTTGAAAACATACGCTTTTATTTGAATTTCCATAATAGCAGAATATTGCACAAATAGTTCCAACAATATGCAAAAAAATGAAATACCAGTATATAAACAAATCAATACGAATATATAAAATCCATAACTATATTTCCAGAATTACTAATTCAAAACATTTATCGAAAATAAGTTCAAAAACGTGTGTACACCAACCTGGATACCGTTTTACGACAGTTTTTTTTTATTTCCCTTTTTCCTTTCTTCCTCCTCTTTCCTTTCTTCTTCTCTTTTCTTTCTTCTTTCCCTTCTCTTCTTCTTCTTTTCTTCTTTCTCTTCTTCTTCTCTTCTTCCTCTTCTTTTCTTTTCTTTTTCTTCTTCTCCCGTTTTCTGCTCTCTCTCTTTTCTGTCTGTTTTGATGGCTTCCTCCAGAAGCTAATTTTTTTTTATATCATTTCGGTCATCGCGACCGTCATCGCGACTACCTGGTTGCGGTACTCACTGGAGAAGTTCCACCACTTTCATCGCGAGCACCCATCGTAGTATCATGGTCGCGCTGGTGGTCGCGTTGCTCACTGCTCGAATTTGATCTTTTTCACCGCGAGCAGCTCATTGCGATCTGTGGTCGCGGTGACTGGTCGTGGTGCTCACTGCCAGAAATTTTATTTTTCACCACGAGCAGCTCATCGCGATCTCTGGTCGCGGTGAGAGGTCGCGGTAATCACTGTCCACTTTTTCCTTCACTTTATGCAATCTTTCTGGACCGCTCCATCTGGTCCATCTGGAAACCATAAAAATTACGTTTTACACCCCTCGAATCTCAAAATTTATATATCCACATATTCAAAATTAATAATTCGAAATGAGGGATGTTACAGGTTCGGTTCGAGTTTGCGCTCCTATTCAGTTTTGATTTTAAAAAAATCGTGTAAATTTCGAGTCGGTTCGAGTTTGCCCAAAACCGTGCCGATTCGAACTGTGCCCACCCCTACTTACATCCATTGTTCTTGTATTACTATTGAGCTCGCTATATATGTTTTCTCTCAAATTTCGTAACCTTGTAACAGTGATGATCTCTCTCTTTTATAGTGTGAAGGGATAAAATCATCATATTTTACATGGAATCTAATTGCTGGAAATTAGGGATCAAATCAACTCCCTACAAATTACATTTTAATTAAAATACAATCACTGAGAATGAGGAATTTAATACAAATTAGGACTTTGCCAATTGACCAGATCAAATCCTTATGTTCATGAGATTCTTCTTTATCTGGAAGACGTGCTCCGAGCTGGGCGCATAACGAGCTGGAACTAAGTTGTTGATGCGAGGTGATGTGGTAAGGTTTTGTAGGTCACTGGGGTGTTATAGCTCGAATAAGGCTTCCAGGTTCCTCTATTCACTTCACGTTATTGGGATGAACTTGTCTGTTGTGCTGGGCCTCATTAGCTTTTCCAACCCGTTAGGCCTCCTTGACTTTTTCAAGCCTGTTGGGCCTCGTTGGCTCATCCAAGCCCATTGGGCATCGTTGATAATTTTGGGCCTATTGGGCTTAATGAAATTAGGCACACAACATTTGCTCCTCAACTTCTAGCGAGAAGGTTTCGTGGTGGAAGCTGCTATGAGTTTTTGTAGACTTAGCGAGTTGAGATTTTGAGGAGTGGTTTCTAGCTCGCTATTGGAAAGTCATGGGTCGCCTTTCCAGGTTGTTTGTGCCAAGTTATTAGGACGGTTACTCTTATGGTGAGTGGAAGCTATCGTGTCAACCACCACGTCGTCAAGTGCATTAAATGCGCATGTTACATCAGTTGTCCATTGAGTGTCCAGCCAAGTCCAAGAGAGAATCCTGGCCGCTGATCTTCATCGGATCATCATTGCTTTGATCTAACGGCTGGGGTTTCGTGATATATATAAAATCATTCCCACCATTTTCTTCACGTTCTCTAGTCTTTGAAAATTTCTCTTTTGCAAATTCTCTCTTTTTTTTCAAAAGCAATCCCTAGAAGCTTCGTTTGTAACTCTATTTTGCCATTTGCAGTCACCGAAAGTATTCCAAAACCCTATTCTCGGTGTGAAGAGAGTTCTCCAGCAACCAAAAACCAACTTCGCTCACTGTGAGTCGTGCGTTGCTTATTTATGGTGAGTCTTTCTATCCATTTTCTTCTTTTTTCTGGTTTTCTCGTCTTTTGGTTCTTTTTCTTTGGTTTTTCGGTGTGCCTGAATCTTTTTGGGTGCCTGGAATGTTTCTGTGTCTTTCTTTTCTTTTCTCTTTACTGAGTCAAGAAAAATGGTCACGACCTGGTGACGCTTCTGACTCGAATTTTAGTTCGCTATAGGCGTAAGGCTTTCCTTGTTAATTTGCTAACTTTAGGTTTTTGGTGTATATGTCTAGTTCGAGTAGTCAGAAGCGTCGCGAGCACAAGGTCGGTGGGGATTAAGCCTCTGGCTCAGAGGAGGACGCTCTTCTAGATTTCAACAAGGTCGTAAAGAATTATGAGCGGTTTCGAGCTGAACAAGCTTCGTCTTCTAGTCGAAAAGTCACCAAGACTCCCAAGGTAGAACACCCCTTTACCTGAGCCACTAGGATCGAATTAAGGAGTGCTACTTTTCTTCCATTCATTCTATTCATTTAACTTTAAATCATTAAAAGAAATAAAAACTTTAATATATTTATATTTTGAAAATTGTCAAGTCTATTTTTCCATAAAAAAAAAAGGAGAAATTACGCTGAACCTACCTGAGGTTTGCAATTCTACAGCTAGAAACAACTTTATCAAAAATTGACAGCAAACCCCCATCCAGTTAAGTTTGACCGTTAAAAATTGACAGTTGAACAACTTGAACAGTGAAAAGACGAAAATACCCCTAGAAAAAGACAAGGTCAGGGGTATTTTTGTCTTTTTAGATTTTTTAAATTTAATTTTATTAAATAATAATTAAAAAAATTAAGAAAAAATCTCATCCTTCCATCTTTAAAATAACGGACGGTTAAGATTTATTTAAAAAATTAAAATAATAATAATAATAAAATTAATTTAAAATAAAAAATTAATTATAATTATATAAATTTATTTTTCAGATTGAATCTCAATCGTCCATCAAGATTAGTGGACGGTGGAGATCCAATCTAAAAAATAGATCTAAAAAAAAAAAAAAAATTTTGAAAACGAAAAACCCAGAAACCCATCTCTCTGGGTTCTTCATTTTCAACGAAGAAGAAGAACCCAATCTGGGTTCTTCGGCGAACCACAGAACCCAGATTGGAGGGAATTAGAAAAAAAATTTTTTTTTGAAGAACCCAGAAACTGGGTTCTTCGAAGAACCCTTCTGGGTTCGTCGAACGAACCCAGAAGGGTTCAAATTAGAACAAAAAAAAAGAAATTGAAGAACCCTTCTGGGTTCTTCGAACGAACCCAGAAGGGTTCGAATTAGTAAAAAAAAAAAAATTAAATTTTTTTTTTTGAAGAACCCAGAAAAACCCAGAATTCATTTTCAAAATTTTATTTTATTTTTATCTTTTTGAGATCTATTTTTTAGATTGGATCTCCACCGTCCACTAATCTTGATGGACGATTGAGATTCAATCTGAAAAATAAATTTATATAATTATAATTAATTTTTTTTATTTTTAATTAATTTTATTATTATTATTATTTTAATTTTTTAAATAAATCTTAACCGTCCGTTATTTTAAAGATAGAGGGATGAGATTTTTTCTTAATTTTTTTAATTATTATTTAATAAAATTAAATTTAAAAAATCTAAAAAGACAAAAATACCCCTGACCTTGTCTTTTTCTAGGGGTATTTTCGTCTTTTTACTGTTCAAGTTGGTCAACTGTCAATTTTTAACGGTCAAACTTAACTGGAGGGGGGTTTGCTGTCAATTTTTGATAAAGTTGTTTCTAGCTGTAGAATTGCAAACCTCAGGTAGGTTCAGCGTAATTTCTCCAAAAAAAAAATTGCAAGAGTTTCCCATGAATTTTGGACTTTTCCAACTTATTACAAGAAAATCACAATCTTTTACAAATTCCACATTTCAAAATTTATCCAACCATTATACATGCCCCTTCATTTTTGGCACGACTTTACCTTATCATTTCATCATGAGAATAAATAACAATACAATAACAACAAAGGTACATATTTTTATACAATAGAAACCATTAGTTGATATTTACATGACTTATGCATTCTTTAATAAATACATAAGTATGAGGTAAATAATGACTACCCAAAAACAATGATGGATGTGACTCGGTCTTTTTCTAGCAGATGTCCGCTCTTCAGTCTTTATCTACCCCGTAAGCTCTACCACCTACGCGTGATAAATTCAACACGCTAAGCACATTTGCTTAGTGGGTTTACACTAATTTGAATCCACAATTTGGACTATAAATATCATATAATAAAATTTATAAACGGCAGAGTTTCCAATTAATCAAATATAACTATATAAGGTACTAACATACATTACTCAATTATAACCAAACAAAGTGGTAAGCATGCATTATATCTTTCCATGCATTCTCTATATGCAATCTCACAAATGTCCTTACCCATAATTTCATTATATATATGTGTGTGTGTGTGTGTGTATATATATATATTTCTTTTAATCAATGCCCTTAGTAAACATTAACATGATACCATAGATTGGAATATGGGTTTTTTGGCATCAGACACTCGGTGCTTCCCCGTCATATTGTTTCGTATATATTTTCCAATTATAGGACCGGACACTTAGTGCCTCTCATGGTCCATAAAGTAATAATCATCGCAATGATATTTCCAATGCAGTACTGCAATAATAACCCTATTGCATGTCAATCTCCAATCCCCACCTATCAATGTTCAAGTTTACTAGGGCCATTATAATTTCAATACAACATAGTATATATATATATCTTCACATTTCTATTTATTAACTAAACTCCCATCAAGTATAACCACATCTACACACTTGCCATGCTTATAGTTTTCATATTAAATCAGAGCATTGCATCTCTAATGTCGAAGAGAGTCATTTATCAATTCTTAGCTCAATTTAACATTAAAGAAAACAACATTATTCCACTCTACACATATTCGGCCAAAACGATTTTAATTTCTATTTTTCCCTTCAAATTGTTACACTACTTTATAACTTATTCAACATATAATCCAATAACATTAAATATGGATTAAAGCATTAAAATATCCACATTTACACCATATACCACATTAGGGCAGCTATGTATGTTTTCATAAATCAACAAACTTTCATCATTTAAACACATCAAAACAATCAACAAATATTATTCAAACATAGTTTTCAAAACAATTTACCCAAAAACATAAGATTTCAAAAACTCACATCTACTAATGTCCTACTAGAAAATAGAAGTTTTCAAATTAAGTGTACACCAATCTTCCTAATACTTGATTTCCTTATTTATGGTTTCTCTTGGCTCTACAAAAATGTAAGGTTCATCAATAAAAATAAAACCTAACAATTTTAATGCATAAATACTAGTTCTAGCATGCCTAAAATGTAGTTCTAACATTCACAACTCAATTTCCTACTTGAATTTCCTAGCAGTCCACTCACTTGAAATTCTTCAATTTCCTCTTGATCTAAGACTTGAAAACTTGATGAATATCACCCTAATTGAAGCTTGGAATTCTTATATGGCATAAGAAGGGAAGATGAAGGTGTTTTCTAGTGAAAGAAATGAAGAAAATTGAGAGAGAAATGGAAGAGAGGCTCACGGCAGCAAGAAGAAAAAAGATAGGGCAGTGTAGAATTTGTTTTTGATCTCACTTTTTATATAGTCATGTTTTCATTACCTAATTTCCCCCTCAACAATTTCCTAAATGCCAATTGTCCTTAGTCCACTTAAATGACTTTTAATTGGTTAATTATTCAACTAGAAATCAATTTAGTTCAAACTAATCTCACCTAGTTACAAATCAACCAAATTCATGTCACCATTTTACTTTCATGTTGACTTGCTCTCATTGGATGATTTCTAATAACATGGATCACCAAATTCTTTATCATCCTTTGTCTCTCAAATATATTTTTCCACCAATCAAATCCTCTCATTCATTTCTAAATTTAATTATTCTCTAGAAAATTCTTCCAAAAATATTATTCCCTTAAAACTTCACAAAAATAAATATCACAATATAATAAATATTTCTAACTTTATTCTTCTCCATTATACTACATGCATTACATACATCACTTTTGCATGCTTAATAATAAGTAAAGAATATTTATCATATTTAATAAAAATTAAGGGCGTTACAGTAGAAGTCTCGGAGGCTTCAACTTCTGGTCGCTTGGAGGCTAGGGCGCCTCAAGAGAAGGTTGCTAAGGCTTCAACCTCTGGTCACTAGGAGGTCATACCAACTTAAGGCGGAGTCCTAGGGACAATCGCGGTGGCGCAAGTTGCCGGCGGCTAAGAGAGGAACATAGAAGTAGTGGATGGCGTGGAAGTAGCGACCAAGCCTCATCGAGCTGTTCTTAGGAGGTCGTAGTTAAGAGCCGAGGCTTTCATGTCAATTCCCTCCAAAGTTACTAAGGAGGATCTGAAGTGCTATGTGAGGTCGTTCAACCTCCCCAAGGGGCATAAAGTGCTCATCCCTGCCATGACGGATAGGCCAGCTTGTCCTTCTCCTGGCTATATAGCGATCAACCTGTAGCATTTGCAGGTCGGGCTAAGGTTTCCTTTCCTGGTTTTTCTCATTGACGTCTTGAACCTTCCGAAGCTCACCCCGATGCAGTTTTCTCCCAACTTCTACGCTCAACGGATCTCTTTATACCTCTCGTTTAGGAGGCACGGGGTCCCTCCTCCGAGTGATAATATCATTAGGTTCTGCTACTCACTGTAGTCCTCAAAAATCGCTCGGGGACACGGGGCACTACAACCTGCAAAGACAGAACGCACGTGACCCACAGGACGTCTGGGACACCGGGGTGGTGCCGGCCAAAGTCACTCCGACGGTCAAGTTAGCGAGTGCTAGTAAAAGTGTAATGTTTGTAAATGGATATGAGTAAGGAATACTTCCTGCTATCTTCACAGTTGGGGTTTTTCTGATCAAAGGAGGTGTAAGGTCGGAGGGTGATCGGAGAAGTTCAACAATGGCCGTAGGGTGTGGCTTTTTCTTAGTAATCTCTTGATCTCAGTTTTTCGGCCGTCCCTTCTTATGAGGGATTATCTTCCTCTTTATAGGAGACTGATGCTTCTTCCTTTTGAGGGATCTCATCATTCTCTCTTCTCTGTCTTCCACCAAGAAAGCATCTGGGTGCTTCTTTTGATCGGGTTGCCATCAAGTGTCATTATGACTTTGTAGGACCCGTTTCAAAGTAGATCACAATCTGGTCTCCCTCGGAGCGACGGAGATGCTATGTCGTACGACATGTAGGTTTCTTGTCAATCTGGACCATGATTGGGTGATGTAGCACGGTCGCACTACATAAGGGTACATGTCGTGCGACAAGGTCTTCGAACTGGTATGTCGTCTTACTTACACGAATGCTCCATGTCGTGCGACATAGTCTTCGAACTGGTACGTCGTCGTACTAGACGAGTGCTTCATGTCGTGCGACATGGTCTTCGAACTGATACGTCGTCGTTACTACACGATCGCTCCATGTCGTGCGACTTGGTCTTCGAACTGATACATCGTCGTACTACACGAGCGCTTCATGTCGTGTGACTTGGTCTTCGAGCTGATACGTCGTCGTACTTCATGAGTGTAGTCCCACTTTGGGCTATGGGCTTTGTCTTTGGACCATACCTTGGGCCAGACATATTTTGGCTACTACACTCACTAAAGAAGAACCCCCTCCCAAAGGGCTCGCCTAAGGGGGTCCCTCATGATGGGATAAATTATCTCCTCGTGCAAGCTACTTAATATAGGGAGCTACTGTAATCGGACATTAGGTTGAATGTGGGGAGTTACAAAACGACCAACTTCTTCATTAAGGGTCTTGAAATTAAGCTCATAAAAAATAAGAACTTTGTGATGACGCCTCGTAAGTTTAGCTCGTAGGGTAATAATAAGGTTAGCTTGTGTATCTAGTGCTCGTTTTTAACTTTCCTTTCCTTGTTTGCAGGTGGTACATGCCAAAACCCTGTGATCTTCAAGGATAAGAAAGAAGTTCCTGAAGCTATTAAGGTTTTGATCCCGAAGAAGCTAAAGGAACTCACTAAGTATAAGCGGATCCCTGAGGAGCTTCGATGAGTTTTAAGCTCGCGCTTGATAGCAACGAAGTGCAGCAACTTGACACAGAGCAAGACATCCATGAGGTTGTTGAGCAGCATACCCCAAGCTCGGAGGATAAAGAAACTAAGTCTAACGAGTAGGGTATCTAAGAACTAGCTCTCAAGCGACCTCGTCGTCAACAACAATAACAATTACCACCAAAGAAGAAGAAGAAACAACAGCTACAGCAGCAGCAATAAATGGGAAGGCTGCAAGTAACGAAGTGCCCCCCGAGTAAGAGGGACGTTAATTCCTTCTCTCCTGTTATCCCCATAAAGAAGGCTAAGATGAGAGAGTCTAGCCAGGGAGGCCAGCCCCCACTTTCCAAGGGACCTCCACCATCTCTTCCATTGCCTCCTCCAGCTTTTCCCGCAGCAAGCAAAAGCAAGGGGAATAAGGTCATTCATAAGGCCCAGCCTTACGAGGTGATTCAGGTCGATCTCCATCAGGTCGCTCTGTCTTCTTCGAATTGGACCCTTGGTTTTGTCGTAAGGGAGTTCATTGCGCAGGTTTCGACCTTTTATGACGACTTCCTCACAAAGGGGCTAAGTCGCCGTATAGAAGATGACCAGGGGGAGGAACTTCGCCACATCCCGCTCCGTTATACTCTCATGGCAAGTATCAGTCCGTTAAAATATGACTACCTGGTGAGTCTTTATTTCTTCCCATAATGACATCTTATTATATATATTTTTAGTTTGCTCGTCTCGTGCACAAAGACTTGCTCGAGACTGAGAAGAGCGAGGTGGAGAAGAGAGAGCTTTGTGAAGAGCTCAAGGCCGTGAGAAGGGAGCTCGCTAAGAAAACGAAACTCGAGAAACAGCTGACTGAGAAGGCCAGTTTATGTTAGGCTCTTAGGAAGAAGATGTAGCTGGAGATGAACGCATTCGCCGCAAAGTACAAAGATCAAATCGGCGTGCTGAAGGATGAGGTTGAAAGGGCTAAGATCGATCTATAACACTCCTCTAAACTTATCAAGCAGCAAAAAGGCGACCTTGCAAAAAAGGATGAGGAGCTCGCTCAGAATGATAAAATTTTAGAGGAGCAGAAGGAGGAGATACAGGATGATGCTCAAAGCGACCTCCTCTATAGTATCTGGATCCAATATCCCACCCTCGACCTCCGCTTCCTTGGCTCATCTGTTGGCGCGCTGATAGAGATTTTCCAGGCCATGCAAGCTGTGGCAGAGATAGAAGATGCTGCTCAACAGTTTGCCAATGAGGTCGCTGGGGATCTTTTTGAAGGAGGAAATGGGCACAAGACACAGTGGCAACCTTTGAGCCTGCAAATCCCGCAACTATTGTTAGCGACCAAGTCGCCCTAGGAGGTAAGGATCTTCTAACTGGTCAGGCCTAGCTCTTCAAAGCTTCAATGTCCATATCCTCCCAGCATGCAGACATTCATCTTGGGTCGAGGAATGTATGCTTCTCTTAGCATATAACCTTCATCTTAGGTCTAGGAATGTGTGCTCGCCAAGTATGCAGACTTTCATCTTTGGGCTAAGAATGTGACAAATTCAGCGGCCTACCAATTTTAGTTCTTCAAGCACTTCAACAAACTTTGATCAGAAGTACATTGTGAATAATAGTTCAGAGATGGTTATAGAAGTGAAATTCAGTGTTACAAACTTAAAGATGTTCAAAACATTTACTCATCACATGTAGCCACTTCCTCAATGTACTTCTAGCAAGTTTGTAGTTGTTTTTGATGTAATTTTAGCTCGATTAGAACTTTAATGTAATTTCAGTTTGTTTTGAATTTTAATGTAATTTTAGCTCGTTTAGAACTTCAATGTACTTTTAGTTCGTTTAGAACTTCAATGTAGTTTCAGCTTGTTTTAGAGCTTCAATTAAATGAAATTTTATTTTTGTTATTAAGTGTTGTATTTCCATTTTACTTGCTCGCTTTAAGTAAACATTCAGTGTAAACAACTATACAATTAACTTAAAAACTTATAAAACTTGATAATCATGACCTCACTAGTTGGTAGGTAGACTCCTCTTTGTGAGCGTCGCCACCTCGGGCGTCTTTATGGACCTCGCTAGTCTCAAAGCTTGTGAGCTTTCAATTTCGCAAGTTCTGCCAATTTTGCACAACTCCTTGAGAGGTTTGTCACTTTAAGTATTGACCTCGCTAGTTTGGGAGCTTGTGAGTTCTTAAGTTGGTAAGTTTTGTCAATTTTATACTTAGGTTTTTGTGAGGTATTTCACCTTGAGTGTTTTTATTAACTTCGCTAGTTTGAGAACTCGTCAGCTCTCAGGTTGGCGGGTTCTGCCAATTTTTACAGCTCTAAGTCTGTTACCTCGAGTATTTCTATTGACCCCGCTTGTTTGATAGATCGTGAGCTTTCAGGTTGGTGGGTTCGACCAATTTATATACTCAGATTCTTGCAAGCTCACTAGTTTGAAAGTGTGAGACTTTCTCATTGACAAGCTCGTTTGGTTGACCTCGCTAGTTGGAAGGTGAAGACCTTCTTATTTGTAACTGTGTGTCAACTTGAAAATTTCCATTTCCAATTTTTGCATCATTTGTATGTTGCTTCAATTAATATCCTTATCCCCCTAGCCTCCCAAGTTCGAGAGTAATGACAGTAGTACGCGAAAGCTTATAGAAAAGGATAACTTTATTGCTTTAATATTGAAATAAATACAATTGTTACTGGTAATATTTTCGCAAATGTTCTGCATTCCAAGCTCATGGAACTCGAGCTTTATTGACATTCATGAGGTGGTATGCTCCGTTGCCGGATCTTCATCCACCACATAGTGACCTTCTCAGTTTGGACCCAAGGTCCCTTCTTGAGGGTTACGAGCTCCAGGTAGGAGCAACATTAAAACGAGGTCTTCTTTTTCAAAATGATGTGCCTTGACTTTTCAATTATAGTACATGACCACCCTTTGCTGATATACAGTTACCCTAAGGCGAACAACGTCCCTCCTTTCTTCAATTAGGTCGAGGTTAGCTACGAGTAGGTCTTTATTTTGCTCTGAGTTGAATGTAGCCCTGCTGTGCGTGTTCGCTATAGATTCAGCTGGGATTATAGCCTCAGTCCCATATACCATGGAGAACTAGGTCTCTCATGTGGTGCTCCTTGCAGTATTCCTATAGAACCACAACACTTTTGGGAGCTAGTCTACTCAAGCCCTTTTTTTCCCTTTAAGCTTTGTTTTCAGAGTGGGCTTGATAATTTTGTTCACTATCTCTACTTGCCCGTTTGCCTGTGGGTGATCAATTGTAAAGAATCTCTTGGTTATGGCAAGGTCTTCACAGAACTACTTGAACCTTTGGCTTTCGAACTGTGTGCCGTTGCCTGTGATGATCTTCTGAGGGACCCCAAACCTGCTCATAATATTCTGCCATACAAAGTTTTCAATTTTTGCTGTTGAGATCTTGCTGAGAGCTTCGGCCTCTGCCCACTTCGTAAAGTAATCCACAGTTACCACTATGTGCTTGTAGTTACCGTGGGCTGTAGGTAATGGCCCGATTAGATCCATCCATCATATAGAAAATGGCCAAGGGCTGACCATTGAATGTAAGAGAGTTGGGGGAGCTCGAGGTATATTGGCAAACCTCTGGCACTTGTCACATTTTTTCAACAGGTCGATAGCATTTTCCTTCATGGTGGGCCAATAAAACCCTTGGCGCAGTGCTTTGTGAGCTAGGAAAAGCCCCCTAGCATGGTTGCTACACAATCCTACGTGAATGTCGTTGAGGATTGGAACAATGTCCTCTTCGTTTATAAATGGTAACAACGGGGTAGAGAATCCTCATTTGAATAACATGTCATCGTAGATAACAAACCTCGCTACTAATACCCGTAATCGTCGAGCTTCATTTTTGTCTTCAGGTAGCGTCCCGTTTGTGAGGTATAGGATTCATCTACGAGTCTGGGGAGGTTCTGATTACCATAGCTACCTCCTTGGTCAATATGCTGGGCTCTGGTTGGTGTTCCACTGGCACAACACTAAGCTGATTTGCATCTTTTATGGTCGCTAGGCATGCTAAGGCATTTGTATGCGTGTTTTGGGCTCACGGGATTTGCTGGATGTCATACCATTGAAATTTCTCTAGGAGCTCGCTGACTTTCTGCAGATAAGTCGCCATTTTTGTGCCGTAAGCTTGGAACTCTTTCTTCACCTGATTCACAATGAGCTACGAGTCATTGTAGATTTCTATTACCTGCACCTGTAGCTTTATGGCTAGACGTAGCCCAGCGATGAGAGCTTCATATTCTGCTTCGTTGTTGAATGTAACGAAGTTAAATCGCAGCATACAGTGGATCTTGTACTTCTCTAGGCTAATTAAAAGAACATCAGCTCTAGCTATCCCTTATATGATGATCCATCGATGTATAACTCCCACAGAGGAAATTCCGGCTCTTTCTGTTCATCCTTGAGTGAGAAGGTATGAAGGGAAGTTTTCTGTTGAGGCTTTTCTCGTTGAGTCTCCTCCTTTAAGCTCAAGAATTCTGCCACAAAGTCTGTCAAGGCCTGGCCTTTGATAGCTGCTCGTGGTTTGTACTCCATATTATAATGCGCTAGCTCGATTGCCCACTTCAACAGTCTCTTTAAAGTGTCAGGCTTCTGCAAAACCTGTCTTAAAGGGTATTAGTTAGTACCTTAATGTTGTGGGCTTGGAAGTAAGGTCGCAGCTTCCTTGATCCCACAACTATGCAATAAGCGAGCTTCTCCATCTGTGGGTATCTGCTCTCTGCATCTTGTAGCCTTTTGCTCACTTATTAGATTGGTAGTTCGACTTTATTCTCCTCCCGCACTAAGACCTCACTTTAGCATGCTGAGTCACTGCTAAATAGATATTGAGCTTCTCTCTATCCTGCGATTTTGATAGCAAGGAAGCTCACCCCATGTATTCTTTCAGCTGCTGGAAGGCATGCTCGCATTCCTCTGTCCACTCGAACTTCTTGTTTCCTTGCAACACGTTGAAGAAGAGTACGCATTTATCTGTTGATTTCGAGATAAAGCGACTTAGTGATGCGACCTGTCCATTGAGGCTTTGCACGTGCTTTAGCTTGGTAGGTGACCGCATATCGCGTAGAGCCTTGATCTTTTTAGGATTTGCCTCTATCCCTTGCTAGTTCACCATGAAACCTAGGAATTTCCCAGAAGATACACCAAAAGCACATTTCAAAGGATTAAGTTTTATCTGATAGTGTTTGAGTACCTGAAACATTTCTTATAAGTATGCAACATGGTCAGTTTCTTTGGTTGATTTCACGAGTATGTCGTCCATGTACACCTCCATGGTTTTGCCTATCTAATTGGCAAACATCATGTTGATCAGCCGTTGGTAGGTCGCCTATGCATTCTTCAATCCAAAAGGCATTACCTTGTAGCAGCAGAGCCCTCTATCGGTGATAAACGAGGTGTGCTCTTCATCAGCTGGAAACATAGGGATTTGATTGTACTCAGAGTACGCGTCCATGAAGCTGAGTAACTAGTGGCCAACAGTTGAATCTACGAGCTGATCGATTCTTGGTAGGGGGAAGTTGTCCTTTGAGTAAGCTTTGTTGATGTTGGTAAAATTTACATACGTGCTCCATTTGTTATTTTCCTTTTTCACCAGCACTGGGTTGGCAAGCTAGTTCGAGTAGTGGGACTCTTTGATGAATCCATTAGCCAGGAGCTTATCAACCCCTTCCTTCAAGGCCATATACCTCTTTACATTCATGGCTCTTCTTTTCTGCCTAACGGGCTTGAAAGTTAGGTCTACATGGAGCCTGTGTGCCATCACTTCAGGGTTGATCCCCACCATATTGTTGTGCGTCCAGGCAAAGACGTCGACATTCTTCATCAGAAATATGAGCAACACATCTCTAATTGTTGGATCTATGTTTGCTCCCAGCTTCAGAGTTCTCTCTAGTTTCAATTCATTTATTTGAACCTCCTTTAGCTCTTCAACGGGCCTAATAGCTTCATTCTCGTCGATTGCCCGTAGGTCAATGTTGTCTTCGAGTTTTGGGATCGGCTGGTCACAGAAAGCTCCAGCTAGGGCATTCATTCTCTGCTCGCTGGCTTTGGCCTTGGCTATTTTTTCTCGCGTTCCAATCCTGACCGTCTTCTCGTAACACAACCTGGCTACCTTCTGCTCTCCGTAAACACTCCCTACACTCGTTGGAGTTGGGAACTTTAAGGTTAGATGCTTGATGGAAGTGATTACCTCTAAGTCGTTGAGAGCAAGCCTTCCCAGAACAGCGTTGTACGCGATTGGGCAATCAATGATCAAGAAGTCAGCCATAGTGGTTGTTTAACAATCTGGTTCTTCTGGGTCGCACAACATAATCTCTCAAGCGACCTCTTTTGATCAGATCCTCGATTGCATCTTTTAGCTCAAAAGCAATCTGCTGTATTATGGTCCGCCTCATTTTGGTACGCGCATAATTTGTTGGGATTTCTAACCCACATGGGTGTACTCAGGAGAGGCGGCCTTCCAAATTCTTCCATATTTCTTTCCGTAGTAAAGATTATGTCCTGGGAATCAGATAGTTGTGCATAAGTCTGGTAATGACCTTTATTCCTTCTCACGCCCTCGTCATTCCTAGCCTTTTTGGCTATCTGGTTTGCTGGAGCTTCATCTTTCTGTGAGCCCCCATTCCTATTATGGCCGTTGTTACCATTATTTCCCCCGTTATTCTTCTGCTTATTTTTATCTTGCAGGTTCCCACCTTATCTTGCGGATGTCGGTGTCAAAAACTTGATGCGACTTTTTGTACCCGCAAGTATACGGGGTCGGCACAAGTAATAAAATGATGAGTAAATTATCGTCTCCACGGGGATATTTAGGCGTTGAGTACTAAAATTAACCAAGCCTATTTCTATTTGGATAATCGAAAGATATTAAAGGATAAAAATATAAAGACATGAAAATAAGCAAGCAACCAATATGAGAGATTAGTTAGGGTATTTGAATTCACCTAATCCATCCGATTGAATTTCATGAAAGCACATTGTTGAGGTTTAACTATGCATGAAGATGACCGTGTTTATCTAATTTATCCAAAGTCCCCTCTCGAGGTAAATCAGACCTATTCCGCACACACTAATATCCTATCTCTCGATGGTATATCCAAGTGCATGAGAATGCATTAGTCACAATAAACACCGTATGTGATCACACAAGCAAATTAGTATATCTCTATCTAATTCTACTTGAGGTGGACATTATATCGAGCACGTGGTGGGCGTCTCCTCTCAGTACATAACACACCACCAATTTATCATCTAAATGTAGGCCTTCACATTCAAAGCATTAAGTACAATAAAACCATTCAACAACACAATAATCAACCGCAACAAATTAAACAATCAATTCATTCAATCATCATAGAATAGGATCCATCAAAACCCCAACTCACAAATTTAGCTCATAATCATGGTTTTCAATAATTAAACTAAATTAAATTAACTAAAACAATTAATATAAAAGCGAGACGGATTCAATGGAGGATAATGCGAGGTGGTCACACGGTTCCAATCACGGAAATGGAAAATATATATATATATATATAAACAATATAATACAAATCCGTTTACGGTTCCGAAAATCACCTAACAATAGTTCTAACAACTCAAAATCATTAATGAACAATCAAGGAAGATAATGAGATGAAATACAACCCATTGAAGCTCTCAAGACTCGAAGTTCCGCTTTGGTCCGGCTTGAACTTCTCCGCTTTCGATCTTCGTCTTCTTCGATGAACACCCACGATCTAGAGATGTTGTGATGATTTTGTGATGTTTGGGATGTGTTTGGGAGGAGCAAGGAGGGTTGAAATCACCCTTAGAGCAGCTTGGAGGCTGCCTGGACTGCTGCCACGAGCTCTCTCTTCCCTGCCAAGTTTCTGCACTTTTCATTTTATAGCAGCCCGTTAGGGCTGCGTTTTTTTTTTTCACACCGCGACCTGTGGTCGCGGTGGCTTGGTCGCGGCCTTCACTGGTCTGCTGGAAGAGCTGGGACGCTAGCAGCACCCGAGGAAGGACTGGTCGCGCTGCCTCCTCGCCACGCTCGCTGCTGCCATCTTCTTTCTGCACCGCGAGCTTCCCACGCGAGCACAGGTCACGCTCAGTCATCGCGCAGCTCACTGGACGACTCTTCTTCTGCACCGCGAGATGCGCCGCGAGGAGAGGCTGGTAGCGGTCGAGCTCGCCGTGCTCACTGGTTGGCACGGGCGTCGTCATCGCGAGGAGAGGCGAGAGTCGCGCGAGGGAGGGCTGTGCATGGCGCTGTCTCATTTTTTTTTTTGTTTTATTTCTTTGGCCAAAACGACGTCGTTTTGGACCAAAGCATTGGTCCAAAACGGCGCCGTTCCACTTAAGTCCCCTTCCTTAGGTACAAAACGCACCGTTTCACTTAAGTTTGGTGGAATTTTCTGAATTTACGATTTTGCCCCAGAACTTTGATATGCTTTCATCGATGCCCTACCCAAAAGTTACTGAAATTACACATTTTCCCCAAAAATATATAAAATCATCATTTAGGTCCCTAAACCTGCACACTCAAGGAAAACACATCAAAACCACCAAAAATACTTAAGAATACAATTAAAAGATACGGTTTAGGGGTCGTAAATATATGAAAATAAATGACCGATCAGTGGGTGATAGACCACTTGTAGAACTCTCTTAGGGTTCTAATGAGCTTGCTGTATATGCTCTTGTAGAGCTCACCGTCTTTTCGTAGCCCGACATTGATTGTCCACACAGCTCACATCTATCTGTAAACGATCTATATAATCCTTCAAGGGCTTGTCTGATTTTTGAAAAATGGTTGCCAAGTGGCAGGAAGGAACGAGCTGCTTCCTCAAGGCCTGGTACTAGTTCATGATGGTTCCAGCTTGTTACATTTCTAGCTGGGAGCCCTCTCAACCATTTTCTTGGGATTTAGCCAAGGGTTGTTGGGAAGTATCTGCATTAACCCTACTGTTCATTTTGAGTAGACTTATCTGCACATTGTAAGCATCCAGGTGGTCGAAGGGATCACTGGTCACCTGGTAAAGGAGGATACTAGGCATTTTAAAGTGATATGGTAATGGCTCGTTCTCTATCTCCCAACGGAATGGGCTCCACTTTATGTACCTATCAGTAGGTTATGTTCTCCCACCTCATTGCTTTAATTGCTCCAGCCTTCGGTCAATGGCCATTAAGTGATGCAATCAAACACCCAATATAGTTGCACTTCTTTAGGTCAATTAACACTTTCGTGTCTCAATCAACTTAGCTATTATTGCTAGACTATCACTAAACTCATTCATACCCTAATGATTTCTCATAGAGATAATAATTTCCATATTAATAATAAACCAAAATTCATGCAGACACTTTCGTAATGCAAACAATAAGATTTATGTACTAATAGATTAAATCCTCTAGCAACAAATCTCGAAATATATATATATATATATATATATATATATATAAATGTTCAGTCAATTACACCATTAAATCTCAATCATGGTCCATTGACCACATAACTAGGAAATTAGTTCAACATAATAATCAATACTACAACAAGAAGAGAGAAAAGATTGATGAAACCCATTGTGATGCCACCCAAGAACAAGCAAGTGTTGAAGGAGATGAGCTCTGGACCCCTTCAAAGTAATTTTCGTGCTGCTGGAAATTGATCTCCCTTTTAGGTTTTTTAGACTCTTCTATTTATAGGCGCTGACTTTAGGTCAGTATTTCTGCCATCGCGATCGAGCTATCGCGACCAACGCTCGCGATGGCTCGGTCGCGATACTCTCTGGATGAATTGTCACTATCGCCGCGACCCACTCTTAGCGACCAACACTCGCGATGGCTCGGTCGCAATACTCTCTAGAGGGATTGGCCACTCTCGCCGCGATCCATTCTTCGCGATCAAAGCTCGCGATGGCTCGGTCGCCATACTCTCTGGAGGAATTGGCCACTCTCGCCGCGATCCATTCTTTGCGATCAAAGCTCACGATGGCTCGGTCGCCATACTCTCTGGAGGAATTGGCCACTCTCGCCGCGAGCAAATCTTCGCAACCAACGCTCGCGATGGCTCGGTCGCGATGGTAGCGAAGATTTATGTAGTGAAGCCTCCTGATCCAGAATTGCACGGTTTCAGCCCGAAACTTCCATCTTTCGTACAACACCATTATAAACACCTAAAATCTGTGCAAGCTCAACAAACACATCAAAACCGCAAAATTCACTTGAAAATAAGCATGAAAGACACGGATAAAGGGCTCAAAAAGAGTAACAAATATGAATCGATCAAATACCCCCAAACCTATCTTTTGCTTGTCTTCAAGCAAATTGGCACACAAGAAGAAAATAAATAAAATAAAAACACAACTAACAGAAGGCTAGTCAATATCCATCGTCGTAGACGAACTATACCCACAAACGCAATACCAGAGCCACATACACACCCACATGTCAATCCAGACAAAGGCATAATTGTGAAAGCACATAAAATGACACTAAGTTAGACTAACCGATTTCCAACCAAATCGGTGCATCAAATATTTCATTAAGACACTGATAATCAAAACATTAAAAACCGCAATCCTTTCATATTTCGTGAGCCTTGGATGTAATTCGCTTCGACTCTAAGCTAACCAGTTTTCCCTCAGTACGCTCAGAACCTAAGTTTTCACACTCTCAATTACATACGACTGGAATTAATGAGCAAAAGAATACAAAAAGAAGTCGTATATATAATAATCAGAAAGAAAACAACATTTGTAATCAAAGGATCTCATGAACGATATTAAACATTACGAACGTAAGCATCACTACATATAGTATCAAACAACAATATTGAGTGTTATTAGGAGATCAAAAAGCATTTTAGGTTGTAATGTGCTTAAAGGCTTGGCTACACAAAGAGCGGAAAACAGAATTCAATCAACTTGGAAATAGATAGAGAAACCTCATCCTTGTTTACATAGGGATTCAATCGACTCTCAATATTTTTTTTTTTTCATCTTTGTCTTTTTGACAAAGGGCTAAAGTGTTTGGCTGAAAAAAGGTTATGGAGCACATCAATCATGGGTGGGAAAACATTAAACTTTTTAGGACTTTCAACACAATGCCTTAAATCACCTTTCCAAATTTCACTCAAATCATCATTCCACAACATGCATGATTCTTATAATGGCAGTTCATTAACATCCAATGCAAACCTATAGAGATCAATCTAATTTCAATAACCACGAGTGCGTATATAAGAATAGAAATGACAACTCTCAGAAAAATATGATATGGATCGATTTTCACCAATGGAAGCTCTACTATTAATCTAAGCTCACTAGTTGAAAGGCTTACATGTTAAAATGGCAAGATGTCAGAACTCACATGACTTTAATGTACAAAACTCAGATTGGAAACATACTAGATAAAACTCTGTGGAATCCATGTTCAACACAGTGCACAATTATTTAGATATCCATACGAAATGTAAATATAGCTCAAGACATCCTAAAACAACTCTAAAACAGAAAACAAAAAAAATAGGAACACAAATGCACCCCCAAACCTAATTGAAACATTGTCCTCAATGGTTAACAGCATAGGACAAGGAAACAGTAGGAAAAACAGTGCATATATGGAGGTTAAAACCAAAGGAGACTGACATTAAAATTATCCATGTGCAAAGCAAAGAAAGAGTTCAAAACAGAATATAAAAAGAAAAACCAAAAACAAAGTTCATAAAAACAGTCACATGGAAAAATAATGGAGAATCATACTGTCGGTGGTGGCGGGGGTGGCTGTGGCTACTGTCTCGAGGACTCGGACTCTGAACGCACCCTCTTGCGCTGGTATTTCTGCACTATAAAACCCTTCTTGTTCAAATCTGAGGTGAGTGTCTCGAGGCCACTACTAATGTCGACGATGACTGCATCCTGTCGATCTATACGCTGATCAAAGTGCAGCTGCATATCGGTCAACCGACTCTGAATATGCTGTAAGGCCCCCATAACCTAGCCCCACTGAGAGCTCTCCCCCACTCCCTCTGATCGTGCTCGGGAACTACCTGCTCCGGTCCGTCTATTAGCCCTAGTGGCTAATCCTGGTGAATCCTGGAGATCGTCCTCACTATCGTTAAAGTCAACAATAGCTACAAGCACATCATCCATAACCTCATCCTCTGCCACAGGCTGGGGTTCCGGTACTCCAAGTAGTGGCAGGCCTCTCCGTCTTGCCAGATCATTATAAGTCGTCGTGTTCATGTTTGGGAGTGGGACGTGGAGGTGTTGACGCTCTGCCTCAGCATAAACATCGAGGCCATGTGAAGCGCAAATATGAGTAATCAAGCATGGAAACGGCAATACACCCCGCAAGCGTCGGCCCGCATGGAGTATCTCATCTCGAATCAGGACCCCTATGTCTAAAGCTAGACCAGACCGGATACAGTGAATCAACCGAGCGGTCTCCATGATCAGTGTCGTGCGATGCTTGGTTGGCCTCAGGGAAAAATCAGAGAAAACCTGCCAAAATGCTGCATCAATGTGCAGCTGCCGATGCCTGATAAAACCATCGCCTTCGTGCCACACCCCCTCTCCTGACATCCTTAAACTGGCGGCCAACTCTGAGTTGTGATCCCAAAATAATGGTAGCTCTGGATAACATAGGCGGAGATGTGGCTGCGGGACTGTGCCGAAATGCTGATTAATAATCTCTGGGGTGATCCGAATCTGAACCCCCCTAACTGGCACTACACCATGATCATGAAAATGAGGTGGGTACATGGCCGCATAAAACTCGCGGATCACATTCTCATTCACCCGATTCGGTAGTCTCACAAAGTTGCCCCACCCCTGCTGATCAACATGGTTGGCGATGAAGGTGGTGGATAAATCTTCCACATTAATGCCCCGCTCCAGGAGAAGCTGCCGCCCTGCCTGGGCCTTCAACCGGGCTGAAAATTCTGGGTTCTGATCACCCACATTCCGCGGTTTTGGTGGTTCGGGAACCTTCTTTTTACTTTTGGGACCATCCTATTTCTGTTTACCCTTCCCTTTGGAAGACGACGAAGCAAAGCGGTGAGGGTACTCTTCATTGAAACCTTTGAGTCTTGTCATACCCACCAATTCACAAAATCCTTTGAAAAACAATTCACCAAAAACAAATGCACAAAACCAACACAAACACAAGCACTACACTAGCATGCTAACTTCAATAATCACTTCTCAACTTCGCAAAACACCATCACCGAATATAATTAACACTCCACAACCCACAAACACTCCTAGGCATTATATCACTCCCAAATCCAACCATTGAAGTCCATATTGCTTTAACAAAAACTAAACTAGGGAAGAGTGGAAAGCAATTACCTTGCAATGAGTCTCAAAAACCCGAGTTGTAGATGAAGAAGTTGAAGAGAGTTAGGTAATTTGCAATCGCGAGAGCTACAGGTACAATTGGTGGGCTATCGCGCAAGCTAGGGATTTAATCCCAATTTGTCATCACGATCTCTATACCGCGACCAACGGTCGCAATGGTTGATCCCGAGACCTCCTCCTGGGTTGAAACGCTGCCGTTTGATTAAGTAAGACTGCATCGTGAAGCGCTATGACGAACAGTGATCACGAGGCCTTGCTCGCGATGCATGTTGTTTGTGGCTGGCAGTGAGTATCGCGATTGATTATCGCGACCAACGGTCGCGAAGCGTGATCGCCATACTCACTGGAAGAGTTTACAAAATTTTTATTGTGGTGGCAGTAAGTATCGCGATTGCTCATCGCGACCAAAGGTCGCGAAGAGTGATCGCGATGCTCACTGGGAAGGTTTTAAAAATTTTTATTTTATTTTATTTTACTGCCGCTTTGCCCTGGTGCACCACAAAAACACAAAAATACATCAAACTACCTGACCTCAAATAAAAAAATTTACACAAAAGCAATCTAAAGACCAAACAACCTGAAATCCAAAACTAGAAACAATCAAACTTACGATAAATAAAACTTACATGGGTGGGTTACCTCCCACCAAGTGCACGATTTAACGTCTAGGCAAGATGGTGCGTTCCCTTAAGGGACATCGACTGGCTCAATGAAATGGACAACGGTTCTAGGAGGAATCTCACCACAGTATTGCTTCAAATGTTGTCCATTAACTTTGAATGAGGTTCCAGTCTTCTCATCTTCCACTTCCATAGCTCTATATGGAAAAATTTCTTTTATTCGAAACGGTCCGAACCATCTGGATTTAAGCTTGCCAGGAAACAATCGGAGACGGGAATTGAACAAGAGCACTCTCATACCGATCTCAAACACTCTAAGGTGAATCCTCCGGTCATGGTAAGCTTTCGTTCGCTCCTTGTATAGCTTTACGTTCTCATACGCATGCAGCCTCAATTCTTCTAACTCAGTTAGTTGTAGTTTCCGCTCCTCACCCGCTTTATCCGTATCAAAATTGAACTTCTTAATAGCCCAATACGCTCGATGTTCCAACTCAACTGGCAGGTGACACGCTTTACCAAAGACCAGCCTGTAAGAACTCATTCCAATTGGTGTTTTGAATGCAGTTCGGTAAGCCCATAAAGCATCATTCAACTTGCTGGCCCAGTCCTTGCGTGTTGAATTCACCATCTTCTCAAGTATGTGTTTGATTTGACGATTACTTACCTCAACTTGACCTGATGTCTGCGGATGATATGGAGTTGCCACCCTGTGAGAGATGTTGTATTTTTTTAGTAATGCCGCAAAGGATCTATTGCAGAAATGACTCCCCCCCATCACTAATAATAGCTCTAGGAGTGCCAAACCTAGCAAAGATCATCTCCCTCAGAAAACTGACAACCGTGGCGCTATCATTTGTCCGTGTTGCCAATGCCTCCACCCATTTAGAGACATAATTAACCGCTACCAAGATGTAGTTGTACCCAAATGAGGTAGGGAAAGGTCCCATGAAGTCTATCCCCCATACATCAAACAATTCCACTACCAAGTTGCTGGTAAGTGGCATCTCATCCTTTTTGCCAATTCTGCCCAGACGTTGACACCTATCACATGTTAAACAATAACTGTAGGCATCTTTGAACAACGTGGGCCAATAAAATCCAGACTGCAGAATTTTCAGAGCTGTCTTCTTAGCTCCAAAATGCCCTCCACAGTGCCCATCGTGACAGAATTGTAGCACACTTGTCTGCTCAGACTCTGGAACACATCGCCGCACAATCTGATCGGCTCCAAGTCTGAAAAGGTATGGATCATCCCAATAGTAATACCGGGCAGATGCATATAGACGCTTATTTTGCTGTGATGATATATCTGCAGGCAAAATACGGTCAGATATATAATTAACGAGATCGGCATACCACGGTTCCTCAGTGTGCCCTTCGTATAGCTGCTCGTCTGGAAAACTCTCTTGTATTGGTATAGCAGCATCTCTTGCTTGGTTGTCATCATAGTCCAGAAGTCGAGACAAATGGTCTGCAACCACATTCTCGCTTCCCTTCTTGTCCCTGATTTCTATATTAAACTCTTGCAACAAAAGGATCCACCGGATTAATCTCGGTTTCGCTTCCTTCTTTGTCAGTAAATACTTTAATGCACTATGATCAGAGTATATGATGACTTCAGACCCAATGAGATATGATCTAAATTTTTCTAATGCATGCACAACCGCTAATAACTCTTTTTCAGTAGTGGAATAATTCATTTGGGCGGCATTCAAAGTGCGACTAGTGTAGTAAATGACATGTGGAAGTTTGTCAACACGCTGTCCTAGAACAGCCCCTACCGCATAATCTGATGCATCACATATGATCTCAAAAGGTAAAGACCAATCAGGGGCCATGAGAATGGGGGCAGTAGTTAGTTTGGCTTTCAATGTATTAAAAGCAACTAAACATGACCGATCAAAATTGAAAACAACATCCTTGGACAACAAATCACACATGGGTTTGCTAATTTTTGAAAAATCTTTAATAAATCGCCTGTAAAACTCTGCGTGCCCAAGGAAGCTCCTAATTCCCTTCACCGAAGTAGGTGGGGGAAGTTTCTCAATCACTTCGGTCTTTGTTTTATCTACCTTTATACCCCTATTAGAGATAACATGTCCTAAAACAATGCCCTGCTTAACCATGAAATGGCTTTTCTCCCAACTCAATGTCAAATTAGTCTCTACACATCGCTCTAACACAAATGATAAATGCACTAAACATGAGTCAAAAGAATTACCAAAAACAGAGAAATCATCCATAAATACCTCTATGTACCTCTCTATCATGTCGGAGAAGATGGACATCATGCACCGTTGGAATATGGCAGGTGCATTGCATAGTCCGAATGGCATCCAACGGTAAGCGTATGTCCCAAATGGACAAGTAAATGTGGTCTTCTCTTGATCTTCTGGGGCAGGGACGTAGCCAGGATTTGAAGTCAGGGTGGGCTAATATAAATTTAATTGGAGACACTTGAGACAAATACATACTAGTTTCATATTAAGGTAATCAACTGTAACAATGTAATATATAGTGAGCCATATTCCTTAAAATGTATTATGTAGACACAATATGTAAATTAAAAAAAAAAATAAAAAAAGTATCAAATAAATATATAATGCAAATACAATAAAAAACTACTTAAGTCGTATCTTACGGTTTTTTAAAATGTCAAACTTATCAATTACAAAATCTGAATCAATAGTCTCAGCAATCTCTCTTTCAATATAAATAACCATAGAGTTTGCAAAAAACTCTTGCTCCATTTTATTGCGAATTGATGTCTTAATAAGTTTCATTGCTGAAAATGCTCGTTCTGTTGTTGCTGTGGAGACAGGAAGAGTCAGCACCAAGCGAATCAATCTATCAATCAAGAAATAATGTTGTGACCTTTTACTTTGAACTAACAAACGACATAATTCAGAAAGAGAAGCAATATTTTGAAATTGTGGCTGACAAATTACATCTAATTTATAATGTCCCAATTGTCTCTTCAAAGCATTTATGTCATCTCCAGTGAAATCCCGAGGATAGAATTTCTCAGCAAGAGTACAAATAACATCTATACTGAATGATTTGAAACCATCAATAGGATTCAAAGCCTCGCTTAGAGTAAGAAGTTCCACTGTTTTCTCTGTAAATCTGTTGTTCAACTCCATCAAATGAAAATCAATTACAGCATTAAATATATTAAAATGATAATAATGCTCCACTGTAATATTATTCCTCTGTTGACAAGAGCGCCTTGTACCTTCCATGTAACGTTCACCCATATTAGGTATATCAATGTCATGTCTTTTACAAAATGATACCACACTTTCAAAAAAATCATCCCATTCATCCTCTCGGAGCTGTTGAAGAAGTAATTTTGTAGTTGAGACCAAATTCAATGCATTTAAGATATCTTGAGATTTCATTTGCAGTACACGATAAAGTACATCAGAGATTCCTAAAACTCTATGCAATAGCAACAAGATAAACACAAAGTCAAAGTTTCTCATATCTTTATATGCACCTTACGCCTCCCCACGTATATTACCATTCAACCCCATATCTGAAAGTTTTTCAAGAAGGGTACAAGTTGAGCCAAACATGTCAATCAACCTACTAACAGAAGTAAAATGTGAACTCCAACGAGTAGGTCCAGCTCGCTGTAAAGAACGAATTTGATTAGCCCCTGTACCACTCTCAAGTTCTGCTGAAGCTATCATATCTATAATTTCATCTTCTCGAATTAATTTTAATTCAAAATGACGCTTAGCAGAAGCACCAACAAAGTTAACAACGGAACTTAACTTAGAGAAAAAAAGCCATACCTCACGCACTTCTTTAGATACTGCAACTAAAGCTAACTGTAGTCAGTGAGCAAAACAATTAATATAGTAGGCATATGGACAATCTTTAAGGAACAAAGCTTGTAATCCATTCCACTGACCCCGCATGTTGCTAGCACCATCATAACCTTGACCTCTTAAATTTTCAGTTAAGATATTATATCGATCAAGTACAATACATATCTCTCTTTTTAAAGTTGAGGCATTTGTGTCACCCACACCCACAATTTCAAAAAACCGTTCCCGAACAAACCCATCGACATCGACATACCTTAAGATAATAGCCATTTGTTCCTTATCGAAGAACACTTCTGGGTTCTTCGTTCGAACCCAGATGGGTTCGATCGAAGAATCCTCTCTGGGTTCTTCGATCGAACCCATCTGGGTTCTTCGAAGAACCCAGATTGGGTTCTTCGAAGATCCCAAAAAAAATTTTTTTTTTTTTTTTTTTTGGGTGGAGTTCCAATCTCTAAATTGGATCTCCACCGTCCATCAGATTTGATGGATGGTGGAGATCCAGACTTTAATTTTTTATTTTTTAAAAAAAAATAAAAAAATTTATAATAAATTTTTTTATTTAATAAAAAGAAAATATTGTTTGAGGGGTAGTTTGGTCATTTTAAGGGTAACAATTGGTCAACCGTTAAATCTAACGGAAGTCAACTAACGGTAGGGGGTGTCATTGTCAATAAACGATAAAGTTGATTCTATCTGTAATTGGCTAAACCTCAGGCGTTGTGGGTGCAATTAGCTCTTAAAAACAACAATAAACAATTAATTAGTATAAAAAAAATTCTGTCATAAAATTATATTAATGTACAACACAATAGTAAAAATAAATAAACAAACAACAACTACAATCAAACAATAATAAATAAATTACTAAATAAAATGAAGTATATAGAAAATAAATAAATAATGAAATATATAAATAATTAAAATAAAAGAACTAATAAATAATAAAAAAATACTTACAAATGGAGATAAAAGAATGGTGGTCCTAAGAACACAAGTGAACAAAGGAAGTGAAAGTGATTTGTGAGTTGTGAGGAGAAGAGAAAACAAAAAAAGCTGCTACCGGTTACTGTAGCGTCTGATGAGGAAGAGAGGATGTGATTTTAGATTTGTGATATAAGAAGTAATTAGGTTAAATTGGTTAGGATAAATTTAAGGTTAAAATACTATTGGGCCTTCTTATTTTTTTAAGTTTTGGACTTTTTACTTGTTTTTTCCTTTCAATTTTATCAGGCCCAAATGGTGTGTGTATATATATATATATGTTTTTTTTTTTAAACAGCCCAAATTACATTTATTTATCATTTTTTTTTCATTTTAACAGGGTGGGCTTAGCCTTTACATGGGCTACGTCCCTGTTCTGGGGCCATAGGTATTTGATTGTATCCCGAGAAATCATCTAGTAAACAATAATAAGCATGACCTGCAAGTCGCTCAAGCATCTGATGAATGAAAGGTAAAGGAAAGTGATCCTTCCTTGTTGCTTTGTTGAGCTTCTTGTAGTCTATGCAGACTCGCCACCCAGTGGTCATTCTAGTTGGTATCAATTCATTTTTATCGTTCTCGACCACCGTGATACCTGATTTCTTCGGAACCAAGTGAATCGAACTTACCCATTTGCTGTTAGAGATTGGGTATATGATACCAACATTTAGCAACGTTAGTATCTCCTCTCTCACCACCTCTTTCAAGTTGGGGTTGAGTCTCCTCTGGGAGTCTCTGAATGATTTGGCATCATCTTCCAGAAGGATTTTGTGCATGCAGACTGTAGGGCTGATTCCCTTAATATCTGCTATTGACCATCCAATAGCTGCTTTATATTTCTTGAGCACATCTGTCAGTCTGCTCTCTTCAAAGTCATTCAGGTCTGAGGCAATGATGACTGGAAGAGTCTCCTTCTCGCCCAAAAAGGTGTATTTGAGATTGGATGGTAGTTGTTTTAGCTCCAATTTGGGTGGATTGATAGTTGAAGGCAGTACAGCAGTTTCCCATTTCTCAGTATGGTCTATGCCCAAATCTGCTTCAAGTTCTGTTTCATCTGCTTCCCCCCAATTTTCCTCTGCTTCCAACTCTCTCTCTAATTCCATAAGCTCATTTAGCTCCTCTTGAGTGAATTCCTCATCGACCATTGAATCTATAATATCAATTTGAAAACAATCTATAATATCAATTTGAAAACAATCATGAGAACCCACAGGATAAGGTAAAGAATCAAATACCTTGAATTCGACTGTCTCATCAAGAACTGTCATAGACAGTTTTCCATTTTGCACGTCGATAATTGTTTTGACAGTCGCCATGAACGGTCTCCCCAAGAGAATTGGAAGGTCCTTCTCTGTTGCCCTTTCATCATCCATGTCGAGGACAACGAAGTCAGCAGGAATAATCAGTTTATCGACCTGAATGAGTATATCTTCAATAATCCCCCGCGGATGTCGTGTAGAACGATCCGCCAGTAGTAATGACATAGATGTGGGTTTCAAATCATGCAAACCCAACTGCGTGTAGACTGAATATGGCATCAAATTGATACTAGCCCCAAGATCTAGCATTGCCCTCTCTTTCTTGGTATTTCCCACCGTGATGTCTATGTTGAAACTCCCAGGATCTTTCAATTTGGGTGGAAGTTTCTGCTGCAGAACTGCACTCACGGTTTCTGAAATCATGACCCGCTCGTTGTGCCCATACTACCTTTTCCGTGTATTAAGCTCCTTAAAAAACTTAGCGTATGCTGACATTTTCTGAATCATTTCCAGCAATGGCAAGTTGACGTTGACCTTTGAGAGAATGTCATAGATGTCTTTAAATGCCAAATCATTCTTGCTCTTCTGGAGGCGACCCGGAAATGGAACACGAGGGACAAAAGGATCTGCAATTTTTGGAAGAAGAGATTCCTTTACAGGGGGAATGGCTTCCTTCTCTTTTGTCACAGGAGAATCTGGAATTGCACCTACACCTGCATCATTAACAAATTCATTAGATAGTTCAACCCCAACTTTATTATTAACTTCCTTACCACAGCGTAAGACTGTCACTGCCTTTGATTGCTCTGGTTGACTTGGGAACTTCCCTGGTACTTGTTGTTGCAGGGCTTCAGCGAGTTGTCCAACTTGTACCTCAATCTTCCTGGTGGATGCCTCTTGTTGCTAAAACATTTGCATCAGCTTGTCATACTTATCCTCAAGCGATGGTTTGACTTGTTGAGATGAAGGACCAGCCCGTTGATTATAAGAATTCTGAGCATTTGACTGGTACTGGTTCTGTTGAAATGGTTGAAACCTCTGGGGAGGATTAGCTTGATATTGCCCCTGTTGTTGCTGATTATCTCTCCAGGAAAAGTTTGGATGATTTCTCCATCCTGGATTATAATTATTGGAGTATGGATCGTTCCTTTGTCGCTGTAGATAGTCATTAAGTGCCTGGACTTGCTCCTGTTCAAACTCTTGACAAGACTCCCTAGATGAGCACTCATCAAACTCGTGCCCATTAACTCCACAGATGGAGCATGCAACATCATGTCTCTTTCCTCTAAAAGATACTAGACTCTGCACTTGCCTGCTAAGTTCTGCCATTTGCTGAACCATTCCTGGAGTGGTTTTCATCTCGTAAACTCCTGGTTTCTTCCCCCTAACACTCTTTTACTGTGAATTTGCACCCAATTTTTCAAAGAGCTGGAAGGTCTCTTCCATAGTCTTTTCTGCAATGGCTCCTCCTGCAGCATTGTCTACTGTGGCCTGACAATTCAGAGTCAATCCATCATAGAAAAACTGATTCTGTAACTCCAAAGGGTACCTATGGTGAGGACAATGATTTAACAGCAACTTGTAGCGATCCCAAGCTTCATGAAACGACTCTCCTTCTGCCTGCGTGAAACAAGCTATCTTGTTTCTTATCTCTGCGGTCTTCTGATGGGAATAGAACTTCCCCATGAACTTCTTGTAAACTGCTGACCATGTGCAAAGAGACCCTACTGGTAGAGTCATAAGCCACTGCTTGGCTATATCTTTTATTGTGTATGGGAAACATCGCATCCGGAGCTGCTCTTCAGACAACCTCTGCAGAGGGAAAGTTGTGATTATGCTATAGAACTCCCGCATAAATGTCAAGGGATCTTCACTAGCTGCTCCGTGGAAAAATGGCAGCATGTTGAAGTGGATATTCTTCAACTCATAGTTCCTACACATTTCATCCAGTAAAATGCACGATGGAGAAGTCTCAATGACTGGTAGTGCATAATCTCGCATGACTGGAGGCATGACAGGTTCCTCGTGTTGATTCTGCATTTGTCTCCTTTCGGCCTCATCTACTCTTTCTTCCATCATCTCAGATTCTGAAGTGGAAGAATTAGAATTAGTTGATTTATATGCGATTCTGTTGACGCGGTTGATATTATCGTTTAGTGGCAACAGCTCTCCTTCTTGAGAACGATGACCTCGCATACAGTTATGCACAAGTACCTGAAAACAAAACAAAACCAAAACAAGGGTAAGAGAGAAATGAAACAAATAAAAACTACAATCGTTAGCGTAGTACTAGCAACCGTAACTACTTCCCCGGCAACGGCGCCAAAAACTTGACACGCACAAACGCGTGGGAATAATATCCCAAGTGCAGGATGTGTCGAAGTAATATATTCCCGTGAGTACGGGATCGAATCCACAAGGAAGAGGTGGTTACCACTACTAAACTAAGGATGTTATAAAAGTTCAGAAATTTAAGTCAAAGATACTTGAGAATGATGTTGGTGAAATTAAATTCAACAAAGGCTATGAGCTAATGAAGGAATGTATTCAAATGTAAAGAAGTGTTAGGCGGTCGAATGGACACATTCATGAGAGTCACTGGTGTAATCAACTTATTGAAGTTTAATATATATTTAAGATAAAAGTATTTCCTAACATTGGCTCATCAAATTATTGTCATGCATTGATGATTCGAATTCAATAACTTCACCCAATGGCCATTAAGTGATGCAATCAAACACCCAATATAGTTGCACTTCTTTAGGTCAATTAACACTTTCGTGTCTCAATCAACTTAGCTATTATTGCTAGACTATCACTAAACTCATTCATACCCTAATGATTTCTTATAGAGATAATAATTTCCATATTAATAATAAACCAAAATTCATGCAGACACTTTCGTAATGCAAACAATAAGATTTATGTACTAATAGATTAAATCCTCTAGCAACAAATCTCGAAATATATATATATAGAAATGTTCAGTCAATTACACCATTAAATCTCAATCATGGTCCATTGACCACATAACTAGGAAATTAGTTCAACATAATAATCAATACTACAACAAGAAGAGAGAAAAGATTGATGAAACTCATTGTGATGCCACCCAAGAACAAGCAAGTGTTGAAGGAGATGAGCTCTGGACCCCTTCAAAGTAATTTTCATGCTGCTGGAAATTGATCTCCCTTTTAGGTTTTTTAGACTCTTCTATTTATAGGCGCTGACTTTAGGTCAGTATTTCTGCCATCGCGATCGAGCTATCGCGACCAACACTCGCGATGGCTCGGTCGCGATACTCTCTGGATGAATTGTCACTATCGCCGCGACCCACTCTTAGCGACCAACGCTCGCAATGGCTCAGTCGCAATACTCTCTGGAGGGATTGGCCACTCTCGCCGCGATCCATTCTTCGCGATCAAAGCTCGCGATGGCTCGGTCGCCATACTCTCTAGAGGAATTGGCCACTCTCGCCGTGATCCATTCTTCGCGATCAAAGCTCGCGATGGCTCGGTCGCTATACTCTCTGGAGGAATTGGCCACTCTCGTCACGAGCAAATCTTCGCGACCAACGCTCGCGATGGCTCGGTCGCGATGGTAGCGAAGATTTATGTAGTGAAGCCTCCTGATCCAGAATTGCACGGGTTCAGCCCGAAACTTCCATCTTTCGTACAACACCATTATAAACACCTAAAATCTGCGCAAGCTCAACAAACACATCAAAACCGCAAAATTCACTTGAAAATAAGCATGAAAGACACGGATAAAGGGCTCAAAAAGAGTAACAAATATGAACCGATCAGTGCTAATGGTGGAATCTGGGTCTGGTGGGATGCCTCTGAATGTCCTCCAGTAGGGGGTACATCCATGCTTCTTGTTGTCTTGAAACGAGTTCCTACGTCTCTTGCCATTGCTTTGGAAAATTTTCTGAAAAATAATACAAAAATATTTTTTTTTTTGCTGAAAACGGAGGTTTGATTCCTCAAACGGCCCCTCATTTTAGCGCCAAAATATTGACGTGTAAATTCAGTCAACATAATTAACTATAATTATCAATGGAAAACAAGTAATAACGAATCAAGAAGAAGAATTTTTAAAGTGGTTAGGCCTAATAAAAATGCCTATATCCACTGTTCTTGTATTACTATTGAGCTCGCTATATCTGTTTTCTCTCAAATTTTGTAACCCTTATAACAGTGATGATCTCTCCTTTTTATTGTGTGAAGGGATTGAGTCATCTTGTTTTACATGAAATCTAATTGCTGGAAATCAGGGATCAAATCAAATCCCTAGAAATTACATTTTAATTAAAATACAATCACTGAGAATGAGGAATTTAATACAAATTAAGACTCTACCAGTTGACTAGATCAAATCCTTATATTCATGGGATTCTTCTTTATCTAGAAGACGTGCTCCGAGCTGGGCGCATAGCAGGCTGGAACTAAGTTATTGATGCGAAGTGATGTGGTAATGTTTTATAGGTCGCTGGGGTGTTATAGCTCGTATAAGGCTTCCAGGTTCCTCTTTTCACTTCACGTTATTGGGATGGACTTGTCTGCTGCACTGAGCCTCATTAGCTTTTCCAGCCCATTGGGCCTCGTTGGCTCATCCAAGCCTGTTAGGCTTTATTGACATTTTTGAGCCTATTGGGCTTAATAAAATTAGGCACACAACAATTATCATTTATTATAAATTTATAATGGTCTTAATCTATATAACAACTTAAATTTAAATTCAAATTATTAATTATTCATATCTAATCTCTTACATATGATTTAATGAATTTTTAAAAATTATTTTGATATGAGATATATACAATTATACTTAGGAACTGAAATTAATTTGAAGCATTCTTTCTCTTATAAAATTTTTGTTATAAAAATGTGTGTTTGAGTTTAAGATTGAGTCAACTAGTTAGTTTATTTAAATTCAATTTTAAAATTTTAAAGTTAAAAATAATCAAAAGTTGTATTTGTGAAGGGTTGTGTCAGTATTTGGATTTGATGAAGAGTTATGTATTTATGAAAAGTTGTGTTTGTATTTGGATTTGATGAAGAGTTATATCTGTTTAGAAATAATTCTTCAACCTTTATAAATACAGAACAAAATAATGTATGTAAAATACAATCGATCTTTTTCATTATTTGCATACATTCTGAAACTGATATACACACTAAAATTCGATAGAATTCAGAAATATCTAGTGCTTGATTTCTGAATTTCAACAGAGGATCCTGGGAGACAGTTGTTCGAAGTTCTATAAGCATCAGTGTAGAAAGCAATTTATGTCTTAAGGTCATTGCTATATAGCAAGACTCTGTTATCTTTTTCCATATTCTGGTACTCAATTTCTTTTGTTACTTATTATCAATTTATTGCACTGTAGTTATAATAATTATTATATATATAGATGTTGTACTTCTTCTACTTTTGTGAAATCCTTTTCCAATTCTTATATATCTGATTGTTAATTTTCCAACAATCTTAAGACATAAATTTTGGTTGTTTATCATGGATCAACAATCTGGTTCCAGTGAGAACAACTTTGTTAAGAAGCCTGAGAAATTCAAGGGAGTGGATTTCCAGCGATGGCAATAAAAGATGCTGTTCTTTTTAACAACCATGAATCTAGCAAATGTAGTTAAAGAAGAGGCTCCAAAAATTGGAGACAACCCTTCAAAGGAGGACTTCAGTACTGTGGAGGCCTAAACGCACACTGATTTTTGCTGTAGAAATCATATCCTCAATTGCTTGGATGATACTCTGTATGATGTTTATTCCAATTGCAAAATTGCAAAAGACGTATGGGAGTCTCTTGAGAAATAAATACAGAATTGAAGATGCTGGTTCAAAGAAATTTGTAATTGGCAAATTTTTAAAATTTAACATGGTTGATTCTAAGTCTATGATTAAACAGGTTGAAGAATTGCAGATTCTTATTCATGAACTGCATCTTGAAGATTGTTCAATCAGTGAGCGATTTCAAATAGGTGCCATCACCGAAAAATTGCCACTATCTTAAAATGATTTCAAGATATATCTCAAGCACAAAAGAAGAGAGATATCTATAGAAAATTTAATCTTGAGGCTTCGAGTTGAAAAGGACACAGGAAGGGTGACAAAAATGAATTCTCTTCTGTTCAAGTCAATAATGCAGAAGAAAGAATGTCAAAGCCCAAGAACCAATTCCAGAATAAAAATGCAAAAAAGAAAGTTGATGTTCATGCACCAAAAGGAAAAGAACTTTAAGAAAATTAAAGGTTCTTGTAGGGTGTGTGGAAAAATCGGACATAAAGCTCAAGAATGCCGTCACAAGAAGAATTTTAATTCTGCCCAATCGAGCAAAAAACAATCAGACCAATAGTCAAGCCAATGTCATGGAGATAAAAGATGATCTTCTTGTTGTTGTTTCTGAAACTAACTTGGTGACAAATATTAAGTGTTGGTGGATTTATACAGGTGAAACCAAGCATATATGTGCAGACCGAGATATGTTTGCGGATTATCAAGAAATCAATAATGAAGGGAAACTGTATATGGGCAATGATTCTATGGCTAATGTGATTGGTAAGGGCAAAGTGTTGCTGAAATTTACCTCTGGAAAAATACTAACATTGTTGAATGTGCTGCATGTTCCTGATATGAGGAAGAATTTAGTTTCTGGTCCTCTCCTTAGTAATAAAGGATTTAAACTAATTTTTGAATTAGACAAGTTTGTATTAACTAAGGATGAAATATATATAGGCAAAGGCTATTTGACTGAAGGGCTGTTTAAGCTTAATGTATTTACTATTTTTAATAATAAGAAGAAGAATAATAGTTCTGTTTATTTTTGTGACTCTTTTAATTTATGGTATGCTAGATTAGGTAATATAAATTTTCTTTCTCTGTATAAAATGGTTAATCTAGGATTGCTTCCACAATTCGCAATTAATTTTAATAAAAAATGTGAAACATGTTCATAATCAAAATTTGCAACACGAACTTTCAAATCTGTAATAGATAGATCAACTAAATTACTTGGACTAATACATACTGATCTATGTAACTTTAAATCTACACCTATAAGGGGTGGAAAGAATTATTATATTTCTTTCATTGATGATTGCAGTAAATTTTGTTATGTATATTTATTACATAAAAAAGAAGAAACTTTAGATTCTTTTAAAAAAATATAAAGCAGAAGTTGAAAATCAACTTGATAGAAAAATTAAAGTTTTAAGATCAGACAGATGAGGAGAATATAATTCTTCCAAGTTTTCTGAATTTTGTAATATTCATGGAATTATTCATCAAATGACAGCTCCGTATACTCCACAACAAAATGGAATAGCTGAAAGAAAAAATAGAATATTTAAAGATATGATCAATTCTATGATAAATAGTTTCGGTCTTCATCATAATTTGAGGGGTGAAGCTTTGCTTACTACATATAAAATATTAAATAGAATTCCACATAAGAAAACTAATAAATCCGCTTATGAATTGTGGAAAGGTAGATTACCATCATACAAAATTTTGAAAGTGTGGGGTTACCTTGCAAAGGTTCAAGTTCTTTTACCAAAAAGAATCAAATTTGGACTGAAAACTATTGATTGTGCATTCATTGAATATGCAAACAATAGTGCTGCTTATAGATTTCTTGCTGTAAAATCTCTGATTCCAAATATACAAGTAAATACAATATTGGAATAAGTTAATGCTGAATTTTTTGAGGAAATACTTCCATACAAGGAAAAGTTAATTGATTCTACCAAAAAGAGAACTTATGATAAAGTTCAAGGAGAGTGTTCTTCGAAAATTCAAGAAGAAATTTTAGAACCAAGTAGAAGTAAAAGAACTAAAATTCTAAAGAATTTTGGTCCCGATTTCTATACTTTTTTTTATAGAAAATGAACCTCAAACTTACGAAGAAGCTATGGCTTCTCCATATGCTTATTTATGGAAAGAAGCAATTAAAAGTGAGGTTGATTCTATTTACAAAATCATACATGGGAATTGGTTGATTTACCATCAGGAAATAAACCAATTGGATACAAATGGATTTTTAAAAAGAAACTAAAGGCGGTTGGAACTATAGATAAATATAAAACTCGTTTAGTAGCTAAAGGTTACTGCCAAAAAGAGGGATTGGATTATTTTGATACTTATTCTCCAGTATCTCGTATTACCTCCATTAGAATTCTAATTGCTATAGCTGCAATTAGAAATTTAGAAATACATCAAATTGATGTAAAAATTGCATTTCTAAATGGAGAATTAGAAGAAGAAATTTATATGGAGTAGCCTGACGAGTTTATAGTTAAAGGTCAAGAAAATAAAGTATGTAGACTTGTCAGACCCTTGTATGGACTTAAACAAGCTCCAAAGCAATGGCATGAGAAGTTTGATCACACAATGGTCACAAATGGTTTTAAAATCAATGAATGTGGTAAATGTGTGTATGTAAAAAATATTGATACTTCTTATGTAATGATGTGTTTATATGTTGATGATATGTTAATTATAGGATCTGATAAAAGGATAATAAATAACACCAAACAATTTTTGAAATCTAAGTTTGACATGAAAGACATAGGTCTAGCTGATGTCATTCTTGGAATTCAAATAAAAAGAAATAATGAGGGATATGTTCTCACAAAATCTCATTATGTTGAAAATGTGTTAAAAAGGTTTAGTCAATTTGACTACAAACCTTATGCTACTCCATATGAAATGAATATCAAGTTGAATAAACACAGCGGTGAGGCTGTATCTCAACTTGAATATTCACAAGTTATTGGAAGTTTAATATATTTGATGAATTCAACTAGGCCTGATTTAGCTTATTCTATAAGTAGGCGTAGTAGATATACTAGTAATCCTGGAAAAGAACATTGAAATGCACTTGTAAGAGTTTTGAGATATTTAAAGTATACTTGCAATTTTGGGTTGCATTATATGAAATATCCACCAGTGTTAGGGGGTTACAATGATGCAAACTAGATTTCAGATAGTGTAAAATCTAAATCGACCAGTGGATATGTGTTTACACTAGGAGGAGCAGCAGTATCTTGGAAATCCTCTAAACAAACAAGTATAGCAAGATCCACAATGGAGTCTGAGTTTATAGCACTTGATAAAACTGCTGAAGAAGCAGAATGACTATGTAATTTTTTAGAAGATATTCCGTAGTGGTCTAAACCTGTAACTGCTATCTGCATACATTGTGATAATTTAGCTGCACAAATGAGAGCTAAAAATAATATTTATAACAGTAAATCATGACATATCAGGCATAGACATAATACCATCAAACAATTGCTCTCTAATAGAATTATTTCCATTGACTATGTGAGGTCAAAAGAGAATTTAGAAGGTCCGTTGACAAAAGGTCTACCAAGAAAGCAAATAAAGAATACATCAAGGGGAATGGGCCTGAAGCCAATTGAATAATGAATTGAACTAGGAGTAAACCTAACTTAGCTAATTAGAGATCCCATGGACTAAGTTCAATAGGTAAACTAGTTTGGTTTAATTTAAGACTGAACATACATTGGCCTATTCTAGTTAAAATGTGTGTTGTCTGCAGAAGTACATAGGGTATGATAATACATTTAATGAAATTAATGTCTTATTGTTAAGAGGAATATAGCATAATATTTTAAATTAATGTCACTTATATAGCAATAATGTGGGGTTGCATTTTTGAGAATATGGCTGAATTCTCTAAAGCTCCTACGAATCTAAGATTTGTTCAGGACCAAAATGAACATCACCGTAAGAATTGAAGTGTCTAAGATTTGAGTTGTGTGTGATATGTTGTCTAGTTCTTCTATAGAAGTGAACAGTTCAAGATTACAAATCCACTGTATCACTCAGAGGTTCTGATGTATTTACACTAAGGGAAATTCAAGTTCAAAAGACACTTACCCTAATACAATTCATATCTAATTTCTCTTAGTTTCATTTGTATTTAAACATAATCAACCTTTGTAAAAATGTGTGTTTGAGTTTAAGATTGAGTCAACTAGTTAGTTTATTTAAATTCAATTTTAAAATTTTAAAATTAAAAGTTGTATTTGTGAAGGGTTGTGTCTGTATTTGGATTTGATAAAAAATTATGTATTTGTGAAGAGTTGTGTTTGTATTGGGACTTGATAAAGAGTTATATATGTTTAGAAATAACCCTTCAACCTTTATAAATACAGAACAAAATAATATATGTAAAATACAATCGATCTTTTTCATTATTTACATACATTCTGAAACTGAGATACACATTAAAATTCGCTATAATTCAGAAACATCTAGTGCTTGATTTCTGAATTGCAATAGAGGATCTAGGGAGACAGTTGTTCAAAGCTTTATAGGCATTAGTATAGAGAGCAATTTCTGTCTTAAGGCCATTACTATATAGCAAGACTTTGTTATCTTCTTCCATATTATGGTACTCAATTTTTTTTTTGTTACTTATTATTAATTTATTGTACTGTAGTTATTATTATTATTATTATTATTATTATTATTATTATTATTATTATTATTATTAAGGGTAATTGCAATAACTCCCCGTGTATATAGGTATAATTGCACAAAAATATGAGAATAATTGATAATAACAAAAATATGAGAATAATTGCAATAACTCCCTGTGTATATAGGCATGATGAAGAAAGAAATTAAAAAAAGAAAAAAAAAATTGGAAGAAGAAGAAGTATATCTGGTGATGAAAAAAAAAATTGAATTTTTTTTTTGACAATAGTCTGGTCCATTGGATAAAGATATTTTTATCTCATTTAATGGACCAGATCTCATCTGGTCCATTTTTTAAATTTTCTTTTTTTAAATTTTTTTTCTAAAAAGACGATTTTACCCCTTTGACCGTCAGTGACTAACTGTGGTCAACGGTTAGTCAACCGGACAAAGGGGGGGTTATTATTATTATCAATTATTCTCAAATTTTTATGCAATTATGCTTATATACACGGGGAGTTATTGCAATTAACCCTTATTATTATTATTATTATTATTATAGAGGCGGACCCTATTAGTGGGCAGGGCCGGGCAGCCATTTTAAAAAAAAATTCACAGTTAATTTACTGATTTATCCTTCACAATTTAATAATATTACAAAAAAAATCTGTTGTTAACTCAAGTAAGAAAACACAATTTTTTGCTCTTTCTTAAACCAGCAGACCACATCTCTTTCAAAGCTCTCATATGCTTTCTTTCTTTGAAGTGTCAAGGAATTAAAAAAATCAATTATCTCATTTTCTTATTTTCAAGTAAGTTTCTTAATTTTCAGTTTATACATTTAGATTAAAAAGTTAGGATTTTGGATTTATTATTCCTAATTTGAATTTATGTTTTTGGTAATTGTTATATTTAATTTTTGAGTTTGTTTGGAATGTTCACGTTTGTCTAATTCTTGAATTTGATTGAATTTTTTTTCTCCAATTTAAATAAATCTTGATTTGGGTTTTTTTTTCTTGGTGTGATTTTCAGTTTGTGATTAAAAGGAGATGTAAGAATTAACTTATTGATATTGCCATATAGTTCGGTATTTTCTCAAGGGAGATTGCTGATACCATTAACTTAGAACATATTATAGACGAGTTTGATTGTGTAAAATCTCGTAAGATAAAGTTTAAATAAAGTTTATTTATATTTTGTATTGCATGTTTCTTTTTATTTTTTTTTATTTTGTTAGTTTTATTGAAAGTTAATGTATTTTGTTTAATATATGCATTTTGAGAGGTAAAGTTTATTATGTCCTGATCTAGTTTTATATTTATTTTTCAATCAATTAAATTTCTTCATATTGTTGATGTTCGTCTAAAAAAAAATTCTTTTATTTGTGTTTACCCTAATAAAAAATTCTAGGTACGCCCCTATATATATTGTACTTCTTCCATTTTTGTGAAATTCTTCTCCAATTTTTATATATCTTATTGTTGATTTTTTAATAATTTTTATGATCAATCCCTTAATTTTTACTGAGGGTGAGAGGATTTTGTGTTTAAATAAATAATAATAATATTAAGAACCTCCAATTAATTATAAAGTAAACATTTTTTCTTTCAAATTTATAAGAATTACGTAATATATTGTTGGTTCGTGTCTGGTGCCTTAGTCAAGAGGGCATGTGGTTTTTAGGCATAACAGGGCCCATTTTTGTTGTGGTGCAAAGTATCTTGACAATAATTTAAACCGACCTAAAATGTTGTTTTTTTTTTTTTTCTTTTCAACCTAAAAATCTTATGTTATTATTGGTTTCACTCGAGTCCAAGGTGTAGTCTTGACTCGTAATCAATGTAGTTTTAGCAGCTACATTCAATCTTTGGTATATAAATTTCAGCTCCTTTTTTGGATTATTAGGGGCAGATTTTTCTCTGTAAAGGAGCTGGCGGTGGTTGACAAACATAGCGGCGGGGAGCGCAGCGTGTGAGCTTGTTATTGGTTTATTTTGTGCCCAATTTGTGTAGCTTTGACTCGTACACTCAATGTAGTTTTAACAGCTGCATTTTTTTATTATCATTGTAACAGCTTAGATTTGAGGCCAGGCCATTCATTGGATTCTGTAAAAGAGCGAACTTTAATTTAATTAATATTAAAAAAAATTAATTTTTTATTTATATTTTCTTTTTTAATTTATGTGATCTATATAGTTTAAATGGATCATTTGATCAATTATTTGACGGTCAATCATCACTATTTAATAATTTTACCCTTCAAGAATTAATAGAATTATAATTTAACATTTCAATTAAACTATAATAAAAATAAATAAATAGAAAAATAAATAAAATAATATTAAATTAAATTATAAAAATTTAAAAGTATTAAACCTATTAAAAAATAATCAAATTATATTATATTATTAAAAAAATTAATATTTAAAAAAATAAAGAATAAAAAAGGTTAAAAAATAAAATAAAATAAATAAAATTGATAATTAAATTTTATTCTTTAATTTTTTAAATGTTATTTTTCTAATAAAATATTTTAATTTGAAATTTTTTAATATTTTTTATATTATTCTTTAATTTTTTAAATATTAATTTTTCCTAATAAAATAATTTAATTTGAATTTTTTTAATAGGTTTTATATTATTAAGTTTTTATAATTTTATTTAATATAATTTTATTAATTTTTTATATTTAATTATTTTTATTATATTTTAATTAAAAGATAAAATTATAATTATATTATTTAAGGATAAAACTGTATTTTAAATAATTTTATAATAATTGACCATCAAAAAATTTATCAGAATGAATTTATTTAGAAACCGCCAAGCACTACGTAAATTAAAAAAAAATATAAATATAAAAGTAATGTTTCACCTAAGGACTAAATTGAAGTTACTATAGTGGAAAAAAAAAAAAAAAAAAAAAACTCACCTTGAGAAGATGCTTGAGTTGATGGCCGCAAAAGGAAAGATACCAGAAAAGTAAAGTATACCCAATACAATGTCAAAGACTATGGCACTAGCTAGTAGGATTATACAATGTACACCCAATATTTCAAAATGGGCAGGCCAACTAACAAGCAAGAATTGAAGTGGCCGATCCTCCTAGAATCCAATGCCAACCCCTACTGGCTCTTTATAAGGATCCATACTAGGTTAGTACTTAGCACAAGATCAATAATAATGACTCGTATCTAAAACCCCACGTCGTTGAAAGTTCTTCGACACATATGAATTGGCTCGGATCGTTTAAAATGGTTATCGGAGTCACTTTCACGGTTCTGTATTACTAATAATAACATTATTGAACTAGTTGATATTAACGTTCCTCTCCAACAAAGGAAATGTCATCTTTTCATGCACCTAAGAGATATCTATAATTATATGTTGCAATTACTTGTCAACAGCACTTTTGAATACGGGGGAGTCCATATATATATATATAAAGTCGTGTATAGCTAGCTAACTTTAAGCGAAATTTCCACCTCAGCTATGATTGTAAAGGAGTTACTCCACTTATATCAAATCATTGATAGAATCGTGGCCTGATTGTGATTGTATCAATATAAAGTGAGACTAAGCTGATCTTGATTTCTCACTTTTGGCTGAAAAAATGATGCCACCTTAGAATATGAGTCTCCTGGCATGCTATTCCACTGGCCATCCTGCTCCATCCAGCTGGTACAAAGAATGCAGCTATTTTTTTTTTAGCTTAGCCTAACTCCCCATTTGATTGGATGACACAACAAATAAAACATGAAAAAAGATAAAAACAAGAGATATTAAAAATGGTATTTGGAGTTGAATAAGTTCCAATCAGTTTTATTTTACAATAAAAGCAACCACAGAGAAACCGCAGAGTCCAAGAACTGCAAATAGAGATTCCTTCAACAGAAGAAACTTTTCTTGATATTTCTCAGAGTTGAATTATCTGATATTGATAAAAAAAAAAATAAAAAAAAAAACAACTCATGATTGATGACATGCATGAGTTACATAACAAGAAAATCTTCCCGTTCACTGAATCAATACACTTTGTGCACCAAATTGCAATTGAGGAGTAACATATATAAGATGGGAAGTTGTGCAAAATTTCATTTGCCAAAGTTGAAGTGGTTTAGGGCAAATTTCAGATTGGATTTATAGCTAGTTTGAGCCTTTAATAGCACAGTTGGTCATGAACAGCTCCAACCTGGGTGGTGAGGGAATCTATAGACAGACTGAGATCTCTTTAGAACAAATATAACCAAGTAGGCCACCCAGGTACTGGCCTTAAGTTGTGGTCAAATGGTACACCAAACAACTGTTGTCATTGATAAAAAGCAGCCACCAAAAAAAAGCAGTTGCAGAGTTTTAAACAATCCAAGTTTTGTCGTCCTTTGTTCTGGTTGCGGCATCTCAACTTGCATGGCTCTAGCTACCGACCAGTACTATGAACCTTTTTTTTTTATTGCATTGGACATCAATAAAGCTATGACTTAGGTTTGTAGTTCACGAGTATGTTTTACATGATAGTGAAGATATTAACAAGTTTGAGAAATTTTATCAACTGTTAAAAAAATTGTATTTTTATATATTTGATTGAGATGAATAAGTTTACTTATGAGATAGAAAAAGAGCACCTCACGAATACCTTTTTAGTATAAAAACCTTTTATATCTTTGAAAAGCACTTGATAAATGCTATCCAAAACAGACTTTGAAAGAACTTTACATAAAATGCTTTTACTTGAAAACACTTTCTACAAAAATACTTCCATTTTTCCAAACACATCCTAAAACTGTATTTTTTAAATTTCCAGTCCTGCGCTAGACCTGCACATCTAATTCTGCTTTTAGGATATAAATCAAAACATTACAAGAAAAAAAAAACTAGATATATATAAATCGAAACTGTCGAATTCTAACTGCAACCTAATTCGATTCCAAAACTTATTTTACATAATTTTATGTTGCATCATATATATCAGAATTTCGTGATTTTTCAAATTTTTTTATCTGGAAAAATAAATATATATATACAGTTTAGATTAATTATGATGAGTTTCAAGTTGGTCACGAGATATGGTTCCAGGGAATCAAAGTATTACTCATGAAACCCGAGAAAGCAGAAGCAAAAGTAATTAACTGCTATGAAAATGAAGCAAGTACAGTGTTATAATCATTTGATTATTGTCTTGTGTCAGACCAAACTAAAATTATTGTTGTTTGTTTGTCCTAATAAGAACTACACTATCATCAGACCTACTTTTGTGTAAAGCAATGGGCTTTTCAATAATGCCTCAAAGTTTTTTTTTCTTTTAATCAATAATACTCTTTTACTTTCCAAGTATTCTTTCTTTCCATGACCAATAAAATTGTGATTCTTCAATAATTTGATAAAGGATAGTTTCTATTTAATTCCTGCCTCACTTTCCGTTCTTTTCCCCTCCTCATCCTCCTCCTCTCTGTGTGCAAACATAAGAAAAGGGAGCAAGATGGTGCTTACCTGTCTACTTTGCGTCTTTTAAATATGATATGTCTGTCAACCGTCACAATAAGAAATGATACATAAAATTATCTAATAAAAAATTAAACTTTTGACTGTAATTACTGTGAATAGTGTTTTTTTTTTATTTGGGTAAAAAGAGAGAGATTTGAATTCAAATCTCAATATCTTCGAGAGAAGTGGTTATTATCTTTACGACCATAGCCTTTAGTTTTGAAAAGATAATGACCATTGTGATCACTCCATGTTATCAACAACAGCTACAACATAACCCCACTTCCAATATGACCAACAACAACCACAGCACCATAAACAATATATAGTCACCCCCCACAGACACAGAAATGAGCATGACAGCAGGGTCAGATTATCAAGGGGGTCCCCTTTCATGTGTCGATTCTTCATCTTATTCTTTTTTCGGGGTGTTTAACAGGGGGATATTAATAAGTGTAGCTTACCCACTATAGGCTAGTTTTTACACAACGTAGAAATTGACTTGTAGTAGTTGTAAAAATTGTAAAAAGCTAGCCATGAAAACAGTGCAACCCAGAGAGAGAGAACAGATTTCCAAAAACCTCGTCTCCTTCCCATGAGAGGGATTTTCCCATAAAACCAAAAGGCCCTGACCCCAAAGCAAAGCTCCTCCTCCTCCTCTTCTTCTATGTTATTTAATGAATTATGATTTTTTAGTCTCCTGTTTTTTTTAAAAAAAAATTTCTCTCTCATGTCATGTCATGCAAGTAGCACCCTAAGCAAACCAAATCAAATCAAAGCAAAACAGAACAGCAGCGAAAGCTTTTCTTCTTCTTCTTCTTTTATTTTATTATTATTATTATTATTTTTAAGTATTTTAACTTCAACATATTTGTTTCCCCCTTTTGTACAGCTCATTCACTCGCACCAAAACCCAACCTATTCGTCTCTCTGTCTCTCCCTCCAATCGCACTTACACACGCACGCACGCAACCACCACAACAACAACAATAGCAATAAAACACACACACACACACTCTCTCTCTCTCAATCTCTCTATATCTATTTATCTATCTATCTATCTATCTATCTACTCTTTCAACATTTCTGCTTCTCTCCACCAGATCTCTCGGAGTAGAGAGGGAGACTCTTGAAGATGCGTGCTTTTTAAGCCTCCTTGCTCGCTTGCCATTAATTTTATTTTTGTTTTTTGTTTTTGGGTTCTTTCGTTGGCTTTCCTTTTATACCCAAAAAATTAAAAAAAAAAAAGCCATCTTTTTTATTCAACATTGCCCATATATTGATTTGTTGTCTTTTGTTTTGTTTCTTTTGGCGATCTTCTCTCTTATTTGTCATTTGGGTTCCCATCGGTTCCGTTTGTTTCTCGCTATAAATAAGCCCCCATTAACCGAGTTTTGCGGGTTTTAGAGAGAGAAAGCGGGTGTGAGGAGAAAAAATGGCAAATGGGGTAGAGAGAGAAAGTGGGTTGATGATGTTTAGCGATGAGGAGTTGAGAGAGATGAGTGGTGTGAAGAGAGGCGGTGACTATATCGAGGTAACTTGTGGGTGTACAAGCCATAGATATGGTGACGCTGTTGGCAGGCTTAGGGTTTTCTCCAATGGTGACCTCGAAATCACCTGTGAGTGCACCCCCGGTTGCAATGAAGGTCTCTCTCTATCTCTCTCCTTTCCTCTTCTCTTTTTGTTTTTGTTTTGGAAAAATGGGGTTTTGATTTTCTTTTCTTGCATGTTTAATGCTTCTGTATTTGACGTTGTTGTTTTCTTGGGTCTTTTGTGTTACAAGTGCGCTGTGACTGTCTTTGAGTGATGGTGGTCTGATGAGGAGATATTCTTGCAAGTTGTTCGTTGGTTTTTGTTATTATACAGTTCAAAGTGTATGTTGTTTTGTCTCAGTGACTGAGCTGTCCTTGATATAACACAACAAGATAATGCAGTTTCTTCATTTTTTTTACCTCATTTGGTGGTCTAGTTCAGATTGAACGAGCCTTGACGTTTATTGTTGTTTAAAAGTACTTGGCTTTAACTGGGTATCTTCTAAAATAAAACCTACATTTCTCTTTGTTGATGTGATTGTGAGGCCTTATTATGTGTGGCCTTTTCCTTTTTCATAATCGGTTTTTGAGGTCAGAGTCCTGTTCGACCTGTTAGAACTTAGACAGAGTCATGTTTTATGTTGAATCATATCATTTAGTGTTGTATGTTTATGTTGTTAGATGGGTTGCGTCTATGTTTTGTCTTCGAGGATATTTATATCTCTAGTATGGTTGGTGCAGTTTGCTTTTAATCCTCAGCTTAGTGACATACACATTTGATGTTACAAGAGAACTATATTTTCAAGCCATGACTACCTCCTGACCACGATCAGAACTTCGAAAGTTGAACACTGATGGGTCAGCATGCGAATGAATTGTTAGTTAGGATGGATGTCTTCTATGTGCTCTTTCATGTGCATGCGTTTTTGTTATTCATGTGATGCTATAACAAAATGTATTTTCCATGTTAGTGCCTTCTTCTGACAACTGATTATCTATTATTCTTAACTTCCCTCATATACTTAATTATTGAACAGACTTCCAGCTATACTACTGCTACTTGTAAATTCCCCAGAGAATTGGTACAAAATAAATTAAATCTGAGACTTGAAAGAATAGTTGGTCTCAAACTTCTGTTTAGAAGTGCAGTGTGATTAGCACTTACATCTTCACGTAGTTGATCACAGTATTTAACGACCAGGATGGATTGTATTTCTGATTATTTTTCCCCATTTGAAGGAAACTTAGGTTCATGAGAAGTATGCATTCTGTTTCTCAGAGGAATAGTTGTGTCAGACAAAATGCTGTAACCAATTCTATCCAAAAGTTAAATCACCATCTTTTGGACCCACCTTGGAGTTCTGAGACCCTTTGTAACAATACGTTTTTGTACTACTGGCCACATTCCTTCCATGTGAAATTTTCAACAATGTCAGCAATGGGGCTTGTTTCCTTTAATAATGCAATTTGTTGCACTTGTAGGATGTTGGGTTCCTAACGGCTTCTTACTCTGCCATAATTGTGTATTGATTACTGCATTTTATGTGTTAAGTTAGTATCATTTATTCATGTTGTTTTCCCTATCCTAATAATCTTTATTTTTTTAATTAAATAATTCTGAGAATTGCATTTTCAATTGTGTGAGTGGTGATTTTATTGCCAGATAAGTTGACTCCTGCTGCATTTGAGAAGCATTCTGGAAGAGAGACAGCTAGAAAGTGGAAGAATAATGTTTGGGTGATTGTCAATGGAGAGAAGGTTCCATTGTCAAAGACAGTGTTGCTCAAATACTATAACCAAGCATTAAAAAATGGAAATGGTTCACACAGATCCCATAATGGGCGAGTTTGTCATCGTGATGAGTTTGTTCGTTGTACAAGTTGCAACAAAGAGCGCAGGTTTCGATTACGGACCAAAGAGGAATGCCTGATTCACCATAATGCTTTAGCAGATAAAAACTGGAAGTGTTCAGATTTACCCTATGACAAGTAAGTATGACTTATGTATTGATTAAATGCTCATTGGATCTAATCTTGTCTTAATAATGTTAAATGCTGATCCTTATGCTACATTAGGCCATTAGACACTCTGGAACATGCTATTGAAGTTCATCTTTTACCTTCCATACTGTTTAATACTTAAATTATTTTCCTTGGTCCAGCTAAGTTCACTCAATGTGCTAATATGTCATGTATCTACGCTTGTTTAATATGCTATATTTTTTTCTCCTGCTTCCTTTGCGGGGTCCAGGATGTTCGACTTGAGCATGCATTTTTGTGTTGTTGTGACTAGTGACTAGCATTTCTCTTATCTTTTATTGTGCTTGATGGTTGTGATTTTTTTCCTTCTAAATTGATAGTTGAAAATGAACTATTGCTCAATTGATTTGTTGGAATTGTTACTTTATTAAGGCAGTAACTGCCTGTCTGCACGATTTTCCCCAAGGTAACAGTGGAGCTTAAACTCTTATGAAATGAAATGACTAAATTTAGTAATTATATTTCATCTTGGGCAGTGTGTTTTGTTTATTGAAAACAGAGTTTTCCACATATCAGGCACTTTTAACCACTAAATTGTTTGATATGGAGGCAATACATGAGACCAAACATCTAATTTGTTTGTTTAGGAAGGTTGAATGCTTCAATGATAAGCATAAATCGTAACATATTTTTAACATTTTCTAGAAATTTTGTACAAGTCATTAAACACGCACTCTCGTGGTGGATGTTTCAATTATTATGTGGTGTTTGTATATCTGTGGTGAAAGTAGTTGGTAGAGATGTACAGCAGAAATGCTTATTTGTGGGTAAAATGGGATTACTGCATCTTGTTACCTGAGGTTATACTAATCCAGGAGATTGAATTAGTCTGAAAACTAAAAGCTGAGGAGGTTTATAAAAATATAATTTTTATGTTTTTATTCCATTTGGCTATCTGTGGAAAGGAAAAATGTGTTTGATGTGTACAGCTGCGACTTAAATGAGACATAAATCTTAATGACAAAGAGAAGGCTGATGATGGATTTGACATCATATTAATCAATATATAAAGTTTTTGATGAAGATGTAGATGGACTATTTTTGTTAAGCAGAACTGGAAGTGGTTAAAAGTAGATGTTGGGTTTGAGCAAATCATGATAGCTTGCGGACGAAAAAGTTGGTATACGATGTTAAGTAGGTCAAGGATTGCAAGGTCAGACATGGCTAATGGACTTGTGGGTTCTTATTCATTGTTGGATGTTACCTATCCAATTTTATAGAAGGATTCAGATGTTACCTTCATGAGTGTGCTATGGGTATAACCTCGCTTTAGGAAATTTATTGCTCCGTAAATGAATTGAATCTGACGTTACATTTTTGCTTAATAGATAAATCGTTAATGATCTCGTTTAGTTCTTTTTAGAGGAGGTCACAATTACTGGCTGCATATTTCAAGTTTAGGGATTATAAGAGGAATCATACTAAATGCTAAATTATTTTCTACATAGCCCTAGAAAACTAGTGCTTTTAGGTGTTTATTTATTTTCAGAGAATTACATTTTAACGAATTCATTAAATTATGAAATTTCATGTGTCTAAAATCCTAACATTTTGATATAGAATTATGCCTACAAGTCATTTTTTTAGAGAGTTCCTTATGAGCATGCTGTAAAAGGGGATGTGATGAAAAACTAGTTGATCTTAACTGTATGTGCTTGCTGATTTACATTCAACAGTTCAATAATCAAGCATATGGTTCAAGTACCCACACCCCACCTTTATATGGTACCACTATCCTATTGTTGTTGCATATGTTTGGAACTTTACAGATTAATAACTGCAGTGATTTCTTTCTGTGATACAGAATAACTTGTGATGATGAAGAAGAACGAGCTAGTCGCAGAGTATACAGGGGGTGTACTCGTTCTCCCACTTGCAAAGGTTGCACTTCCTGTGTTTGCTTTGGTTGTGAAATTTGTCGTTTCTCAGACTGTAGCTGCCAGACTTGCATCGACTTTACAAGGAATGCAAAAGATTGAGTCCCTGGAAATCCTTCCGGGCCTGACATTACCCCTTTCCTAAGGGTTTATGACCAATATGGAGCCATATAAGCTTATCTCTGCATTTAAAAGAAGCCCGCCATTATAATCTTTCTTGTGTTAGACTTAAATTCCAGTCCTTGCGATCAGTATTCATTGTTCTCATTGACTGGGGCAAAAACTATTCAAATTAAGCAATTTATTCCCTTCGATTATGTTCTGCATTTCCCCTATTTCATTTTCGTCTCTGTTTTGATTTAATTTTTGTCTATAGCCTTGGCAAATACAAAGGTCTTGTTCTCCATGAATAACTTGTCATGAACTGCACAACGGAGAATGAGGAAGAGAAAATATTGGCAAAATTGAAGCTGTAATTGTTATGTAATTAAGCACTTAAATGAGTCTGCTTGTATAAGAAACTGGATTGAATGTTTATGTGAAGGTGCTGGTTAAGTGTTAGCAGGATTTATAAGGAGGTTGACATTGTGTAACAAGTTATGCTATATGCTGATTTGATTCAGTATATCAATGCAAAATACTGAGTTGGGGTCTTAAAATTTGGCTGGAATATAATGAATTGCGTAATTGTAAAGCAGTAGCAGGGAGTTGATGGTTTTGTGCATAGATATTTGGGTTAGTCCACAGTAACAATGAGATGCAAGGTAAAAGTCCATAATCCATTCCTGTGGTTGATCAATGTTGTTTTTCTTTTTTTTTTTCAATTTGAAGCGGTTGATCAATGTTTTTTAACATAAAAAAATTATTAGTTTTGAACTTTGAAAACAAATTTTAGAATTGAAGTTACAATGTAGATGCTACCTCCCACAAACAAATAATTTTAATATATATATATATTTTTATTCTACTACCTTTATGTTTAAATTTGGTAGATCTTTTTTATGGCTTGTTTTCATTTTTTTTTTCCCCTTGAACAGATGACGCTGATGGATTGTCAAATGGGCATGAAGTGATGATGTGAGAGTTTTATGGCCTCGAGGCCCAAGTTCATGGAGGAAGTGTTGCGAAATTTAGCATATGTTACTGGATTGACTGGCGTTACTGTGCTTACATTAGAATAAACTGTGACAATCCACAAAGCAAAAACCGCTTCAGATTCAGAAATTAAGGGGCAAAAATGCATACAGGAACTGACTTAAAACAAATTGCTTACAGACACCCAACTCTTATCTTTAATCCAAGCTTGGGAAGGCAAGTCCAGGACTTAGTACCAAAAAGCAACTATTGGTGCTAATGGAACTCCATTTCTTTTCAACCCTCACTTGGAATGCCCGCGACCTCTCCTACCAGCAAAATGTCCACCCCCTCTGTGATATGGTTTCCGTCCACGATTTGGAGATGCACCCAAATTAAATTGTTGGGGAGCTTCAGGTTGTTGAAAATTTTTCTGTTCTACACATACTCCATGTTCTCCTGTATTTGTGGACGAGGGGGCAGGCTGGCATTGGAAACCCATCCCAATCCTTTGGTTTAAGCCAATTTGCGCCACTAACCCTGGTTGTCCTGCATTTATTGACGGGTGCACAGGTTGGCCTGGTAAACCCATGCCAACCATTTGGTTTAAGCCATTTTGCCCCACAAGCCCCAGCCAAGGTGCATATGTGGGTCCTGCAAAGTAATTGGGCTGCCCACCTGGTAAGGCTACATTGGGAAGTGACCTTTGACTAGGATCAAACTGCTGCAAAAATGGCACACTGTTCATCATAGGCATCTGGTTAGGATGCTGCTGATAATTCTGGGGGTGCCATGGCATACCACTAGATGAAAATCCATTAGGGAAAACGGCACCCTGAGGTTGCTGAGATGGCATCCCATTTGTCCAAACTCCGCTCAAAGATGCAGTGAAACCAGCCATATGTGCCATCGGCGGAAATTGTGGAATTGAGCCTGTTCCGCCAACAAAGCCTTGTCCTACAGCAGAAGAAGACGCACAGTTCGCTGGAACAGGAGAGACATGGTGCTGGTCTTGATTTTGTGACAGCTGACCTACTCTATCCATTTGCTGGACTGAATGTCTGCTGTTTTCCAATGTTCCATCCCTATTTCTAACCTTCTTCCTATTGTTTTTCCTGTTACCAGGTTTCTGATCATTCATGCCCCTCTTTTCCATCTTTAGCTTTCTCTTATACTCAGCCTCTTTCTCGTCATCTGAAAACTCCGCCTCCTCATATACCTCTTCATCATTCTCACCAGATGCATCATACCCTTTCTTGTAAAGATTCTTGTCATTGAGCACATGATCGGCAAACTCTTGGACAAAGGAGATTGAAGTGCCTACATGGATCCCAGCAGGGACTTCACCATCTGAATTGTATCTTACTACATAGTAAGGATTTTTTACGGGTCCAAAGATTTCATCAATAAGCCCCAATGGGGATCTGCTTTCAGTTATCCAGAGGATAGAACCTTCATTAAGAGGGTTGTGTTTCTCCACCCCTTCTACAATGACTTGGGCACCTAATACCTGTAATATTGAAAGTAATGTCATTAAGTTGATCTAGCTCAAGGTGACTTTAAAATCAGTATAAAATCAGGTCCAGGAATCAGTCAGCTCCATAAATGATGGCCTTTGAGTGATCCACAGTGCTTATGTATAAGGTTAATTTATGGCTATGCCTCGTGTCCTCAATGAACTTACCGACAGAACAACTCCAACAGGCAGCATCTGATGATGTGGTTGCAAAGCAATATTCACTTCAGGAACTGGAGGGAGAACCTGCAATGTGTAATGTGTTAATAAAAAATATTGCCTTAAGAACAATACAATAACAATAGCCCCCAAAGATAAATCACGTTGATATTATAGATACATTAAACATGCTTAATACAATAACAATAGCCCCCAAAGATAAATCACGTTGATATTATAGATACATTAAACACGCTTAATCCACTGCCTCATTTAGGAGCATATTCAATGGCTTTTTTAATGAACAAATAGCCAGCCTTACAAGTGTCGAAGTTCAGAAACTTTTCCTTAAAAATGCACAAGACAGAACAGATAACAGTTTGCTAAGTCTTCACAAATCACTCATTAGACAACTAAACTATATTGTGTCAGCTCAAATAACCTTCCAAAGCACAGTTTCACATCCAACATTTTCATAGAGGACAAATATTCACCGCAGCCACATATGATTTAATTGGCGCATATCACTACTCATATCAAGTATATAAATATGAGTCACATAACAAGTCCAGACTACCCACTGCTAATGCCATATTCAAATGGTTGTCAGACTTGTTGAGTTTGTCATTGAACTAACAAAAGCTTTACATGTTTGAGCTTCATCAACTTCTTCGTCATGCAAACTATAAAAATGTTTAAGCAATGGAAACACCCATTCTCCCAAAGTTACAGAAAGTTATGTGTTTTGTTATGAGAAAGTCCACTATACATCCCAATCAGATGATTTCACCACATCAATTGACATCCGTATCTTGCACATTTACCATTTTGATGGGCAGGTGATGTAAGTCATCATCCATATACAACACTTTAGTCTGAGAATAACAAATAATAAACCTCCAAGTATACATAGAAGCTTACTAGCTGTGTAATTATATATATATATATATATATTTCAATAAAAGGAATCCTATTAGTTTTGCAGTATACTAACTAAACAATATACATTACAGCGTATATCGTCAGATTGTTAAGTCACCAATATATCCTGGACCACATTATGTTTTTCACGTTTTTCATCACAAACCTCATTAATACAAATAGAAATATCCCATCAATCTTCTTCCAATCCAACTTTCTTACAGAATACCACATTACTCCCTAAACTAAATCCTTCTACAACAAGTGTGAGTCTGCATAAGTAGATGAAGACACAGAAAATATTTTACTTTAGAGTATAAGCCTGCCTTCTTGTAATCTAATACTTGATAAAATATACAAGTTAACCACATACTAAGAGAACAAGCCAGTTGTTTAGCAAGACCATAAAGCAGGTTTCAGATATCAGAGTTTTTTATTGGAATATGCATCTCTCTCTCATACTTCTTGAAATAAGGTAAAAAAAGTATATCTAATTTAAATTTAACCACCAAACATAGCACAATCCACCATAGCATTTAAGAAATATAAATAAATTCATCTACTAACATCTAAGATGCAAGCCTTACTAATTTCACTCTTCAAAAGATCAAACAATGAACAACAAATGAAGCAAGCAACTTTTAACTTAGTCATCAACGCCATGATTAAGTACCTGCAGCTCATTCTTTGACTTGATGGGTCCTCCGGCAGCACCAGCACCATCGTCATCCACGTCACCAACAAAATCAAATTCACCATCACTTCCGCCAACCATCTCCATTTCACCCTGCTCCACCTCATCATCATCGCCATCAATCCCATCAGCTGTCTCCTCTCCATCAATACCCTCTATCTCTCCTTCTTCAAGCTCACCCGCCACATTCAATTCCCTTTTGACCTCCATCTTCACTTCCTCTTTCTCCTCTTCGTCATCACTACTAGTACTAGAAGAGGAAGAAGATAAAGTTGAGCTTTCGTCATCGGATTCTGAACTACTTTTGCTCTCATTTTTATCTATTTCACTCTTCACACCACTCCCATCAACGAGAACCAAATCCGACCCGCTAACCAAACCAACTTTTTTACTCCCATCCTGATCATTCACTATTTCACTCTTCACATCAACCAAATTAACTTTTCCCATCTCTTCTTCGATACAACGGCTCGATTTTTTCTCTTTCTCACACTCCAATGTTTCCACTTTCACCGCACAACCTATCCCATTGAAAATCGGGTCAGACCCATGTGAAATCAGGTCCCCAGAATTGGTTTTTCCTTCCTCAGTCATCCTCAAACTCTTCTCACCCACTCCAAATCCAATATTCTCCAAGCTAATCCTATCTGAATTTGGCGGGATATTCTCAAAGAACTCCTTTATGGAGTCGAAATCGAGAAATGAATCGGCCAAAGACAAGTCGCTGATTTTGGAGTCAAAGTTATCAATTGGGTTCCTGAAAGTTTTGATCTTTGAAGCTTGATTGAGGCAGTCTTGGTCTTCAGTGGTGGGTTCGGTAACAAACCCATCCATCGCTTGAAACACGCAGACTAGGGTTTCGAATAAGATTTAAAACTGGGCTGTAAGTGATTGATGAGAGAAGTATCATAGTTGCTACTTGCGAGAAAGGAGGCAACTTTACAGGGTTTAACGGTTATATAGGGTTCTGTTTGGGGATGGTTCGGCTCTTAAACCCTAATGAGAGCAGAAGTGACTACTGAGTACTTACTCGTGACTAGGGTTTTGGTGAAGTATTGAATGTTCGGAGAAAACGTAGAAAACGTTTAACTTTGGTTGATTGAATTAACTTAAACGACGACGTATGAGCTTGTAGAAATTTCCTTGGATACACCAACTACACAAAACATATGTTGGGCCTATCCCTAATTTTCCCAGCCCATTAAGGCCTATGTAGAAACTGCTGTTGTCTAAGGAGCCGAAAACTCCAATCTAGGCTTCAAGCAATGGTGATAAAATTAAAAGTAATTTGTTGTATATAAAAAGAAAACCTTGGTTTTTCATTTTGGAGGAAACAATTTTCTTTTTTAATGAAAGCATGAGTGATAATACTTTGAAAAAGAATACAATCCTTTTATTATTAGGGCAAATTTGATGTTTTACTACATCCAATATGTGACATTAAAGAATGTTATTATATTTGCGTTTAATAATGCATAGTAGGTCCATATAAATTTATTATTAATTTTGTAATTATACCTTTAAAAAAAATTATTTTTTCATATATATAGGAAAAAAATTATAGCTTTTTTCCTCTTAAATATATAGGTTTGAAAATAATCATCACACTAGTACAAAACATCGAGCATTTTCTTTCTCAAAACGGTATCTTAAAAAAAACTTTTATATTCTATATCCACCTATAATTCAAATGGTTAGTGCACATTTTTATCCAACTTAGTAGTGGGGTTCAAGTCCAACTGTGCTAATTTTTTTTTTCTGTATTATGATAGTAGATTTCTTTCATTTATGAAAGTAGATATTTAAGTTTCCCTTTTAATGATTGTGTAGGATTTGAACTAACATATCACTAACATGCTTTAATCATACAATTAAGTCAAAATCATCATCAAGAACCCTAAATTGAGACCTAATTATATTTTTACCAAAAGCTTAATCAAACCCTAATATATTACTAAAACTTCATGTCAAATAAAAGAAAATAACTAGATGCGAAAGCGTATCTTAATCCATAGATGAAATTATTGTGACGGGTTGTGATCTTCCAATTCAATATGAAATTCCCCTAAAGTTCTTGTTCTCTCACTGTTGATGAGATAGACAGAGAGAAGGGAAAAAGTATCGTGTGAATTGGGGACCATGACCCCTGTTATTATAAAATTAAACTTAATTATTGATATTTCTAATTTGACCCTTCATCAAACTAGAAATATCAGTCCGGTCTCTACACATTAAATCTATGACATTTTAGTACCCCAATGCCCAATTCTTTAAGCCTTAGACAAATCACAATGGAATAGTCTTTAAGATAGCACTACACTTTTTAACACATATGTATGCTCACATATTATATTTTTCGGACAATCTCCCACTTGGGCCATATATGTTACTTTACAAATGTACATAACTTTATGAGCTCAAAATTTTGCTATTACAAATAAAGGTATTTTCGAACAATCTTGTCCATTGATTATATCAATATAGGATTAAAGCGATTTTCATTACATTTAGTATAATTAAATCCATCAATGGTTACGTATACTGATACTGTAACACCCCCTGACCCGACCCGACTGGATCGACCCAGGGAGCGTTACCGGGTTTTCAAAACTTTCTAAATTCTCGTTTCTCATTTCAAACCATTTAAAATCATATCATTTTGTAATTCAAAAATATTTTTCTAGTGAGCCTATCGAAATACACTTTCAAAAATTTCGGCAGAGTTCCCTCTGTTTTTCTGATTTCCCAAAACCTGTTTTCCACAAAACTCTAATCAAATAAAATTCACAACAACACTTCAAATCTCATTTCATTCAAATGCGTACTCTGCCGTTTAGTGCGACTTTCAAACAGTTTATCAAACATTTCATTAATTACAGTCCTTCAAAACATGTAAAACATAAAACATAAAATAATTAATTACAGTACATAATTACAAAACATATTTACAAACCCTCTGTATATGCATGCAGATCTAATTACATTATACAGAAATATTTATATAAGTAACTACCCCAAAGATGGTGAGTATGACTCTGAACTCTCCTCTGCAGCTGGTGCCTCTTCAGTCTTTTCCGTCCTCGGTATCTTTATTAAACAAAACTAAACCTACGCGTTAGAAACAAAACTAACGCGCTAAGCATATAGCTTAATGGGTGTACACTAAACTCATTTATTAAACTCATAAATAACTTTTCATAATAAACTCATAAATATCTTTTTATAATAAACATATCACAATATACATATTTCAATTCCAATCATTTATATAAATAAATCAGGTGAAATTGATTCAAGAAACAACTCATTTCAATTTACAATCCATACAAAACCAAACCATAAATAGTTTATAATCATTTTAACTTCAATAATGAGATAAACATATAAAATCGAGTTATAAAGTCACTTATAACCATATCACTCAATTCACTTCAATTCTGGCCCTCTAGAATACTCAACATAAACCAGGACTGGAATATGGGTCGTTCGACCACAGTGACTGTCTGTCGAACATAACTCCCACCCTAGGACGAATCCTAAGAGTGGTACGTATCTCCCTACCCTAGGACCGAGGGTTCGGACCCTATAGAGGTACATATCTCCCTGTCCCAGGAACGAATCCTTAGGAAGGTACGTGTCTCCCTACCCCAGGACGAATCCGTGAGGAGGTACGTGTCTCCCTACCCCTGGACGAATCCATGAGAAGGTACATAATAAATCATCAATAGCAATGTCAATGTCGGTGCAGTACTACTCACTGAACCCAGCTGGTATACCAACCTCCTATATCCATTTCTATGTCTAAGCATCCTAAGGCCGTTTCGATAAAACATTTTCAAATATTCACTATAATTTACAATCAATGGTCACTCAATAAATTCAAACGACATTCTCAAAATATACATATATGATTTCATGAAAAGTAACCAATATTCAGACAATATTCTAACACGAGTAATTTCAATGAAATCGTAATAATTGAAATACGATCAAAATATGAGTAAAATAAGCTCAAAAATAGAAAATCATTCCAAAGAATGTATTAGAAACACATAATAACAAAATTCTTCAAATAAATCGCATATTCAAACTAAAACTACTTAATACTTTTGTAAAGAATTCGAAAACGGGTGTACACCAACCTGGATACCGTTTCCTTTCGACAAATCGCGTTTCTAAGTTTCTTTTTACTTCCCTTTCTCTTTCTCCTTCACTTTCCTCTTCTCTTTCCTTCTCTTCTCTTCTTCTTCTTCTTCTTCTTCTTCTTCCTCTTCTTTCTTTCTTCTTCTTTCTCTTCTTTCTTTCTTCTTCTCGGTCTCTCCCTCTCTCTTTTCCTCTGTTCTGTTTCGTTGGCTTCTGTGAGAAGCCAAATTTTTTTTTATATTATTTCGGTCGTCACGACCCGTGGTCGCGCCACCAGGTCGCGTTGCTCTCTGGAGCAACTCCACCGCCTTCATCGCGAGCACACCTCGCGGTACTCTGGTCGTCATGCTCACTGCCAGGATTTTACTTTTTCGTCGCGAGCCAGTCAGTGCGATCTGTGGTCGCGGTGACCAGATCGTGTTGCTCACTGCTCGAAAATGCCATTCTTGGTCGCGAGCAGCTCATCACGACCTGTGGTCGCGGTGACCAGGTTGCGATACTCACTGGCCCAGTTTTCACTCTTCATGCCTCATTTTTGGGCCGTTCCATCTGGTCCACCTGAAAACTTTTAATTATATTTTACACCCCTCAACTCACAAAATTTATATTCACATATTCAAACGTAATTATTCGAAATTTGGGATGTTACAGATACAACCAAATGATATAGATCAATCATGGATGCGTAGCATAAAATTTACATGTAATATGATCTAATATGCCTATTTCCAACTGGTCCTACTTAATTCTTTAATGAGATAAAAAACAGAACAAAACATAACAGAGTGAATTTAAACTGAATACTTCATTTATGCAGAAAATATCCAAATACAAAAAAAAAAAAAGTGTCCAAAACAATATAAAGCATCAAAATACAAACTCCCACTAAACCACAATATCTTCATACAATATTACACCTATATGAGCAGTGTGCTCATGAAAGACCTTGGGTGGTAGTCCCTTAGTAAGTGGATCCGCAATCATAAAGTTTATGCCAATATATTCTATGGAAATCTATTCACTCTGAACTCTCTCATTCATAACCAGAAACTTGATATCAATATGTTTTGACTTCGATGAGCTCTTGTTGTTGTTGGAATATAAGACTGTCGACTTATTATAACATCCCTAATTTTACATAAATATGAAAAATATTATTGAATTAATATTGAGTATGTGAATGTGATATCTTTTTTTGTTTCCAAGTGAACCAATTGGAACGGTCGAAAACAATGCGTGAAGAGAAGGGAGAAAAATTGGACAGTGAGCATCGCGACCAGAGATCGCGGTAGCTGCTCGCGATGAAAGTGGCCAAATTGGACCAGTGAGTACCGCGAATAGAATCGCGACCAGAGCTCGCGATGAAGGGGCAAAATTCCACCTGTAACATCCCGGATTTCGGATAATTAATTTTAAATTTTGTGATTGACCGGTCGAAAATGATGCATGAAAAAATTAAAAACTGAGGCAGTGAGTATCGCGACCTGGTCACCGTGACCACAGGTCGCGATGGACAGCTCGCGATGAAACATGGAAATTTTGGCAGTGAGCATCGCGACCAGTCACCGCGACCACAGATCTCGATGAACTGCTCACGACGAAAATGTCAAATTCTGGCAGTGAGCAACGCGACCACCAGCGCGACTAAGGTACCGCGAGGTGTGCTCGCGATAAAGGCGGTGCAAACGCTCCAATGAGTACCGCGACCTGGTGGCGCGACCACAGGTCGCGACGACCGAAAAATATAAAAAAAAAAATTGGCTTCTCGTAGAAGCCACAGAAAACACAGAACAGAGAGAAGAGAGAGGAGAGACCGAGAGAAAGAAAGAAAGAAGAAGAAAGAAAGAAGAAAGAAGAAGAAAGAAGAAGAAGAGGAAGAAGAAGAAGAAGAGAAGAAGAAGAAGAAGAGAAGAAGAAGGAAAGAAAAGGTGAAAGAGAAAGGGAAAGGAAAAGGAAAAAAAAATCGTAGAAACGCGATAGTCGAAAGAAAAACGGTATCTAGGTTGGTGTACCTTCGTTTTCGAAAATTTTTACAAAAGTATTAATTATTTTTAGTTTGAATCTGCAATTATTTTAATGGTTTTCAATTTTTATGCGTTTATATTATTTCGTTGAAATGATTTTTATTGTTGACTGCATTTTGATTATTACGATTCCGCTGAAATTGCTTGTTTTCGATTATTGTACAAATATTGTTGATTTTCCCATGAAAAAAAAATTATGTTATTGAAATCGAATGTTTCCGTTGATTGTAAATATAGTGAATATTTGAAAACTAGTTTATCGAGACGGCCCTAGGATACTTAGACATAGAAATGGATATAGGAGGTTGGTATACCAGTTGGGTTCAGTGAGCAGTACTGCGCCGATATTGATATGCTATTGATGCTTCTTATGTACCTCCTCATGGATTCGTCCAGGGGCAGGGAGACACGTACCTCCTCACGGATTCATCCTGAGGTTGGGAGACACGTACCTTCCTAAGGATTCGTTCCTGGGATAGGGAGTTATGTACCTTTCTAAGTTCCGTACCCTCGATCCTAGAGTAGGGAGATACGTACCACTCTTAGGATTCGTCCTAGGGTGGGAGTTTGACCCATATTCCAGTTCGAGTATGTTGAGTATTCTAGCGGGCCAGATTGAAGTGAATTGAGAAGTGAATTGAATAATGTTTTTTGATCGATTTTATATATGTTGATCTTATTGTTGAAATTAAAGTGATTAAAGCTGTTTTATGCTTTGATTTTGAAGTTAAATTGTTTTGTAAATGATTAGTAATGAAAAGAGATATATTGTAATTTGTTTCTTAATAAAAGTGATTTATGATTTTCATATTTGAGTTTAGTGTACACCCACTAAGCTATATGCTTAGCGCGTTAGTTTTGTTTCTACGCGTAGGTACCAGAGAGACTGAAGAGGCCAAAGACTGAAGAGGAGTTTCCTTGCAGACAGAGGCGGAGAGACACATTTTTGGGTAGATATTTATGTTCATGTGTAATATGATTGATAAGCATGCATATACAGAGAGTCTGTAAATATGTTTTGTAATTATGTCTTGTAATTAATTATTTTATGATTTCTGTCTTTTATTATTAAAATTTTTGTAAAATATTAACTTCGGAATCGTTTTATTTTATAAATTGTATTGGAAAGTCGCACTAAACGGCAAAGTGCGCAATTGTTTGAAAATGATATTTGAAGTGTTGATATGAGTTGTATTTGATTGAGTTGTGAAAAAATAGGTTTTGGGAAATCCGAAAAACTAACGGAACTCTGCCGAATTTTTGTAAAAAGTTTATTGTGATGGGCTCACTCGGAAATGGTTTTAAAAATTATAAACTAGATGGTTTTCCAATGGTTTGAAAAATTGATTTGATGGGCTCACAGTGATTTTAGAAATTATAAAATGAATTGAGAAAGTTTTGAAAACCGGTAGCGCTCCCTGAGTCGGTCCAGCCGGGTCGGGTCAGGGGGTGTTACACCACCAGTGAGTATCGCGACCACCACTCGTGATACGCGGTCGGGATGGCCCAAAACTTTTTTAAAAAATAGAGTACCGAGTGAATTAAAGCGTGCCAAAACATAAATAAAAAGTGAGTAGAAGCTCACAAGCAGAACATAATAGAATTGAGAGCTCGAAGAAGAGAGAAAAAAGGAGAGAGAAAGGAAAGAAGAAGAAGAAGAAGAAAAGATAAGGAGAAGAAGGAAAAAAGGAAGGAAAGGGTATTCGGGTTCGGTGTACACTAGTTTTCGAATTTTCAGTTTTCCAGAATATTACGGATTGATTTAATTTTCTTAATGTTGAGTTATTTGAATTATGTTGATTATCGTTTATAGTTTAAAATTGATTTTGGAATGATTTGAATTACAATATAATTTATATCTGAAATATTGATTGTGAATAATATTATGAATTGATTTTAACGTTTTGATTCTAATATTGTTGTGAAAAATATAGTTGAAGGTGATTTTGATTATATAATTTTGTGAAATGTATCGAAAAATAATTTTGGGGCATTTTGATTTAATATTGGTCTGTGAAATACATTCGAATATGATTTTGATTTGATTTGATGTGAATATTGGTTTCAGAAATATATTTAAATATATTTTTGGATTGATTTGATGTAATTATAGATTTGACAAATATACTTATATATGATTTTGTATATTTCTTTTATATGATTATGAATGAAATTTGGATTTCAAAAATATATTTATTGATTTGAAATATTTGAAAGTTAAATTTGAATATAAGAAAAAGATTTGCGAAATTGTATTTCGGAATTGAAATTTCAATATTGAATTTGAATGATTTGAAATGGATTTGAGAAATCGTTTTGCGAAATGGCTCTGATGTGTATGAACATAGATATGGATATAGGAGGTTGACATGTCAATTGGGTTTTTCTGAACAATACTGTACCGATATATTCTGATGCACCACCCTATGGATAGTGCAGACCCCAAGTGCCGATCTTAGGGTAGAGACCTTTGATCTGTTTGTGCCACCCTTTGGATAGTACAGGCCCCAAGTGCTGGTCCTAGGGTTGGAAATCTGATATGGGACATTTACAGTGGGTAACACCGTTGGTGTCTAACTTTGATCTGATGTTCGGCGGGTAGCCCGTTTGTTATGTATGTCAGGAGCCCATTATGAAAATTGATTTAATATATGAAAGTATTTGAGAAATTATTAAGATTTTGTCTGTTGATTGATTTTGAATACTGTATTTGTTGAGTATATGATTTGATTTGACATGAACCCCATATATGATTTATTTATATGTTATTTATATTTTTTCGAAAATAGATAAATTTATTTGTTATAGTATAGTTGGATATACAATTTTGTGTACACCCATTAAGCAATCTGCTTAGCGTGTTGAGTTTTCTCACACGTAGGTAACAAAGGTTTCAAGGGAGACAAAGACAAAGAAGAGTAGAGACTGCAGGAGCAGAGTCCAAAGTCACATCATTCCTATATATTTGGTAGTCCTTTTGTAATAAGTATATATGTTTTAATACAACATGCATATACAGAAAATGTTTGTACATATTTAAAGAACTTCCGCTGTGTAAATATTTTATTATATGTTTATGTTATTTGAATATTTATAAATTATATTGTGATAAATTGATTTGACAAGTCGCACTAAATTTGGAAGGGTGCGCAAAAGTGATTTGAGAATGTAGAAGTTGATTTTTATGAATTTTAACTGTAAACAGGTTTTGGAAAGTCAGAAAAATAGAGGAAACTCTGACAAGATTTTTGAAAATTTATTTGGAACATTTTCAAATGTTTTTAATATCGTTTTAAGTTATGTTTTTATAAAAGAAGAGAGATTTAGGTATATAATAGCGCTTCCTGATTCGGTCCGAGCGATTTGGGTCAGGGGGTGTTACACTTATTGTCACAAAACAACTTGAGTGGTCTTTCAATACCATCTAGAATGTACAGCCTAGTGATAAAATTCCACAGCTGTAACATCCCGGATTTCGGATAATTAATTTTATCTATGTGAAAATAAATTTTGTGATTGGAGGGGGCGTAAATGTAATTAAAAGTATGTTTATTTTTATGGTTTCCAGGTGAACCAGATTGAACGGTCGAAACTGATGCTTGAAGATTGAAAAATGGAGGCAGGGAGTATCGCGACCTGGTCATCGCGACCACAGGTCGCGATAGCCTGCTCGCGGTGAAAAAGGTGATTTTTGGCAGTGAGCATCGCGACCAGTTACCGCGACCACAGGTCGCGATGAACTGCTCGCGATGAAAATGTCAAATTCTGGCAGTGAGCAACGCGACCATAGTACCGGGAGGTGTGCTCGCGATGAAGGCGGTGGAAACGCTCCAGTGAGTACCACAGGTCGCAACGACGGTCGCGACGACCGAAAAATATATATATAAAAAAAGTAGCTTCTCGCACAAGCCAGAAAACACACAGAGCAGAAAAGAGAGAGGAGAGACCGAGGAAAGAAAGAAAAGAAAGAGAAAGGAGAGAAAGAAGAAGAAGAAGAAAGAAAGAGAAGGAAGAAGAAGAGGAAGGAAAGAGAGAAAAGAAAGTGTGGGTGAAAGAGAAAGGTAAAAAGGGAACGGAAAAGAAAATCGTGGAACCGCGATTTGCCGAAAGAAAACGGTATCCAGGTAGGTGTACTTTTATTTTCGGAATCTTTACGAAAAGTATTAAGTATTTCGTTTTCGTTTTCGTTTTCGTCTTCGTTTTCGTTTTCGATTTCGTTGAAATTTCTCGTTTTCGATTTTCGTATGAAAATTGTTTATTTTATATGAAAAATCGATGATTGATTACTATTGTTGATTTTCCCATGATAAATCTATGTTATTGACATCAAATGTTTCCGTTGATCGTGTATATAGTGAATATTTGCAAAATAGTTTATCGAAACGGCCCTAGGGTACTTAGACATAGAAATGGATATAGGAGGTTGGTATACCAGCTGGGTTTACTGAGCAGTACTGCGCCGATACTGATTGCTATTGATGATTATTATGTACCTCCTTATGGATTCGTCCAGGGGCAGGGAGACACGTACCTCCTCACGGATTCGTCCTGAGGGTTGGGAGCCACGTACCTTCCTAAGGATTCGTTCCTGGGATAGGGAGTTATGTACCTCTCTAGGTTCCGTACCCACGGTCCTAGAGTAGGGAGATACGTACCACTCTTAGGATTCGTCCTAGGGTGGGAGTTTGACCCATATTCCAGTCCTAGTATGTTGAGTATTCTAGAGGGCCAGAATTGAATTGAATTACATGATATGTTTATAAGTGCTTTTTGAAATCGATTTAATACGTGTGATTCAGTGTTTATATTAAATGATTGTAAACGAATTGTGTATTTCAGTGTTTATATTAAATGATTATTAAATGAATTGCGAAAACGAATTGAGTGAGAATATTGTTTTAGTTGAGCTTATGGTTTGATTTGGAAGTATATATGTATATACATTGTGATTTGTTTCCTATTAAAAGTTATTTATGATTTTCATATTTGAGTTTAGTGTACACCCACTAAGCTATATGCTTAGCGCGTTAGTTTTGTTTCTAACGCGTAGGTACCAGGGATCCGGAAGAGGCTAAAGACTGAAGAAAGAGAGAGAGTTGCTGACAGAGTCCCAGAGTTATCACAGTTGGGTAGCTATATTGTTGTTATATGTATATATTCTGAAAGCATGCATATACAGAGGATTTGTAAATATGTTTCGTAATATGTTTTGTAATTAAATATTTTATGATTTATGTCTTTTATTATTATAATGTTTGTAAATATCGACTCTTGAATGATTTTGTTTTATAAACTGTTATTGGAAAGTCGCACTAAACGGCAGGGTGCGCAATTGTTTGAAAATGATATTGAAGTGTTGATATTGGATTTGTATTTGAATTGATATGTGAAAAACAGGTTTTTGGGAAACCTGAAAAACAAACGAAACTCTGCCGAAATTTTTGTAAAAAGTTTTATGTATTGGGCTCACTTGAAAATGGTTTTAAAATAACCAAATATATTCGAAAATGGTTTTAAAATTTTAAATTATGTGGTTTTCCAATGATTTGAAAATCTATCGATGGGCTCACAACGGTTTTCGGTTTACAAAATGAATAGAGAAAGTTTTGTAAATCCGTGTAGCGCTCCCTGGGTCGGTCCAGCCGGATCGGGTCGGGGGGTGTTACAACAGCCATATTCCATGGTTGCATGCCTCATAACATGCTACAAACGCTGCCGCCATAGTGGAAGAAGCTATGATTGTCCATTTGGCACTTCTCCAGGAAATAACTCCTCCAGCCAGCAGATAGATGTAGTCTGATGTGGATCTCTTACTATCTTGGCAACCAACAAAATCGAAATCAGAATACCCTATGATCTCCAACTGATCCGATCTCCCATATGTGAGCATGTAATCCTTGGTTCTCTGTAGATATCGCATAACCCATTTGGCTGCTTTCCATTGATCCATCTCAGAATTACGTAAATATCTGCCTAGCATTCCAACAATGAATGCTATATTCGGACGTGTGCAAACTTGAGCATACATTAGACTCCCAACAACTGACGCATATGAAATCTTTTGCATTTCCTTAACTTCAAAGTCACTTTTAGGGCATTGTTTGAGACTGAATTTATCTCCTTTAGCAATAGGGTTGTCACATGGTATATTATCTTGCATGTCAAACCTTTTAAGCACCTTATCGATATAGCTCTTTTGTGATAACCTAAGGATATCCCGAGAATGATCTCGGTGTATCTGAATGCCTAATACAAAAGAAACATCACCAAAATCTTTCATTTCAAATTTCTTTTATAGAAATCTCTTGGTTTCATGCAATATTAGAGGTAAGCAGTATGTCATCAACATACAAAATCAGGAAGATATGCTTACTCCCACTGAACTTGTGGTACACACAATCATCAACAACATTTATTTCAAATCCAAACGAGATAATTACTTGATGAATGTAATATCATTGACGGGAAGCTTGCTTGATCCTATCAATGGATTTTTTTTAGTTTGTAAATCATCTTCTTTGGGTCTCCAAACAAAAATTTTTCGGTTGCACCATATAAATCATTTTATTAATGTTGTCATTGTGAAACGCCGTCTTAACATCCATCTGATATAATTCAAAGTCAAAATGTGCAACAACTGCCATAATTGGCGTGAAAGAGTTTTTCGTTGAAACCATAAAGAAAGTTTCTTTGAAGTCAATGCATTCCTTTTGAGTAAAACCTTTAGCAATAAGACGAGCCTTATATCTATCCACATTACCTTTTGAATCCCCTTTTGGTTTTAAATATCCATTTACAATTAATAGGTTTCACACTTTCAAATAATGGGACAAGATCCCGAACATCATCGTCTTGCATAGACTTGTACTCATCGTTCATGGGATCAATCCACCTTTGAAATTTAGAACCCTGCATGGCTTGATGGAAGTTGATTGGATCATCGTCCACCATTCCATTATCTTCCTCATGTTCTTGGGGAAAGACTATATAATCATCCGAAATTACATTTCTCCAATCTCTCATAGATCTTCTTACTGACATTTGTTCCTGAGGTTGTTGAATTTGTTCTTCAGGAACAATTACCTCATTTTGTGTGGAAAATTATTTAACATTGTCTTCTTATGGTTTCATATTTGCTTCTTGATCAATGGCAGGAATGAAAACATGCACATTGTCAAAATTATTTAACATTGTCTTCTTGTGGTTTCATATTTGCTTCTTGATCAATGGCAGGAATGAAAACATGCACATTGTCAAATTATTTAACTGATTCCTCCTCAAAGACAATGTATCTAACCTTATTTCTCCCCCTAAACTTAACATCCTCAAAAAATGTTGTAGTTCTCGTCTTAAAAATTGACTTTACTGTAGGATCATAAAATTTGTAACCCCTTGATCGCTCATGATACCTAATAAAGTAGTTGCTTATTGTTTTAGAGTGTAGTTTCTTTTCAGGTGGCCTATAAAGCCTTGCCTCAGCTGGATATCTCCAAATATGAAAGTGCTTTAGACTAGGCTTCCTATCTGTCCAAAGCTCATAAGGTGTTTTATCTGCTGCTTTAAATGGCACCTTGTTAAGGATATAAGTTGCAATCTTTAATGCTTCTCCCCAGAGTGATTGTGGTAAGGTAGAATGACTAATCATACTTCTTAATATATCCTTAACCGTTCTATATCGTCTCCCAGCAATACCATTCATGCTAGGTGATCCTGGCATGGTGTATTGTGGGACGATTCCACATTCCTCTAGGAATTTAGCAAAGGTCTTGGACGTTGTTCATCTGAACAGTTGTATCTGACGTAGTACTCACCATCACGACCAGATCTAACGCTCTTAATCCTTTTGTTGAGTTGGTTCTCAACATCAGCTTTGAAAGCTTTGAACACGTCCAGTGACTGAGATTTCTCATGAAGGAGATATAGGTACCCATAACGTAAGTAATCGTCTATGAATGATATGAAATATTGTTGACTATTCCAAGAACCTGTGGGGAATGGTCCATAAATATCTGTGTGGATCAATTTTAAGACGTCTGAAGTTCTATTGGCACCTAATCTCTTAGTTTTGATCTGTTTTCCCTTAATGCAATCAATACAGACTTCAAAGTCTGTAAAAGTTAAGGAAATCCAAAATTTCATCAGACACAAATCTTTCAACTCTAGCTTTTGAGATATGACATAAGCGCTTGTGCCATAATGTCGCTGAATTTTTTTTATTTAATTTGCGTTTAGTACCACGTCCACATGCAAGGTTTCATTATATGATGCAATAGTATTAAGCAAATAAAGGTTATCATAAACACACAATGAACCAGTACCAACAACATTTGAATTTAATGAAAGACTAAACTGATTATTTCCAAAAGAACAACAATATCTAAATTTGTCCAACAATGAAATAGAAACCAAATTTCGTCTAAATGACGATACAACAAAAGTGTCTTTCAAATACAAATAGTGATCAGTTCCTAATAATAACCTAAATGTGTCTATTGCTTTAATTTCCACCGATTTTTCGTTGCCTACAAAGATGAATCTTTCAACATCATTTGGCTTTTGGCAATTCAGGCAACCCTGCATAGAAACACTTATATGAGTAGTAGCACCAGAATTTAACTACCAAGTATTTCTAGGTACTGAAGCTAAATTAACCTTAGAACAGACCAAAGTAAGAATTGTACCTTTCTTTGCACACCAAGTATGATATTTGGTACATTCCTTCTTCATGTGTCCATGTTTGTTGTAAAAGAAATAGCTTTGTTGTTATTTGTCCTTATGTTATTTCTTTTGTACTGGACCCTTAGCAGCTTCATTAACTTTCTTTTATTGCCCTTATTCTTAAAGGTGTTTGCCAAGTGAGTACTTTTAGTCCTTTCTTACTTCAACCTTTCTTCTTCTTGCACACAATATGAAATAAGCTCATTTAGAGTCAATTTCTCATTCTGGCAGTTGTAACTGACCTTAAATTGACTGAATTGTGCAGGAAGTGATATTAATACCAAATGCACGAGAAAATCATTAGATAGCTCAAGCTTTAGTGTATTTAGCTTTGAAGTAATATGAGACATCTCCATAATGTACTCTCTTATGTTCCCTTTGCCTTTGTACTTCAATGAAATCAAGCTCACTTGAAGCGTACTTATTTCAACCTTATCATTTTTTTAAAAATGTTTCTCAATTTCGACAAGGAACTTCTTGGCAGTAGTGATCCCTTCAGAATTAGCGCCCCTAAAGGCATCCAGAATGTCGCGCTTAACGATCATAAGACATGCAATTTGAGCGATCCCACTTCTCAAAGTTCCTTATCCTCAGTGAAACTTTCATTCGTAAGAGGAATGGATTGCTCAATCCTTAATGCAAGGTCTATATCCATCCAGCCGAGAACAATTAATACGTTCTCTTTCCAATACTTGAAGTTTGTCCCATTAGGCATGAGAATAGATTTTAAGTTTGTAGATATGGTAGTAGCAGATATATTAGTTGAATAAAGAACAAAACAAACAAACAAATATGTTCACATCAAATTCCGTATACAATAACCAATAAATTCAAATAATGGTAGGTCTCGTCTCAAGATACCTAGAACAACATTAATATCAACATTAATATCAAACCAAACCAAATGGTTTTGGTTCTGTTGTTTTTTTTTTAAAACCAACCAAACCAGTAAACCAGTTTATATAAAAAAAAAATTAAAATTTAACACACCATATTCACAAACCTAGCCGCTCCTCACTCCTCAGATTCACAAACACAACAGTAAGCAATGACCAGACCTCTTCAACCGTCCAAAACAGTCGACCTCTTCAACGGAGCTCCTCGCCACTCTCGTAGACCTAAGCGCCAGAACCTTGCCAATGGCATAACGCCGCCTACTGTCGTACCTCCAACTCCATTCAAACACACATCAAACCTCTTCAACGCACCAGAACCTCTTCAACGCCAGATTTGCAAACTCGCCGATAGCACAACGCCACCTACTGTCGCACTTCCAGCTCCATTCGAACGCATACCAGACCTCTTCAATGCACCAAGTGTGATTTTGTTTGGGTGTGATTTTGTTGGGTGTGATTTTGTTGATTTTGTTTATTTATTCTGTTTAGTTCAACGAAAACAGAGTTTGGGTGTTGTTGTAGAAGAAAATAGTTGTTTATAATTTTGTTGAAACATATGTAATTTATGAGGAACTAAATCAGTAAATTGTAGTCTCTACTCACCTATATTGTAGAGTACTTGGGCTGTAGTATGGGTGTCTTCCAGAAGTATATGGACTGAAAAGTTAAAAACAATAGATTATAGATGTGTCAATTTTCCATTTTTTATGGTTAGGCTCACAAAACCGAAAAAGAAAAAAAATTGATGCGAAACATAATCAGTTGTTTGTTCATTGTTGTTCTCAGTTGCTGCTCTTTAATTGTAGTGTTGTTCTTGTATTGATTTCGCGTGTTGGTTTCCTCTGGTTTCGTGCTTTGATTTTAGAGTTTTATGAAGCTTGGACTATAAGATTTATTATAATATGTGTTTTTGGATTGTTCAGATTTTGAATTTGTGCATTTTTTATCATATTTTGATGTAAAAAAAACCGAATGTGGTGTTTGATATACTAATATTTGATTTATTTTGTAATTTGACATAATTGATTTTGTATTATTGGATTGATTATTTGATTGAATTTGTATTTTTTAGAATAAAAATTGATCATATTTGGATGTAAAAATTCGAAAGCCCATTGTAATTTTTATGGCCCAATAGACCCACAAACCAACCAAACCGATCCAATCCGGTTTGGTTTGGTTCGGTTTGGTTCACTCTATTCCCAGTTCTCGGTTCGGTTTACTTTTTCAAAAATCGATCAATTGTCGATTTTTATCTGTTTTACTCAAAACCGAACCATGCCCACCCCTATTTATATGTGTGTGTGTGTGCGCGCGCGCGCGCTCAGAATTGTTAAACAAAACAGGTTGTTGTGCCGCTCGGGCAGCAACATGCTGCTGCACCGCTTGGGTAGCAAGCAACATGGGTGCTGCAGCGCCCAAAACATACGGGTGAAGAAGAAAAATTGCCTTTTGTTTTCATTTATTAGAATATCAAAAAACCCCAATTTTTCAAAAAGTGTAAAACTTAATTTCACAATTTTTTGTCTCAATGATTCAAACATGGAGTGGTTCTGATACCACTAGTAGGATTTGAACTAACATATCACTAACATGCTTTAATCACACAATTAAGTCAAAATCATCATCAAGAACCCTAAATTGAGACCTAATCATATTTCTACCAAAAGCTTAATCAAACCCTAATATAATAGTAAAAATTCATGTCAAATCAAAGAAAATAACTAGATGCGGAAGCATACCTTGTTCCATAGATAAAATTGTTGTGATCTTCCAATTCAATACAAAATTCTCCTAAAGTTCTTATTTTCTCATTGTTGATGGGGTAGGTAGAGAGAGGGGAAAAAAGTATCATGAGAATTGGGGACCATGACCCCGATTATTATAAAATTAAACTTAAGTATTTATTTTTCTAATTTGGTCCCTCATTAAATTAGAAATATCAGTTCGGTCTCTACACATTAAATCCATGACATTTTAGTACCTCAATGTCCAATTCTTTAAGTCTTAGACGGATCACTTTAGCTCCTATATTTTACAACACATTCTTGACCCTTAGATTATGAGTTATGAATGGTTAAAGATCAATTAATACCTTAAGGGACCTAAGTTGTTATACACCTTACTGCATATATTTTCTCTCTCTTCTTTAATGAAATGAATTTAATTTTATTCAGTTATGTTATCTTCATTTTTATTTATTTATTGTTACAAATATTTTTTATTTATTTTTTATTTTAATCCAGAACAACGTGTTCATATATATCTAAAAAAAATTATTGTTAGGATAAGATTTTTCTTAATTTTTTTTATGTAACATTGACTAACTACTTTTTTCTTGAAGTGTGTCTACTGCCTACATGAAATTAATTTGAATAGTCTCTAATTAGCAATATGTTAGTTTACCATATCAGTTTTAAAGTCAATTTAATATAACAAGAAATAGGCATGAAATAAAAAAAAACGTAGGAAAAATTAATTAAACAAATAAAAATAAAGATTTAAAATGAATCAAAATTGCTTTAAAAAAATTAATAATAAGTACTGAAAATTTACCAAATTGAGTGATAAGTCCTCCAAAGACTGTGACATTTTGGATTAAAAGTTTAGCAGTGTGGCTGATGAGAATGAAAAAGCTCTATTTTAAGAAGCTCTATGTTTAAGATTAAAAATGGTACTTTTGGATTTTACTGGTTTTACATAGTTTGAAAGATGAAAGATGAAGAGTTTTGGTTCTTTGATGGAAATGTACGATGAGTAGAAAAAGATGAAAGATAAAGGGCAATATTGGGAGATAAGAGAGAAAAAAAATTAATCACTAGTAATTATTTTATTAATAATAAGAGAGATAAGAGACTGCATTAAAGAGGAGAGAGATGACAAAACATAAGTTTTTGAGGTGTATAAATGTGATTGTAGTTGAGGATATGAATGCATCTCAACCATTAAACTCCTCTTAATCTAAGAGTCAAGAATGTGTGTAAGAATTTGTATAAAATATAGGGGCTGCCGATCCTATATATATATATATATATATATATCAACATATTGAATTTTTCCAACACATCGATCTCTGTAGCCCCTATTAAGTTAGCTAGCAATTTTTGTTGAATAAATTTCAGGATCTTTCTTGTTCTTAATTAAAATATAAATATATCTAAGATGAATGCAGAAAGTTTTCTTAGATTATAAATTTTACCTTAAAATTTAGTTCATTTGTATTAAATAAAAATCCTTAAATTTTAATTTTTTTTATTCATCATCGTGCACATAAATGCCTGCCACTTTTATTCTTTTGAGGGTGTGTGTATGTATACATATAAAAAAATATCCGTTTACTCAAGAATGATGAAAAAAAGTCAACTGATATTAATATATAGAGTTAATAAGACTCCTTCCGTAAGGTTTTACCAACTATAAATGGAGTTAACAGGCACTGAGATATTTTCATCTTTTCTCATTTTAATTTTATTTTATTAAATAAAAATTTAAAAAAATTTCAACATTCTATCTTTAAAATAATGAATAGTTAGAATTTATTTAATTTTTTTAAAAAAATAACAATTATAAAAAATAAAAAAAAAAATTTGAGATTGAATCTCCGTCGTCCATCAAATGGACGGTGGAGATCCATCAAGAACCAATAAAAAAAATTGAGGTGCTGGAGATCCAGCCATGGATAGATCTCCAGCTTCGAAGGCGAACCCAGAAAACACTGGATTTGCCTTTTCGCCTTCGAAGACAAACCCTCGTTGGCGAACCCTTTTGGGTTCATCGATACATGGCTGGATCTCCAGCACATTTCAATTTTTATTTTTTTATCTTGATGGAGATCCAATCTCCAGATTGAATTTCTACTGTCCATCAAATTTGATAGACAGTGGAGGTCCAATCTGAAGATTGGATCTCCACATTTCAAAATCAAATTTAAAAAAATAAATTTTAGATCTCCACTATCTATTTGAAGATGAACGATTGAGATCTAAAGTTTAACTTTTTATAATATATTTTTTTAAAAAAAATATATATGTACTGTCTATCTCAGTTGAGGTAGATGGTGGAGATCTAATATTATTTATTTATTTAATAAAAAAAATATTATTTTAAAGGTATTTTAGTCTTTTTAACGGTTAAAGGTAGTTAACCGTTAACTGTTAAGTCTCACAGAAGTCAATTAATAGTAGGAGAAGTCTTTATCTATTAATAATAAAGTTGACTTCGTTTGTAATTTATAAAATCTCATAAAAAAAAAATAGGTGTTATTAGATCTAATATATATCTGGTATTTGCTGAAGGTCAACTTGTATAATAGAAAATTCATTGGAAGTTGCACCCAAAATTATTTCATTGAATTTCATGATGTTCGAGAGTGGAGACCCCCGTAACTCACCACTCACCACTCACCACTCACCACCTTCATTTACTTACTATACTGTCTGCAATAATGTTGTGGTTGACCTTTTCTGCCTCAGCTGGATGGATTTGACTCAATTTTAGCTGACTCCAAACTTTAAATACACCCAGTTTTTGGTTTGAGAGTGGAGACCCCATACTCACCACCTTCATTTACTTACTATACTGTCTGCAACAATGCTGTGGTTGACCTTTTCTTCCTCAGCTGGATGAATTTGACTCAATTTCAGGTGGATGGACAATTTAACTTGTGATACTGTCGTTGTTTCATTTATCAAACTGATATTATTATAATTGAAATTTTAACGAAGTTGTAAATTTACCGTGTTAGGATTCATATTTGGTCTTAATTTGAAAGAGCTGCTCTATTTCAGTTAAACCAGAATCTGTGATTGGTAGTTCTTTGAAGATGTGTATATTTCTTGCACTATTGAACAATTTATCCTTATTTAACACGAATTTATAATTATACATTATAATAATCAACAAATTATGCGGATTAGATCATCTCTAACCAATCTCTATTTCGTCAAAATAGAGATTGATTGATCTCCAACTCTTTTCCAAATTTGGGTTAATATATATATATATATATATAGAGAGAGAGATTGAAAAATAAATTCCAAATTTGGAGATACATTATTTCAATGTTCATTATTATTTCAGCTTTCTATATTTTAATGCTACTCTCATAATCATTATCTAAACAAATTTTATTACTCTCGTATCATTTTTTATTTTTTAATTAAACTCAATTAATTTATTATAATTTTTTATTTATAAATGTTATTACTATAAAAATGATACCATTAAAAATATTTTGTTGAGATATTTTAAGTAAGTATAATATTAATTATATTTTAAATATTTCTAATTTTTGTATTTATTACATTCATTTATTAATCAATGAACTAATAAGTATTTTATTTAAAAATAAATTATTTTAAAACTTTAATATATATATATATATACCATTTAATATAATACTTAACTCAAAATAATTATTAAAACAATTATATTAAGGTTGCATTCGATAAGCGAGATTGGATTAGGCTATTTTTATAGGATTTAATTGAATTATATTGGATTGGACTGAATTGGTACTGTGATATGTTTGATACAGTATGGATTTAACTAAAAATAATATTGTTTCTTATTTGGTGTAGTGTGTGATTAAATAGAAAATAATTATATATTATAATAGTATTTGTAAATCAAAGTTAAATTATTTTATAAAATAAAATAAAATAAAATGCTTAAAAAATCATTTTAGTATTTTATAAAGGGTAAAATTGTAATAAACAACCTTGACATTTGGATGAAACTTCAACCAGATCGCACTTTTACTTAAATAACAATCAAGTACCTTTAACTGTCTCATTGACCGTCACACTTAACTATGGTCAGTATAACAGAATGGCATATTGGTCCTTTAACCCTCATCTGATAACAAAAAAGGACAATAAGGTCATTTTACCTTTAATTTTTTAAAAAAATTAAAAATTGAAATACTTTTTAAATAGATCTTCACCGTCCATCACTCTTGATGCATGGACAGTGAAGATCTATTTTTTTAAAAAAAAAAAAAATTAACAAAAGTGGTGATCCACAACTGATCCATGATGGTGATCTGCTAACGATTCCTGATCTCTACCTTCCAACATCCAATTTCCATAGCTGATCTCCTACACCAAAGAAACATCCACAGTCAATCTCCAACACCAAAAGATCATCTATAACCAATCATTCACACCAAAGAATAAAAAAAAACTGCTCCCTCACCAAATGAAAATCACCTCACCACTACAAATAAAACAAAAATCATTTTTTGGCATTTGTATTAACTATAGCTATCAACTAGTTAAGAAAAATCTAATAAAATATACAATTTTATTTGCAATAAGTTATCATCTTCTATTCAAATTTTGGTTTCTTAAATTAATAGTTATTCAAAAAATTCAAAATAAAATAAAAAGTTGGATTGTTTTGGTTCTCTGACTCAAAACCAAATCAATTCAAAACCAATTTCAACAATTCTTAAAACCAGACAAATGATACAGAACCATAAATGTTGATTTTCATGTACCTTCGTTCGTTTGCGTTGGGAGAAAAAAAAACAACACATGAAGGATGATTGATTTTTACTAGTCGAAGAACCATAAAAGCCCCAAAAAAAAGAAGAAGAAGAAGAGGGAGAAAATGATGATGATGAATTGAAGTTGATGGTGATGAGGAGAAGAAAGGAAGAATAAGAGGAGAAAAAAAGATTACCTCGATGCAATTTATAGATGATGATTGTTTTTGTTCTTTCTTCTTTTTGGTGGACATCTCCACTTTTTTTCCTCCCTTTTTTTAAATTTTTTATTTTTTTTAGAATAAAAGGGGAGATTTAGAAAATATTTTTTTTTTCCAGATCTCTCTTTCTTTAAAAAAAAAAGTGTTTTCTTAAAAAAAAATTCAAGGGTAAAAACGTACTTTAACCATATATAGCCTTCTGACACACTTGCACCCATTAAGACAAACGGTCAACCGTTTGGTCCAGGGTAGTTAATTGTAATTTCGTGAAAAGTATGAGGTGGTTGCAATATAAGTAAAGGTTAAGGTAGTTTAGTGCAATTTGCCCTTCTATAAATATATTAAAATTATTTTTAAAGTAATTAATTTGTTAGATTAAGCTTATAGTAATTAATTTATAGAGATAGAATATTCCAAAAAAAAAATTCCATTTTGGATCTTTAAATTAGAGAGAAAAATGGAGATGGTCTTACAATAATTAATTTGTTGAAACAAATAAAAATACTATTTAATATGTTGAGTAAGAGGAAGTGTAACACCCCTGACCCAATCCACTCGGATCGAATTAGGGAGCGCTACCATGTACCGAAATCTAACTTTTACTTTTATATAACCATAATTTAAAAGTATATTAAAAACAATTGAAAGTAGTCCAAATAAATTTCTAAAAATCTTGTTAAAGTTTTTTCTATTTTTCTGACTTTCTAAAACTTGTTTACAATTAAAATTCATAAAAATCAACTTCTAAATCTCAAATTACTTTTGCGCACCTTTCCAAATGTAGTGCGACTTACCCAATCAATTTATCACAACATAATTTATAAATAGTCAAATAACATAAACATATAATAAAATATTTACATAGCAGAAGCTACTCAAATATATACAAACATTTACTGTATATGCATGCTGTATGAAAACATAGATACTTAATAGAAAATGACTACCCAAAATATATGTAGGAACGATGTGACTCTGGACTCTCTTTCTGCAGTCTCTACTCTTCTTTGTCTTTGTCTCATTTGGAACCTCTGTTACCTACGTGTGAGAAAACTCAACACGCTAAGCAGATTGCTTAGTGGGTATACATAAAATTATATATATAAATATACTATATCAAATAAGTTTATCTATTTTTTATAAACATATAAATCACATTTAATTAAATCATATATGGGGCTCATATCAAATCAAATCATATACTTAACGAATACAATATTCAAAATCAATCAACAGACAAAATCTCCATAATTTCTCAAATGCTTTCATATACCAAATCAGTTTTCATACTGGGCTCCTGACATACAAAACATAAGTTATCGGACTGGATTACGAGTTATTCGGCATCAGCCGCAAACGGGCGACCCGCCGAACATCAGATCAGAATGGAACACCAACGAAATCACCCGCTGTAAATGTCCCATAACAGAATTCAAAACCTTAAGACCGGCACATGAGGCCTATATATCTAAAGGGTGGCACATACATATTATATCAGCATAGTACTGTTCAGACAGAAACTCAATTGATATGTCAACCTCTTATATCCATATCTATGTTCATATACATCAAAACCATTTCACAAAACTTTTTCTAAAATCCAATGTCAACATATTTCATTTCTTTCAGAATTATCGAATTCTACTTTCAACTTATTCAATTTCAATTCATATCGATATATATATATATATATATATATATATATATATATATATATATATATATATATATATATATTTTAAATCAATAATCACATCAAATCAATCCAAAAATATATTCAAACGTATTTCATAATTCCATATCGAATTAAAATGCCCCGAAATTATTTTCCGATACATTTCACAAATATTATATAGTTAAAATCACATTCAACTATATATTTCCATAACAATATTAGAATCCAAACGTATTAAAATCAATTCAGAATAGGATTCACAATCAATATTTCGAATATAAACTATATTTCGAGAAATCGCTATTCAAATCATTCCAAAATCAATTTTAAACTATAAACTATAATCAATATAATTCAAATAACTCAAAATGAATCAAATTCAATCAATCCAAAATATTCTGGAAAATGAAAAATTCGAAAACGAGTGTACACCGAACCTGAATACCCTTTCTTTCCTTCTCTCTTCTTCTTCTTCTTCTTCTTCTTCTTCTTCTTCTTCTTCTTCTTCTTCTTCTTCTTCTTCTTCTTCTTCTTCTCCTTCTCTCTTCTTCTCATTCTCCTTCTCCTTCTTCTTCTTCTTCTTCTTTTTCTTCTTCTTCTTTTTCTTCTTCTTCTTCTTCTCCTTCTTCTTCTTCTTTTTTTCTCTCTTCTTTCTCTTCTGTTTGCTTGTTCTCTGTTTTGTTTCTGCTTGTGAGCTTTTGCTCACTTATGTTTAAGTGGCACTGCTTCAATTTGATCCCACCGCTATATATTTTTTTTTTTAATTTTTGAACCATCGCGACCGTGTATCGCGAGAGGTGGTCGGGTCACTCGGTCGCGATACTCACTGGTCCAATTTTGCTATTGTCATCACGAGTGGCTATCGCGAGCGCTGGTCGCGAGAATGGTCGCGATGCTCACTGTCCAATAGTTAAACAATACCTTTCATATTTATTCGAAATTAAGGATGTTACAGGAAGAAACGCAACAGAGGTTTTGTAGCGCTAAAACTGGATATGAGTAAGGCTTACGATCGGGTTGAGTGGAGATTCCTGAAATGTGTGCCCGAGAAGTTAGGGTTTCCAGAAAATTGGATCTCTCTAATCTGAGATTGTATATCGACTGCCTCTTTCTCATTTGTGATTAATGGCAATGTTATGGGCAAGGTGACTCCTTCCAGAGGCCTTAGACAGGGCTACCCTCTTTCTTCGTATTTGTTTCTTTTTTATGCTGAGACTTTTTCGTCTTTGATTACTGGTGCTGTGCAGAAGGATGATCTTTTGGGATTCAATTGCTACCGTGGCAGTCCCCTCGTCATCCACCTATTATTCGCGGACGACAGTTTTCTTTTTTGTAAAGCCTCAGCTGCCAGCAGTGCCTCGCTTAAAAAGGTTCTGGAAGTCTACGAAAAGGGGTCAAGGCAACAAGTAAACGTGCTGAAATCTATTGCTTTCTTTAGTCTGAATGCCAGCCCGACCTCTAAAATGGCTTTTCAAACCCTTTTGGGCATTCCAGGTTATAACAACCCCTGACCCAATTCACTCAGACCGAATCAGGAAGCGCTACCATATACTGAAATCTCTACTTTACTTTTATAAAACCACAACTTAAAATTATATTAAACCTTTTGGTCCGAATAAATTTCTGAAAATTTTGTCAAAGTTCCTTCTGTTTTTATAACTTTCCAAATCCTGTTTTCAATAAACTCATAATATATCAAAATTCTACACTTCAATTTCATTTCAATCATTTTGCGTACTCTTCCAAATTCAGTGCGACTTCTCCAATTATTTCTTCAAAATATATAATTAATATCAATTCTAAAATAATAAATTTCATATTTTCAATCAATATAATCATTTAGAGAAATATGGACTAAACCCAAACTTTTACTGTATATGCATGCTAATTAAAACATATTTACTAAACGCAAAATAGCTACCCAAATATACAGGAATGATGTGACTCTGGTCTCTACTCTTGCAGTTTCAACTCTTCTCAGTCTTTAGCTTCTTTGGAACCTCCTTTACCTACGCGTGAGAAACTCAACACGCTAAGCATATTGCTTAGTGTGTGTACACAAAACTGAATTTACAAATACTATAACAATTTCTATCAATTTATTAGAAATATAAATAACAAATAAATATTCAAATATGGGGCTCAAATCAAGTCAAATACTTTTAAATAACATATCAATTTCATAATTTCACTAATAATCTCAAATCACTTTTCAAATTAAATCACGTTTCAATTCAAATCACATTTCTATTTTCATATCGTGCTCCTGACATACATAACATAATTTCAGGACTGGAATATGGGTTGGTCGATATCGGACACTTACAGTGTGCCTCCCTGCCGAACCCATTTCGACATCGGATACTCAGTGCCCATCATTTGAATGGCATCATATACATATCCAATGCCGACATTGATCACTCGGTGTCTTCTGTCGGAAATATCTCATATCAACTCCCTACCCTAGGATCGGTACTCGAGGCCTGTTATACATCCATAGGATGGTACATCACAATATTTCGGCGCAGTACTGCTATATAACCCAATTAACATGTCAATCTCCTATATCCATACATATGTTCATATATATGAGAGTCATTTCCTAATATAGTTTCTCAAATTCAATATCAATTCTTTTATTTTCATTCAGACTTATCAAATTCAGCTTTCAAATTTATCCAAATCGATATACATATTTACGAAATCCAAATTTCATCAATATTCATATAAAAGAAATATACAAAATCATATTCAGATATATTTCTGAAACCAATAATTGTATCAAATCAATTTAAAATTATATTCGTATATATTTAATAAATCGATATTAAATCAACATGCCCCAAATCATTTTTCGATACATTTAAAATATATATATATTTCAAATCACTATCAATTATATTTCACATATTAATAATAATATCATAACATATTAAAATCAATTTATAATCTTATTCACAATCAATATTTCGGATATAAACTATATTTCAAGAATACATAATTCAAATTAATTCAAAATCAATTTCAAACTATAAATTCTAATCAATATAATTCAAATAATTCAAAATCAATATAATTTGATAACTCTGAAATATTCTGGAAAAATTAAAACTCGTGTACACCGAACCTGAATTTTTCCTAAAACCTTATCTTTCCTCTTTCCTCTTCCTTTCTTCCTCTCTTTCCTTCTTCTTCTTCCTCTTCTTCCTCTTCTTCTTCTCTTTCTTCTTCCTTCTCTCTCGGCTTTCTTTTCTTCTTCCTCTCTTTCTTTTTTTTTTCTCTCTTCTCTTGCTTCCACCGCCTCTCTCACTTTTATTCAATTTGTTTTTTTATTTATTTGACTTCTTATATGGTGTCAATTCCGCCACTTAGCACTATATAAATCTTTCAATAATTACTCTTTTGCCTTAATTTGTTAATAATTGTCATTTTGCCTTTTGATTTATCAAAATCATAAATTGACCACCAATATAAATTTAATCACATAAATTTGCTCAACAATCTTTTAATTTACAAAACTAATCTATTAATCGCATTCCATCTCGATAATTATTCCAAAAATATTTTACACTTATCCAATCACCAATTAACTTTACCAATGTTCAATTGGACCCATTATCATCCAATTGCACTAAGAAAATAATATTTCTAATAGGAGTTAAATCGGTTAAAATCACTATTCGTTTATACACCATATATCGAATATATACTTTCCACCAAATTAAATCACATACTTAACTATTGCATACTTAGTAATAATTAATAATAATACTTTTTATAATTACGAAAAATTAGGGGCGTTACACAGGTGGCTCCTCTTAGGATAAATATTTGGGGTTATCCACTATGGTTAGTAGAAATAAGAGATTGGCCTTCAACTCAATTAAAGAGAGAGTTTGGAAGAGATTGAAAAGTTGGAAGGGTAATTTCTTCTCGATTGGGGGCAATGAAGTTTTGGTTAAAGCTGTGGCACAAGCTATCCCCACTTTCTATATGAGCTTGTTTCAAATTCCTGTTTCCCTTTGCAGCGAGCTTAGTTCTCTCTTCTCCGATTTTTGGTGGGGTTATAATGGGGATAAGAGGAAGATAAGATGGTTCAGTTAGGAGAAGCTCTGTCTCCCTAAGTCCATAGGGGGATTAGATTTTAGAGACCTTATTTTATTCCACCAAGCGCTGATTGCGAAGCAAGCCTGGAGGCTCATTGTAGATCCCTCTTTCATGGCAACCCAAATCTTTAAATCCAAGTATTTTAATATTGATTTTCTCTCTGTGCAGATCAAGCCTAGTTCCTCTCATATTTGGACGAGTGTTCTATGGGGTAGAGAGCTTCCTCTCAAAGGGTTGAGATGGAGAGTTGGGACAGATCCAAGATTCGTACTTTCATTGACCCGTGGCTCCCTAAACCATCCTCTTTCAAGCCTGTTTCAACATGTTCGAATGCTGCCTCCACAGTTGCTGATTTCATCCAGGACGGATAGCCTCAGTAGGACATCAGAAAAATTCAGCAGGTTTTCTTAGAGGTAGACAAGGAGGCCATTCTCAGCATCCCTTTGGGTCTGTCCAGGAACCAGGATTGCCTTGTTTGGAATTTTAATAAAAAGGGTATCTACTCTGTCAAGAATGGATACCAGTTGGCTTTGAGAGACAAGTTCCGGGGCAACAGTTCTTGTTCCTCGTCTAACCACAGCTTGTGGATGTCCTTCTGGAATCTGAGTATCCTCCAAAAATAAAAAATTTTATTTGAAGGGTATGCCACGATACTCTGCCTTCTTTGCTGAACCTTGCCAAGAGGAAGGTGATTCCTGAACCCTGCTGTAAAAGGTGTGGTAAGTCCACAAAAACTACTGCTCATGCTCTTTTTTTGTGTAATAAATCTTGAATTTCTTGGGCTGCCAGCAGTTTTGGTGTCTTGCTTGTAGGCTTTAAGGTCTTTTCTTGCTTTGATAACTTGTGTTGGTTGTTTAAGAATATTTTCAGAGGTGATTTTGAGTTTGTTTATGTGTTGTTGTGGTCTATTTGGTTTGAGAGGTATTATTTCCTCCATTCTGGGTTGGAAAAATCTAGGGAGAAGGTCTTGAGTTTTGCTGCTTGCTTCCTGGCCGAGTTTCAAGATACTGTGAAGGTTGTCTCTATGGTTCCTGTTGGTGGGCAGCAGCTCCCTTCCTCTGCTGAAGTGCTTAGTTGGATCCCCCCACCCGCTGGAAGCCTCAAACTCAATACTGATGCTGCAGTTTGAAAGGATCTTCCCTTCGTTGGTGTTGGAGTAGCTATCTGCAATGGGTCTAGAGCGGTGGTGGCTGCTGTTTCCAGATGTTCTGCTGATTTTTTCTTTGCTAATTCTGGGGAGCTGCTGGCTCTCAGAAATGGGCTGAAGGTGGAGTTGGTGGAGTGTGATGCTTATAAGGTCGTCTCTAATGTCCTTAGTAAGAACCCTTATATGGTGTTGTTGACTTGGTTGTTTCTCATATTAGAGCTTTGTGTAAAGCTGTTGGAATTGTTAAATGTCAAGCCATTTCTCGTAAAAGAAATGGTTTGGCCGATACTCGTTCCTCCGTTAAGGATCGTTCTTGGTTTAATATTGAACTTAGTTGTATTTTTTCTCCTCATTAATAAAGTTGCAGTCTTTGTTTAAAAAGAAAAAATAGAAATCATTCACTTTCAATTATTGCTAAACAAAAAGTTGACAAAAAAAAAAAAGAGGAAGAATAAAACATCCATCATCGATCATTACAGGTTTATTAATTATAATTAATGTTACAATAATGAACCTAAAAAACCAAAAAAAAATCATATATAAAAAGCGTACCTTAGTCCTTAAGTTTATATATATATATATATATATATATATATATATATATATATATGAATATGAAAAGTCTCATGCAAACCAAAAAATAATAATTAGAAGAGCTACCAACCGTGCCTGCTCCAATAAATGTTGAAAGCTGTCACCAAAATGGCATTCTCGTATGCATTGATATTGAATTTATGGTAAAACATTGCCTTTCTAGCTAGCTAGCTAGACCGAGAAAACACAATAGGGAAGTTGTCCCCGCCATTGCCAAGCTGTTTCTGACACGGACCAGACCAGACCACACCGAGAGAGAGAAAGAGAGCTTGCATTCAAACCAGAAAGCTGTTTTTGTTCCTCTTTCACATGCATCTTATTCAATTTTCTCTGCTCTCTCTCTGGTAGTACAGCAGCTATTATGTACGTACGCTGTAATATTTAGGGTAAAACTTTATAACTTATCTGTAAATTTTGATGGTGGATCCGTATATGTGATATGAATATTGTTTCGGGCTAAATTGCAGTAGCACCTCTAGGTTTAGGTCTAATGACATGTATATAGATTTTTTATCTAAACTGACATAAATATTTTCGGCCATTAATAGTTAATGAATAAAGGATAAAATAGTATTTTATCACTTTAAATAAAATAAATTATTTATTTGTAAATAAAACAAATTATTTTTTTATTTTTTAAAAGATAAGATTAGGAATTTTAGATCTCTTCCTAAGCTCCATTAAATGGAGCGATCCATTTGCCCATTGTAGATGGAGCTGCTATGGATGCTCCATTGGCGATGAAGGCGCTCCACCTCAAATGAAGTGTCGCTCTATTGCAAGAGTAGATCTGCTCCATCCCACCCTTTTTCATTTTTTATTTTTTTGTGAAATTGGATTGATAAAGATAAATTAATTTTGGTAGATTTGATTGAATAATATGGATTTATTTTTGTATAATTGGATTAAAGAACATTGTTTCCAGATTGAAGGTTTGAGATGAAGATGAAGTATTGTGAGGAGAAAATTGATTTTTTTTATTAAATAAATAAAATATATATCAAAAGTATTTTGTATCTTTTACTTGAATTAGATAGAGAATCAAGAGAGTTAATTGTAACCGTTGATAATAGTGTCAATTTTAATAAAATATATATATATATATATAAAATTAAATCTAAACTCAGAGAATATTTATTTAATTACTACTATTCTTTTAAATTGCATGTGATGGTTTTTGAAACTATGCCTTCATTCACTCTCTAGTTAATGGTTTTTGCCAAACATTTGGATATTTTAATTAGCCCAAAACCTGTATTGTCGTTCTTTTTTTCTTTCTTGATTTTATATATAAAAAATTAGAATATCTCCAGTATAATTATATATTTTAGTAGAAAAATTTTCTTATAAGATGAATATATAATAAGAAAAAAAAATACCCTCCAGTATAATTATACTACCCAAATATAAAGCTGAATTATAAATTTATTTTATCTTTTCTTTTTCTTTTTTCTAAAATAAATTCATAAAAAAATGCATAATAGGATGTTTTAAGTTTGGTTGAAAATAAATCAATTAAAAATTAAGAAAAAGTTAAAAGTACGTGCCTGATAGATGGAAGGAAAATCAAGAAATAAATCTTCATAAAAAAAAATAGTATTTATATAATGAGGAAGCTAACGTACAGTTACATGCTAAATTTCATTTATCATCATCTCTAACTCGTGGGTAGGACACCAAGAAAGCAAGGACCTCTGTAATAATTAGAGGAAGCCTTCGGTCTTCAACATCCTTCGAAAGAGCTTCGAAAATTTTTTTAACGGTAAGATCGAAGAATGGCTCCACAGAAAGTACACATAATAGCTCTCCAGGATTTCCAGTAGAACGGCACGTGACAGAACCTCGTAGCTGTTTTCATGTCGGCTACGCTGGCTCCACCGCCGCACCTCGAGCATATCCCCGCTGCCGGCTTGCTTCTCCGTACTTTACGTGTCTGATCGACGAGAAAGCAGAAGCATACCATGTTGGTGCTTTCGTTTATCTCTGTGTTTTTTTTTTTTTTTCCTTTTGTTTTCTACTTCAAAATGAACGAAAAAACGAAGAAGATTTTTGTGCTGTGGGCTCGGTTAGTTGAGTTACTAGTAAAACGAGTAGCGGCACCCTTTATATATATACGCGGAGGCGGTTAGAGATTGGACAAGTTTTTGTGAGATGTGGGACACGTGGCGGTTTGATTGATGGGTAATATGTTCGAGGTTTAGTGATTGAATGGAAACCCATGTGGGTGTGCGACACGTGTAAAATGCGGTTGGATCTGCAGATTTGGGACCTGATCTAGGTCGTACATGTGGAGTGTTGTGGAGATCTGCGGTGATAATGGGGTCTAGCGAAAGCGTAGCCGATATGGTTCGAATCATGAGTGTGGGTGGCAGTTGGTAGGTCCATGTTGAATTAGGGTCGGGTTGATTAAATGTTTCTTTTTAGGATAAATTGAACTCAAGTGTGCGACGTTATCATAATTATATATTTAATATCAATTTTACCATAATTATATTTAAGTCTCATATTGTCAATAGTTTATATTGTATTATAGGGTGTGTTTAATTCCCCATTAAAACATTCAATTTTCTATAAATCTTTACTCATCCAATAATTGATAATTTGACTCTTCAAATTTGAAATTATTTAAATTGATGTTTTCTTTCTTGTGTTTGATGTGACCTTTTATTTGTTTAAGTAAATATGGAACCAGAAGTGAACGTTCAAGATTACTGTAATATAATTTAGGATTAAAAAAGTATTTAATAATTTAATAAAAAATTATTATTAAAAAAGTAACTTAAAAACAATCAACTTTAATTAATTTATTAAATATGTTTTAAATTATATATTAGGAAATAATTATTTATTTTATAAATTACATTAATTCTATAAGCACCATAAATAGACATCTTTCTTGCCTTCGTTTTGAAGAAATCCTAACAACATCAAGTCATACTACAAAACAATAACCAAAGCTATCATTAATTACTTTTTAAAAATAACTAACTAGTTGATAATAATAATAATAATAATAATAATAATGGATGATCTAATCAATGATGACATTTTATTAATTTCTCCAATTTTCAAATTCTTAAAAAAAAAAAATCACAATCTTCTTATAATGATCAAATAGTGAAGTGGTTTTAAACGAGCAAGACATTTGCCATGCTCTTCCAAGATTTTTTAAAGTCTCAACATTCAACTAACTGAAAGCAAAATACTTTGGTTTGATTTTTCAGTATATCATTAATGAATTAATTGTCATTGTTGAAAAATGAATCAGTTTTCTCAAATTTTCAGCCATACATAATTTGAGCACTTTTCAAATACATTTAAGGCCTACAAAAATTTGAAGCAAATTTTGCTTCTCCTTTTTTGGAATCTTAATCACAAAGTCTGTCCATATTTTTCATGGTTTTCTTATTATACATTCTTTCAATGTTGTTATTCTTTTTTTAATCAAATTTGACTAAATCAATAATTAATTTCTCTTAATATAAGTTTTATATATATATATATTGAAAGAAATGGAAAGATTCCAAACCCGTATTCTTAATATCAAATAATATGATTAATGAATGAAGGTTCATAGGAAAATCAAAATCTATCCATAGAACATGATAAAATATATCCGGTTAATAAATGAGCAACTTTATTATTAGCTCTAGAAGTGAAGATACGATAACAATCACTAAAAAAGATAAGTAAAGACGAATGTCATCCAATATAATATCAGTGCCAACAAAAAATTAGTTAGAGCCAATTTCATAAATATCCAAAAAGAATCCCATTACACAATTGAAATGTCAAAATCTAAAAGACATTTGCTTTAAATATTGTAAGTTCGAATCTCGTAATTTTTAAATTTTCTTAAATTTTCTTAAATTTTCGAATATCGAAAATTTGGTATGAAACAGCATAAATTGTCATATCAATATTAACAAATAAAATAAGAATGTTAGAAAAATTCAAATTATATTATTTTCGACGAATATGGCGGGCACTTCAACCACCCAAAAACCCGTTAACAATTTCACTCATACCATTTTCATGAAGTTCTTCTTAAAGCGCCATTGCAGCTCTCTCACTACTCGCAACCTGTCAACCAAAGAAACCCAAATCCTCCAGTATTGCAAATCCGGTGTGCTCTTCGGTGCAATTCACCTCCGAAACTCCATAGACTCCGAGAAAACTTCTCTCAAGAAACCAATTATTTACGCTTCTCTTTTGCAGACCTGCATTAAGGTCTTCTCATTTGCTCACGGTATTCAAATTCATGCTCATGTCATCAAATCCGGACTCGCAACCGACCGTTTTGTTGGTAACAGCTTGCTCTCTCTTTACTTTAAGTTGGGACCTGATTTTGGTGAGACCCGGAAAGTTTTTGATGGTCTTTTCGTTAAAGATGTTATTTCTTGGACTTCGATGATATCGGGATATGTTAGGGTAGGTAAACCGAAGAGTGCACTTGATATTTTTTGGGAAATGTTGGGACTTGATGTGGAGCCAAATGGGTTCACTTTATCTGCTGTTATCAAGGCGTGCTCAGAGCTTGGTTTTATTAGGCTTGGTAGATGCTTTCATGGGGTGGTTATGAGACGTGGGTTTGATTCGAATCATGTGATTTCTAGTGCTTTGATTGATATGTATGGAAGGAATTGCGAGTCCAAGGACGCGCGTCAGTTGTTCGATGAATTGCCTGTACCAGATACTATTTGTTGGACATCGGTGATTTCAGCTTTTACAAGGAATGATATGTACGAGGAGGCCTTGGAATTTTTTTATTTGATGCAAAAGCAACACGGGTTTTTGGCGGATGAGTTCACATTTGGGACGGTGTTGACTGCTTGTGGTAATTTAGGGAAGCTTAAGCAAGGTAAAGAAATGCATGCTAAGATTATCACATCAGGGCTTTGTGGAAATGTGGTTGTTGACAGCAGCCTTGTTGACATGTATGGAAAATGCAGGTCGGTTGATGAGTCTCGGCGTATTTTTGATAGGATGTTGATAAAGAATTCCATTTCATGGTCTGCATTACTTGGGGGATATTGCCAGAATGGAGATTTCAAGTCCGTGATTAAGATATTTAGGGAAATGGAAGAGACTGATCTCTACAATTTTGGAACAGTTCTACGTGCTTGTGCTGGTTTAGCAGCTGTCAGACTAGGGAAAGAGGTTCACTGCCAGTATGTGCGAAGGGGTGGTTGGAGAGATGTTATTGTAGAATCGGCTTTGGTTGATCTTTATGCAAAGTGTGGTTGTGTTGATTCTGCATATCAAATTTTTGCACAAATGCTTGTTAGGAATTCGATAACTTGGAACTCTATGATTTGTGGGTTTGCTCAGAATGGAAGAGGTGGAGAAGCTCTTAGAATATTTGAAGACATGATTGGGGATGGAACTAAGCCTGATTATATTACTTTTATTGGGGTTCTTATTGCTTGTAGTCATACTGGTTTGGTAAGTCAAGGGCGAAAATATTTTGCCTCTATGACTGAGGAACATGGGATTAAACCGGGAATAGAGCATTACAATTGCATGGTTCATCTCCTGGGTCGTGCTGGGTTCCTGGAAGAAGCTGAAAGTTTGATAGAGGAAGCAGATTGTAGAAATGACTCATCCCTCTGGGCAGTTCTTCTCGGTGCTTGCACAACATGTACAAATTCTGCTGCTGCAGAACGCATTGCGAAGAAGATGATGGAACTTGAACCTGACTACCACTTGAGTTATGTTCTTCTAGCTAACTTGTACAGAGCAGTGGGCCGATGGAATGATGCCTTGAAGATTAGGAGCTTAATGAAAGATAGAGGAGTTAGGAAGATGCCTGGCAAGAGCTGGATTGAAACTAACAGTAACTTGAATCCTGATATGGATGATCTCTATAGCTTGGAAATTGCAAAATTTCAAGTACAAGGGTGATAGTTTGATGGTGAGAAGAGATTATTAAATGTTAGGCCATTAATGAATGACGGAGAGGTAAGATTAATGGTAACATAAAGCTTGAGATGGATGATTTAGGTGGTTTGGATGAAGCAAATTTTCAGGTTTAAGAATACCTGCTTAATAGAGAGAAGAGATAGATGTATGAAAAAATCATTACCATGAAATTCGATGCTAACAATAGCCTTGACCAAACAGCTTTGTTTCCTCATGCATCTGCTGTGCCGCAAAGAGTGCTTCTAGTGAATCGCATAAGACACAGAAGATCTAATTAAATAAACGTTGAGGCAACTACAGCCACTCAACATCAAGCCTTCATTGCTGAGTTACAGTTGCAGAAATTGCGGCTCTTTGCCATTATGGGAAGTTGGATTGATCTCACCTCTTATTGTTCATCGGGACAATAGAACAGGATTCGGCATCAGATTATTGTTTAAGATCCTTCACTCTGCAGTTTTGAACTGGAGGAATTTACATAATCTCAAGCTACATAAAAATTCAAATATCCAATCTGGTCTATTTATATTTGAAAATTTAGAGGCATTTTTCTTCTGATACCTTGATGTTAATATGATAAATTTCAAGGTGTACCGCATCAAATATTTTTTCTGTTATTCTTTTTTTAGGAATATATCCAATTGTAGACCGCAGAAAAACTTTTGTTAACAATATTACAAAAAAAAATAGTATATCATGAAGTTAAGCTTCATGTCAGACTGGCATGTGTGAGAATGCCTGGTCAGTGACTGAGATTGGAAAAGCTTAGCTCAGGGAGCATTTATTTGAAGAATTTCAAGTGCATAAAAACAAACCATACTGCTTAACTGCAACCAAGTCAAGATAGAGAAGTAGAAAAACTTGGTATAAATTAACACATCGAATTGGCCCTATAATTAGATGTTACAGTTTTCCTCAGTTGTGTATCAAAAATACCCATATATATACAACCTAGGGTGCTTGAAAAATAGCAATTATTTTGAGGTTTCTACAGGCTAAGAAAAGTTTGATCATGGTCCTCTTGCAGTTGGGAATCAGACTGCTGTTGTGGTTCAAGAGCAATTCTCATTTCTTGGCTAGCCAGATCAGCAAGGTCTTGCCTGTTGGCATTTCTGTAGGCATCTATGACAGCCTTGAACAAGGACTCACTGGGCTCCATCTCCCCATGTTTTAATTGGCTATGAATCCTCTTCACACCTTCAACCAAACCAGCTTTTCCATAACAACCTACCAGATTAATAGACGTAACGAGGTCTGGTTCTAGGCCCTCATCCAGCATTTTCATAAACATGTTCAAAGCCCTGTCGTTTTGCCCCGCCGACTTATAAGCATATATTCCAACATTGTAGACAAAAGAATCAAGAATCACTTCTGCTTTGAGAAAAGCCTCACAGGACTTGAGGGCTAAAGCATGCAAACCCACCACCGAAAATACAGAGGTGATAACAGCTTCTTTAGCATAGGGTTTCCCTTCCTGGCAACAAGACTCTAGCTGCCTTACAGCTTCAACCGGCAAGCTCCCCTTTTTCAGTACAGTAAACAACACTTTAAAGGTCCCACTGTCAGGCAAAAGCTTTTGGGTTATCATCTCATGCAATAATTCACCACACTCACGCAATTGACCATTTATGGCAAAGCATGCCATTACTTGATTATAAGATATTACATCTCTTAATAAACCTGACTCTTTCATCTCCTCCGCAACATCAATGGCTTCATCAAGCATGCCCATGCTCTTATACAAATACATCATCGATGCAAATGAAACCCCATCCGCTTGACCCTTTGCTCTTAAACTATTAAAAACAGATTTGGCTTCAGTTATCATACCTAGGTCGGCATAAAGACTGATCATACTATTTGATGCAACAACATCTGGACCACCATCCATATCCTTCATTTTCTCATAAACTTTTTTGGCTCCTTCCAAGCACCCAATCTTACTATAAGCCTTGATCAGGGAAGTTAACACTATCTGATTTGCTGACAGCCCATACTGTCCCATCATGCGGTAATATTGAAGAGCTTCTTCAATGTTGCCAGTCTCTGCAAACCCATTGATCAAGGAACCATAAACAACTTCGTTAGGTTTCACACCCGCTTTTTCCATTTCTTGGTAGATACTGACTGCATCAGAAAGCTGGCCAAGACGGATATAAGATGCAATAACTGAACAGAAGGTCAGACAGTAAGGTTTGAATCCTGCTCCTTGCATTGCAGCTAAAAGGTCCACTGCTTGATTCACTAAATCACCTCCAGCAAACATTTGAACAAGCGAATTATAGGTGCACTCATCAGGCCAAGTCCCATGATTTCTCATGCCTTTGAAAAGAAAAAAAGCTTTATCGTAAAGCTTTGCATTGCCATAAGCTTTAATCATGATGTTATATTCAACAACATCTTTCTTCTGTCCCACCAAATCTCTCTTGCCATAGAACACTGCCTCAGCTTCAGCCCAAAGCCCCTTTTCAGCATAAGCATCTATAATTGCTGCAAGGGTCTTTGACGATAGTCCACCATCCAACTGACACTTCTTAAAAAAGAACTTGGCGTGATCTAGCAATCCTTCATTAACATACAACTTCATAACACCAGGAACAGAATGCTCATCAATATGTAGACCAGATTTCTCCATCTCTTCCATGACAGCCTCCACTTCTTGAACCATGTTCCTTTGACATAATATATGAAGAACAGCTCTGTGAGTGACGATATCAGGGAAAAGACCCACCTCCCTGATTTTCCTATAACACATTAAGGCAGCATCAATATTGCCTGCATCAGCATATAGAGATAAAAAGATATTATATGTCTTTGTATCAGGGGATATTCCCCTTTCCTCCATCTTACTAAGCAAAGATTCAGCCTCTGAAAAACGTCCATGACTTCCACAAGTATGGATCATAGTATTAAAAGTAATTGTATCCATTGCAACCCCAGATTTTAACATTTCGGCAAACACGTTAGCTGCATCCTTAAGACGTCCTGCCTTCCCATATAAATCAATCAATGTGTTATAGGTAGACGTTAGTCTTGGCTTTCGAAAAGAATTCTCCAAATCCAACGAAACCACATTTCTCGGAATGGGATTTCTCCCACCCGTCTTGAAAAGCTCAGTTGACAAGAAATGCTTAAAACTAACAGGTGCAGAGCCAGACCCATTTTCAACATCAACCACGGAATCGAATTCAAGATCATCCAACTCTACACGCCCAACGCACCAATCTTTGTAAAATCTATCTCCCCTATCAAACTCTCCCGCATCCTTCAAAACTCTGACAACAGTAGCCATTGTAACCTCATCAGGGAAAAATCCTCTTAGTCTCATATGCTTAATCCACATAAGCGATTCTTTAACGAGACCGGCTTTCCCGTACACATCAACAAGCATCCCATAAGTATTATTAGTCGGTAAAACACCATTGTTCGCCATTTCAATCCAACATAGCCTTAATTCATCCCATTTTTGAGCCCTACCCAGTGCTCGAAGCACAATGTTGTAGTGAATTACATTTGGCACATACTCTTTCCGTGACTTAAAAAACTCAAAAACCCGAATAACTCTCTCCCAACTACAACTTTGTTCTTTAAGAATCACGGTCTGTTCTTTTGGATTCAGATTTTCACAAAAGGAATTCAGGGTCTTCTCAATATCATCATTAGACCGCAAAGACCGCAAAATCGAAGGCAAAATGCCACCATACTTCTTTCTCCTACCATTAACTGAACAACTTGTAGCAGGCAAAATTGAAGCTTTAGAGCTACAGTGAAGCTCGAACCCTGGAGAAACCCGCGGGCCTCTGGGGTTCTGCTTCTGGGCATGTGAGTGCTTGACACCTCTGTCAAAGCTTTGGTCTTTAGAAAAGGTGAAGAGTTGTGGTGTGTGTCGTCTTCTAGAGAAGCTCCGGTTATGGAGATTGTAAAACCCTATAAAAACCCCAGCGTTGAAAGGAGAGTGAAGAATATGAAGCTTACTTGGTGAAAAGAAGTGGTGCTGGAGAGTTTCGTGACCCAAATCTCTGCAACTGCAACCGTGAAGCATTATTGTTGACTGTTAATCGATTTGAGGTAAACTGGATTTTTTTTAAGGTTTTAGAGGTTTTGGTCGAAGAAACTTTTTTAGTTATGTGAGTATGGGACTGCTGTTTTGCTGTTTTGGGGCGCCTGGAGCGAAATTACGGAGTTGAAGTAAGGACGAAACAAATTACCAAGTTTAATTACAAATTAATGTTCATAATATTAATTTTATCTTTAACAACATTACTTATTACACGGCAAAAAATATTTAATTTAGTTGACCGTCATGGACCCTTTTATACATGAGAATCCAAAAAAATTAAAATGTTGTAAAGTGGTTTCCAACTATTAAGCACTATATATGAATTGGTGGATTTACACCTATTAAGCACTATAATGTCTATTATATTAAGAGAATAGTATTAGATAAACACTATAAATATGTGTTTATCCTCCTTGTAAATAGACTTAGTTTTTGAACGGTAAGAAGAACCTTATTGCTCTCATTGATTTCCAGTCTCTCTCTCTCTCTTAATATCATTTCATTTGTTTTCTTCATTACTTCTTATTTTACTTTAATTTATTTACTTTTCTATTATTATTTCATTTCATTTTATAACACGTTATCAGCACGACTAGCTTATTAGTATGCTCTGTGATTGCCACTCTGTTGGATCTTTCACATCAGAAAATAAGTTTAGTTTTTACTTATATTTATTATATTGAAACATGAAGATTACAAAATAAATATTATAAACTTTAATCCAATAAGAAGTTCTGGACATAATATTATTATTATTATTTTTAATTTAATGTTTATATATATATATATTTATATTTATATTTATGTAATTTATATAAATATAATGCATTTTAAGTCGGCTATGCCGACCACGTTTATATTTATGCAATTTATTTATTATTATGCATATCAAGTTGGCTATGCCGACCATATTTATATTTATGTAATTTATTTATTGTTATGCATCTCAAGTCGGCTATGCCGACCACGTTTATATTTATGTAATTTATTTATTGTTATGCATCTCAAGTCGGCTATGCCGACCACGTTTATATTTATGCAATTTATTTATTGTTATGCATCTCAAGTTGGCTATGCCGACCATATTTATTATTTATGCAATTTATTTATTACGCATCTTAAAATTGGTTATGCCAACAATATATACTATTTATGCATTTTATTTATTGTTAATACATTTTACTTCAGTACTCTTTATTTTAATTAAATTTGCATATGTACGATCCAGTCAACATTTACTTATCTATAGCTATTTCTATATATGTTACATTTATATGCCTATTTAATTATTAGATATGATTTATACTTATTATGCACTATTCTTGATATATTTACTAAAAACTAATTATTATTATTGTTTTGTATGAATAGAAATCTGCTGAAAAATGTCAAATCTTAAGAACCTGCAGTTCTTTGCCCTAAATATTTCTGGAAACAACTACCTTTCCTGGATTCTGGATGCTGAAATGCATTTACAAGCCATGAATTTGCAAGACACGGTTAAGGAAGAAAATGAGACATCCCTGCAGGATAAGGCCAAGGCCATAATCTTTCTTAGACATCATCTACATGAGAATCTAAAAGTCCAATATCTCACAGTGAAAGATCCATTAATATTGTGGAAAAATTTAAAAGATCGATATGATCATCAAAGGGATGTATTCCTCCCAAAAGCAAGATATGATTGGATCCACCTACGATTACAAGATTTCAAAACAGTTACTGAATATAATTCTGCTTTATTCAAGATCACTTCACAACTAAAATTGTGTGGTGAAACAGTGACTGAGCATGATATGTTAGAAAAGACGTTCTCTACTTTTCATGCTTCGAATGTGCTCCTGTAGCAGCAATACAGAGAACGTCGATTCCAAAAATATTCAGAACTAATCTCGTGTTTGTTGGTTGCTGAACAAAACAATGAGTTGCTAATGAAAAATCATGAACTACGTCCAACTGGTTCATCAACATTCCCTGAAGTGAATGCCAATAGATATAAAAGCCATGGACGTGGTCGGGGTCGTGGACGAGGACACGGACAATGGAATGGTTCTCGTGGTCGTGGATATAGTTCTCGTGGTAGTTACAAATCCTCATGGAACCGTAACACCAATAATATGCCCCAGAAGTGGAATGCCAATGTGGCTAAGCAAGATAAAGGAAAAAACAAAATTACAGATGACAAAACCACTAAAAGCAATAAAGATGTTTGTTTTAGATGTGGTGTACCCGGACATTGGTCGCGTACCTGTCGTACGCCTAAACATCTGGTAGATCTATATCAAGCATTTATAAGAGGAAAGATAAAGGAAATTGAGGCAAATCTTGCGAATCTCTCAGATCTAGAAGATATTACTCATCTTGATATTCCAGATTTTTTTGGAGATGAGAATGGAAATGGTGGCTCTGGCCACACCAATTAGGGTCTTATTATGACTGCTTTTTACACTATATTTGGGTAGCTGGTAATGGGAATGTCCATACCAACTAAAATATGTCAATCATCGATTTGTTTTGTGTGTGTGTTTTTGTTATGTTTTTATCTTTTCTTTTTCTCTGCAATCAAGTATGATGTATCTTTTGTGCCTCTGTTTTCGTTAATAACTAATATATATTTTTGTTTAATGAAATAAAGGATATGGATATGCCATCTGTTTCCAGTGGAGAAGATAAATGTTTGATTGATAGTGCAACAACACATACTATTCTTCGTGATAAGAAGTATTTCTCAAATTTGATATCACTTAAAGCTGAGGTGAATACTATATCAGGTCCTGCAGACCTAATTGAAGGCTCTGGAAGAGCCACAATTCTATTGGAAAATGGAACAAAAATATGTATCCATGATGCTTTATATTCAAGCAGTTCCCAAAGAAATTTACTTAGCTTTAAAGATATTCGTTGTAATGGATATCATATTGAAACAATAAGTGAAAATAATATAGAATATCTCTATATTACTTCTGTTGTTTCAGGACAAAAATTGATTTTGGAAAAGATTCGTACTTTCTCATCTGGATTATATTATACGATAATCAAATCAATTGAGGCTTATGCAGTTATGAACCAGAAGTTCTCCAATCCAAAAATATTCATGCTTTGGCATGACCGCTTAGGTCACCCGGGATCTACGATGATGCGTAGAATCACTGAAAATTCTCATGGACATCCATTAAAGAACCAGAAGATTCAGCTGTTACATGAGAGTATATGTACTGCATGTTCACAAGGAAAATTAGTAATTAGACCATCTTATCCTAAAGTTGGTTTTGAATCCCCATCATTCCTACAAAGAATTCAGGGGGATATATGTGGACCTATTCACCCACCTAGTGGACCATTTCGCTATTTTATGGTTCTAATTGATGCATCTGCAAGATGGTCACATGTTTGTTTATTGTCTACTCGTAATGTTGCTTTTGCCAGATTACTTGCACAGGTTATTAGGCTTCGAGCACATTTTCCAGATTATCCAATAAAATCAATACGCCTTGATAATGCTGGTGAGTTTACATCCAAAACTTTTTATGAGTATTGCAAAGCAGTGGGGATTGATGTTGAGCATCCAGTCCCATATGTGCACACCCAGAACGGATTAGCAGAATCATTTATCAAACGCCTACAGGTAATTGCGAGAACTTTATTATTAAGAACACAATTACCAAGTTCTGTATGGGGACATGCTATTTTACATGCTGCTGCATTAATCCGTCTTCGACCTACTGCTTATCACCAGTATTCACCATTACAACTTGTGTTTGGCCATCAACCTAATATATCCCATTTACGTACTTTTGGTTGCGCTGTATATGTCCCAATAGCCCCAACTCAAAGAACTAAAATGGGACCCCAAAGACGTTTGGGGATATATATTGGTTTTGATTCACCGTCAATTATTAGATATTTGGAACCTTTGACGAGTGATCTTTTTACTGCACGATTTGCGGATTGTCATTTTGATGAGAAAAATTTTCCATTTTTCGGGGAAAGAAAAACTTCTCCTGAAGAGAAGCAGGAATTTTCTTGGAAGGTTCCAAGTTTGATCCATTTAGATCCATACACATCTCAGTGTGAGAATGAAGTGCGAAAGATAGTGCATCTTCAAACAATTGCTAATCAGTTACCAGATGCATTTACAGATGCTAATAGGGTAACAAAGTCATATATACCAGCTGCTAATGTACCAGCCCGGGTGATTGTTCCTGAAGAACGATATAAAAAATTAGCAGCAACTGAATCATCTGTTGCACGACAGAAGCGTGGTAGACCACTTGGATCAAAAGATACAGTTCCCCGGAAGAGGAAATTAAATTATCAGGATTTTGATAAAACTCGAGTTACAAATAAATCCACTTTCTCTGAATCAACTCCAGTAGAGTTAGATGTCCCTGAAGCGACAGGAGCCCCTGTAGTGGCAGAAGCCCCTGAAGTGGCAGAAATCCCAGAAGAGAGACAAGAAAATGGAAATGAAGAAATATCCATAAATTATGCAAGAGAAATATGGAATCGTGAAGAAACAATCATCGATGATATATTTTCTTACACAGTAGCTACTGAAATTATTAATGATGATTATGAACCTCATGGTATTGATGATTGTAGACAAAGGCATGATTGGCCTAAATGGAAAGAAGCAATTCAAGCAGAATTAAATTCTTTAGCCAAACGTGAAGTATTTGGACCTGTAGTCCAGACACCTGAAGATATCAAACCCGTCGGATATAAATGGGTTTTTGTACGAAAACGAAATGAGAAAAATGAAGTCATGAGATATAAGGCACGACTCGTAGCACAAGGTTTCTCGCAGAGACCTGGTATTGATTTTGATGAAACGTATTCACCAGTGATGGATACAATCACATTTCGGTTTTTATTAAGTATGGCTGTTTCAGAAAAGCTTGAAATGCGTCTAATGGATGTAGTGACTGCTTATTTATATGGGTCACTCGATTCAGATATCTATATGAAAATTCCTGAAGGATTTAAAATGCCAGAAGCATATAAATCGAGATCTCGTAATTTATATTCGATAAAGTTGCAAAGATCCCTGTATGGATTAAAACAATCTGGACGGATGTGGTATAACCGTCTTAGTCAATATCTGATCAAGGAAGGGTATATTAATGATCTAGTATGTCCATGTGTTTTTATAAAGAAATCTGAATCTGGATTTGCTATTGTAGCAGTATATGTTGATGATATGAATTTAATTGGAACTCCTGAAGAGCTCCTAAAAACTGCTGAATATTTAAAAAGGGAATTTGAAATGAAAGACTTGGGCAAAACAAAGTATTGTCTCGGCCTGGAGATCGAGCATACACCAAATGGAATACTTGTTCATCAATCGGCATATGTTGAAAAGATTCTGAAAAGATTTAATATGGACAATGCTCATCCATTAGGTACTCCTATGGTTGTTAGATCTCTTGATCCTAAAAAGGATCCATTCCGGCCTAAAGAAGATGATGAAAAGATACTTGGTCCCGAAGTACCATATCTAAATGCAATTGGTGCTCTATTATATCTTGCACAATGTACTAGACCTGATATTGCATTTGCAGTAAATTTATTAGCAAGATTCAGTTCAGCACCAACTCGAAGACATTGGAATGGAATCAAACATATTTTTCGTTACCTTCGTGGTACAATAGACTTGGGATTATTTTATGTGTCTAACAATTTTTCAGGTTTAATTGGTTATGCTGATGCTGGATATTTATCTGATCCCCATAAAGCTCGTTCACAAACGGGATATGTTTTTACCTATAATGGCACAGCAATCTCCTGGCGATCTATAAAGCAGAGTATTGTTGCTACATCCTCTAATCATTCGGAGATCCTTGCACTTCATGAAACAAGTCGAGAATGTGTTTGGCTAAATTCTATTATTCATCATATTCGAAGTACATGCGGATTTTCATCATCCAAAGAAATGCAGACACCAATATTTGAAGATAATACAGCTTGTATTGCTCAGATAAGAGGAGGATATATCAAAGGGGATAGAACTAAGCATATTTCTCCAAAATTCTTCTATACTCATGAACTTCAACAAAATCGACAGATTGATGTAAAACAGATACGGTCTACAGATAATCTTGCAGATCTGTTTACTAAATCATTACCGACGTCAACATTTGAGAAATTAGTATATGGCATTGGTATGCGTCGATTTTGTAAACTACAGAATTAATTTTTATCAGGGGGAGCATACAATCAGGGGGAGTAGATTTTTGAAGATAACAATACATGTGTACTGCACTCTTTTTCCCTTCGACCGGATTTTGTCCCACTGGGTTTTACCGGCAAGGTTTTTAATGAGGCAGTTTGAACACATAAAATACTACTTGTGATCCAGAAGATCATTGTATATATTGTTAAGGTTTTTATCCTAATAGAATTTTCCTAGCAAAATCAAATACAATAAAGTGGTGAAAATCCAAGGGGGAGTGTTGTAAAGTGGTTTCCAACTATTAAGCACTATATATGAATTGGTGGATTTACACCTATTAAGCACTATAATGTCTATTATATTAAGAGAATAGTATTAGATAAACACTATAAATATGTGCTTATCCTCCTTGTAAATAGACTTAGTTTTTGAACGGTAAGAAGAACCTTATTGCTCTCATTGATTTCCAGTCTCTCTCTCTCTCTTAATATCATTTCATTTGTTTTCTTCATTACTTCTTATTTTACTTTAATTTATTTACTTTTCTATTATTATTTCATTTCATTTTATAACATAAAAGAATTTTTCAGTTTTAAAATTAGCATGAGATCAACCACTATAGGTGCATTTGGAAAACAACTTTTATTACTCATAGAGGTCTTCTTACACTTTCAGGTATTTAGTAACAAAATTGAGATTCAACCCCATATCACAAATGTGAATGAAGAAATGTACTAATCACTTAAATTTTGAGTGGGGATGAAAATATTTTTACAAATTAGAAAACTATTAAAAAGTTTGATGAAGATCAACAAAACGTCAACGGGCCTTGTTATGCAGAGACGTTTTGTCTTTGCATCAAGAGACATATTCAAATGTACAGAGGATTATGTGAAAATTAAATAGGAGTAGGAAGAATCATGTTAATGCTGGTCTGGAAAAAATGTCTCAGCCGCCAAACTCTAACATCAACCTATCTGCTATTTCTGCAAACTATGTGGAGGTAGAACGCGATTGAATTCAATGTTTTTGGAAGAAACTCCAGTCAGGTCAGGTCAGGTCAGGTCAGGTGAAGTGAGGTCAATCCGCAAGTAAGATTCTCACTCAAAGCGCAGCCATCATAGTCCTTTGTGCAGCTTCACGTTTCATCTCTGCAGCTTTGCCACTGCCCCGGAAATACATGTAGGCTTGCTGCAAATTGGGACAAAAAAAAGACAAAAAAGAAGAAGAGGCTCACAAGACAATAAAATATAAACACTGCACACGGATCTTGATATAATAATTGCAAGTCAGGATTATTAAAAACCTGAATAACCCAGATGCTCATAAGTGATTCCAAGCAGAAGGCTCCAAATCCAATTAAGTAGAATACCTGCAAATAACACGAGATTCTTACTTTTAATTATCGGTCACCTCAACTTTAGTATTGACATTGAACTAAAAGGTCCAGATCACCAAGGCCGCAAACTTACCGCAACTAAGACATTAGCGCCCAAAAATTCAAGTGCAGGCAAAATACCTCTGTTCACATAATCACATAAATACAAACATTAGCTGCATACTCAAAAGGAAATATTGATGCATGTGTTAAAAGTTGCTTCTACATGGATGTTCGCTAGTAAATATGAAGAAAATGTTTTCCACAATAACAAAGAAGAGAGATGGTAAAAGATGAGGTCCATTCATATATACAAGGCAACTCAGCAAAATAATTCCACTCAAAACATTTGATAATTTGAATTTCATTCGAAATTGTAACTTTCATTCCTTTCAAGTGCTATTACACATAAGAAAACTTCTATACTTTTGCTATGTACCGAACTAATTCCTCCTACATGCAACAGAAACAAAGATAACATACGTAAGAGAGTTCCCCTTGAAAACAATTGGAGCTCCAATTGCAGCAATGACGCAAAATGCAATGTGTATCTGCAATGATAAAACAGAAGTAACATAATAAGGCCATCTTCTAAACATGTTTGATTTGCCAAAATAAAAAAGTATCTCAATAAGAAACTTAATAAGCTTACCCCGTAACTCAAGAAAAACAACCCAAACTTCAAAGCACTATCAGTCCTGTACAAGGAGTTATATAACAATCATATTATAACAAAACAGGTTACATAACACTTGAAAATAGTTTCATAAAACGGGGTCATATATGCAACCCATAAATGGACTTAATACTATTTGGTCAAAATCATAACCCATAAATTGTAGATAAACCATCTTTAAAGCACAAATGAATACAATATAGAAAATAGATCAAATTAGATTAAATCAATCACACATTGAACATAAAGGAATAGATGGCCATCATAAAATTAAGCTTTACATTGGCCATGAACACATGATATAAAGTCAAAACACAGTGGCCACCAACAACCGGCAGAATTTCATCAATGCTAATTGCCTCCATATGTTAATAGTGCATTGTTATGCTATAACATTAGTTCAAAAGGTAATTTGCATATACATGTTATGCAATTTCAGATAGCAATATTCTTATCATATTTAGATTTATTTTTCTCTGTTACCTTTCATTCATCTTTCTTCTATTCGATCAGACAAACACATACAAATATTTTCTTGAGACATAAAATATGCTTACTTGCAAGAACACATGCCATCTAAGATTGACTAACCTATTATAAATAAAATAGTTTCTAACGTAATGAATCATATTCTTGTTAGATGTCCAATTGAACATTACGCTATCTCACATTCACAATACAGATCGACAGAATTTACATCTCCTTATTCCCATGGTTTACCCAAATTTACATACTTCTAATTGATGGGGTTCAGGATAATCACATATCTCACAGTATTATATATAAATTTGAACAACCACACTTGAAATCAATGAAACTAAGAATGACATACAGATACATGCAAAATCCTAACACCAGGCTAAAGGATATGAAAATGTGGAAGTAGATAATGTCAGCAGAGGTCAGTTTAAAGCAGAGGTCAGCTTAAAGCAGAAGGTTCATTCCATAATTGAGTATTGGAAAGAACCAATGGGATCAACTCTATAATGAACAAAGGGTAGTACCTCATAGCATTATAAAAAGGGCGATACCACAGGACATAGGCTCCAGGTACCCCGGATAAGAAGTAGATGATAGCAAGAAACCAAATTGTTACATCTACAAAAAAATCCATAATGAGAAAAGATGATTATATAGTAACTACAAGCTATAGCCTAATTAAGGTAAAATTTCAGAACCAACCTCCCCCTTTGATCCAGGCTGTAGTGACTGCTATAATATTCCATACAAGACACACGATCAAACCTACAATGTCAAAATTTAAGATTGTGTTACTATAGATCATATTGACCAATTTTGCTTAAACAAAATGAAATAACATAAATCTACACAACAAGAAAGGATATAAAGTTATCACTAAGGTCAGAATCCCAATTCAACAAGGACTTATATCAACTATTCCAGCTACAAAACCTACCTTAATTATAACACTAATATCCTTGGTTCACAACCCATAACCATATATGTATTACGATAACTGAGATATATGACTTTAGAAACTGCTTGGCCATCATTGATTGAATACATAATTAAGTTATTTTTCTAAGCTAAGCTGTATGGATATGTGTATCAAATTTGAGGATAATATTTTTTTAGGCTAATTACTAATCTGGTATGTGGTCTTTACTAGTAATTAGTAATATATACACTATTTCAGAGTTATTAGAGTTGATAAAAAAAACTTCTACTCCTTTATAAGAAATATGTATTTTATTCTAGAGTGATTTCTTTTTTAATAAGAATAGTCTAAAGTTGTTACAAATCTGATGAGAACCATACTAGAAGGAAGGGAAAAGGAAGGAGTTTCGCGGGATTCCAGTGAGTACCGCAACCTGTATCGCGACTCGGGGTCGCGACACTCACTGGTTTGCGACGGCTAGGCTTTTTTTTGTTTTGCGACAATTTGTTTTGGTTTTTAGGTTTTTAGTATTAGTATCGTATTAGGTTTCTATTTAATTTCCTATTAGCATTGTATTAGGATTTTAGTTATTTAATTCCTATTACGACTCTATTACACTATTTTATTTCTTTTAGTATTAGGACTCTGACTTTTGCCAGAGACAATTATTTCAGCTCTTCTTGAAACCAAAAACTTGAGAATTGCTTGGGCTAAGATTGGGTCTCCACAAAGACTCATTCTAGATTTGTTTCGGCTTTTTCCGAGACCAAACACTTGAGGATTGATTGGTCTAGGGTTAGTTCTCCAAAAAGGGCTAATTCTAGAGATTTGATTAGTCGAACATTGTATTAATCAAATCAAAACTCTCTAATCTTGAAAATTCTATTTCTAGGGTTGGGGTTTCTATTTGGGGATTTAGGTATTTTGACCTAGGTCCTCAACAATTTGGTGTTTCATTAAGAGATACTTACGATGTCCACTAGCGACAATAATCAGACTCCGACGACTGTTCCAACCCACAGAGCACACCTAGAGATTTGATTAGTCGAACATTCTATTAATCAAATCAAACCTCTCTAATCTTAGAAATTCTATTTCTAGGGTTAGGGTTTCTATTTGGGGATTTGGGTATTTTGACATAGATCCTCAACAATTTGGTGTTTTCATTGAGAGATATTTACGATGTCAACTAACGACAATAATCAGACTCCGACGACTGTTCCAACCCACAGGGTACGCCTAGATACCTTAGAAGCAGGACAATGAGTCTTGGAAGCAGGACAACGAGAGTTGCATGCCGAACTGGCGAGAATTGCCAAAGCATTGGGATGTCTGTTAGCCAGGGGTGAGCGGCATTCGATGAAAGGTGAGGTTATTCAAGAAGCAGGGGTTAAAGATGAAGTCGTTCAGGAGACCGGACGGACTCATGGGGTAAGGCCACCATCTATTGAACCAGTCAGACGAAAGAGTCGAGAGACAGGTTAGGGCTTCGATTCAGTATAGGCATGGTGGAAGAATAGAGTGGGGAAAAGTGGTAGCCGAATGGTGGGTTGAACTGACTCGAGGGAGACACAGGCATAGGGCCTATAAGGTGTCCAAAGGGTTTGGGTCGAGTAACGAAGATTAATTCTGAAGGGGAGACCAGAGGAATTACAGGGGTGAGCAGGATTTCGAGAGACCCAGAAATAGACAGTTTAATGTAGCAGCCTATAAAATCGATCGAATAGGGAATCAGGGTCCGAGAAAACCAAAGGGAGACTTTCCATACTTTAGCGGGGGTGACTCGTATGAGTGGCTGGACAAAGCTGGCCATTATTTTCAAGTCTATGAGGTTACGATAGATGACCGAATATCGATAGCATGCATGTACCTAGACGGTAAGGCGAATAGTTGGTGGAGAAGGATTAATGAGCAATACGAGCTTGATCATCGACGGTTGGGATGGACTGCGTTTGAGCACGAATTTGTAGCGCAATGGGGACCATCACCTGTGATAAATCACCATGGGCAGCTTGCGAAGCTTCGCCAAGAGGGCAGAGTCCAGAGCTTATTGAAGAGTTTCAACGACTGCAGACTATGGTAATGGGGTGGTCGGAAGCTACACTAATCGGATCATTTACTGAAGGACTGAAACCGTGGTTGGCTAGGGAAGTGAAGCTAAGACAGCCACAGAATTTGTGAGAGACGATGCAAATGGCAGAAATATTTGAAGGAAGCTACAAGGAGAGGAAAGCATTCGAGGTGAACAAGGGAAGTAAATACTCAAACCCTATGCAAATTAGGACTCCCGGGGAGGAAAAAACCGAGGTGGGGAGTGAATCTAAGGGTAAGACAAAAGAAGTGAAGAAACTATCGTGAGATGAGGTACAAGAACATATCAAGAAGGATATCTGCTTCAAGTGTGGTGAAAAGTGGGCTATGGGTCACCAATGCAAGAATGGTAAGCTGTTAATAATTGTAGATTCCACAGAGTCAGCATCTGAAGACGAAGACAAAGATAAAACTTACCATGGCAGGGTAAAGAGGTTTTCAGATGTTGCTCTTAAGGGCAAGGGCATTCTTGAAGAAAAGGGGAATTATAAGAACCATACTAGAAGGAAGGGAAAAGGAAGGAGATTCACGGGATTCCAGTGAGTAACACAACCTATGTCGTGACTCGGGGTTGCGACCACAAGTCGCGACACTCACTAATTAGTGATAATTTGTTTTGTTTTAGGTTTCGTTTTTTAAGTTTTTAGTATTAGCATTGTATTAGGTTTCTATTTTATTTCCTATTAGCATTATATTAGGATTTTAGTTATTTAATTCCCATTAGGACTCTATTAGGCTATTTTATTTCTTTTAGTATTAGGACTCTAGTTAGTATAAATAGACTACTAACATTATGTTTGTAACCATCTTTTATCATAATTGATTATACAGTTTCCGTCTACTGGCTTTTACCAGAGATAATTATTTCGTCTCTTCTTGAGACCAAAAACTTAAGAATTGCTTGGGCTAGGATTGGGTCTTCACAAAGACTCGTTCTAGATTTATTTCGGCTTTTTCCGAGACTAAACACTTGGAGATCGCTTAGGCTAGGATTAGTGCTCCAAAAAGGGCTGATTCTAGAGATTTGATTAGTCGAACATTCGATTAATCAAATCAAAACTCTCTAATCTTGGAAATTCTATTTCTAGGGTTAGGGTTTCTATTTGGAGATTTGGGTATTTTGACCTAGGTCCTCAACAAAATCATTACCATATTAATTTATGCACGTCATCTTTTCTTCTTCATCATACAGTAGAATGTTGCTTTGTATTTTTTGGTAAATTGATTGATGAAGCAACTAAATGTATAATCGACCATGTTTTTTCTGATTTTCATAACTAATAATACAACTCACACTAGAAATAAAGGACGATATGCACTGACACTAAAAAAGAACGAACAAATTTTCAATAAATGAGGGTGAAATTCTTAATGCAAGCTAAAAAACTTGTAACCTATATATAGGACTTGAAGTGAACATACCCAAAAATGTTGTGAATGCAGCATATGCCATCTTTTGTAGATGGATTGGTATATCCTTTGGGATGTCATGATGGATAAGGGGGAAAAATGGTGGCCAATTTTTCACCTCTATTACAACTCCAGCTGCCAAAACAAAAAGGAAGAACATATAAGGTAATGTAATATATGCAACAATGCACACCTCATTTTCTCATGAACATACTTTTTCTTATTGCCTCTTCTCGCTGTTTTAGTTCCTGCACAACACCAAGAAAACTTACTACGTGAATTTATTTTATTGCCAAACTTGTATAAAGATTGCAAAAATAACATTCAGTCCAAATTCAAATTTAAGGTTTACATTTCAGACCATCTACAACAAAATATAACATAGAAGACAAAAAAAATTAGACATATGGCCAAACAAAGCGAAAAAAATATGGTTAAATAAAAAATTTAGGTCTAAACAAATCCAAAAATAATTTTTAATTGTAGACAACTTTTTCACCAGTGAATAAACAAGTTATGAGTGGCTAAAAATTACTCCTCAGTTATGAGCAATTATGATAAACATGCGCTTCAATATCTTACAGACATAATATGCCTAATATGATCCTGATAATCAAAACAGTAAATATAACATAAATGACGTCAATTGCTGGCCAAAATCTTATTTGAAAGTGTCGGATTAACAACTTATAAGCCAACCATATATGAAAAAGCACAAGCAATCACCTGTTCCTTTCTTTTCAATTCAGCCTCTTTAGCTTGGAGTTCCTTCTCCTTTGCTTTCAAGTCCTGGAATTAAACAGATAATAAACAAAAAAGAAATATCCTTGTGTGAACAGCACATTCAAGGAGCGATAGGAACAAGGGAATTTGACATCTTGAATGTGTTTGTATACCTTTCCAGAATTGAGAGGAATATCAATAGTTGCACCACCCTCATAGGGTTCAGGAGGCAGAGGAGAAAGCCTCGAGGATGAAGGCTGAACATTTCCAGGATTCTAAAAGTTTAGGCAAGATGTAAATTTAGAAGGGAAGAAAATGTGTGAGCATTCATATAAAATACAAACACAAGCACACCACTAATGTCCAATGCATAAAAACAAATGAGCAAACTTGCAAAGAACAATTAATAGTGGAAAACAAACTAAACAAGCAAAGAGCAAAATATTTGTATGTGAACTTAATTGGTTTAGAAGGTTTATTACTAATATATCTACCTCTGAAATTAGACAGGCCACCGCCACATAAATTGCAGACAACCTTAAATATTAGAATATATCTTCCTATTATTTCCTTAAGCTGGTATTTATTTTTCTTCTCATGTTCCGTGCTTTCAGTCTACAGCCCCATGCTTTATCTTTTTGCCCTACAGTTCCCTGTTTATTTCTATTTTGTTTCCTTCAACAAGTTTAAATAACAAAGGAGAAGAAGTAAGATATACTTAGGCTCACCATCCACATTTAGGAACCCCAATTTCAAAGCTCATGTTCGATGTGTAACCATTTCAAATTTATGGGAATTCTACATCAAACCAAGAAAAGTTAAATAATATGGTAACTTGAGGAAGTTATTTTGCCACTGCTGCCATCACTACCTCAGGTAATAGCAACAGGCAACAACAGCTACAACAGACAATACATGCATCAGACAACTTACGTTAGCTAACAGTAACTGCTAGCTAGCACCACAACTACAAACAAGAGTCACCACCAGCACCACTACCCCTAACAAGAATCACCACCACTATCAATTAAGACACTACAAGCATCTCAGCGACAAACACTTAGATTGTCACTGCATAACATACCACCACCCCCACCAATACTTATATATATACCACCGCCATCACACCTCAGGGCAGGACCACCATGGTAGTCATTACCTCTGCTCTTTGTCACGGTTAAACAATTTCATAAATCCAAGTGTCTAGAGCCATTAACTTAGACTATTCAAATACCAATGGGTTGTCATTTCTCAACAAATGAAATCCCATTCTAAGGTAGAAATAGTTCAGGAAAGTTTAAGGGAAGCACACTCACTGTTGTATAAAAGGCACCTCCAGCATATGATTGCCCTGATTGTTTCCTAACTGCTGGCTCCTGTTATTAATAAAACTATAAACATACAAACTATTCCGAGTACAGAAATAATTCACCGAAAAAAAAAAAATCATAACAATGAGGTGTATGATCAAAAAATTAATAGACTATAATATATGTGCGTGCGTGAATCACAATGTTTAAGGCATATACACATATAAACAAACATAAATATTATGTAGATCAACTATATACTGTACAGCAGATCAAACTTAGAGTGATTGACATTTAAAATTGCTATATAACTCAGTATGTGCTAATCTATAGAATTCACTTTCTATAATAATAGAGAAAAAAAAAAAAAAACAGATCTCTCTAGTTTATCTTAAGCAAAAACCAATTTTATGTATCATGAACTTAGCGCATCAATACATCCCATTAAGGAATTTAAGAAGTTTTATTGGAAATTAGTGTAATCAAATATTGAAAGCTAAGTCCAATAAAACAATTAATCAAATATCAAAACCTATATAAGTGTTAACGAAGAAAAACAAAACACAGCAAAGGTTACCAAGTTTTCCTAACAAATATCATCAAATTTCTCCAATGCCAAACTTTATTATTTGTAATTCTTCTCTTCATTTATAATCAACACCCATCCAATCGCTGACAAAACAAAAAGTTAAAATGTTTAATTATATTTTCGTCGTATTTTCATCGACCAAACGGATCGTTAAATGATATATATACAAGGAGATACAAAACAGAAACGGCCTGAAAACATCTTAAATTAAAAAAAAAACAGAACATAATTACATTGTATATTAACCAGAAAACAAAACAAATCAAACGAAAATTAACGTATCGTAAACGCATTAATATAAAAAGCATGAAGAATTTACCGAGAATGGATTGACCTCATCGTCGAAGGGGCTGGAATCGTAATGACTCATGAGAGCGAATCAACCGAATTGAATTTATGAAAAAAACAAAAAAACAAAAAGCAAATAGAGATCTAAAAAGTTTTTAAAGGAGACGAGGAACCGCTGCAAACAAAATGCAATGGTGTCGGTGAAGAAACGCTCTTTGATTTAGAAACGGATTCTGTTGCCAAAGAGAGCTGTTTGTTTCGCAGGAAAACTGCGAAGGAAATCAAAAAAAAGTGTTGGCGCGTGATATGTGGACAAGGCTTTAATAACATGCAACGTTTGAGGAGCAAATGCGTCAAATTAACTACTAAGGTCCCATACTCCCATAATAATGGACGAGTTGTTTTTAAATGGCAGAGTATTTTCCATGTTGTAAATTGTAATTACATTTTCAAACTGATTTTTTTTCATTCAAAATTAGATTCATCTAAAATATAAAAATACATATTATTGGTTGTGGTTTGTTTGAATGTTTATTATTATTTCACAAATATGAAGATTAGTAATAATGTAACAAAGTATATTCACTCATAATTCAAATGGTTACTGCACCTCTCTTCCATCTTAGTAGTGAGTTCCATACATATTTAATGGTAAATATTTAAGTCTCATACACATTTATCCATATATATAGGTAATTTTTTCCTCTCTTAGGTAATATGTGTACCTCTCATTTTATATTTATAATTATAATATTGTATTTCAGGTGTAAACCTAAATAAATAAAATATTTTTAAAAAATAAAAATAAAACTCTTAAAAGTGTTATTTTATTGATAATAAAAGAAATAAATATATGAGAACAACCCAAGAGCAAAGGATCAAAATCATTTACTACTAGAAATAAAATCATATTTCTATTCCCATTCATAAATTTTCTTGAAATGTAATGAAATCTTCCTATTCATAATTTTTCTTAAAATGTAACCTATAATGACTTTCAAATGTGTCATAATTTTCTTTCTCGATAAATTAAATATTCTATTTTTTTTTTTCCATGCATTATGTAATTTTCATTCTATAAAACTACATTATAAAATGTGCATACAACTTCTTCAAAGAGATTTATAAATCCCATTTGACGAGAAGAGATAAAACTTAGATGAGACCGAGGTGATTGACTACCTGTTATAGGTATAATTCTTTGAGGAGCTGCCACCTTAGCAACCAACCACCAAGAAAAGGAAAGAAGAAGATCTGCTTCCGATATCCCTCAAAACTGTATCGTTTAGCTTCAGAGGTCGCAGGAACGCTTTAGCTTACTACGAGAACTATTCCTGTGACAATGATATCTTCCCAAAGAAGCCTCGACGAACATGCGACAAAACATAGTTGACGCGCCGGACCTGAACTTGGACACTGCAGCGCGCCAATCTGACACCTGTTACGAGCACAGTTGATGTCAGAAACCTATCATCGAGGGCAGCAGACGAATTAAATGCCCAGGGAGCGCAGGTTACCGTTCTTTTCACCATTTTTGCCATTGTCAGGCAATCTTCTGCAGGAAGTCAGGAATTACACGTTTAAGGAAACGATCTCCTCACCCCCTTCTGAAAGGAGATCTGAACATTTCCAACAAAGTAGAAAACGTTCAGAATATAAAAGGAGGACGTTAACAACGGAGGAGGTAAGCAATTGATTATTATCAAAACCCTAAAAGAACTAGATATATTTTCCCTCTCGTGGAAAGAGATATTGACTTGATCGTCGGAGATTGATCGCGAGCTTATGTCCGGCATCTCTCACGACTCTTTTTTTTTTACAGGTAGCGGATCATAGAAACTCACTCCGAGAAGTCTACGTGTCCTGCGAGCACCTCTTTTGTAAGATTATCCTAAATAATCTCGCTCAAATCACTTGACTAAGCCAGTAAACCATTTTACTTGGCTTCATTGACTGAAGAATCCATTTTTTACTGTCAACACTACTCATACCACATGGCATAAATGAGCGGGTCGAGCACATTGCTTTCGACTGTTTGTTTCAGAGTTTCAACCAGTTCTTACCAAATGCATGAAGATGATCTTAATAACAAAATATATTGAAATAACATGAAGTTTTATGATACATCAAACTAATATAAGCATCACAAAGGTTTACAAATTTTTCATCAAAAATTGGTAACGAATAATAGTTATGAAACAACAGGGTCAGAAGCACATTTCTGCATTGATGAAGACAACTGCATGGTTTAATCAACTATGTATCACAAAGAAATTGATCCGAAAACTCGCACTGTGTTCACATTCACGACAAAGGTCCTGTTTCTGATTACCTTGAGCACTTAGGATGGGAGCTGTGTCGGGTGTGTTAGTAGGGGCACTTGTTGCAGCCTCTTTACAGTAGACTAATTCCTTTTTCAGGTTGTTAATCTGGCAGATCAAAATCTCTGGACATGCACCATTCACAAGCTGAAACCACTAGTTTTTATTTCCTAATATGAGTCAGTCTCCAATAGAGTCATTGCTGTGGCGCTCCCTACGTATCATGTTTATAAGATCCTGGACAACTGCAGACATTGGTGGCCTGAATTCTGGCTGAGACTGCAACACAAACTTCAGGTTAGGATGGAGAAAATATAAAAGGTAGAAGAGATTAGTCCTGTGAAATAGAGAGAAGGTATTTAACTACAAAAATATTGCAACTAAAACATCAAAGAAGTTCTGACATCAGCACCATTTTGAAGTCGGCAACAAAACATTTACCTGAACACAACGAGAAATAATATCGGCAAAGTGTGATAGTGATTTAGCAGGGTATTTTCCATTGAGAGAAGGATCAACCATTCTTGATAATGCATCAATGTCATGAAGCTGGGGAATTGCCCATCTCACAAGGGATTGCTCCCCTCGAATCCGTGTCCTGTAGAACATAGTCAAGGAGATGAATTAATAGACTTACGAAAAACAGGAATACAGTCCGAGGCAATAAATTAATCAACTGAAAAGTAATGGGCATACAATCATAAGCATAATATGATTTGTCACTTTACCTATCATGGGACTTCCGGCCTGTTAAGAGCTCTAACATGACTACCCCAAAGCTATAAACATCACTCTGACAAGTATAGATTCCTGACTCAAATTCTGGAGCTCCATAACCATAAGTTGACAGCAGTTGTCCTGACAACTAAGAGCAAATCGAATAATTTTTAACACACGATAGAGCTGAATGACTAAAGAAATATAACAAGTACCCAAGTAGACGAGATTAATGCTTTGTTGAAGTAATGAAAATATAGTAATGCGCATTGTGTTTGGGAAAATTTATCTGTGGTTCCCAACATAGTGAGAACCTGTCAACTTACTATATATATTCTGTAGAAGCAAGTTAACATAATATCAGAACAAATTTATACAACCAATGCCAGTTTCTCCCAACGTAACAATCCTAGAGATAGCAGGATTAGACTTACCTGACTTACGGAGCCTTTTGATATTAGGGGGGCCAAACCACAATCAGAAACACGCACAGCAAGATCATCATCGAGGAGAACGTTGGTTGATTTGAAATTCCTGTGTACAATTGGTGGCTGACAAATCTCATGCAAATACCTTTCCGCAAAAAATAAAGAACAAGATCAGTAACCTGGAAGATACATATTTTAACACTAATGAAAAGATAAAACAAAAATAACCTAGCTGATCACATCTCTTGAAATGAAGAGGTCTAGCAATCAATTCCCCTCGCACAAAACATGGATGGGTTTATTTTAATTTGTACTGAGGCTTGCATGACTTACTTTTAAAATCTCAATCTACATATCTTAGAGCTGCATTAACAGTTTAATAATATTGCATCAGCCAAAATCATGCATCTTCATGAAAGGATCGTTTGAATTCCTAACCTCTTAAAATTCAAAATTACCTTCATCCTTTTTTTTTTCGTATATTGAAGCTTACACATATAGAACTAGATGGCTTCATCATACATCTCCCATTTGGCAGAAATTTTTGTTTGAACCTTTGTGGTTGTCCTTGATTCTTTTTTCATCACCAAGTCAAAAATTTTATTTTTCATTCTAATATAAACTTTACCTACAAGTTTCAGACTGATATATGTAAGTTAGATCTGTTTTCAATACACCTACTTAATGATATCATGTTCCACTAGTTCTGAAAGGTGATATCAGAATTCCATCCACTTAGCGACATAAATAGTGAGAAATTCTGGCCAGAACTGACAACGAAGTCGTAAATCTAAATCATGAATCCATTCAACCTGAGAAGTTAATAAGAAACTGCTTTTTTGGGTATTACTTGACTTACTCTAAGGCTCTAGCAGCTCCAAGTGCCATCAGGATGCGAGTGTTCCATGAAAGTTCCTTTTTTAACTCATCATCTGAGTGTAGCACATCCTGCAGTGTCCCATTACTACAGTACTCATAGATCAGAAGCCTTTGACCATGCTCTGCACAGTAACCCTTGAGCTCAACAACATGAGCATGTCGAATTCGATCAATATTATTTACCAGTTCGATAAATTCATCATCATGCTGATGATCTGATGCCCTTTTGTCCAGTTTCTTGACTGCCAGAAGCTACAAAAGCATCAGAGCAGTAGCATGTCAGAGTTTGAAGACATTTTATGCAAACTTAGCAAACAGTGACTGCTATAGTATAAGATGCACCAAAATAAGAGAGCAAAATGAGTATTTAGGTTCGCAAAATTCCAGCTACTGCACAAGAGCACTATCACAATTTTCATCATGACATTAGTTGATGGTAAGAGTAAATGGCGGGTACTGACTAAAATTCAACTTTTTTGTACAATAAAAGAAAAGGCTCTGACTTGTGAGAGCAATCAAGTGAGAGAGAAAATTTATAAAGATGATTTAAAAGACTATTGGCCTAGCAGAAAATGTAAGAGAGTTTTTGTGATTTAAAAAAGCCCAAGGTAGGTTTAATTAATCATTCCCTGCAAAACCCCAGCTACAAATTTAATCAATTTCCAATCAACAATCAAACCTTTCCATCAGGAAGCTGTGCCCTATAAACACTGCCCAGCATGCCAGCACCTATGAAATTCTCTTGTGAAAAGCTATTTGTATATTGTTGAAGGGAGGCGATGGTGAAAGACCGTGCAGAAGTGAGAGGAATAGTTTTGGTGGAAGGCTTTACTTCAGCAGGCACAACTGGTTTTATAATAACCTTGTCAGGAGGTGGTGGGGGAGGAGGTGTTGGAGGGGGAGAGGTTGGGAGTGGAGGTGGGGGTGGAGGTGGAGGCATCACCATCATATCTAGTGGACTAATATCTATCTCATGACTGTCCCGCTTCGGTACTGCACTTGTCCATTGTGTATTCCTCTCTCGTTCCTCATGTGGCTTTGGAATCACTCCCATTCTCCTCATGTCCGATTGACGATCCTCCTTCGGCTTCACAACTGCCTCTTTTGGAGCTGTTGACAAAATTTTTCAATCTCAACTTATTAATGAATTAAAACCTACAGCAAATAATTTATATTAAAATTAAAGTGGATATATTTGCCTTTCTCCATTTGATTGGTTGGTTGGGCCAAGGAACCGTTGTCCCTGGGTTCCTCTCTGTTGCCTCTATATGCACCTACTTGATGACGCTTGAAAAACCTGTCAGCCTCCTCCCTTCTACAACACCTTGGCATAAATAGCAAAAATGCCAATGCCAAAATAACAAATAACAACACTCCTGCAATTGATATCCAAACAACCTTCTTAGTTGTTAAAAACTTTTTTCTATGAGAAGTTGATTCCTCCGAAGTAGATGGCTCATCAGCCTGTTTTCCAGGTTTGTGTGGAGAAGGTGGTGACCTAACGAAAAATGGTGGAGCTCCAGGAACAGGAGGTGGTGGTGGTGTTACCGAGGATATGGGTGGAGGTAATGGAGCAGTAGCATTAAATGGGTTCCCATCTTTTCTGCACAGGATATATTGATGTCAGCAAACAGAAGCATAAACCATTATATAACTTCAAATACTTTCAAACTGTAAAAAACTATGCCTCCACTTTCATAGATAACAATATATGACAGAATTCAATAAACCCTACGCAAAAAATAATAGACTGCATATCTGAACAAATTTTACACCCTAAAAAAATAATTTGCTGCTTCAGAAACCAAGATAGGGCGTATCCAAGGTAAATATTGCTGCATTATTAACCCATTCACTATGCCAACCAACAAGTCACCATGAAATGATTTTAATATCAATATAATCGATTTACTTGAATCTGTACTGCGATCTAACAAGGCTAGATAGTTTCTAGTTTCACATATAGCTTCAGGTTTTTTACCACAAGGTTCTAGTAACCTTATCATGGTCAAGTTAGATGTACTGTTTCTTGGACTGAATGTAACAGTTGTACAAGTACATAATTTTCAGAAAACCATACATTCAGATGCCAAAGAGTGACAACTTCGTAGATCCATTTATTACGTGGCTAGTTGGGGCATAGGGGGTTGAATTGGTTGTGCCATATTATAGTAATTTTGTAACAAATACATGCATCGCCAACATCTTTACCCATTGCATTTTGTTAGTACCTTCATTAGTCCACTAAGGCGGTTCTCGACAGTAATTAAATAACTCGGATATAATTACCAACAAGCTGAACATCTATACAATTGGCAGAATTGAATGTTAATAATTTTTTTTGACACTATCACATTTAACAGCATAAGCTTCTCTTTCATACAAAAAACAAAAATTGTGGCTCTCACCTGAAATTCGGGATATTTTGTAGCATGTTCTCAGGTATGGGACCGGAGAACAGGTTATTCTCTATATTCCTGTTGAAAAAATAGAGAAAGATAAGAAGAAGAAAAATCCAACAAATTCTCCATAAATTACAAATATAACATAGTTCTCCGAGTTGTAAACAACTGTATGAATTAGCGTTTCATCCTAGAAGTTAGATAAGAAACGATCAAGAATCGTACAAATCTTTCAGGGGAAGATCTTGTAAAACAGCAAGGGTTCCAGAAAGTTGATTGTTCTGCAAATGTCTGCCAATGAAGAAGTTAGCTACATTTATGCAGATGTAATAGGAGAAACAAAAATGGTTTTGTCAAAAGACAAAAAGACTCACAGGGTTGTCAATTGTGACAAATTTTCCAAAGAGAGAGGGAGTTGGCCGCTCAAATTGTTACTAGATAAATCTCTGCACAAACACATGTGGCTCCATCAACCATACTAACCTACCAATGTGGAAGTAGAAATGAGAAGTATCAATCATGAACATACAGATTGATTAACCCAGTAAGGGCTTCGAAGGCATCCGGTATATCTCCACTTAAAAGATTGTCATTCAGAGACCTGAAAGGCATAAGAGATAATGCAAAGGAAAACTTTATGACACTGAGAGGAGTTCCCATTAGGCATCAGAAAAATTGCAGAGAAGGACAAATTACATGTCTGTCAGTAGGGTCAAAGTTGCTAGAGAACTCGGGATGCTTCCAGATAACTGATTAGCTGAAAGAAAACTGACAGGAAGGTAAAGACTATTATAACTTTGGCATAAAAAAGGATAGAGCATATACAAATTGAGGTTCTTAAAAGAATTCAACACATATGGTGCTCTTATATCTATTTCAAAGGGGAAAAAACATACAGATTTTTCATGGTAACAGGCAAATTGGACGGAATACTCCCCCCAATGCGGTTGTTGCTTAAATCTCTGAAATAAAACAAAAGAACAAGAATTAGGGACACTGTCTGTAAATGTAACTACAGAAACTTTATCAGACATTTCGCTTGCAATGTACACTGATCTAGTCAAAAGACAACACCTCCATGGCACCTCTCACCCAATTATGGAAAATCCCAAATCAAGCCATCAGAAAGTTCATAAAATTTAATGAAGAAAGCTACTGTTCTGCCAGGTGGTTTGTGCATCTTGAGAATGTTCAACATGGTTAATTTTCAAGACTTCCAATTAAGAAAATTAATTTACAGACTTCAGAGTCTAAAGTCAAGAGACTTCTGAACCTTCCTAAAAAGGCCCTATGTATCTAAACCAATATAAATATATCATCTCCGTGGCTTGTTGGTAGGGACAACTACCAGTTACATGCCTGGCATATCATTTTGGCTTAAAAATCTAAATTAAACAATTGTGAGGGACTCAAAAGGCAGTGAAAGAAAGGAACGGATCCTTTTATTTTATTTTATTTGTAATGGTAGTTGGAAAACATAAATACAAACACACAATCTCCACTTACATTACTTTGATAGAAGCAAAATCACCCAAGTTGTCACCCAGTTCTCCTCCCAAATTAGCACCGTTAAGAATTCTAAAAAAGATCAAAAGAGAAAACACATATGAGAGCAAAATATTTATATTGCCAAGAAATATCATCAATGCTGAGAGTTATAAGACGGTTTGCCATACATAGTAATTATATCCGAAGCATTGCATTGAACACCTTGCCACCCTTCACCACATGGGTCTCCTCCGCTAGCAACCCACCCAGGAAGTTGAGGGGAACCCAAAGCAGCATAGAAGCGGTTAATCGCCGCGACTAATTAAATCAACCAATTCAGCAAATTAGATTCCAAACTTCATATAATAATCCACAATCGTTACGATGACCGTAAATAACATAAACACACACACACAAAAGGCATACATTTAAAGCTCAAAATTATCCGACCGAGTAAAATGAGAATGATGAACTGCACTACTAAAAACATTGTTGGCAATTTAAGCTTATGTGCACAGAAACAAAAAAAAAATACAAGACAAACACAATTACTTTCATTTCTCACAGATTCCAAGCAACCAAACAGAGTCCAAAAAAAGTTAAAAAAGAGAAAAAAAGAAGCAGAAAACAATGCTTACCATCAGGAAAACTAGTGGCACCAAGCGAAATTGTCGCTGCCCAGATCAGAATAAACCCCACAAAGACCTCTGCATAGATCTTCCAATCCTTGCACATTCTATTAGATCTCTTCACTCCCATTGATCACTAAATCAATTCCAACCCACGATTATTTCTTATTCCACAACATTAATCCAGTACACACTCCAATCTGAAAACAAAAGCCAAAAGAAAACGTAATCAGTGATCTTATCACAACTCCACAGTTTTCAAAAGTACTCTCTTCAAGAGCAAATTTGCAATACCAAAACAGTAACAGAAGCTTTATATAAGAAAACAACAAAAACAAACCAATTTGTTTTTTTTTTTTTTGGTCATTCTGCAGAAAGGTGTTGAAGAACAGAAAAAAAATGGAACTTACAAAGAAGCAGAAGAAGAAGTAAAAATAAGTCTATAGCCAAATGCAAAGCAGAATTGAAGCAAATGAAGCCAATAACAGGAGGAGAGAAAAATATAAAATAAAGGAAGAAGTGTATAAATGTCGATTAAAGTGGAGATTTAGAATGATAAACTAAAACAAAAACTTAGAAGCTAAGATTCAATGAATAGTAACCCACGTAAGCAACTAAGCAAGTGATTTCACATCCGTGACATGTAAAATAAATAATAACTTGGAGCAGAAGAAGCTGCTCAGCTCAGCTCAGCTCAGCTCACCTGCGGGTAGAACTGGAAAAAAAGAAGAAGAAGAAAGAAAAGGCTAGCAAATTTTGGAAAAGGTACAGAGAGAGAGAGAGAGAGAGAGAGAGAGAGAGGAGGTTCTCTGAAACTATGAAACTCTTTCTTTTTTTTTTATGTCTTTCCACTATTTCTCTCTCTCTCTTCGTTTTTTTTTATATTATTATTTTATATTTTTACTCTCTCTTTCTCTTCTCTTTCTTAGAAGTAACGGTGAAAGAGTGCGTGCAAGTCATACATATCTCCTTGTCGTTTACAGACGTCGTCTTAGATGTTGGTGTTACTCTTTATAAATATACTGTGAGAAATCAATACAAAATTAATAAAAACCAATCCACAAATCATGTGATCATAAAGATGGACTTTATTGATATAATTATAAGATTATATTATTTTAGTAATATACTGAAAAAATCACTATATATATATAAAAGAAAAAAAGAAACCTACTGAGGCAGTGTGGCATATTGGCATGGAGTATAGCCGTGGAGGGTGCTATTTCATTCGCTCTGGGCGCGCGTGAGATTGTAGTTAATAGGGAAATTTTGTGTTCCAAGTTGTAAAAAATTAGAAAGCGTAATCGACACCAATAGCCGCCAGTTTCTCCAAAAAAGAGACTTCACGTGCTCGGTCGAATGATTGGTTGGCATATGGGCTTTGCAATTCGGTTGGTTAGGTCCTTACTTTGGACAACAAAATGTGCTAAAAATAAACATTATATTTTGATCATCGAATACAAGCTCACACTACATCGTGGTGTGGTTGGTGGTCCGGTAAAATATTTCACTGTTTTTTTTTTTTTACTATTTTTTTATTTTTTTAAAATTATAATTACTAACTTTATCATATCATGTTAGATAATTCTTATGTTATAACGTAATATATTACTATAGGTGGCATATTTAATTATTAGTTACAAATTAATTATCCAAACTCGTGATTGAGAGATTTTATAAGTTAGAGCTAATAGATTTTGTTTAAATTTAATACTCAATAACAATATTTTTTGCTATAATATATGGTCCAATGGAAACTTCATAGACAAAACTTTTTTTTTTTTTTGGTGTGAATGGGAAGGCACTGGGGGAATCGACCGTTAGAGGAATCAATTGTCATTACTTTGGTAGATTGAAATTCCAATTCCAAATCCAAATTTCAGGTCAGAAAAGCCACTTTTGAAAAAAGCAACTAAATTTCTTTTTCTTTCTTTTCTTGTAATCCTTTTCAGGTTTCAACGGGCAAAAAAGGAAAAAACAAAAAAAATATACGGCGCAGTGTGAGGTGTGTTTGTGTTTGTGACTGCGTCTGCGATGAAAGATAAGGGGTCTTTCTTTTAAAAAAAAATAAAAAATAAAAAATAAGGGGTCTTTAATCTCTTTATCCTCTCCTCTAGCTGTCATTCATCACGGAATCTATCTGCTTGTCCCACCGACCAAAACGCCTCTTCTATTGGTCTGTCATACTCATGACTCCATCACAGTCAAATCATCTCATTTTAAATTTATTATTTTTTTATTTTAATTACTTTAAAATATCATATTCTATTTACAATTACAACAATAACCATAAAATATTACTAAATTACCGTCCAATACGAATTAGCATAAAATAACGTATATCCAATCTGTATTTTTAGAGTATACATTAAGAATTAAAAAAATTATATTTATTTTTTTAATTACATATTGATGAATTAAATATAAATATAAATTATTTATTAAAAAAATTTCTTAATTAATCACGTATTAACATCTTCCCAATTTAAAAGTTTGTGCTTATAGATTTTTAAAATTGTAATCATTTTTTCTTCTTATTTTTGCATCTATTTTTTTTTTTTTCATTGGGACCTTGCCCTTTACTCATTATTGCTAATATGAACGTAATGACATATATTGGCACAAGCTTTTCCATATCATTGTAAAACTATTTACAAAATAGTGCCGTCAATTCCAAACAAAAGACAAGTGGTGTGGATGGAACGGCCTAAATGATGTTAAAGCCCTTTGTAAGAGAGGTGGGGTATCAAAATGTCGGGTTGTTCCTAGACTCGAGAATTGGGTAGCACAAACAAATTTTGCTTGATTGCAAGACTAGTTGTATTTAACATTTGGTTTGTTGAACAGTTACGTTTATGTAAAAAGAGAAGGGAAGTTTTGGTGTTGAATCCTACTTGCACCGCAAAGAGAAGGATAGTTATTAACTTATTATGAATAGTGTATTAGAAGTATTATTCTTTTTTTAAAGGGTATAATTACAATATCAACAACTGCCGGGATCTGTCAAGATTAATCACTAAACGCGCGGTCCGGTTATCTATTCTCATAATGGGAGAATATACTCCCACAATAAAAGGAGAAAACTACCCACACATGCACATGGTGGGAATCGAACCCCTCAACACTGAGGTGAGATGGAGGTGCACTAACCACTTTACTACAAGTGGATGTGCGTATTAGGGGCTCGTTTGTTTCATGGGATTGGATTGGATTGGATTGGACTATTTTTATAGGATTGGATTGGATTGAATTGGATTAATTAGTACTGTCATGTGTTTGGTGCAGTACGGATTGGATTAAAAATAGTACTATCTTTTGTTTGGTATAGGATGAGATTGGATAAAAAATTTTATTATGTTTTATATGTTAAATATAGTTTGAGATTGGTTAATTATTAGATTAAATTAATTTTAAAGTAAAAAATTATTTTAAACCAATAATAGAAATTAAATATGGTTAATTTTTTTAAATAAAATATTTATACTACTTTTTAAAAAATAAATATAACTATTTATAATGAATTTTTAAAAAAACTAACTTATATATATATATATATATATATATAAAACTATTATAATTCATTCATAATTTAGGGGAGAGAGACATTACTCGAATGGATTGAACATAATTAAATTAATACTGTAATGTTTTTGGTGCAATATGTATTGAAATAAATTATTACTGTGATGTATTTGATAGTATGAGACTGGATAAAATCAGGTTGAATTAAATTAATTTTTACATATAATAAAATTATTTAAAATTAAATAAAAAATAAAATTACTTAAATTAAATTGAGTTAAAAATTATTTTATTAATAAAATGAATTTAATAAAAATAATAAAATTATTTAAAAATAATTTTAAATAAAATAAATTATTTAAATTAATTTTTAAAAATACATAGAACTATTAAAAATTAATTTTTATTAATATTAAAGATATATAATATTTTAATAAAATATTTTATATATAAATATAATATTTTATATTAAAAAAAAAAGTGAGAGAGAGAGATGGGTTAATTTTAACCCATTAAAATGATGGGTTTGAGTTCTCCCACTCTAATGGGTTAAAAATATGTGATGAGTTAACTTTTTCCAAACCCATTAGTGGCACCAAACATGGGTTTGGAAAAAAAATTACCCAAACCTAGTCCAAACCCAGCTAACAAACAAGCCCTAGAAGTATTATTGGTAGTGTTAAAAATAAGTTTTAAGTACTAAAAAAAATTATATTTAATTTGTGATATTTAGCAAAAAAAAAAAATCACACTTCAAAAATAAGTTTGAATATTGTTATAAAAATAATTGAAATTATGAAAAAGCTAATTATTGTTTTTTCTATAAGAAAGCGTTTTATAAATTAACAATCTAGATTTTATTTATTTATTTAAAAAAGGAAGTAAAAACATTCTCATACACACCTTGAATTAAAAACTAACAAATGATGACAAAATGGGTATATAATAGTCATGTGTCAAATATTGCCTTAGCCTTAGATGTAAGAGATGTCTTGTTTAATCTTGGTCACATAACAATTGACCAATGAAAGCAAATCAAGAAAAATAGAAACTAAAAATAAATTAATGAAAAGGGCATTTTGTGGGAACCAAAATACAAAGACAATAGACATAGATAGCAACAACATCCAACCATCCATTCTAACTTCTATGTACTGAGTTTAGACATTATCACATTAATAAATAACTAACTTAAGTCACCCTCATTGAAAAAATAAAATAAAACATTTTGGATATTTATAGTTATAGCTTGTATATATTTTATTATTTATAACTTGACAGTTATCTCTTATATTCTTTTCAAAAAAAAAAAAAACAGTTATCTCTTATATATATATATATTTGTTTTTTCTCAAAAAAAAAAAAAATGTTTCCATCATTTTCCCCTCAAATCAGACTCCTCAACTAACAAGTCGGTGGATTATGCGGTTGGGTCCCACTGTCCTTTGATGGTTGGCTGTGATGCCAAAATCTCCAGTTTGCTGCTCAAGAAAATGACAAACAGAGCTTCCAATAGCTGGCTGCCACATCTCTAAAGATTGTCAAATATGGCCCAACAAAAGAGTCTTTATTTTTGGTTTCTAAAATATACATTAGCGGCTAATTTCCTCTTCTTTTTGGCTAATACAAATTTAATATTCTAGTTAGCTTTTGAGATTTTTTATTTTAAAGTTATTTATTTTATTTTTTTTGAGGAAAACATGATCGGAACTTACAAGAGAGATTTACTACTCCAGTATTAAAAGAACAGAGAGATAAATAGATAAGTTACATAAAAAAAGTTATTTTCTCAAGTGAATTATTACCTTTCTCTGATCATATTATTGCAACCTAATCATCTCCGTGTAAAATGCTAGTCTGTGGTGTAGCAGTTTGCGTTCATATTTAGTAGTTTCAAGTCTTTGCTCCAAACTCTACTCAAACGACAATGGTGATGGGCAAAAGGATAACTTTTGAAAGATATCAATAATGTAAATAATAAAATATTGAAGATAAGGGTTGGTTGTTTATGACAAATACTATCTCTAATATAAAATCTATATATATTTTTAAAAAACATTTATAAGGTTGTGGAGATATGTTGAGCAAATGCGTGTTAATAATAAACACTAGCAGCAGCCTCAAAAAATAAAATAACTTTTTTTTTAAAAAAAAAGCTCTGCAGACTGCAACGCTGCACACAACGCTACAATAACAGGAAAATTGGATCAGAAACGCAATGCTGCATCGCCCATTTTTGGGGTCAGCTGGTGGGCAGTGGGGCCGTCGTAGATGCACCACAATCCACAACGCAGTCACCGGTCACAGCTAATTTTGTCAGGATGGGTCACTTTCACTCCTTCTTTTATATATCTACACATACACATTATCACATTTTTCATCCTATGGAGTAACGCAATGCTACGTTGCTGTCTATAAAATTGTATAATTATAAATTTAATTTATAATGTATTATAAAGGTAATTGTTTATTTTTTTATCTAATACCCATCAAAATTAATTATTATACATACTGGATGTATATCTACCCTTATAACTTAAAAATATTTACTTCCATATAAATGTAAAGAGATTTTTAACCACAAACTTGTCCACGTGCACAAAACGTTAAGCCAAATTGTAGAAAGTAAACCTTTCTTGCTGGAAGCATGATTACTTTTGACATTAACTACTAATCAAAAGGAAATTTTAAAGACCATTTTATTTTAATGTTGACTGATTGACCTTGACTCTTATACCTCCTCTCCAAAGAAAGGTGTCAAAAGAAAGTGTTTATCTGATCAGCGATCCAATTTTTTTTTTTTTTTTTTTTTTTATGGGATCACAAAAGCACAAGAAGCCCGAAAGGCCCAAAAACACCCATTAATATTGAAGATGGATCCAAAATTAGGCCCAATTGACAGTCACCAACCAACCTAACCACCCAATCTCCAATCCTCTCTCTCAGTTCCACAGAGTCTCTCTCTCAACGACGCTTCCCTCCTCTGGCAAAATCAACGTCTAGAGAGAGAGAGAAACCAAACGAGAGCCGGAAGGAACCATGCAATCTCGCTTCACCGTAACCCTAGCTCGCGCCCTCAGAAGAAACACGAGGGCCTTCTCGTCCTCCACCGAGACCCCGACCCAACCCTCTCAATTCCCACGAACCCTCGCCGGCCTCCGAGCCCGCCTGGCCACCGAGTCACCGATTCTCTCCGATTTCTTCGATCTCCAATCCAGCGATTCCTACTCCGTCGAAGTCGGGACGAAGAAGAAGCCGCTGGCCAAGCCCAAATGGATGAGAGAGGCGATTCCTGGAGGAGACAAGTACGTTCAGATCAAAAAGAAGCTGCGAGAGTTGAAGCTCCACACTGTTTGTGAGGAGGCCAAGTGTCCTAATCTTGGTGAGTGCTGGTCCGGTGGCGAGACTGGGACGGCCACGGCTACAATCATGATATTGGGCGACACTTGTACTCGCGGCTGCAGGTGATTTCAGTTCCTTTGTTGAATAATGTGAAATGATTTTGATTGGAATTTTGGAGTTGGCTTTTATTTTGTTTAAATTTAATGTTGTAGATGACAAATGATTGTTATGATAATTAGGTAGAGCCGTGAAATCAATATATGTAGTCTCTTGAAGTCATTAAACAACGTATGGAGTAAAATGTATGAAGAGAGTAAATTTACACTTTTGCTTGTGTATGAGTTTATCATTCTTTTGTACTCCTATGGGAAAAGTTAAGCACGATTTTTTTACGTGTGTGAGGCTAGTTTATTCTAAATTTCAGGTTCTGCAACGTAAAGACATCGCGAACTCCTCCTCCACCTGACCCGAATGAACCCACCAATGTTGCTGAGGCTATTGCATCATGGGGATTGGATTATGTGGTCATAACCAGTGTGGATCGAGATGATTTACCTGATCAAGGTAGTGGTCATTTTACTGAGACTGTGCAGAAATTGAAGTCACTGAAGCCAAATATGCTTATAGAAGCCTTAGGTATGAATTCTTGTATCTTATGGCATGTGAGTTTCTTCATGTATCTTTTGATATTGTGAGTTAAGAGGTCCACTCTCAGATCTTGTCGGTTTCCCTGCTTGGCAATATGTTTTTATGTTGAATAACAAAGGCACTTTATGCACATCTTTAGAATTTCTCAGTGTAGGTTGGTTCTTTGTGTTGTGATTAATGTTGCCTGCACTTATATTAATGGTGTAGTTCCTGATTTTCGTGGGCACGCGGGCTGTGTGGAGCAAGTTGCAAAGTCGGGGTTAGATGTCTTTGCTCACAATATTGAGACAGTGGAGGAGCTTCAAGGTGCTGTCCGGGATCATCGGGCTAATTTTAAGCAGTCTATGGATGTGCTAATGATGGCCAAAGACTATGCTCCTGCTGGAACACTTACCAAGACCTCAATAATGTTAGGCTGTGGGGAAACACCTGATCAAGTTGTGAGCACTATGAAGAAGGTCAGAGCAGCAGGTGTTGATGTGATGACATTTGGTCAATATATGAGACCATCAAAACGCCATATGCCAGTATCTGAATACATTACTCCTGAGGCTTTTGAGAAGTATCGAGCACTTGGCATGGAAATGGTATACATCAACCTTTCATTTCAAACATTTTTTATTGTGTGGTGGTTATGTTTGTTTTATACATGACTTGTTCAGTAAATCGCTAACTGGTAAAATCCAAAGAACAATTTCAGAATATGGAAGTAAACTAGTTCCAAGATAGAATAGCAACTTTCTTTTTAACAGCCACAATAAGACTCCAAATTTTCATATTTCATTTCATAGACTTCATAAACTCCTAGGTTGGCCCTTGCAGGAGATCAGATAAATTTCCATAATTTTCTATGTCAGTCTTTTCTTTATTTATTTATATTAATATTATTCATGTGGCAGCTTGTTTGCTACATTGGGCTATTCTGTCTACTCAAAATGACACTTTCTTAATACCTTCTAGTGTTGATTGTTACTTCCTATTTCAATTATTTGCATGCAAATATGGATCAGAATATTGTAATAAATGTGTGATTATGATGACATGTGTTTCTGCTGATCTTAGAATTGTTCCTTTTCGCTTTCTTTAATATCTGGTTCTAATATGTGCTTGTGGACTAAATTTTTATATGTGAGGGTGCTATCGTTTGTAAGACAACTCATCAGGAAGAGATGACAATCCCAACCTTACGCATTTGATTTAACATATTCTTCGCTGTTGTGCCACTACTTAGTTCCATGGGGCACTTAAATTTGAGTATACTAAAACATTCTTAAGTTTATATGTGCATACAATGTGGTGATGTATGGATAGCAATTGTCATGGAATTATCAAGTATATGCTGGACTCTAATTCAAAAAATGTTACAACCCTGATTCAACATCTCCTTTTAGCCTCAGCCTTGAAGTAGCAATTTCCAGAAAAAAAGAAGAAAAAAATTGAATATTGAGGTTCTGTGTAATGTCGTCAAAGATCTTGTTTCTTTTTCACCTGTTTTGCTGATGCCAACCACCACTAAGAATAGCTAGCTAATGTGTGTTAACTATTGGATGGAAGATGCATGTTTACATTATTTATTTTCTATTCTTCTTCTTCTTCTTCATATTGTTGATTATGCCGTCTCTGATGTCCTGTCATGGAAAGTGGATTGCCCACGGTCTCTTCCACCTTCCTATTGTTTATTTGGGACTTATTCCTGTGTATTGAGTTTTCTGGTGACAAATACTATTCTTGCCAATATTTTCTTGTTTGTCCTCTGATTTATTAGCATGAATATTATCAAGATTTACCTGATCTTTTCTTATTGATAGGATGTAATACATCTGATTTCTTAATTTCCTGCTAAAACAACTCCATGAATATGAAATGGTATTGTTAACTTTGTGTTTTCTTGTGTGCCTTGTGCTTTTCTTACAATAAATAAGGGATAGCAATTTATGACTGTCAACATCACGATGCCTCTAGCAGTAACTATACTTGTATAGCACTAATTGATTTTAACATAATTTTCTAAATATTATAGGTATGTGTGATATTAATCTTTTATGATATCAAAATACAGTGAATATAACTTTCTTATCTTGTGACTCGTGATGTGTTAACATCTATTCAGATTCCTATTTGATTGAAGTGTCAATACATTATATCAGCTGAATTTGTTGTACATTTCTTATAAAAAAGAATCTTTTTTGAAACAGGGATTTCGGTATGTGGCATCTGGTCCTATGGTCAGGTCATCATACAAGGCAGGTGAATTCTACATCAAGTCTATGATAGAATCTGATCGTGCTGCATCTTCTTCATAACCTCTTTGTATCCTCCATTCTTTTTATCTATATAAAATCACGAATCAATCTATTTTTGTATTTTGTGATTGATAATTGCTCTGTTGTATGATCAATAAGCTTTAGCAAGATCTTTGGTAAATTGGTTAAGATAGAAGAAAATGAAAAGGTTGCGTCCATAAATAAACCGATTGTGGCGTGTCCTTTAGGTTGCATGACATTGATTGTGATGGGGCACCAACCTTTCTCTTAACTTCTAATTTGTTCCGGTGTACATACAATTTGTTGTAATTATTAGATTAATTTTGCCTGCTTATTCATTGTGGTTAACCTTCTTGTCGAGCTTTCACTATGTAGCTTCAGAAATGGTTGAATTGTTGTTTCCATAGATATCGGACACTCCACTGTTTGCTTTTGAAATTTCAATTCGCCAGCTGCCATTGTTATCTGATAATCAACCTACTCACATCTAACCCCGTATTGAGTTCTGTCAAATTATCTTCGAGTGTGGCTTTTAAGGTGTTGAAAGGCTGGTGCAGTCCATCCCTCAACCACCCATTGACACCGGTGGCTGTATGCCTCTGTCTTGGGGATACATGCTTCAAGCATTTGAAACCCCCCCAAACATGGGTGTTTCATGGACCAGTGTGGTTGATTTTTAGGTGAACCTGTGAAATTGATCTGGTTTCCAGTGGTTGGAGATCCATTTCAAGGCAGACAGGAAAAAGGATTAGAAAGAGAGCTATTTGTTGGATGAAATAGAGATGAGTTGGTAATTTCTTTCTCCTCTTTCGTCGGTTTCTTTTGTTTGGCTCTAGTATGGTATGCATTGGCCCTTTTTTAAACATGCTTGCCAAAATAACTGTAGACTTTTACCCACTCAACTCAACTTAACTTTGGGTAGTCAAAAGCTTAAAAGTTGAGTAGATGATGTTATGCAGGAAAATGCGATCTAAGTTCCCATTGCACTGCAATTGCTAGTAAAGTTTTGAGGACTGGACCCTTGTTTTACCTCAAAAGAAGAGGAAACCCAGAACCAGATTCCCACACTTAAGACTCTTTTAATTCCTTGATTAAAGTAAGTGGATCAGTATATTCCGGATTTATCATAAAGTTTTATCCGAAATTATCCAAATTTATTAGACAATTATATTCTTAGAAGAAAATAAACAAACCAATAGCATCCCTATGCATTCTAGTACAGTTGCATGAAAGCATTGACAATTGATCTCTTTAGCATTTGGGTCCATTAAAGATCATCAAAATCCTTGTTTCTTCTTTAATCTCCCACCCTGGAAAGCTAAAAAATTAAATCATACCTTCCAATTTCTTCCGTACAGTTGATCTCTAATTAATCATACACCTTGTTTTCTTAAAAGATCCCCTTTTTTAAATTTTGGTACGTCCCTTTAATATAATTACATCTCCATCTGTCCCCACCCCCCATCGTTGCCCCCTCCACCTCTAATTATTTCCCAAAAACAATAAAGCTCTCCTAAACACTACCAGTTGTATACTTCAAGGAAGTTCTCTTTATCATTTGTCCCAAAAATGTAAGTTAATTTTTTTGAAAAACCGAATAAAAAAATTTATATATATAAGATTATTTAGTATTAAAACCCATTTCTTTTTCGCACGCACAGGTAGGCATTACTCTTTGGATGCTATGATGCCCCCTTTTAATTTAAATAACCAGAAATCATCAACTCACACCTCACACCTCACACCCTCTTCTCTTCATAGCCCCTTCTCATTTTCCAAATTTACTCTGCCAAATCAAGCCAAAAACTACTTCCTCTCAGCCTCTCATGTATCTTTCACCCACTAAACTGTCAACGCTGTTGATTTGGTAGCCGTTATGATCATAAAAATTCAAACTTGACTAAAACGCAATATTTCTAGCCCACTCTCACACCACCATCGTCCACACATCCTTGTGTTTTCCTACCAAGTTTCAAATGGGTTGCTGTTTCAGCGCCAACAAGAAAACCCCACATCAACCGGATGCTCTACACCTCCGCCATTTTCGGACAAAACCTTCTCCATTGCCAGACTCCGACAAAGCCCACGTCGACAGCAGAGCTCCGCCGCCTCTTCTTGAAGAAGAAACTGTAAAAGAAGTGGTACTCTCTGAAACTCCCATATCCAAACCTCAAATTTTAAAAGAGAATACAACCCAGATGCCAGTAATCCAAGAAGACCTCGTCGAAGCGGAAACCAAATATTACGTGAACAAGCACGAAGAAGAAATCTCTCAGGTGTCTCAGGTTTCGGATATATACAGCATCAGCGAGAGCTTCTCAACAGCTACAACTGCTACTACAACAACAACGACAACAACGGCTATAACAGAGAAAAGAGAAGACGAAGCTATCAGCAAACCCACCACCAGAGAAGTGAGTCACAGGTCTCCAGCTAAGGCACCCAGAAAGCGTCCCTACACCGGAGAAATCTCGCGAGGAACGAAGTCTCCGGCGAAGAGGTCCGAGGCGTCGCACGTCGGTCCTAGGAGGACAATGCCGCGCAATGTGGGGCCCAATGCAGTCAAGAAAGAGACTGGGGAGGGTCCTTCCGGTCGGCGGTCGAGGTCGCCGGCCACGAGGACGGTCAGTGGAGTGGGGCGGAGTCCGGGTAGGGTGACTGCAGGAAGACCCGGTGGGTTGACACGGGTGGAGAATACGGGTCAGAAGGAGATAAAGCTGGACGACGGCGTTTTGTTGCAGCAGCAGCAGCAGAAGAGTGAGTATAATGTTGACGAGTCTGTTGACAACCCTCATGTCTCCTTGGAATGCTTCATCTTTCTGTGAATTTTGAATTTTACTTTCAAAGTATTTTTGGGCAGCAAGTGTCGGGAAAGTGCTTTTCTCAATCCCATTCCCACAAAGTCCACTCTCTCTATCTCTACTGTTTGGCTTTTGCTTTGAGTAGCAAAACAAGTTACATATCTGTATTCAAAAAAAAAAAAAAAAAAAGTTACATATCTGTATTTTGGTTGTAAATTGCAGTGTAATTATTGATGAATAGATCTGTCATTTTTCCCGGCTTTAAAATAGGGTATATACTTTACTTATTTCTTTTCTAAAATATCTGTAAATTTGGATGAATATCAAAAACAAAATTTGCCAAACGTTTTCGTTTAAAACAATAGAAAAATTATAACCTTTGTATTAATAATAATAATAATAATATATTGAATTGTTTATTTGGGGGGGGGGGGGGGGGGGGGGTGTGGGTGGGTTGTTCTGGAAATCTTGAGATGGTAACTTTTGTATGGGGATATGGAAGTGAAATGGTCCTCGTAAGTCGTAATGGAGCATCTTCTCTTCTCTTTGCTTGGGATAAGGAGAAGGAGAACAGAGACTTCTTTCCTTTGCTTGCATCAAAATGGTAATGGAGGATGGGATCCTCTTTTTTTTTCTTTTTGCGATGGAGACTTCTTTTAATTATTTTCCTCGGTGTTTGTGTTGTGTGAAGGACCATGCCATGCTCTGCCTACTACTTTGTACTAAATACTCCCTGCTCCTCTTGTAGTGATGCCTTCTCTTCAAAGATTCTCTCTTTCTTTTATCTCGTGTAAGAACTAAGAAGACAACAGTTAAGGTAGCATTTGAAAGTGAGTTTCCGATGAATGTACGCAAATTTATTATTATTCCAAAAAAATTACATTCACTCTTGATTCAATGGTGCTCATCTTATTCTCTTCATAAATATATGTGAGTAGATTTCTCCTGTGGAAGTGATAAACAGTTCAATATAAATTTTTTTTGTTTTAAAAAATTTAAGAGTGTCTGGTTTAAGTTTTGAGATTGTATTCAGATACAGACAATATCCTCCTTCCGTTTCTCAATGAAAAATGTAGCATGGTGAGAGATTTTTCTTTCTCAAACGTATTTGTCCACATATTTGTCTATTATTTTGCTATAACAAGTTTTGTGGGAACCATGGAAAGAAGGATCAGGTTTTGATTTTTGAAAAATATTTTTTTTTATTTCAAATATATACATTCCATATCCATACACAGAAAGTAACTTGTGTAATCTTTCACAAGAAAAAATTGCATTTGATCATCAATGTCAATGGAATGGCATTAGATTCCTTTTGGAGCAAATTCAATCACAATAACAAGGAGAGAATCCGAATATCCTGTGTGAAACTATTTCAAATACTTGAAAATCCTGTCGTGCTTGAGCTTGAGGTTAAGTTGAGGCTTGGGTTATGCTGATGCGGAGGCTTTAAGACACGGTCAGGAGGACACGGTGCTGGAACTGGGTGTGCAATGAAAGTGGGAATTTCCTCGCCGGGCATCAAGACTGATACTCCTTTGGCATACACAGTCATCTGCACACACACAAATTAAAGATCATTGATTAACATAATAATAAAAACACACAGGCAATGCAAGGGATGAAAAGATCGGATGTGAAGTCAGAAGAAAACACTGTTCAATACAGGGTTTATAACTTTCTTCTTCTTTTTTCTTTTCAAGCATATAAAAGAATAAATGCGCGATTTGCTCTCAGTCACACCCATCTCTAAGATTAGATTCTGTACGTACATATGCATAACGCATTCGATTAACTTGCTTCCAGACCAGGATCCCAAATTAGCTTGGGAATTTTTGATGATGTTATAGATAAGCGAGTTGCAACAATTATTTAACAGCATAACGTGTCACACTAATCCACCAAAACATTAGACAAATATATACTCTGTTATAGCTAATCTCTAGCATCTACAAACAGAAATAGAAAATGGAAGTCTGAAATGACTGTGAAAGCCATAACCTAGATGGAGTGAGTGTTTTCTAAAGTTGGCATCACTAAATTTTCCAACCAACCATCATATTTGCCAAAGCTGAAGGAGTATTGTGCAAGCTGTGTGACATATTTTTTAAATGTAATATAAAAACAAAGTTATGGAGGTGGGCATGGTCGTATGAGTTCAACAACCAAGAGAGAAACAATGAATGGTGTGATTTTTATTATTTTAAGCAGAGATGTTGAGAAGAGCTGCCAATCTATACAAGCTACGCGACAAAATACAAGGTTAACCTTATCAAGAAATAATACCACCAACAACAATAGAATATAATACCACTGTCTGTAGATTTCCAAACTCTCTCCATAAATCAAGGGCTTCTAACAACCAGATTTCATTGTAGAAAAACATGGTAGGGAACCATCAAGCAGCCATGTCAGGATGATAGTATCCTTTGCTTGAAAACAGAAACAGCTTAGGTGATGATATTGGACATATCAGGTGAAGATGGTGGCCAGTAGTGGAGTGATCTAACAATTGCAAACAAATGACAATTCAGGCATGGAAACCATTCTGTCTAGACATGCTTGCATGCATTTAATTGCGTAAGACAAACCATGGAATGGCACAAAAAGGAGATCGTGAACTCGACATATTTGTTTAAGATGTTTTTGAACGGATTTAGACAATTCCACATGGATGTCGACTTTACTTACTATTCAATCATTGATGGTTTCACACTAGCATTTGAATTTCTTCCTCATCCGAATTTATCTAAACTTTTGACAGATTAATTACAATCTGATAAGTGTTCAAGCCCGATTTTGCTCTGGGTTCCAAAAATTAAAAAATAACTAAGTTATGATTCATGAACTCAACCCAACCTAAACTAGTAGATTCATCTTAGACTGAATTTGTTATGCAACATATTGCTATATTACATTCAAACCACCACATGAATCGGAAGAAGCACTATGCATACTAGAATTCAATTATTGAAAATAAATATTTGACAAAACCTCTAGTTTGGCATAATACGACACTTGAGACAAGAATCACATGCTGCCAATGTCTGGTAGGTCCAATTAGCATTAAAATTTGCTAGTCATTCATCAATAACCATAAAAATGCTTGTGCGGAATGTTCAATAACCAACCAGATAGATATATTCATGACCAAAAAGAACAAATAGACAAATACACCTACAATAACTGTTTTAAGTATAAACATGTAGAAACGGGAAGGAACTAGATTTAGACTTTGGACTAAATTTTCAGCTCACACAAGCACTGCTATACCAGTAAATGGAAAATGTTTGTGACATCCTAAAGAGAGTTTCTAACAAAACCGAAAAGGAAAAAAAAAAAGTTTTAAAGAGAGATTTTAATGCATTTCAAGCAAGGTTGAGATGAACTTGAAAAATTTTAAAGGAGGGTTTTGATAACTTATGGAGTTTAGTAGAGTCTACATATATTTGACTCAAAACACAAGGAAGATTATATAAACCACAATATTAACCCGTTATTCACAAGTAAGCAGAAGAAGACAAAGGTATTCTACCATTTAAGGAAGAAAGTTGAGGAAATAATATTAATATTGTAGATTGTTATTCCAAGATCTTAATAATCAATAAGGTTGCGTTAGAGCGCCGTTGCCATATTATATTATAGGATGTGTGAGTCTATCTATCTATATATATAATTGTGCACAATTACATATATTATGAATCCCACCATAGAAACTCCCTAGCCATTAACCATCTCTGTCTTCTTCCATGAATCTACGGTGATCATAATCCACTGATTATATTGGTCCCCTTGCGGTCATGGCTTTAAAAATGCCACCACCACTACTCCTATTACTAGCACATTGAAAGTGAATTTGCACTCGGTTCTAGGTAGGCAGACAAAATATAACTTAAACAAAGAGAATTTAAGAACTGTTTGATTAAACCACAGTTTGATAGAAAACTGGTTATGCGGTGGAAATGGGAAATTTATGAGTAGTTGAAGCCTTGAACAGATATATCTGAAATGGAGAAATCTGGAGACATAGAAACATGGGCAGTTCTATAGAGGGCTATCAACAGGTCAATGGGTCCCTGTTATATCAGCCTTTCTGTCTAATGGTAGCTTTTATCTTTTCAGAAAAAAACAGAGAGAGAGAGCAACACCAACACATATACACACTTAAATCTGTGGCTAGAAAGTAACCCAATAAAAACATGAAAAGAGAGTGAGGTTACAAGTGGAAAATAAAGGAAACAAAATGGAAAACCAATTGCAAAGCTTTAAAAAATGTATGTTTATAAAAAGTTAAGTAAATAAATGATAGAACAGATAAAAGCTTTACATGGATCTTTAGAAGTCATGAGTAATGAACAGTAGTTTTGTAAATGCAAATTTTGCATAATGACCAGTCAAACTGCATGAATAAGTTGTAATAATTACACAGAAAAGGAAAAGTAAAGGAACAGTCACAATCACGTTAGCAGGTGTACTCATTGCATCTCCAGATGATAACAGAAAGTAAAGCAAAAAAGATACACAGTAAACTGAAAAATACACGAGAGATGCTCAGATGCAAAAATTGAGAGATATAGAGTGAGAGAGAGTGTACTTTGGGAGAAGGGAAATTGAGCTTGGCATTGAAACCCATCTGAGATTCAATGTCAGAATTCTGAGTTACGGGACCGGAGGGGATTGATCTTGGCCGTAGAAACCTCTCAAAGATGGCCATCACCAGAAACATTGATATGAGAATGGCAGTGGCCACGAACCCAAACGAGACTGCGTTCACCGAGTTGTCGAAATGTCTCCAGTGCTCTTCTCTCTCTAAATTCAACGGAGACACAGCCACTGTTGGTGGCGGTACCATCACCCAGCTCTGATCTCCACCACCACCACCCATTATCGGCTTTAAACTTTTAACACAACACAGACTCTGTATCTCGCTCTCTCTCTCTCTGTTTTTCCCTCATCACCAACTAAGAAAAAGTAACGTGAAGCAGTTGAAAGATTAGAGAACAAAATATGCACACAAGTCTTTAGTTTTCTTCATTGGAGAGTAAGAGTCTGGTCCTTGAACTTCTGATGATAGCTCTGTTGAGCATGGTTGTAGATGAAGAATCAACAAAAGGAAAATGAAGAGAGATGGGGTTGTTCCATGGCTCTGAGTTGAACAAAAAAAAAACGTTACTTTTATGCTTTGAAACCGATGTTTGGTGCTTTCTCTGCTGTTCACGGAGAGGAAAAATGAAAATATGGGAGAAAGAGAGAAAGTTGGAGGTTGAAAACGGAGCTTTCTATTATCATGAGTTGTTATATAATTGCCTCTGCTTATTGTCTATAGTCTATAGATAGTGAATTTCTCTGCTATTATTATTTGTTTTTACCGCATCCATGCACCCTTTTAAGTAGTCAGTACATCTCGTTTCAGCATTCGTAAACGTAAGTATTTTTTTTTATTTATTATAAAAATATATATTTAATAATTTATCTCGACATATTTTAATACATAATTATTAATTTAATAATTATTTAATTAAAAAAAATATTTCTCATTTTTTAATCACTTTTAAATAGATTTGATGTGCCACGTTACTTGCGGTAGTGTACCTTTCATTATAGGAATATTCAAATCGCGTATTTAATGATTTATCCTGATAGATTACTAGATGGGTTATAATAAAAATGTTTGAAAAATAAAAAAATAAAAAAATAAAAACAAATCTATATATACCCTTAACTAAATGAAAATGGTTTTAAATAGAATTTAAAATCCTATAAAAAGAAAAGATTGGGATAATTGCAATGAAGTACCCTGACGTTTGGCTATATTGTAATGAAATCGTGAGTTTAGCCTTAATTACATGTTAGTACCCTTGACCAAGTTGACCGGTATGTTGACTTTGACTTTTTTGGTAAAAAGACAAAATTACCCCTGGTTTAAAAAAAATAAATTAAATAAAAATTTAAAAAAATTTTAAAAATTAAAAATTTAAAAAATGGATCTCCACCGTCCATCAATCTTGATGGACGGTGGAGATACATTTAAAATATAAAATAAAAATTTAAAACTAAAAAATTTAAAAAATATTTTATATAAAAAAAAAATTAGTGTTCTTGGTGGAGATCCAGATTGGATCTCCACCGTCCATCAACATTGATGGACGGTGGAGATCCAATCTGGATCTCCACCAAGAACATCAAGAACAAAAAAAAAATAAAAATAAAAATAAAAAATAAATTGTTCAAACGCGAACCCAGATCTGGGTTCGCGTTTGAACAATTTTTTTTTTTTTTTTTTGTTCTTGATGTTCTTGGTGGAGATCCAATCTGGATCTCCACCAAGAACACTAATTTTTTTTATATAAAATATTTTTTTAATTTTTTTTTAATTATTTAGTTTTAAATTTTTATTTTATATTTTAAATGTATCTCCACCGTCCATCAAGATTGATGGACGGTGGAGATCCATTTTTAAAATTTTTAATTTTTAAAATTTTTTTAAATTTTTATTTAATTTATTTTTTTTAAACCAGGGGCAATTTTGTCTTTTTACCAAAAAAGTCAAAGTCAACATACCGGTCAACTTGGTCAAGGGTGCTAACATACAATTAAGGCTAAACTCACGATTTCATTGCAATATAGCCAAACTTTAGGGTACTTCATTGCAATTATCCCAAAAAGATTTAAGCTCTTTATTTTAAAAAGTATGATTCGAATTCGAAACCTCAACTTCGTTGATAGATGTAGTTACCATTAGCAGCGAAGTCACATTTAGGCTGGACCTTTTTTTTTAAAAAAAATATATAGTTTTAGTTATATATATATTTAAAAAATAATTTTAATAATAGTGCAATATCAATATTAGTCCATACAAATTTAGATATTAGCCAATCCAATATAAAATTTTGATGGGTAATTTTGAAATAACTATAATATAATTTAACAACTTTAAATATTACTTTCTTTTGTATTTATTTTAAACTTAGTTAACTATTAATTTTCTTTCAAAAAAAAATTATATATTTTATTTATTGCTGTAAAATTATAAATCAATAATATTTAACTAGCTAGCTATAGGTTATTATTAATGTATTGTAGATCAACAAACAGTTGCTTATAGAAGTTGAAAGGAAAATAGTGCTAATGATAGTTTTACAACCTTTTCACACTCATTTTGTAAAAACAAATATTATGATCACATGGGCTCAAAATCATGTTAATAAAAATAAATATTTTGATCATCACAAAATTACCATTATAATTTCTAATTTAGAAGTTGAATTCTAGTTTATTTTCAAATTTTAAGTCTAATTTCATTTGTAAAAATCTTAATTTTCAACTTCGAATCCTACATGTGTTTTTTTATTTTATTTTTAGAAAAAAATAAATAAATATGGGGACAGCACGACATTATTCTAATAATTCGAATAAAAATAGATAAATAATTGGATATTAAAATTTAAAATTGAGTTCAAAATTTTAAGTTTAATATAATCTCCATGCTACTACTATCACATAACTTTCAGTCTATCATAGAAAAAGAAAAGAAAATCTCAGGTAATGGTCCCCTTCCTCCACTTCGCAGCATCACGTGCATCCCGTGCGCCGGACTTGTGGTCCCAGAGGGGACCACTTTTGCCACGTGTGAAAGTTGTTTACAACTTCGATCTGGAGCACCGCATGCCACGTACTGCACCTGGATTGGGCGGTTATTTATGATATGCCCCAACAATGGTATGTCTGAACTTCCTGATGACGGCTCAGGGCCAATCAAGACCGTCCATTTCCTGCACAGTATCAGTAAAATACCCGTCGTTGGTCAGATATGTGGGTCCGGGTGGTCATGGAGGGCCCGTGCTTGGCTTTTTGGACTCACGTGAGTGAAAGACTTTGCGGTCTGTGGCATACTGGTACGTATGATGGCTCTGTCTGATACTTGCCTTCTTTCTCTTCTTTTGATGCTAACACACGAGTTTGTAGGGTGGGTTCTCTGAATTGGGCCCATTTTTTTTGAAAGAGAAAAGATGGGCCCAGTTTATGGGGTCCTGTTATATAAACGGACAAGCAACTAACGCTTCTTTTTTTGTATGATTTTTCCATTTTCTTCCACTTAACAGTTTAAAATATTCAAATTTGAATTAATTCAGCTGTTCATTGATGTAAAGAATATTCGAAATCAATTAATGATGCTTTCATTACTCAGGCTGGATCAATTTTGTACGCGAATTTCAAAATTTATATAAATTTATAATATCGACGTCCCTTTTATTTCACGTGTGTTTGTTTTTTCCGAAGACCCGAAATGATAGTGGAGTGATGTAAATGGGTTAATATAAAGAAAACACAAAATTATTGTTACGATTTACTCCTACATTTTAGTATAGTATTTTAATTTGTTGGTTTGTTTGATTTTGTTACAGGAATTTCATGTCATAACATGGAGAGCACAGTTATTTGTCAATCATTAATTTATATTTCTAATAATTATTGTTATGTTTGAGTTTTACTGTTTATACCGCAAAATCTCTCTATAATTATAATATTAGCACCAGATTAATTTTATTAATATAAAAATGTTATAATTTAATAGAGGTGTAGTTAGAAAATTTATTATTTTGATTTAGTTATCCTTAATGCAAGTGGTATAGATGTAAAATATGCAGTACATTAATAATTGATTAATTGAGCATATCAAATCCAATCAATAGATATTAATAAAAGAGATAGATATAGTTTAAAAAAACTAGTACATGTATCTATGTAGTGTTGAAAATATACAAAGTCATCATAAGGGCTTGTTTGATAGACATGATTGGATTAAGTTGTGGAATTAGACTGAATTGTGACTCATTCCTGACCTGTGTTTGGTGTTGTATCGGACTAAGGAGTTGGATTATTAAAATAGTCCAGAATTGTGTTTGGTGTTGTTTCATACTATTTTTATTTTATGAAATTAATATAAAATGAAATAATAACCAATTATGTAATTCAATTGATTATGCAACTTTCTCCTCAACTTTCAAATATCACTTTGTTCATATTATTTAATATTAGAAGATGAAATATAAGGTGCAAACTCACTTGTTGGAAACCAAAATGCATTCACATAACTCATGCTCAAGTCCATTAGTTGAAATGGAGAAGCATCCTCATTAACATCATCTTCTTCGTCATTGCCAATGTCTTTTATCATCTCACTTGGAACCTCAGCTCCTTTCCCATTAGCATTGTTTTTGCCAAAAATACTAGTAAGTCTGTCAAATATAGGGTATTGTTTGTTCCTCCATTCAATTGCACTGCTATGGTGCTATCAAAAAAATATTGACCACATGAGTATATAAAATTAATCACTCTTCTAAGACATATCATAGAACACTCTTCCAAGAAATAACAACACTACAATCACATAGCATTTACATAGACATAATTGATAGCCCCATACATTCTAAAATTGCATCAATACAACTTCACACATACACAAAAGATAGAGGTGTACATTCACATAGTTCTCACATGCTTCATTACTATCCACTCTAATACATTTCAAGCAAATCTGTTAGTGTTCGTCATGTTATAAATGGTGTTGTAATTCTTTTTCCACTTCTTTAGTTTTGATTCAAGGTGTGGAGTTGCCTTTAAATTAGATTCAGGACAAGTCTCATTTAGAGTCTTCTTCATTTGAGCCAAGCTACCAGTCTTGAAGTTCCCAGTATCACAACCCCTGACGTTAGCCACAAAATCTTCAAGAACTGTCAGAAATGGTTCTTCATCAAATATGGTCCAAGATCGCCTTTGCTTGCTTTTACCTTGCACTACATGTTCACTAGTACCAATACTCTCCATTCCTTTAGCAAAATATGCATCATTCAAATCGAGAAAATGAGAATCAAGCATATAATGAGAGTGGTAGCAAATTAAAGTATCAAATTCATTATTGAAAATGCAAAGTATTTCACACATACAAAGAAAGTCATATGAAATCAAAGTTCCGAAGTATTGAAAACTAAACCAAATTACAAAGATACAAACAACTCAAAACATACATTGGATCTTTTTAGGATAGAAAGACGAACTTCTTAATATCCCCTACCTACCCTTTAATAACCCAAAACACCGCTCTATTACATTTCTTACTTTTGCATGCTTTATATTTAAGTACTCTTACGGATTTGTAGGTATATTTCCTTCTCATTTAGACAAATGATACTTTATTGATCTATAAGGTGCAAGAAAGCCATCATCGTTTGTGCAACCATCATCTACAAGATAGTAGCAACTTAATAACCAAAAGTTGACAATTCCTATCACGAAGACAACACATAAGTATTTGACATTGACTAATGACTTTACCCGTTGGCACTTTTAACCCATTTGGCCTAGTGATGACATCACGAAGAACTCTAGAGTTAGATGTTGAACCCTCCCAACCAGGTAGGACAAATATTAATTCAAGATCACGTGAGTAAACAACTATTACATTTGTTGCAATTTTACCTTTCCTAGTTCGATATCTTAGTTTATCCCCCAATAGACATACAGACCTTAATATAAGTTTCATTTAGTGCTTCCAAGCAATTTTAAAATAAAATTGTTAAGGTAAATTAATTTGTAAATTTCAAAGATACAAATTAATATCAAGTATACAGTGAACTAACGTACCTTAAAATACCTCCATCTAAGATCTGTGAAGTCCTCAACCACAGATTCGGGGACTTTTAGTTAGATACCATGTAATCTTAAAACCGCATGCAACGTCGAATTAAAGTACTTACTAGTAGTCTCTCTCCGATCTTGCAAATCTATTTCCAATAGTACGATTCCTAAAATGATGAGTAAGTATGTGTAAGAATATACATACTTGCTCATCCACGGTCACCAAACCATCATTTTTCAATCCATGGGTGCGAATCAACTCACATAATACACCAAACATCATTACATCATTTTCTAAAATATTTTTTTAGAAAACACATCCTAGTTTCACTTTTAGACAAAGAATAAAAGCTTCCTTCACGTCTTGCAATAAGTCTCCGGTTTCTTTCTCAAAATGTGAATCACAATCGTACAAACAATGATCATCTCTACATGCCACTTCTCCAGCAACAAAAACAACAAAATCTTTCTTCGATCCATATCTAATAATTCATAAAAGAATATAATTAATTACTATTTCATAGTAACAAATATTTATTGAACACATAGGAGCATTACAACATTGAACACCTAATAAATAGAAAGCATATAGTGCAAAGTCCCATGAACACGAGAAAAAACTTAATTTACAGCAAGCATCTGTAAACAATTTGGCAAGTATATAGTGCAAACATAATTTATTAGAAAAAATAGATTACAATTTGGCCACTAAAATACCCACTTGACATCTGCACCTAAAGACTTAATTAATATTAATTGATTCAAGCTACCTACAAAAAGCATGAAATTGAAATCAGACCACAAATAACCACTTGACATCTTCACCCAAAGAATAAAAGTCCTCATATTCGATATTGGCTAGCTATAAAGAGATTTAAGTAAGAACTCAAACGCAACAATTTTAGAAATTGAAGTCTGTAGTTCAAATTAGCGAAGGAAAGACAAAACCCAGTTGTGAAGGAAAGGCAATGAATCATGAATAAATCAAGCAAATAAGATTAAGAAGAAGAAAGAAACTCTACATGCAGCTTTCAATTGATACCCAATCTGCAGAATCAATTCTGCGGAATCAATTCATACACAAAAGAAATCTATGGCATCGAATCTGTTAAAGCTGCTTACCTCGGTGAGATGATTTTCAGATGCATTGAATCGATGAGGCAGTGATGGGAGCCCGGCATGAGGAGACAATGGCACAGACATGCGTCGGTGTGGCGTGCGTGAAGAGAAGATGATTGCGCAACTCAGAGTCTTTGTGGCGTGTGTGCGGAGAGGTCTAGAAAGGACTAATTAGAGAGGGGACAAAATAAGCCCTATGTTTTGAACGAGACTACATGGTGAAGCACAACCCCTATTTTTTTTGTGGGCCTAGGACTGCTCAGTCCCACTTAAATTAGTATATTGATACACCAAACATGGGTCTAATACTCAGTCATGTCCAGTGCAAACCAGTCTCATGTACCAAACAAGCCCTAAAAGTCTAAACATTTGCATTCTCTTTAATATTTTTCTCTCAATATAATTCTATAAATAGTATACATGGTATTCCACAACTTATGTAATTTCAACCAATTCAAGTAGACATAGTTTCAAAAAACTAGTACATGTATCTATGTAATGTTGGAAATATGTAAAGTCATCTTAAAAGTCTAAACACTTGTATTCTCTTTAATTTTTTTTATCTCAATGTAGATTTTATAAATATTATACATTGTATAGCACAACCCATGCAATCTTCAACCAATTCAAGTGATAGATTTCCTTCTTTCTCTAGCAAATCAACCATGCCACCCAAAGTTAATACACGAACTTAATTGACTGAAAATATTCGTGTTGAATTGTGCAAAATGAAAGAATCAAACCCAATTGGAAGCAAAAAGATCTTGTGAAGTGGTTAGAAGATACTCATGGTCTTAAGGTTTCACAAGCAGCGATATTTAAGACACTCAAACGATCAGCCAAACTCCTTCAAGAAGAAGTATTATTGAACCCAAGCGCAAAATGTTCAAAGATGATAAAGTACCCAACAATGGATTCTGCCATCTATGAATAGTTTGTATGTCATCAAGAGCATGTCTATATGAGTGGTGAAATGCTGAAAGAGAAGGAAAATATTTTCTAAGGCAACTGTATCCCGAAGCTACTTCATTTGAATTTTCAAATTAATGGTTGGAAAAGTTCAAGCAACGACATGCAATTCATTCCTTCCATCGTTTTGGGAAGAGTAGTTCAGTTGATATGGAGAAAATTGAAGCTAGTTTGCCACCAATAAGAGAGGAATTAGACAAATGGGCTTAGAAAGACATTAACAATATGGATGAAACTTGCTTATTTTATCGAATGCAAACCGATAACTCTCTTGCAACAAAGCAATTGGAGGGCCTAAAGTAAAATAAAGAGAGGATTATAATTGTTATTTGTTGCAACAACGACAACTCTGACAAACTTTCGCTTTGGGTCATTGGTAAGTTTCTTAATCCAAGATGTTTTAAGAATGTTAACCATGATAAGCTTAACTGCAAGTATCGAACAAATTCTAATGCATGGATGGCATCTTTGTTTTTTATGGAATGGCTTAAGTGGTTTGATAGTCGTTTGGATAGAAATGTTTTGCTTATCTTGGATAATTACATGGCAAAAAGAAGAATCTCCCGCCACTTTATCACACAACTATTCTGTTCCTACCACTAAATAACACTTTCAAAATCCAGCCGTGTGATGCAGACATTATTAGAAATTTCAAAGGTTATTATCTTCAGTGTTTTAATTGCTTACTTTTAAAATGGATAGAAGATCGTGTCTTAGAACCAACAAAGATAAGTTTCCTTTATGAATTATAAATGCAATTGCTGCATGGTCAATTGATGTGAAGCCACAGACATTAGCCAATTGTTTTAAGTATTGCAAAATTAGGACCCCTGATGTCGATGAATTGCAAGTTATAAATGAAGTGGATGTGGAGAATCAAATAGTCATTGCAAAATTGGGTGATCCGATTGGACAACTTCATTACGTTAATCGAATGGATATTAATGTCTTCCTCAATCATCCAAATGAGCTACAAATCATGTATGCTTTAACTGAAGAAGAAATTATTGTTGTAATTAAACAAGAAGAGGAAGGAGACAATCCTGAGGATGATAGTACGAAAATACAAAAAGTTTCGTGCCAAGAAGCTCCATACATGCTTGAGAAGTTAGAAATATTTTGGCTTTAATAAGAAGGTGTTCATGCTGACGAGTTATTACGTACCCACAAGTGCAAAGATGTGGTAACAACTCTAAAGAATAAATTATTATCCCAAATAACTTTAGAAAAATATTTTATTCTATCTTAAACCTTTAACATAACATAACATTTTTATTTTTGTAATATACAGATAATTATTACTATGTGGAGATAAGTTCCTTAAGATGGAACCTAGAAAAATTATAACTTATTACAATGTAGAATTTATTCCTATTTATAACTGGCCCACATTGGGACCAAATTTTTTTATAACTATGTGTAAGTTATTCATATATGGAGTATTACTATAGAGAGGTCTTATTGTATTGATATTCTTTCTCCAAATATTTGTGTGGTTGTGTATGAGGTTTTTTTTCCTAAGTGGAAAGAAGTAATAAAAATACTATCATCATAATAATGAATATAAATTATTTTTTTGGTTATCAGGTGGGCTAACTGCCCAAAGAATAAAATAAGCTAACTGGCTCTACAAAGCTTTCTTAACCCAGAAACCCCAGCAATATTAGCATCATACACACCTAAATTGGCAGGAGGAGGGGTCTCAAAGACTATAGTTTCCAACTCAAATGAATACCTCAAACACTCAAGACAATACGCTAACCTATTAACCTCCCTAGACACATGCACAATATTATAGACCCAATCTTCATCAATCAGAGCCTTACAACTCTACACAATACTAAATGAAGGATTAAACACATTAGTCTCATGACTTAACATGTCAACAATGGCTTGAGAATCAGTTTCCACAATGAAATTCTTGAAACCATCTTGCTTGACCAGCTTGAGATCCTCAACAACACCCCATAGCTCAGCCTCAATCACACTCTCCACACCTCTATTCATAGCAAAACCTTCCAGACACTGACAGTTACTTCCCTAAATAATACCATCACTAGATATGTTACCAACTGGTCATTCCTGCTACCATCCATGTTCAGCTTCACCCAATAGGAGGAGGAGTCTATGAAATCAGCCTATTAACACATTCAACTTCACCGCCATTCTTATCACCTTTACCAGCATCCAACATCCAGTTATTAATAGCTTTAGAGATAACCATATGAGGCTAAGGATGTAGACTAAAATCATGATTGAAAACCTTATTGCACCTTTACTTCCATATGAACCAATAACAAAAGCAAATCTCACACAATCATGCACACTATTCACTAGCTCCTTATTATTGAAATTCTGAAATAATCAGCATTCTCACTCATCTCTGAACCCTTTACCCACCGTACTACCACTGTAGCAGTCCTCCCAATCTTCGAAGAGACTTGGCAGCCCCTTAAACAAATGATCTCTATTCTTAAAACCAACCTCACACCGAAGGCAAGAAGTATCACAAATTAAGCCTCTAACAAACCTCTGCTCATTCGTAAGAACTTTCCCATGAGCTAACAGCCACAAAAAACACCGCATTTTAGGAGGGCACTTTTAACCTCTATAAAAAGTTTCATTTCTAGGGATCACAATCTTTCACCCCAATTTTATCAGCATACAAAGAGTTGACTGTGAACTTTCCACTATTAGAACTACCTTATATATTTTTATCCTCTCCATTTCCATGTTTATCAATATGGATACTAACAATTTTATAAATAACATTCTAGGGAACTACTTCACTAATTTACTAATAAACCAGTCACCATTCTCATTGGCTCCAAGGCATGTCTAACAACGCAGCAGTGGCTACAAAGATTTTTCTCTCCTTTCTCTTCAATTGTGTTGGGAAAATAACCTCCTCAAAACCTGTAACATCCCGGATTTCGGGTGATGAATTTTTGATATATGTGAAATATGTGAAAATAAAATTTTACTATTTGAGGGGGTGTAAACGTAATTAAATGTATGTTTATTTTATATTTTCCAGCGGACCGGATTGAATAGTGAAAAATGAAAAATGAAAAATTTGGAAAACTGAACCAGAGAGCATCGCGACCTGGTCACCGCGACCACAGGTCGCGATGGCTTGCTCGCGATGAAAATGGCAAAACCTGGCAGTGAGCAACGCGACCAGCCACCGCGACCACAGGTCGCGATGGACTGCTCGCGACGAAAGTGTCAAAAACGGGCAGAGAGCAGCGCGACCACTCGCGCGACCAAGGCGCGCTCGCGAGGAAGGCGGTGCGCGCATTCCAGTGAGCATCGCGACCTGGTGCCGCGACCACAGGTCGCGACGGCGGTCGCGGTAGCGAAAAAAATATAAAAAAAAGAAGTGGCTTCTCGAGGAAGCCATAAATCATCACAGAACAGAGAGAGAGAGAGAGAAAAGAGCGAGAAAAAGAAAGAAGAAGAAGAAAGAAAGAGAAGAGAAAGGAAAGGAAAGGAAAACAAAATCGTCGAACCGCGATTCTCGAACGAAAAGACGGTACCGAGGTTGGTGTACGTTGTTTTTCGAAATCATTACGAAAAGCATTTCGTTATCGTTTACGTTTTTGTTTTCGTTACGTTTCTCGTTTTCGTTTAGATTTCGATTTCGTTAATTGTTTCCGATTTCGATTTCGTTAATTGTTTTCGATTTTGATTTTGTTAAATGTTTTCGATTTCGATTTTCGATGTGTAAAAATTGATGATTGATATACTTATGGATGATTATGGAAAGATTTTATACGAGATCGTATTTGTTTGTGTTTTGAATATTTCCGATTTCGTTTTAAACAGTTGATTTAGACTTGTATGTGAATATTGTTCATATTTCTTGAAGTTTATTATGTGATTTATATGATTATTGAATGATTATCGATTATTGAGTAATTATTGCGAAATTGATTGTGAATTCGGTTTATCGAAACGGCCCTAGGATACGTAGACATAGAAATGGATATAGGAGGTTGGTATACCAGCTGGGTTTTATTGAGCAGTACTGCGCCGATATTGATTGATTGATATTGATGATATTGATGTACCTCCTCTTGGATTCGTCCAGAGGCTGGGAGATACGTACCTCCTCAGGATTCGTCCTGGGGGTTGGGAGTTAATGTACCTTCCCAAGGATTCGCTCCTGGGATAGGGAGCTATGTACCTCTCTAGGTTCCGTATCCACGGTCCTAGAGTTAGGAGACACGTACCTCCTCAGAATTCGTTCTGGGGGTTGGGAGCTTGACCCATATTCCAGTCCGTATATGTTTAGTATTCTAGCGGGCCAGAATTGATTGAAATTGAAAAGTATATTGAATGTTTTTATTGATCGAAAATTATATATATTGACCTCATTATTGAAGTTCAAGTGCTTGAAATTATTATATACTTTGATTCTAAAATTTAATTGTTTTGAACATGATTTGGATTGACATATATATATTGTGATTTGTTTATTATTAAAAGTTATTAAAAGGTATATATGTTTCCATATTGAGATTTTAGTACACCCACTAAGCTTTATGCTTAGCGCGTTAGTTTTGTGTCTAACGCGTAGGTACCAGGAATCCGGACGAAGGTAAAGACTGAAGAATTGGAAGAATTGCAGACCGAGTCACAGGATTGTACAGTTGGGTAGCGATCTTTTTGTTATGTATATATATTCTGAAAGCATGCATATACAGGGAATTTGTAAATATGTTTTGTAATATGTTTTTAATTAATTACCTTATGATTTCTGAATGTCTATATATATATATATATAAAGTTTGAACTGTTTTATTTTATAAATTGTGATTAATAAGTCGCACTAAACGGCAGAGTGCGCAGTTGTTTGAAATTGTATAGAAGTGTTTGTGAGAAATGTGAATGTGATTTGATTTGTGTAAAAACAGGTTTTGGAAAGTCCGAAAAACAAACGGTACTCTGCCGAATTTTCGAGAAAAGTTTATTTATTGTTTTATGGGCTCACACTGATTTTGAAATATAAAAAGAACGTTTTGGAAAGTGCGTGTAACGCTCCCCGGGTCGGTCCGGCCGGATTGGGTCGGGGGGTGCTACAAAACCTCCCTAAAAAATGCTAAATATCAGAAATTACAGAGAAATGAAATAGAAAATAATAACAATCACCATAACACAATAATTTACGTGGAAAACTCCAAAACCAGGAGAAAAACCACGGCCCTCAGAAAGAAATTTACTATATGATAAATTATTACAATCACATAGACTATTCTCTTAAGACTACCACACCAATACATTTACACTCTCTCAAAGCATAAAATAATTCACACCTCTCTACACTCTAAAATAAGAGAAACAAGAAAGGAATTTAATTAGAATTAAATACAATGCTTTAAGTGTATTTAATTGGTGTAATTAGAAACTAAGGACTTGATCTCCTTATATAGCCTTGAGAAGCCTTGACATATCCTTATTTTTCCAATGTGGGATTTATATCCCTTCAATGCCTTCTCATTTGCTTTCACAATTTTGCCAATTTTTCAACAAATCTCCACCTTGGCAAAATACAGGAAACCTCCGCCCTTCCGCCGCAACTTTCATGCAACCATTGTCTATACCGACAATCATAATTCTCAACCCAGAGAACTATCATACTCCACCATAAAAGTATACCACTTAGAATTAATCACCAATTCTAAGATTTCCACCTCGGCACATGTCGAACAAACTTGCTGAAATTTATGGTGCAACTCCCATGTTGGCTTTCCCCGGAAGTTCTTCAGCCATCGACATAATTCTACCACACACCTTGCATCAATGCCGCCAACCAATGCCCGTGTGCAAACTTATAGGCCCACTAGTAGTGTCACATCCTTTTTCATAGCACCTAGTGATATGCTATAAGGATGTACATATCCTTCTCAAAGGATAAATTCAGTGTCTTCACAAGACACACTATTAGCTTGATTGTTGGAGCTACCTACCGAACCTGCTCCACCGTTTTGACAATTTTTCTTAACGTGCCCAGATTGCCCACACGCCCAGCAAAATATTTTCTTCCTGGAGTTATTCTTTTTCCAATTGCCCCCATTGCTAGCTACCAATGCTTGTAGTAGCCAAAATATGTCTGGCCCAAAGTATGTCCCAAAGACAAAGCCCAAAAGCTAAAAATTGGACTACATTCTCATGTAGTAATACGATGAACCAGTACGAAGACCATGTTGTCGCACGACATACATTCGACATGAAGCATTCTCATGTAGTACGACGATGGACCAGTACAAAGATCTTATTGTCGCACGACATACATTAGACATGAAGTACTCTCATGTAGTACGACGATGAACCAGTACGAAGACCATGTTGTTGCACGACATATATTCGACATGAAACACTCCCATGTAGTACGACGATGAACCAGTACGAAGACCATGTTGTCGCACGACATATATTCGACATGAAACACTCCCATGTAGTACGACTTGTGCTGCATGTCCCACGCATCCGAGTAGCATCAAGGGATATAACTCAGTATCCATGCTTGGAAGAGCTCCTATGTAGCACGACATGCCCTTCTAATGTCGACATCCAATCAGCACATCATACGACATGCAATCATGGTCCAGATTGACAAAACCTACATGTCGTACGACATAGAATCTCCATCATTCCGAGGGAGACCAGATTATGATCTACTTTAAAACGGGTCCTACAAAGCCATAATGACACTTGATGGCAGCCCGATCAAAAGAGGCACCCAGATGCTTTCTTGGTGGAAGACAGAGAAGAGAGAATGATGAGATCCCTCAAAAGGGAGAAGCATCAGTTTCCTATAAAAAGAAGGATAATCCCTCATGAGAGGAGGGGAGGAAAAAACTAAGATCCAAAAGGCTATCAATACTAAAACCATACCCTCCGGCCATTGTTCATCTTCTCCAATTACCCTCCGACCTCACACCTCCTCTGATCGAGGAGTCCTCGATCACAAACAATACAGGAAGCATCCTTCACTCATCATTATTTACCAGCATACATATTTATTAGCACTTGCTAACTTGACCGTCGGAGCGACTTTGGCTTGCACCACCCCGGTGTCCCAGACGTCCTGCGGGTCACGTGCGTTCTGTCTTTGCAGGTTGTAGTGCCCCGTGTCCCCGAGCGATTTTTGAGGACTACAATGCTGTGTCTTCTGATGAAGTACGACCTCCACCCTTCAGCCTTCTCTCCTCAGAAAGGAGTTTACCGGTAACTTCTGCAAAATTCAGAGTCTCCTTCCCATATACCAAAATAGGTTTCATGTGTTTATAGGAAGATGGAAGAGACAATATAAGCCTTAATGCTTTATCTTCGTCTTCAATTTCAACTCCAATAGACTCCAGTTCAGAAACAATACCATTGAGAACACTCAGATGATCTGAGATTTTTGCACCTTCCTCCATACGTAGAGTATGAAACTGTTCTTTCAGGTACAACCGATTTGAGATGCCTTTTGCCTGATACAACCCTTCAAGCTTTTCCCAGAGTTCCTTGGCTGAATGTATTCCATGCACATTTGCAAGAACATTCTTGGTCAAACACAGACGAATCACACTTGCAGCTCTCAAATCCATTTCTTCCCAATCTTCATTGCTCATACTAGACTCACCTTTGCTGGAATCACTTAAAACAGAGCCTGATTTCTCCTTCAATACCTTGTGTAACCCAGATTGTATTAACACATCCTTGACTTGCACTTGCCACAAGCCAAAATTAATCTTTCCATCAAATTTCTCTACACCAAACTTCAAGGAGCTTGAAAATTTAGACATTCTAACCGTATACTGAAATAGTGCCCGTAGTCCGTGAACAGCACTCCAGGTAAGTTCTCAAGAAAGAGAGGTGGGTCACAATGGACACCCTTAAATACCAAGTCTTTCCTAGCCAGAATCTTCCTTAGACAAGTACTTCCACAATATTACTACACTTAACTCCAGCAACTAAGAACAATTTAGACCAAGAACATTCTTTTCTGATGTGGAAGATCAGACAATGCTGCAACCACAGAGCATACTAAGAATTTTCTAAAACCTCTGACACCTTAGCAACCAACCTAGGCTCTGATACCACTTGTTGGGAAAATAACCTCCTCAAAACCTCCCTAGAAATATGCTAAATATCAGAAATTACAGAGAAATGAAATAGAAAATAATAACAATCACCACAACACAATAATTTACGTGGAAAACTCCAAAACCAGGAGAAAAACCACGGCCCTCAGAAAGAAATTTACTATGTGATAAATTATTACAATCACACAGACTATTCTCTTAAGACTACCACACCAATACACTTACACTCTCTCAAAGCATAAAATAATTCACACCTATCTACACTCTAAAATAAGAGAAACAAGAAAGGAATTTAATTAGAATTAAATACAATGCTTTAAGTGTATTTAATTGGTGTAATTAGAAACTAAGGACTTGATCTCCTTATATAGCCTTGAGAAGTCTTGACATATCCTTATTTTTTCAATGTGGGATTCATATCCCTTCATTGCCTTCTCATTTGCTTTCACAATTTTGCCAATTTTTCAACTCATTGGCTCCAAGCTAGTCCACCTATCCCTACTTGCTAATGTGTCAAACACGTAGACATTACACATCACTCTCGATACCTCACCTGGCAGTCTATAACCTCCAAGAAGTATAACTGGGTCCCAATTAGTGCCATGGTTATGTAGAGCCGTTGGATCGGCGGCCAGGCTTCATCTAGTGTGGAGATCGGAGAGGAGAGCGTTTCAAGATGAGACCCATCTACCTCATTCCATATTTGAGTTTCCCATCATACGCTTTTATGTACCCTTTCCACGATTTAAAGCAATCATCGAAGCTGAAGAGTTTGTCATCAACGGTCACGATTTGATTGGGTGGGACATCAAGCTGCCACATCCCTACGATGAGATCCTACTTGGCATCACTACAACTGTACACTCAGCAGAGCTCCGCTGGGGCACGACTCTATCAGAGTCAGAGTATCCTCTTTCGGCAAAACCGCCCACCATGTGGAACCTCCCTTGCCACGCCACCCCAACACACTTATACCTCAACATGCTCATGTCCAGCAAGGCTTTCTATTGGTCAATCGCCGGGTCATAATCCTCGGCGGATCAAAGACAGCGCACTGGATATCATGGATTGTCCTCCGACCACGCAGATCCTACCGTCACATACAGCGCATGCAAAGTCGAACCGCGGTGAGCGCATAAGCGTGCACTTGAACCAGACGCCGTCACGTATGTTGTAACGCAGAACGGACCAACGGACCTCGAGGGCCTCGTTGGAGTCGTGGCCGGGAGTCCTATGATAGAGGCCGCTGCCGATAACGTAAACGAAGTCACCGAGGACGGCCATAGAGAAACCCTTCAAGACTTGGTAATCGATCAAACCAGGGAGGGTGGTGACGCGGTGCCATGCATTGGTTGAAGAGTTATAGCACTCTATCCAGTTAGACCTGTTTACATGGGAAGATAGATTGGTGGAGTTAAATGATGCGTGAATGCAATAAGTGGAGGACGGAGAGGGAAGTTGGGTTTGAGAGAGAACCCATCAGCGAGACGACTGACTGACTAACTAGCTAGCTTAGATGGTAAAGTGAAGTGAAATGAAGGAATTGAATAGTGTGGAGGAGAAAAGAAGATATAGTAAGGAGAACAGAGATCTCTAAAGAGAAGGGCTGCAGACATTATCGACTAGGAATCAAACTTGGTGGATTTGTTTTGGTTTGTTTTGGGGAGATGAGTTCTATGATTTTCTTGTTTAATCTCATAGATATGACACCTAAGTTGTTCAATTTTTTTTTTTTTTGGTTTGGAAAATATTAAGGAGAATATCAACTTTTTTGAACTTCAATTTTTAAGGGGGTTTATTCAATGCAGAGTTTGATGAATTTTTTTTTAAGTAATAGATTTTGTTGAAGTTCACATATTCCATAAAATTCATATAGATTTTATTAGAATCCTGTATAGAGTTTGTAGAACATTTTTACAAATTTATATGAAATTGGATGGTCTATTAATGATTTGTCTTCAAAAAAAATATATATTATATAATTGATAATAGTTTGAAATCCATCAAATTCCCTAGGAGTAGGGAAAAATTTATTATGAGCCTTTTTATTCATATTTACATTTTAAAATTCACTAAAATCCATCTAATTTTATCACTTAAGTAATTATGCAAAGTAATGACTTTTTGAATTTACCGAGATTTCGATAAAAATTTTAAAAATATGAATGGAATAAATCCAAACTTTTAACTCTAGATTGAATACATTCCCCTTATAGTTTTGTTTTGTTTCCATTACGTTTTTGTTTTCAGATCTTATGATTAATCATTCTGAAATATAAAGTTTGTAGTTATATGGTCAATTCAATTCAAATAGAGACGCACGTAATGATTCAGCATTATACATTTTATGTGAATCAATTACCACTTGAATGATAGAAAGCCACTAGCCAGTCAGTCCATGAGCCCAAATGTCACCACTTATGAATCCATATGCCAAACTAGAGCTCATTGGGCTTTACTAGAAATTGCAGAACGATTTCTCAGCTTTTGCGGAAGATGCAGACCAACCAGTAATCTAAAAATCTTGAGAATGTGAATGAATACGTTTGATTTCTGAATTGTCAATTCAGCCAACCGAGACAGATTTAGGTGCAATATATATATATATATATACACCCATGGTGGCCTCAAGTTTTTGTGGATCTCTGTCTTCACATTTGTTCCATACGATTGCTGCCACCACTTGTGCCTTTAAAGTTTCAACTAAATTATTGTTGGTCCCAATTGATTGACGTGAAAATTTCACTAAAGACGGTGCATTCTAGTCTCTAGACCCACTATATAGGTCTATTTATAGAATTTGGATTGTTACATTTTTATTTTTGGTAACTTTTTTAATAACCACCCTTTAGTTTTTCATGACTTCCGTTTATAATTATCATATTTACTATTGTATATTATTGGAGGAGGGTCACAATTTTTAAAACTTTTTGGCTTCGTTAATTTTGTTCGAACACTCATTTCATTGATTTTTGTTTTCTTCTAACATGCCAGACTGAAGTCAGTGAGTTTTTTCAAATAGAAAAAACAGAAGAAGAAAAATATGAAATGAACTTTTCAACCGTGCTTACGACAAGGAAGTCATTGACATTAGACGTCCTCTTCATGAAGAAAAAACAATGTCATTAGCTTTTGTTTGTGTGAGGTTTTTTTTTTGTTAAAACTTGAAACTAATCCAAGTTGGGTCAATGATTAATATTTACAAGTACAATTAATCACCTTCAGTGTATTCATATTTATTGAGTAGTTTTTTTTTATTTTTTTGAGAAACTTTATTGAGTAGTTTTCAAGTTCAACTTTTTGAGACCAAAAAAAAAAAAAAAAAGATATTATCTCTAATATTGTCTCTATATGGACTAATATTTTTCATGAAGTTAAATGAGCGAAAATTTACGGATTCTTTACTTTCTATATTTTAAAATATAAACATTAAAATATGTTAAGAATATCATTAGTCCGAAATTTATTTAAACCCTCTCCGTCTCTACTTGAATTTCTTTAAAATTCGTTAAAAATTAGTACTAGAGGGTGAGGTTTAATTATTGGAGGAACTTGATGTTACACATATTTTAAATATTAAGTGGGGATACTAAGAATAGTTTCGACATCCATCTCAAAAAAACAGAACGAATAAAAGCCTCATTCCAAAATCCCGAAGGAAGTTTCAATTGATTTACCTAAGGCAGAATCACCAAGAATTGGCAGGGAAATAATTTTGAATGTAGACGAACGGAGTATCCAGCGATCCTTCTAAATAAGGATAGAGTCAACATTCGCAACACGCCGCCAACAACCCTACTAAATCAACTCTCTACTCCACATCAAACTCTTCCAAACAAACGAGCTAGATGACTTAACATGAGCTTATAAAAAACTCGAAATAACACCCTTTGAGAACTCAGGCAGCCAAGGAATTAGGATTATGCAACACTTGCCAACCCTGCTTAGCTAACATAGCCTTGTTAAAAAAATTTCAAATCCCGAAAACCCAACCCACCTGCAAGCTTATTTTTGCAGAGTTTCTTCCAAGAATCCCAATGAATTTTCCTATTGTTATCACCACTAACCCACTAAAACTTAACACAAAGCCTATGAATTTCCCCAAATCAAAGCCTTAGATAGTTTAAAGAGGTTCATACTATAAATTGAAATAGCTTACATAACCGTCTTCAACATAATTTCCCTACCTCCCACTGAAAATAATTTCCCACTCCAATTTGCACAACCTAGCCCAACATGATCTTTAATAGAGCAGGCCGAAAAGACCCATTTTGTTATGCCCAACAAAACTAGGAAGCCCCCCCAGATAACGCTCATGGCAATCCACCAATTGAAATTTTAAAATGTTCATGATACTTTTAAAATTTAATATGAAAATAATGTTGATCTAGCTCAACTCATACTTCGCTAATGAAAACCTTATAAACTGAGATTTGAACATGATCAATCACTTCATTGTAAGATTAAACATGACTATTGAATCTTAATAATTGTAGATGCTCATCAGAATTACTTGCAGTCTCACCCTCATGTCATGACCCTTTCACTCTAATAGTATTTAAAATATATTTACAAGTAGAGTATCAGATTTGCCTGCTCGGATGATTTTGTTGCCTTTACTCATCAGCATTTATTTTATTTTCAGGCATGCATGAATGGACTCTTCAATTATCAAATAAATTTGCCATTTATTTCATGTAATAAAAGTCAATTCCTAAACTCTGGTGTGCGTGTGTATGTTTTTTTTTTTTCTTTCCCAAAATCAATGTTTATGAGTAACCATTTCTTTATTTCCAGCTGGTCCATCCCATGCAATCAACTCTTCAATTCTTCTTTTATTTTCTTCTCTTATGTAAAATCACATATTTTACTCTCTTTTCTTTCTTTTAAAAATGTTATATTTTACTTTCACATGATCATGGTTGTAGTATTAAACTATTTTTTTTTTTAATTTTGAAACATATATTGTATACGGAAAAAGATGATTATTTTATTCGTCTCCATATTTTTCAAGGAAGAAAATGTGAAAATAGAAAAGACAAATACAAAAATTACACTATGATATTGAGTGTGGAGAAATCATAATAACAAACATACGGATGTATATTTATTTAATTATTTATAATTAAAATGTAGAGCTATTATTTGTCCAAAACAGGACCACCATATTTCTGATTCAATTGTCGTCACCTCTCGCCTCTCACCCATGTTCAATTGTTGTCCCATTCCAACTCATAACCAACAATTAATGAAATTTCCATTTCAATATTGAAGTATGGACAATCTTACTTGCATACATATCTCACTCCAAATTAATATAATAAAAATAAGGGTAAAAATCATTTAGGTCCCTAACTTATTAGAAATATTATATTTTAACCAGTGTTTCGTTTTTAGCTCCCGTGGTCCCTAACTTTTTAAAAATCTATCAATTTAGTCATTCTGTTAGTCGACAATTAGTTAAATTTAACAGTTATAGTAGGGGTGGGCATTTTTAACCCAATCCGTGAACCCGATCCGATCCAATCCGAAAATAGTCGGGTTGGGTCGGATTACTTTGTTAAAAACAACCATATCGGGTTATTTTTTAACAACCCGAAATAAAATCGGGTTGGGTTGGGTTATATGATGAACCCGCGAACCCAACCCGATTTTGTTATCATATATATAAAAAATAAAAAATTTCTCGCTAACTCTACAAAACCAAAAGAAGAAAAACTTTCTCTGCCTAACCCTAAAAATTCCTCAATTCTCAACACTCACTCAATCACTCTTACGGCCGCCGCACCTTAAAAATTTCTCAGCTTCATTTGTTCCTCTTCATCAAGTCTCACCAGTCACCAACTTTAGTTTCTTTTCTTGAAAACATAGCATAGTCACAAGGATCAGTCTTTTATGTTCTCTCTCTCTCTCTGTCAAGATCTCTCAAAGCTTGGCGAAAAAGAAAACCAAAAAAAGAAGTGAAAAACAATAGCAGAAGACAACGAGTAGAAGAAGTGGAGGAGGAGGATATAATCGTCACATAACAATTTTTTCACCAGAAGGTCGTCTCTATCAAGTGGGTATGTGCTAACAACTTGGACCCTTTTTTTGTTTTTTAGTGTTTTGAAATTTTGTAATTTTTTGCTCAGAAGATTGCATTTTTTACGGTATTGGGAGGATTTGAGGTTCTGGGTATGTGATATCAGGTGCTATTGTTGATATATTTGTTGATTTTTAATGTTTATTAATAAGTAATAAAGGTTACAGCTTTATCACCAGTTTTTGATGATTTGTCAGAGAGAAGTTGTTTGTCCTTTTTTTTAAAATTACTTTTCCTTGCTAGACTTGCAACGAGTGAATTGTACATGGACCATGAAAGCTTACATTTGACTTGTAAAAGCTTACATTTGCTATCAAAAATGGGATCCATGAAAGAGATTGTTATCTCACATTTTTATGTTGGAACAGAAGAGAGTTAGCTATTATGTATTGATTTCAAAATTTGGTCTATGGATACATAAGAATTATCTGATTAATCAAACACTAAACTGAACACTCTTACACAATTATCAGTTCCACAAGAAGCAAGCTGTTGTGTAAGTTTATAACATGTGGTATTTTTGTCTTATCATTATGCACAGACAATATTAAACCACTCTTTGTTTGAATTGCAAAACAAATAAAATAGTGTTTTATTACTGATTTTTTTTTTGGAAGTATTTTTTATTTGTTGGAATAACTTTGACGGTTTTTTTTTTTTTTTTTTTTTGTGTTTTAAACTTAGATTCGTTCATATTCAATCATTGATTATTGAGAAATGGAAAAAAAGATGAGAAGTTTACCAGGTGGTGAATTAAGAGAACCATTAGAAGGAAATGATTTACTTACGGTATCGTCTTTTTTCCACTCGTATTGTTTCTAATTATTATTTTCAGATTTTAATTTTATATGAATATGTTTGCTAATCTATATTTTTTTGTTACTCTTGTAGATGCATGGTGACATCACTAAGACTAAGAGGGGAAGATTAGGGAAGGGTTCGTCAGATGTATGGACAAAATTCACCAAGTATGGCGATCGCACTAGATGTAAGTGTAATTATTGCGGTAAAGATTATAGTTGCACTTCAAAAAATGGCACTAAAACTCTATGGAATCATCTGCATTTGCAATGTACAAAATATATGTGTGCACTAGCAGCGGAGGATAACAACCAAAAAGTACTAAGCACCCATGCATCAAACAATTCTACGACGTTTGATGATGATTCTAAACCTGTCACTTCTAATCTTGTAGCTGTGAGGTTTGATAAGGAATTTTGTAGAGAAGCTTGTACGAAGATGATTATTGTGGATGAGTTGCCCTTTTCTTTTGTAGAGAAAGATGGGTTTAGGGAATTTTGTAGTGCTCTTTGTCCAAGATTCACTCCTCCCTCTAGAAGAACACTCACTAGGGATATCTACCAACTTTATTTAAGTGAAAAGTCTAAACTCAAAAAATATTTCATTGAAAAATCACCAAGAGTTTGATTGACCACCGACACATGAACTTCCATTCAAAATATCAACTATATGGTTATTACAAGCCATTTCATTGATTGTGAATGGAAGTTACATAAAAGAATATTGAGTTTTGGTATGATTCCTGACCATAAAGGGGAGACCATTGGAAAACTTGTTGAGTCATGTTTATTGGAATGGGGTATTGAGAAAGTGTATACAATAACTGTAGATAATGCCTCTGCCAATAAAGTGGCTATAGATTATGTTAGAAGAAAGTTGAAAAATTGGAATGCATCTGGACTTGTGTTAGATGGGAATTTTTTGCATGTGAGATGTTGTGCTCATATTATTAATTTAATTGTGTCTGAGGGATTGAAAGATATGAATGATTCTGTTGCTTGTATTCGCAATGCGGTGCAATATGTAAGATCTTCACCTTCTAGACTTCAAAAATTCAAAAATTGTATTGAACATGAAAGAATTGAGAGTAAGAATCTTGTAGTGTTAGATGTGCCTACTAGATGGAATTTCACATATTTGATGTTATCAAGTGCTTTAAAATTTCAAAAAGCATTTGATAGGTTAATGGAGGAGGATGGCCGTTATAGTTTGTACTTTTTTGAAAATGAGAATGGAAAAATAAGGGTTGGACCACCAAAGGAGGATGATTGGAGTAAAGCTAAAGTGTTTGTTAAATTTTTGCATGTTTTCTATGATATCACTTTGAAGTTTAGTTCTTCTTTATCCGTTACTTCTAATTTGTTTTTTCATGAGTTGTGTTCAATTGAAACCGAGTTAACATCTTTTGCTAAGAGTAATGATAGTGTATTGTCTGAAATGAGTAGTTCTATGAAGTCGAAGTTTGATAAATATTGGGGCAAAATTGAGGATGTCAATAAATTGTTGATCATTGCACTTGTTCTTGATCCAAGATACAAGTTGGAGTATGTTAAATTTTGTTTTGATGATATGTTTGATGACAAAAAGACTAAGGAACTGACTTGTGATATTAGGGAGCTTTTGATTCAACTTTATGAGTGTTACAATGGAGTTGAAAATATTTTAAGTAGTGATCAAACTTCTTCCTCCGTTTCTTTTGATGTGGAAAAAACAAATGAAAATTTAAATTTTCGAGTAGAAAGACTTAAAAATTTTAAACAATTGAAAGAGAAAAAGATTTTGGTGATTTAAAGAATGAGGTGGAGAGGTATTTGATTGAGTCTGATGAATATTTGGATGATGAGAACTTTGATGTTCTTAATTGGTGGAAAGTTAATTCTTCAAAATATAAGATTCTATCTCAAATTGCAAGGGATATCTTTACCATTCCGGTGTCTACCGTGGCTTCTGAGTCTGCATTTAGCACCGGAGGGCGTATTCTTGATCCATTTAGGAGTTCCTTGACTCCAAAGATGGTAGAGATACTAATTTGTTTGCAAAATTGGTTGCAAGCTCAGTAATATCTCTTTAGACATTGCACCTTCCACGGATGAGATGGAGTTTTATGAAGCACTTGAAACAGGTAAATTATTAAATTGTTTCATATAATAACTGTTATAGTGGTATTTAAGTCTTTATATATTAAAATAATAATTTATAATAAAAAACAAATCAAAATTATTAAACAAAAATTTAATAAAAAATTGACAATTAACAAAATTAAAAAATAAAAAAGCTTGAAAATGGAGGAGGATGCTGCCTCCTCCATGACCAGAAAACTTGGGGAGGAGGTGCGGCCTCCCTCCCCGACGGCCGGTGAGGAGGCCGCGCCTTCTCCCTGAAGACTGTTGGGAGGAAGCGCGCCTCCTCCCTGAAGTTTGTTGGGAGGAGGCCGCGTCTCCTCCCAATAGATATGCCTCCTTCCAGATTTTTTAGGATTTTCAGAAATCCTAAGAGGAGGAGGAGGTAGATAGCCTCCTCTCAATTTTTTTAAATTTTAATTTTTTTTAACAAATGTTTTCTTTTATGTTAATATTATTAAATTTTGATATATACTATTTATTTTTTATATTTAATATTATTTTAAATTATTAAATTTTTATAAATTAATTATTTATTAAAAAAATTAAATTTTTTTAAAGGTTTATAATTTAATATTAAGTTATTTTGAATTTTTTTGTATTTTTAAAATATTTAAGGATATATTTTATAAATTTTATGTATTTATAATTTTTAATTTTAAAAAATAAATTTGTGATATGTATTAGATTTTTATTAAATGTTTAAATTAAGTTTAGTTTATTTAAATTTAAAAAATAAAGGAAAAAATCGAATTTTCAATTCAATAAATTAAAACTAAGGGTAAAATGGTCAATATACATATTATGTCATGTTTGACCGTAAAAAAATTGGTTAGAAGGACTAAATTAATGGATTTTTAAAAAGTTAGGGACCACTGGAGCTAAAAAACGAAACAATGGTCAAAATGTAATATTTCGTGATAAGTTAGGGATCAAAATGATTTTTGCCCTAAAAATAATTAATATTTTTATTTTCCATAAATAGTGCATATTATCATAAAAAGTAAATCAACAAATATGTAATTCCGATTAGCTTATAAATTAAGATCTATTAAGACTTGAAAAAAGTTAAATTAAATGAATTCTTCCTCAAACAAAATATGTTACTTTTTTCTTCTTCTTTTGGTTTCGAAATTTATGTTGATGTGAGCCCAGAGATGAGATTTTATCTTCTGCCAAAGATAATGGGCAGCCTGAAGGTCATTTTTCGATAAAACAGTGGTACCATCCCATAAAGTCAAAAGGACACACACACATCTCTCTTCAATCTTCAATGCCTTTTGTCTTTTAATTTTTTTGAGATAATTTGCTGTGTCTTATACACACGGTGTCAAATAATTAATTGGTAACCCACTGTTTTTTTTTTAATAAACCTTTGATGCTTTGAGAAGTAATTAATTAGTAACCCACCAAACTGTTTTATTTGTTTTCAAAAAGTTTCAACAATAAGCTGTGCTCTTGATCCTTTTAACGGTCCAATCATTTAGAATTCTCAAGATGACTTGGTTACTAGTGCACCTAGGAGTCTTGAATTGGCTCAATGCTGCTCCATTTCCTATGAAATGTTCCAAAATCTTCTTGAATGTCCCTCTCTTCACGATGCGTAGTTCTAGAGGTCCGATCGAGTTGGTTCTCCTCGATACGACGTAGCCATGATCAACAAAAGATGCATCCATTTCGCGGCAACATTCGCGGAGAACCTTCTCTTCTGCTTCTCCTTTGATCTCCCAGTAAATTATGTAGTGTCCTGGTTGATTTATACTATCGGCATGGCTCGTAAAATCTACCAGCTCGGCTCTTGCACTTTTGCTCAGTAGCTGAGACCCTCTCTCTACTACTATTTGAAGGTCTTTTTCAGTGTTCTTGTCAATATTTACAGTTAATATAAGCTTTCTCCTGCATAAGAAGTTCAATTTTGGGGTCCCTTTGTGAAAACCAGCCACTTCCACTACATCTCCTAACCTGTACCTATACAGCCCTGAAAAGAAAGTAACCAATAAAAAAGAAGCAATTAGTTGCAAGTCTTATGACCACAGAAATATTACTAGTAATAGCAATAAACAATTTCTCATGACTGAGGATTATCATATTGTTGTTGGAATATTTTTTTATCAACAAAATCCCATATCTCTAGCTAAGTTTCCTTCTTTGAACTAGCAATTGATCAATCACGAAAAAGGATTAGATTCAACAAGATTTATTTGTATGCCAATCGTCAACAGTCCACATCTTGTCAAATCGATGCCTTTGGCTTATTGCAGGAAATCAAGTGACGGGGCATAAAATCATATATATATATATATATATATATATATATATATATATATATATATATATATATATATATTTTTCAATCCACTGTTTCTATGACAAGTGTGATTCATGTCAAAACAAATAATAATCATTCTAGCCAGGATAATCAAAAGTCTAATGATCAAGTGGCTACAAACTGTTCACAGTTGATCATAACATGCAAATTTTAAATCCAAATTCAAATAGAAACTAGAAAGATGTTGCAAGAACTGGGAAATTTAACTGGAATAGAAATGGACTTACCTGTGAAAGTAGTGAGGACAATCTCGTATTCTTGTCCAAGTTTGACTTGAGAAAGTGGCACTGGTTCATCTTCTATGAAGTCATCAATAACTGGACTGCAATCTTGCTTTCTTCTATAAATTGGTATGAACTCAAAGTAAGAAAAAGTGGGTACTACAGCAAAAGTAACTTTCTCAGGAGGCAAACAAGGATCCAAATTGGCTCCTATCCAACTCTCAGTAGATCCATAATCAGCACTCACTAAAGGCAAGTCCCCAGCATAGTGCCTTAGTTTTTTCAAGTATGGTTGCATTGACCCTGTCATGATAGAGTATACATACTTAGCATTTGGCCACAGCTTGGGGATTAGACCAAACCAGTCCAAACTCTCCAACTTCTTGCAATTCACTTCGATTTGGGAAGCCAAATGTGGGTTTGGTGAGATGATCATCTCCAACACAGCTTGTCGCATTTTGGGTATAGTGATTCTTGAACTGAGACGGCCTTGTTTGATGTCTTGGCAGATGTCCCTCCAGAGCTCTTCAAATGCCGTGAAAGCCTGGACTATGCTGTAGGCAAAAGTTGAGGTTATGAACTCCACTTGGTCAGAGAAGTAAAGGCCAAGTAGAAGATGGCAATAAGTGGATTGCTTGTAGTCTCCACCACAAATGACTTCCTCTGGGCTACATGTGAAGGACTTTGTTTTCTCCTGTTTGATTTTGAACTCTTCACTTGCATAGTAATGCGTTGTGGCTGTTCCTGCTGTTAAACCTCCCTTGGTCTTGAATTGCTTGCTACTGTATATGAACTCAAGAATCCTCCCTCCTTCTCTGATTGGATAAACCCTATCCCACCCATGCAGTAAAAAAGAGAAAACAACATCACCAAAATTATAAAAATTTTCTTAAAAATGAGATGTGTAAAGGAGAGAGAGAGTAAAAAACCTTGATCTGTAAGCGGCTGTCAACCTGAAAATCTGAAGAGTGGTCTGGGCGCTATGGCGAGTAAAGGGAACGTACTTTTGTCTACCTTCAGTGGTTCCAGAGCTATATATATATATATATATACACACACAAAAGAAAAAAAGAAAAAAAAAGTTCATGATAGTAGTACATAAAATCATCATCAACAAGTAGTGGCAAAACGAAAATCTAAATAATATCTACAGTACAAAGTGGGAAAACAAGAGTTAGTGGGTTTGCTTTGAAAAATTTACAAGATGGAAGGCTGCCATGGGCTTCCTTTAACATTTGTTATCGTATCATATAAGATCTGAAAAAGAGAATCCATAAGAGACAGAATGAGCCATTCATTTATGGAGCTCATAAACTGATGATGCTATTCTGATTCCTTTTCCAACGTCCATGATACCTCTAAAAAATGACTTTTATGTTATGAGAGAAATTGATAGAGAGAAATATAAAGGAATAAAAAAAAAAAAAAAGAGAAAGAAAATGGGTACCCACCTTAGAGAGAGTGTGGTTATGGGTTGGTGGGTGAGTATAGGAGCTCCCGTGTCCCCATCTGCAATTCTCTGGATATAAGGCTCCAAATCTGCATGGGAAGCAAGAGGTACCAAAGACTTGTAAAGGGATTCCAATGCACATGCATCCATTTCTTGGATTTTGCTTCTCCTGTCTTCTCCTAACCATTTCTTCAGATACTCCACTTCACAGTTCATTTCAAGAATCCGGCGAAGGGTCTCCCTCTGGACCAATCCGGCGTTCTCTGATACCTCCTCGAACCACTCCACAATGTCATACTCGTAGTTTCCATTGCTCTGATTCTTCTTACAAACACCTCCTCCTCCTCCTCCTCCTGCTGCTTCCATCAAGCTGCTGCCTCCACTCCAGTATATCAGAGAAGTGTCTACAAGAAAATAAAATTGGTTTTTGTTACTGGAAAGTAGGGGTGTCCCGATTCTCTCCCTATAACACTCTAACTTGTCCTTTAATTTATTTAATTTTTGGGTTCATACATATTGAGAAGAACCCAAGAAGACAGAGAGAGAGTGAGTGTGGGACTTGGGAGTGAGTGTGAAGACTGAAGAGTGAGAGCCCACCTATTAAAATATCCTGAATTTGGTCATATGGGGTTATTTACCTTTGGTCTTATCTCCTTATTGAAAAGCTCAACAAACCTCCTATATTTGCAGAAGCTCCATCGTAGAATTTGTACGATTGCTTCTACACCACAGGACATAATATATATATATATATATATATTTTTTTTTTAATAGAGAGAAAATGAGAGATTCTTCTTGCAAAGATATATGGAGAAGAATGTGCCAGGGCTCCCAAAACACCCACCAACATTTTGACAGCTTGGCAACCCCTAATATATTTTTCTCTCCAATATATGAGCCAGCAAGCCACCATTCTATTGTCATCAATTTTAGGATATTTCATGCACGGTTTCTAACTTGTTTCAATCCCAAAATTCAACTACTTCCAGTGGGGTGTTTTGCTAGTTCCCGTATGTACCAAATGTTCCATGTCCTTTTCAGATCATCAAACTTATTTTTCCAGAAGGATCTTACATATCTGGGTTGATTGAGTATCTGCAATATCGGATTATTGAAAAGTTAATAGTAATTTTACCACATTTCGAGTGCCATTGTTTTCAGAGAATTCGGTCATGGCCACAAAAGGTAAGTTTCAAACTTCCAGGTCTTGAGTTTATTAAGGATTTTATCATTTTCCTGACCCATTTATAGGGATATTATCATTTTTTCCACTTACTTTTAAAAGTAATGTCTACTACCCACACATATTGATAAATATATATAGTGGGACTTGAACCCTCACCATCAAGGTGGGAGGAAAGTATACTAACCAATTGAGTTATGAGTGATTGTGCTTTTAGCCCACAATTTTAAAGTATAGAATACTAGAACACTAGTAGTCCAAATTTATAAATTTAAAAATTAAAGAAAGTTAATTACTATAATTATAACCTAATTATCTCCTTTCACGGAGAAAATCATGGTAAAGTAACTACAATTATAAGTTTATAACCCATATCATCCATCAAAATTGTGCATCTATCTATGTTCTTTGCTTTGGCCTCCATCAAGATTTTAAATTAATGGCAGAGAAATTAATTTCCTAGTTAATCTAATCAAGAAGTCTCAAAGGAGTGAAATCCTTTGAAGTAAATAGCATATATATATATATATATATATATATATATATATATATATATATATATATATATATATATATATTTTTAAAATCTGACACCATTTGTTTTAGGGGTCTACAGGGGATAAATTAAACGCTATAAGGTCGATCCGGAGTAACAACTCCCACTATAAGGGGAGATCGATGAGACTCGAACCATTATAACAAAAGTGAAGGCGAATGTATTTAACCACTTTACTACTAGTGAATAAGTTATCCTTTAAATTATATACACTTTGCGTCGTTATCAATCATCTATTATCTCAAACCATAATCTAAAATCTACCCTTCTTTCAAAATAATAATCTAATATCTACCCTCCTATCCTATAAATTAGACATTTATCCCCCTCAATATCATCTTAAGGACACAAAAATTATATTCCATAAATTTCAAGGAGCTACAACAATAGAGGAAAATAGGTACAATCATAGCTACAACGTAATAAAAAAGAGATAAGGTTGATTTAGCGGTATACGTCTCGTACCACATTAATTAGATTATGGATTCAAATTTTGTCCCATCTTCAAACTTCAAATTGTAAAAGTTTAAAAGGAAAAAATAAACGGGTAATAAATCTAAGGGCTAATTACACTCGTATCCCTTTCATTTTATATTTTTTGCACATACTAACATCTTTTCTTTTTATTGTACAAATCTTCCCTAAAAATCGTTGACCAAACCGTTAACTAACCATAAAGTTAACTGTTTGGACCAAAAAGACCATTTTACCCTTAATAAAAAATATTAAAAAAACTTAAAACTAAAAAAAAAAAATTAAAGGTGGAGAAGGGATCTCCACCTTCGAATTAAAAAAAAAATTGAAAAAATTCAGATTTTTTCTTTCTTCTTGTCTTCTTATTCTTGTTCTTGTTCTTGTTCTTCTTTTTCACATTTTTTATTTTTAGATTTTTTTCTCTTCTTCTTTTTTTAGATTATTTTTTCTTCTTCTTCTCTTCTTCTTATTCTTCTTTTTCTTATTTTTTTTCGAGTATTTCTTCTTCTTCTTCTTCTTCTTTTTCTCTTTTTTTTTATAGATTTTTTTTTGTTCTTTTTCTTCTTCTTTTTTTCTTTTTTTTTTTCAGATTTTTTTTTGGTCTTCTTATTCTTTTCCTAGATTTTTTTTTGTTTTTTCAGTTTTTTTAATTTGTTTTAATTGTTTTAATTGATTTAATGGAAAAAAGATGATTTTGCCCTTACTACAGTACCAAATCGTTAACTTTATGGTTAGTCAACGATTTTCAGAGGAGGTTTGTACAATAAAAGGAAAAGATGCCAGCATATATAAAAAATACAAAATAGAGGGTTATAAGTGTAATTAGCCCTAAATCTAACGAATCTTTTTCCTTTAACTTTCTCTCTATTTAATTTTGGACATAGAACAGTCTTAACAAGTTGCACTATTAGTACCCTAGTACTATACTGCCAATCTTTATTTTATATTATATTTTTGGGTGCGTTTGGTATGTGGAATTGAATTGTACTAATTTTATGGGATATAAGTGCCTATTTGGTACGCGAGATTAGCTCAAGATTAGACAATTTTAATCCCTATCCTGTGTTTGGTGAAGTGCACAGACATGTGATTCATAATCTTGTGTACTAAATTAATTCTATTTTAACCGGACTATACAAACCAAACCCATCCCCGCCCCCCCAATCACTAATGATTTCTTATCCCTTTCTCTCACGATCTCCCATAACACACTTCTCTCTCATCGCTCATTTAATTAAAATTAATAAGTATATTTTTTGTCCTTTTAATAATAATAAACTTTTTATTTTTAAAAAAAAAATTAAAGTGAACTTTTATTTTTAAAATTGTAAACTTTCATCGTAGTTTTGAATAAAATTGAATTGGATTTATAATATTTTTTTAAAACTTAATTTACTAATATATTAATATTATTTAAATTAAATTTTATTATTTTGTTTTGTTTAAAAAAATAAATTTATGTTTTTTATTCAGTTATTTTTGTTTTAATTTAATTACAATTTATGTATATATTTAATAGATCAATTATATTTAAATTTATTAAATTTAATTATAATTTAGTCACATAATAAATATTTTATTACATTATTTTTAGTCCAATTCCAAATCATTTCAAATATAGAATTAGACTATTTTAGTCATATCTCATATTATACCAAACGGTGGATAGTGTTATATTAATTCAATTCAATTCAATCAAATCCAATCCTATCCTATAAAATAGTCCAATCCAATCCTGCGTACCAAACGGGGCCATAGATTGGATTGGACTGGATTAAATTAGTATTGTGATGTCTTTGGTGCAGCATGTATTAGTATGAGATGAGATAAATCAGAAAAGATTAAATTAATTTTTACTTAAAATAAAATTATTTTAAAGTAAATTAAATTCATTTTAACTTAAATAAAAAATAAAATTAATTTTAAATCAAATAAAAATATATATTTAAATTAAGTTTAATTAAAAAATATATATTTTTGAATAAAATAAAATATTTGAATTATTTTTTAAAATAGGGATATTATTAAAATTCCCCTATAGTTTAGTATATTTGTCAAAATTCCCCTATAGTTTTATTCATGGCCAAAATCTCCACTATAGTTTTATTTTGTAGTCAAAATTTTTCTACCATCAGTTTTAATTATCAAAATACCATTGACCATTAAATTTTATGTTATGAATATTATTAAAATCTTCCTCTAATTTGGTGTATTAGTTAAATTCTCCATCTAGTTTCTTTTATGGTCAAAATCCCCCTAGTTTCATTTTATAGTTAATGTCCCCTTACTGTTAGTTTTCATTATCAAAATACCTTTAACCGTTAACTTTTTTTTAAAAAAATTTAGGGTACCAAGAATATGAAGGAATATATATATATATATATATATATATATATATATATATAATTAAAATATTTTAATTAATAAAATCAATGAATCTCTATCATCCATTATATGATGGACAGTAGAAATCAAATATAAAATATTAAACAATTAAAAAATTAAATAGTTAAAAAATTTAAAATCTGTGGAGATGGACGATGGAAGTCCATACACACACACACACACACACACATACCTTTATATCTTTGGTGTCCTAAAATTTTTAACAGAAAATTTAAAAATTAAAAATATTAAAAAATTAAAAATTTTAAAAATAAAAAAATGGATCTCCACCATTCATCTTTATAGATGGATAGTAGATATCATAAATATAAAATCTTTTTAAATAAAAATACATAAAAGTTAAGAAAATAAATAATTAAAAAAATTAAAAATTAAAAAAATGAACTTCCACCGTCCATATCTATAAATTTTAATTTTTTAATTTTTAATTGTTTAATATTTTATATTATCGTTCATCATATGATGGATGGTAGATATTCATTGATATTATAAATTAATATATACTGATATTTACCTTTATATTCTTAGTGCCCTAAAGTTTTTAATAAAAAAGTTAACGGTTAAAGGTATTTTGGTAATTAAAACTGACGGTAAGAGAAAAATTATATATAAAATAAAACTACGGGGGGATTTTGACCATAAATGAAACTAGGGGAAGATTTTGACTAATACACCAAATTAGAGGGGAGATTTTAACGAATACACCAAACAGTCCAAACTATAATAGTAATTTAATAATATCCCTCTAAAATAAATAAAATTATTTAAAATTAATTTTAAATAAAATAAAATATATTTTTATTTATATTAAATATTATATTATATTAAAAAAAAGTTAAAAAAAAAAAAGAGAAGAGGAGATGAGACAAGATTGTCTAATCTTTTTAAATGGGACTATTGGGATTTGACATGATCAATCTCAACATATCTCAAACCTAGGATTGAACTAAAATTAGTCCTTATCCTCTAAAACAAACACACTAAGGGCGTGTTTGGTATACGGGATATGATTGAACTATTTTTATAGGATATGATAGGATTGGATTAGACGAAATTAGTGTGTTTGGTGCAGTATGGATTTGATTAAAAATAATACTGCGTCTTGTTTGGTGTAATATGAGATTGAATAAAATTAGATTGAATTAAATAAATTTTTATATAAATAATTATTTTAAATATGTTATAATTAAAATAAAATCATTTAAAAAATATATATTTTTTAAATTATTTTAAATAATTAAATATATTTATATTATATAAACTACAATATATTAATTAATTAAATACAAAAAATATAGAAAAATAAATAAGTTAAAAAGGGTGTGAAAACATATACTATCAAGTCACATGCGTTGTTTGGTGTAGTAGAGAATTGGATAAAATATAGTTATGTCTTATATTTTATATAGTATGAGATTAATTAGTATAAAATTATATTAAATTAATTTTTGAAGTAAAAATACAATTTCAAAAAAATTATATTATTTAAATTAAATTTGATTTAAAATTATTTTAAATTAAATTAAATATTACAAAATAATATTTATTTTTAAAATTATTTTAATAAAATATATTAAATAAATATAATGTTTTATACAAAAATATGTAAATAAGAATTTTAAAAAAAGTTTTAAAAAAATCATAGAATAATCCCATAAAATTAGATATCTAATTTATGTAAACATGAAAATTTCTTTTTATTTATTTAATTTGAATTTATTTAAGAAAATATTTAATCCTAAAAATATGAGACTAATTAAACCCATGATGGGTGGTGGAACTAGATAATCCTATTGTAATGAGACTATTTTAAAAGTGTGATTAAATAATCTCATCTCATTACATTCACCAAACATAAAACTAGGATTAGATTCATTTAAAATAGTTCCATTACTTAAGTTGATTAATGAAGAAATTAAAAATAAAGCTGCTTCCCAAATTATTTTTCTAGTGATTGATCTCGTGAGTTCGAGTAGATCTCTACATTCTCCTCTGATATATATATATATATATATATATATATATATATATATATATATATATATATATATATATATATATATATATATATATATATATATATATATATGTCTTATTTTCTAATGTAATCTCCTTCCCTGACACAGGAGTTTTGAGACTTCAAGTTGTATTGCCGTTCACATTTTGTTGAAATATCTAAATATTGCTAAAGAAGCATCTGCTAGAGACACCAAAAATATATATTCTGCAACATGCGACGGCAATTTTTGCGGGTTCTCTGAAATTTATTCTAAGACGCTAATTAGCTACCAGAGAATTAAACAAAAAAAAGAAAGAAAAAAGAAGACAAAATATATTTTTGAAAACATCTAAATCAATGTCACTTCACAAACACATATGCAGCTCTCTAAGGCCATCTTCAACCCACAGTACCAAATTTTGCACTAAAATAGTATAAAAACAGTATCTTTTTAGAATATTCTTGCACCAAATTTTTTTATCTCCAATCCAATTTGTACCAAATTGGTGCAAATACTATTTTTAAATAATATTCTATACATAATTCTTTAAATAATATTTATTTATTTATTTAGTATTATAATATTATTATTAAATAATTACACCTATTATATAAAAAAAATTGAATACTTAAATTAATTTTTTATCATTTTTAATATAATATTATTTTAATTTTTTTTTTCCAATTAATTTTTTTATCTAACTAATTAAATTTGTATCTAATTTTTCATCCACGTATTTTTCGAGCGACTGTTTTTTTCACCCAATTAATTAAGTTTAAGCTATATTGTAATTTGCTTTTTTTATCCATATATTTTAGTTTAAGGTATGTTGTAATTTATCTTTTTTTATCCATGTATTTTGTTGAAGTTAGTTTAATGTTATTGCTTTTATTCAATTACTAATTATAATATTTTTAAAATAGTAATTGATAAAATAATTTTTTTTATACATTAAAAATTTAAGTGAAATTTAAAATTAAAAATAGTTAAATATTTAATTAATAAGTTAATTAAATAACTTAATAATATATATCAATATTGTATTCATTTTGAAGCTCTCGACAAATCAATCCTAACGGTATATTTTTTGTATAAAGTTAATTTATATATTTATTTATTTATTTATTAAAATATATAAATTAATTAAATTAGTTAAAGGATATAAAAGGAATAAAATTTATTAGAGTTATAATATAAATGGTAAAATTGAAATTTGAAAATGTTGAATAGTGTTTAGTGCAAGTGAGCAGTGTTGCACCAAATGCTCACTTGCATCAAAAAAATGCATTGGAGACACCAAATTGGTGTTGGGTTGGAAAATACACCATTTTGAGTCTCGGTCGGAGAAGCTCTAATATATTTGAAAGAGATGAAACCACTGACCAGTAACCAGTGAGTGGTTTATGTAGAGAACACTAAAGTGAGTCAAGTCAAAAAAGAAAATCAAGATGCATACATAGTGGATATTAAAAAAAAAAAAAAAAAATCAAAACGAACAAACAATGAAACAGATTGATATATAAAACACATTTAGGATGAGTAAGCATAGAGTTCAAGATTCGTGGCAATTGCACGTTTTATTAAAGGAGAAAAATTTGTGTGGACAGTAATATCACGTCAATTAACGATGAGATTGCCCGATCGATTACTCATCTGACTCAATCGGTTTAATGCCCCGGTTTAATTAATTTCACTATCAACTTCTCAACTCGAGAGTGTAGCCCTTGCAACTCCAAGGGGTATGTATCCCTTCAACTTCTGAGTTAAATTAATTAAACGGTCCAACTGACAAGCTACAAATACCTATAGCTAGCATATGCAACATAAATGTTTGGACCATACGTGAGAAAATTTGCTCCAATTGCTTTGTTTTTTTTTTTCTTTTACATATCATCTGCAATGGTGATGAATCGAACTTGTGATATTATCAGGCTGAATGAATATTCTTATCACTGAACCATATTTGATGGGGCTCCAATTGTTTTGTTAGAATTGCAGCAATTATTTATGGGGAATTTAGCAAAAATATCCAAAAAATAATTTAAAATTGTAAATCTATCCACTCCATACTAATTTTTGTATTCACTACCCAAATATTTAATTAAGATAAAAATGCCCTCCCAATTAACCCTACCCACATCCTTTTTCTTTTCACTCTTCTGTTTTTTTTTTTCACGCTTCTTCATTTTTTTCATCTTGTTCTTCCTCCTCGCGTTCTTCTTCTTCTACCCAAACAACGGCCACTGTTTTTCTTCTTCTGCTGCGGCAACTGCAAGTGTGGTGGGAGTTTTTTTCACTCTTCTTCTTCTTCTTCTCTATTTCACTCTTCTTCTTCTTCTTCACGCAGCAACTGTTCACGAACTTTTCTAAAGCGACAACTCTTCACGGACCGTACCCACTTTTTAGGTAAGATTACATCTTCTATTTCTCCATCATTTCATCTACAACCATCAATTGAAATGATTCTCTTCTCTTTTTAGTGTTTAGGTTTTATAAACATTTACATTTCAAATTAGTGTTTAGGGTTTACAAAGATTTTTTGTATTATGTTTTTATATTGTTGTGTTTATGCTTGCACTTGTTTTTCAATTTTGTACATTTCGAATGTTGATTTTGTTGAATTGATCATTGATTTGGTAGAAGTATCATCGGTTTGAATTTTGGTTGAATTTTGTAAATCATCGAGTTGCATTGACGCGATGAAAGTAAATCATCGGGTTGCCTGTCTTTGCACGTTTTTATCTTCTTTTATTTGCCTTTTTTTTTTCTTGATTTAATAAGCTGTTATGCATGTTAAATTACAACACATGCTTCTTTCTCTTGAAAGTTGTGGTTGTTGAAGGTTAGTTATAAGATAATTTGTCTCTGGCATTGGATATTTCAATTGCATGTTTTCCTTGGCACATAATAGTTTTATTATTCTTTTTCTTTGATGTTTGAATTTGATTATTCAGTCCCTTTGAAATATTAGGTAGGAAGAATTTCCAAACGTGTTCATCACTTACCTTGGCATCTTTTGTATATTTAAAAAATTTATCTTCAAATAAGCAAAATTTTGTACTAGTGCATCTTATCTGAACTCCAAGATTCTTAGAATGAGCTACTTCTGTAATGGATATTTTATAAATGGTGTTGGTGATTTGGTTGATTTTTTTTTTTTTTTAGTTTTAAATTTGGTCTGCCTCAGTTTAGTGTGATGATGTACCCTTTCCTTGTTATGTGCTTGAGTTAAAAAATTTGTTCTACTGCTATGGTTTCAGGTACTCCATGACCAAGGCTTTCTGTATAGCATTTGTAATGAATTAAAATATGGAGGTAAGAAACCTTCTGGAAGTAGCAGTGGCTCCCGTGGAGACTGGAGCACAAGCATTTTGTTGAATTTTTTTCCTCTGAAGGGACATGCATTTTGTTGCTATGAAATTCAGCATTCATTTATAAACCGTAAAGTTCGATTGTGCCTAAGGAGTGCTGCTAAACTTGAATGTTTATACACATATTATGGAGATTCAATTTAGAATTTCAAGATTGTTGACAATGTAATGTGCATGACCCAATCAAAGATTCAATGGGAATTTTTTTTATGTGCTAGTAGTTAACTACTTGTAGTTGTAATCGTGAATACTATTCCGTATCGAATTCTGCTTCGTAGCATGACCTCATTGACGAATAACTGAGAATCAAATTTATGTTTCCCAAATAATGTTGTTGTTTCTGCTTCATCTAAAAGTTTGAGAATCAAATTTTTGTTGCGAAAACTACTCAGAAATATAAACCATGTTTCGTTCTAAACGCATGCAAAATGAGTGATCATTAACTCAATAGGCCTTAGCTGCCTTTCTAAATGGTATGGAAAGATTTTTATCCTTATAAATAGAAACCATGTTTCGTTCTAAATGCATGAAATAAGCACCGTGATATGCATTTGGAAAAACCGTTGCAATCGCTTTGATAATACTATTTTTCCTATAAGAGACAAAAATAAGGTCTTCAACCTCTCCAATGGTATCATGCAAACAAGATAAAAACCAACTCCTATGCAGCATCATTCTCGGAATCCGCAACACCAAATGCGAAGTTGCTATAAATTGCAAATTGTTAAACGATCTAAAAATTATAAAATTGCAAAATAATATCCTTTGAAAAGTAAATCGAAGAACTATATAAATATCAATAATTTATCAAAGAGACTGAAGTTCATCTCCCGCAAAATGTAAAAATCAGTATTTGTCACTTTGAATGCATGTAGCCTGTCATTTGCATTCTCTAACAGCACACTCGCTCATTTGTAATCAAAATTGGTATAAGTCTCGAAGCTACTCCAACATCATTAATTGAATATATTACAGACAGTGACTCGAAACTAACTCTTCATTACTGTTTCGGCCCGATACTATCAATTATCAGGTATAGCCGGTCTAATGAAAAAAATCATCGGGCAGGGCCGGCCCGATGAAAAAAATCATCGGACAGGGTCGGCCCGATGATTTTTTTTCATTGGGCCACCCCTGCCCGATGATTTTTTTCATCGAGCTACCCCTGCTAGATGAAATTTTTCATCGGGCCGGTCTTGTCCGATAATTTTTTTCATCAAACTAGTCCTGACCGATGTTACAGTCGGCAGGAGGCATGCATGCACTGATATATAATATATTAGATAGTCAAGTGTATTAACATTTTTAAAGACGTCGGCATTGGATATTTGTTGCATTAACATTTTTGAAGATGTCATCAGATCCAATTTTGCAGGACCATTTAGGTAAGCATTCTTGCCATTTGTTTATCGTACGGGTTCAATAAAATCCTTAGCAGAGGTGTCCAATCAGATACATTTGTTGATCGTGTTCAATAAAATCCTAATAAAAATTGTCAAATCAGATACAAGTTACAAAGCCGGTAGCTCATTCATTTATTATCAGTTCAATAATTGAAAAAATGGTGGTAAGTATATAGTACATGTCGTTGAAGCTTTGCTTCTTAAAATTTAGGACGAATTTCAGTTTCGTCTCTAAGTTTGTTAAAATTATCATTTTTTTTGTTAATGGTGTAATCCTTTTTCAAATCCGTCGTCTCTAAAATTTTAAAAACACATTGAATATTGATAATTTCATTTAAAAAACTGATATTTTGCTATTAGAGATAAAATTAAAATTCATCCAAAAATTTAAAAAGCTAATAAAGTAGATATAAAGATAAATAGGAGATTTTAACAAGTCCGATAAAGTTGATTGAAATATAGAATAATTTGTCTATTTTATCTTTAATTTGGGGAGGGAATATAATTGGAACTCACAAGTTATGATGTAAGTGTAAAGAGTATACCACTGACCAATGAATATAAATTATCCAAATTTTAAAAAATAGAGAATATTACTAAACTATATATCAAGAACAATGAAGTAAATATCAGTGAAAATATTGCAGATACAATTTTTTGGAAGTACTATTGGAAAAAATATTAGAATTATCGAAAATGTTATGCATATGATCGGAAACAACAAAAGGGCCACAGATTTAATATTCTCTGGACCTAGACATGGACCGTTGAAAGAGAAAACACGAATGCAATTGGCAAAATAAAAGTAGACAAAACTAGCGCCAAGTGGACTTCTCAAAACGGATAGCAGAGTTTATTGCACCAGGGGACCGCTTTAAATAATAAAACACATCAAAATAATATGCGCACTAACGGTGCAAAATCGATGGCAGAAAAATACATCGATTTCAATTTCTCAGCAAAACAACAAACAATAATGCACCAATTTTGCATCTGCGGTGGAGTTGAATTTTTTTTTTTTTTTTTTTAATATTAGAGAGACATCACAACCAGAAGTGTATATAATCTGTTGCATAGTGTTCATGTTTTTTCTCTTCCCACTAAGAAAAGCAGACACGGCTTCTGGGTATAAAAAGTCGAATATTCAACGGTGAATCAATGGTGGCTGAAAAATAAGATAAGGAGAGAGTTATATAGTTTGTCGGATCATGAATATGTATGTGCATGATTGATGAAGATGCAGTAGAAAGACCAATATATGCCAAAAGCAACACAAATTAATTTAAATTTTATGATTCCAATGCACAAGATGATATCTGCCATGCTAAAAACTTAAAGATCTAAAAACTAATTCACAGAGTTTTTTCATGGCAGATTTTGCACATGATTGATGACAGAAAAAAACAAATTGGATGAGTTAAGGACTTGTAAAGATAGGGAGATTCCCAGGATTTCTAGCGAGTGATGAAAATAACAACACAAGAATGTGACCATTACTGTTTCAACCTTCCCAGTTGCCCGAACTCCCCAACAAAACGACGACTATTTAAGTTTTATCATTAAATCTTTTTGGGTCCATACATATATTTTCTTTTTGGACAATTATCAATTTGATACCTAACTTTTAAAAAATTCATCAATTTTTTAACTGCAGTTTCGTTTATTGTTTGGGCACTAACTTTATGGAAATGTATCATTCTGGTCCTTTGACTTAATTTTCTAACAGTCAAACCTCACAGAATTAGCAAAAAGACTAATTTGCTCTTGACTCTATTTAAATGAGTCAAAATTACAATTTTAACCTCAAATTTTAAAAAAAAATTATTAATAATTAGAAAGATAATATGATTATTTTAGATTAATTTTTAAAAAATAAAATTTTAAATATTTTTAAATGAATATCCACCGTCCATTATTTCCACTGCCCATCAAGATTAATGAATGGTGGAGATCATATTGAAATTTTTAATGAAGATCCAAGAAAAAAAAAAAATCAATTTTCAATTTTTTTTTTTCCTGTCCTTGGTATGGAGATCCAATCCACCAAGAACAACAAAAAAAATATAAAAAAATTTTGAAACTTCGAAATAATTAGATCTCCACCGTCTATCCATCTAATTTGGATATCCACCAAGAACACAAAAAAAAAAAAAAAAAAGAGGAAAAGCTTGAATTCCAGCAATGGAAATCGATCTCCATCACTGGAGGTGAAGCGAGCTCTAGCGATGGAGGTCGCTGGGCCTCCAGCGATGAAGACCCATTCTCCATCGCTGGAGATCTAGGTTTGTCCCAAAAAATAAAAAAAATAAAAATTGGGTTCGTTGAAGGTTCAATTTTTTTTTCTTTTTTATGGAGATTGGATCTCCCTTAACAATAATTTTTTTAATTCTTCATTCATAATTTTTTTTTTATAAAAAAAATTTCAAAATAATCTCTACTGTCCATCAATCTTGATGGATGGTGGAAATCCATTTAAATTTAATTTATTTTAATTTTTTAACTAAGGGTAGTTATATCATTTCACCAAAAATTTACTATTACCCATTGATAGGTTGAAAGATAAAAATACCCCTGAAACCGTTAAGTTAACTAATGGTTGACTCATACAAGGACCAAAATGATACATTTTTATAAAGTTAGGACCTAAAGACGAAAATGTATTAAAAAATTGATGATTTAACAAAAATTAAGGCATCAAATTGATAATTGTCCTTTCTTTTTTTGGTGAGGAGGATGGACCATTTGTCCACCACGCACCTTTCGAACTTGCACAATCATCAACCAACTTCTTGCTTTAAAATTCTGAGATGACCTTACAGACCATCTTCTATAGCCATCCACATCCACGGTGACAAATAAATAACAGAGGAATCTAATCGAGTGGTAGGTCAGGTTGAGCTATCACTTTTATGAGAATTTACAACTTAAAACGTCCGCACTACAAAGAAGATTTATGATGAATCAATTTGTAATAAGATCATAACTCACTCAAGAGGGGTCTACGAAAATTAAGTGCTAGAACATGTAAAATTGTGAAACCAAGAGATGAGATATATTAAAATGTTTGATCTTGACTGATCTGAGAAGTCATGTTACACATGTATGAGAATCAACTGCAGCAAGTATTTGTTTCCTAATGCTATCCATGTATGTTGAGTTTCAGCCAATCATCAAAAGTTGTTTCGGGCCTTCATTTTCCTCAGTAAACAAGAAGCCTACTACAATCCATGAATGTTAAGGATTGAGAACTTCTGCTAAGATTACATACTCAACCTCTTTGTAAGATAGGGCGGCATTTTAACGGCAGAGAGTGTAGAAGCCCATTGAAAAGCAAACCGCTAACTTACAAATAGCATATCGAACAAAGTATACATTTGTCAACATCATATACCAAGTTTTGATTCACTAGCTAGTGTGCTTTAGAAATGAATGCTCATAATCAGATATGTTAGCAAGCTGATTACAAAACAAGATCATGTTTATCTGGACCATGGTTATGGGGGATTTTCAAGCAACTGAAACTGATTGATAGGGCTCATCTGCCAACCATCTAATTAAGCCAATTAACACTTGATAGAGTTTATTACGATTTCAGGCCACCGAGAGTTACTATAAGCTTTGCAAAGTTAAAGGGAACATGTGAGACCATCTTGAATTGGAACTCCAAAAGCAAAGTTGGCGAAAATTAGGCAGCAAAACTAGCTTGACACTCAACATTCAACGAGATTCCGGAATTTCACTCGTCTTTTAATGCTACCCATCCTATCATATCCGATACCTATCTTACTATGCATCAACTTCGTAGCCAACTCTGCATTGCCTGCTTTTCTTAAAGCATTGATGAAAACTGTACGAATTTTCCCTGGTATTTCTCTTCCCCTATCAACAATTCCATCAGCCAACTTACAAGCCTCTTTGACACGACCTGCTTTGCACAATGCATTGATCATATCTTCAAAAGCTGTCTCAGGGATAATACCCATCGGTGCCAGCTCATCCAAAATCTTACAAGCCCTGGCTACCTTGCCCGACAGACAAAGTCCAGTTGAGAGAGCCCTGAAAGAAGCTGCAGTTGGTGTGATCCCCTTGTCAATCATCATATCCCACACCTTTAGTGCCTCCTCATTTCTATGTTCCTTGAACAGTCCACTGATCAGTATTGTGTATGTGTAAACCGTCTGATCACATCCTTCATCTTCCATTCTTTCGAAAAGTGCTAAAGCCTCATCAATCTTTCCACACTTAGCAAGGGCATCAATAAGGGCATTATAGCAGTAGGAATCCCGAGGACATCCCTTCAAATCCATCTCGTCAAAAAGTTTCTCAGCTGCATCCACTCTCCCAGCCTTCCCTAGACTATCAATGAGACTAGAATAAAACATGGCATTAACTGCCACCCCATTACCTCTACAGAAATCAAAATACTCCATGGCCTCGTCCAATCTCCCACTCTTACACAAACCAGAAACAATAACTCGATAAGTAACCTCATCCGGTTGAAGCCCATCGTTTTTCATCCTGTCAAAGAGATTTATTGCCTCTTCCATATTACCACTTTTCGCATATGAATCTATTAAAGCGGTATAAATTGCCACATTTGCTTCACACCTGTTTCTAATCATATTCTGGAAAACAGCATATCCTTCCACACATTTCCCATCTTTACAAAGCCCTCCAATAACTAAACTATATGCATGGGGCGGAATTTCTATTCCCTTTTCTTCCATTTCATGATATAGACCCAAACAAGAATTAAAATCTCCCTCAGAATAACACGCTTGTATCAAAGTCATATAAGTTATCTTATCTGGCTCCACATTTCTCACCTCCATAATTCTAAACATCTCCATTGCTTTCTGTGTTTTTCCCACCTTACAGTACCCTTTAATCATTGTATTATAAGTCACAATATCAGGTCCAATTTTCCCATTCTCCATAACTTCAAAAACACGTTCTGCAGATTCAATGAACATTGAACTCACCAATCCGTTGACCAAAAAATTATAAGTATATAAACTTGGCTCAATCCCATTCTCTTTCATTTTTCTCCATACCCATAACAATTCCTCAACCATCCCTAGCCCCCCAAAGTTCTTAATCAAAGAATTTGCACCCGAAGCAGTCATTAAAAATCCCTTTCCTTTAAATTCACTAAATACTAACTTGACTCTATCCAAATCATTGCATGAAGATAAGCAATCAATCAAAGAAACATAACATTCAAGCTTATGAGAATACTTCTTCTGCTTATTAGCCCAAGTAAAGAACCTGAAAGCAATATCAGGTTTGTTACGAAGATCATTGGTTCTCAAAACAAAAGATACAAAATTTGGTGACAACTTGACCAAGAAGTTGTGAGAAAAAGAATCCAAATTTGCTTCCATATTTGAAGAACCATCTAAAAGATTGAGAACTTGGCTTACCCATGGAGATGGTTTGAAAGAGTCAGGACTTGAGACCAAACCGGAGACATCACAGAAGGGCTCTATCCATTCTGGAGGAGGAAGAGAGCTGGTGAATACCCACCTGGGGTTCGAGGTGAAACTTGGTGCAAGACCAGTTTTTGGGGATTTTGGAGGTGGAAAAACATTGACGTGTGAAATGAGAGGTAGCAATCTCTGTGGAGATTGGAGAAGGGCTGCAGAGAAAGGTCTCAGGAGGGTTCTTCTCATCAGGGTTTTTGGGTATCAAGTGCAGCGCATCAGGGTCTTGGAGTTGGAGAATTGGAAATGAAACCATTTTGTGAGTCATGGTTAACTTATAATAACTGTCACGCTTTCAACAAAATGGTCCCATGGTCTAGTGGTCAGGACATTGGACTCTGAATCCAGTAACCCGAGTTCAAATCTCGGTGGGACCTTTTTTCCTTCTCGTTTTTATCTACTTTTTTTTTTTAGGCTTTCGGGGCCATGCTAAACTCGGAACATGACTGTGAGCTATGTCACTCCAGCCCAACACTCCAAGCTATTGGGCCCAATAAGCCCAACTCGAAGCTACCGGACCATTTCTTGGGCTTGATTGATATTAAAAAAATTCATTGTAGTCGAACATTATATAACGACCGACCGACTGTTAATTGCGATAAGAAAACATGACTGTTTTTCTTGTGGCGAAACGTGGCAGATTTTCATTTACAAATAAACCTCAAACTGAAAAAGCATTCATCACATGATCATATAAATCTTAAAAAATTGTCTCGTTAAATAAACTCAACTCGTCTTCTTATTCTTCGTTTCATGTCATGGCGACTCTTAATAGCATCACCGTTCGTGAACTCTCTCCATTCACCATAAAACCCTTCTCTGATTCCTCCAAATTCAGCTTCTCCCCAGTTTTCTTCTCCATTAAACCGGTCACAACATCATGTAAACTCAACCCTTTAAAGAATTCAAGTCCCTTAACCACCAAGAGGAGGAGCTGGGTTGTTGGGTCAGTCACGGAGGACAAAGAAGTTGTTCAACTGAAGAACAAGCAATCGGAGGAACAAGAGAACATTAGATTGGTTAGTGCTTCTGAAGAGAAAGGAGGAGATGTTGTTGAGGGTGATGATGTTAGGTCGATTAGTAGAGCAATTAACGCTGCAATAGTTCTCGGTGCCGGTACTGTTGCTGTCACTAAGTTGCTGACTATTGATCATGATTATTGGCATGTGAGTCTGTCTTATTTCTTGTAAATTTTGGCTTCTGTTTTTTTTGTGTATGATTAGAGGAATTGGTGTTTGTTGTTGATCATATTACTTGTGTTGTGAGTTATGAGATGTAGTTGTTAATTTACTGCTTAATTTTTCTTTTTTCTTTGATAGGTAAGAGAATATTCCACTTCTGTTAATTCTCATTCTAAAAACTTAGATTTTATCATGATTTGAGCTGAATTTCAAATTATAGCTAATAGGAAACTTTACATTAAAAGGATTGTTCTCAAGTAAAACGTAGAGATTTTGTTTATGTTCCCTGAAATTTTGGGACTATACTATAGTAGAAGAATGGGTGAAGAATAAAGAATTGGAGTGAAATTAATTTCCTTACTTTTTTACCATTGATAAAGGTGGATTTTACCACTGATAAAGGTGGATATGATCACTTTAGCTATCGTATGTTGCTTGTCGGGATTCAGCCCTTATTTTAGTTTCTTTGAAATTTGCCAGGGATGGACCTTCTATGAAGTTCTAAGATATGCACCTGAACACAATTGGATTGCATATGAAGAAGCTCTCAAAACAAACCCTGTTTTAGCAAAAATGGCGATAAGTGGGATCGTCTACTCTATAGGAGATTGGATTGCACAAGTAAGTCTTTCTCTTTTTTGCTATTTTCCCTTTTTTCTCAATGGTTTTGGTCGGCAATGAATCTGTTCTTTGTTAATTTGTTAGTTTTATTCAACTTGATATGCAGTGTTATGAAGGGAAACCGCTTTTTGACTTTGACTTGAAACGCATGTTCAGATCAGGCCTTGTTGGTTTTACTCTTCATGGATCCCTATCTCATTATTACTACCAATTCTGTGAGGTGATAATTGTGGTTCATATTTGGTTCATTTCGTCTTATTTATACATTTTCTGTGGATGGCTGAAATCTATTACTTTCTTATTCAGGCTCTTTTTCCTTTCCAAGATTGGTGGGCGGTCCTGGCCAAAGTTGCCTTTGACCAAACAGTTTGGGCAGCAGTCTGGAATAGCATCTATTATGTGGTTTTAGGGTTCTTGCGATTTGAATCCCCAGCCAAAATTTTTAGTGAACTGCAGGCGACATTTTTGCCCTTGCTGACTGTAAGGAGCTTTTCCTTTGCACAAGTTTTGCATGTCTTTAAATTGCCCGCAGTTACCACCTAGTTCACTTGTTCGTAATGTGGTTTGTGAACTGCTAGTCATGTTTGAAAAAGCATCCATGGATATACTGGCTAAAATTTATTTTAAGACCTATTTATTGAAACATGGTTCATTACTCAATTATGTGTGCAATTGTGACTCTTCAATTGTTAGTGATCTGGCATTATAATTTTCATATTTATTGAGTGAACTCTACAATGTTATAGTCAGATTCCGCATGAAGGGATCTAGCACCTGATAATTCTTCGTCGGTTGAATATTCATTGAAGCTGTGGCTATTGTTCTGATTTGCTTTGCTTGACAGGCAGGATGGAAGCTTTGGCCATTTGCTCACCTGATTACCTATGGTGTAGTCCCTGTGGAGCAAAGGCTTCTTTGGGTGGACTGCGTGGAACTCGTCTGGGTTACCATACTCTCTACGTAAGTAGCTAACATTTCTATCTCCATATATCTAGGAAATTACATTTTAGAAATTCTGAAGCATGCTACTTTAGTATAACTCTTATTAGTACTGCACGGTTCTCATGACCGTTTGGTCCTTTAATGTTCATGTGTGTGTGTGTGTTGTTTTTTTTTTTTTGGGGTGGGGGGTAGTGTGGATGGGATCACAATGTTGAATTTGGGTTTTGACTACCACATCATATGAATATCAAAGTTGGTTCTGGATGTTGTCATGGTCTGTCTGTTTCTTGCCTAGTTTGTTTATGATAACAAGCATATCACATATAGGTCAATTGCCCTTAGTCAATATCAGAAACATTGTTTTTTAATCTTTTCCCTTCTCTTCGTTAAATGCTTGGTACATTTTGCGGTCTCAAAATTTTACTGAAGATTTCTCTCTGACATTGGATAATTTTTTTTCCTTGTGAAGTTATTCAAATGAGAAATCAGAAGAGCGAATAGCAGACGTACAATTGGAAGCGAACTCCAATTCTTCATCAAGCAGTCTTGAGGTACGACCATATACATGTGCTGGGTTGAACATTTTATTGAATTTTCAATGGCCTAGAAAGCCTACTTTCACTCGAAACTTAACATCGGATTCTGGTAGCATTCTCTCCACGGATTTTATCTGAGCAGTGGCCCTATAAATCATTGCAGAAGTTAATTTTTGGGACCATACTAACATTTGAAGCAATACATTGGATTACCAACAAATCCCTCTCTCGCAAAGACCATGTAATTAACTCCTTAATGCTAATCTGCTTGTAATTGCTTGGCTTTTTCTCAGGAATAAATGAATATCAAATTGCATCTTGAAGAAGAATGCCATTCTTCGTCCACAAATATCAGTTGCGGTATCCAAGTTTACAGAATGCTCAAATTGTGGACCTGTATCAACTGGAAATTGTAGGACATGCCTTGCACTAGTCTATTTAAGTGTTTTTCTTCTTGTCATGTGCAGGAAGAGAGAGTGTATTGTATCGAGTCATACCAATCAATGTATTCGAAATATAGGAATCTTTATATAGTATGATCTGTTGGTATATACTCATGTAAAGATTTTTTTTTTTTTTTTTTTTACTTTTCTTCAGTCAGCTGCTTCACATATTACAGAGCCAGTAAAAATTGAATAATATACAATGTTTCTTTGACCTATTATAAATTGATTGCAGTGATATTAAAACTCATCAGAAATCTTTTGCGCGGATGAAAAAAATAACCAATCAGTACTGTTTGTAATCAAATTACACTCACATCAATAGATCCTATCTCATCAGAAATTTATACCTTATATACATAAAATAGGTGAGTTCTTGGTGGTCGGAGGAGATTTAAAAAGACAAAATTAAAGTTCTTCTAAAGTTCAATATTAAAAAGACAAAATTAAAGGCTTTTTGTCTTGGTGGTCGGAGGAGGTTTAAACTCTTTCAAAGCTATTAAGGTTCAACACCTTGATCCTTGGTAGTGTATATATTATGTTTATTATTGTCCATAAAAACGCAATTGTGTAGGTAGATAATTCCCCGTATTGGAAGTAAATCTGTTGTTGGGAGTAGACGGCTTTTGAAATAAAAGTAGATATCGGTCGTGCTTGTATAGTTTAATATTGGTAGGTCCGGTAGTCCTTTAACCCAAAAAATGTAAGATTTAAAAAAAAAAAAAGAAGTAATCAATTGAAAAAAAGTAATATAGAAAATTATTGTAAAAAAAAGTAAATATAGAAAATTAAATGGGTTTGACATTTGTTGGGCTAAAATTTCAATAAACTATGGGCCTCATGTGACATCACAAGTTCTACAAAAACGCGCGGGACACGAAAACGACCACACAGGGAGACAAGTAACGGTAATCGAAAATCGAAACAGAGAAAAACACACCCAGATCCCCAAAGTCTTTTCTTCACCTGGATCCCTAGATCCGAGGCCACCCCAGCAACCCTTCTTTGTTAAAATGGCAACACTCGAACCTCTTGACGAACCAAAGAGCAACCAGGCCAAGAGCGTCAAGAGAAATCATGGGTCCACCAACTTCTTCGTTTTCGTTGATTATGTGTTTCTCTTGATTTTTTCCCTAATTCTATGTTACATTCTTTTCAAGATTGTCGGCTTCTGAGGTAACTCCTTTTATTTCTTGTTATTATGTTTATTTTACTGCAGTATTTGTTTCTCTGTTTTTTGAATCACATTGGATCCACAAATTGCATATATATTAGGATTGCGCGCTGCGTTTGTGTCTATACGTGTTCATCGATGTGAAATCTTGATCTTGGCAAGCAAGTTGACTAAATTGAATCAATTATAAATCTTAAAAAGACCAAAATGAACCAATTGAAACTTCATGGACTTAAATTGAGATGCCAGTGAAACTGGAAGGACCAAAAAACAAATTTATAAACCAAGACTTTAATGCCTCAGTTTGGTCCTATTTATAGAACTGGTTTTTGGGTTTTAACCATTGATAACTTTGAAGCTTTTTGCTCAATCTTGTTATGCTGATTTGGTTGTAAGGGTTAAATGATGGTTTTGTTACAACAAATGGTAGCTCAATTGGTAATGCTGATTGGGTAGGCATCGACAGAGAATGGAATTAGCATCTAGATTTTTAAATGCTAATGCAGACATTGCTTAACAGTTTTTCAATCATGTCAGAGATTATGTGGTCCTTGACCGAATGGGAAAATGACCAAGAGAAAGCGATGCGTTTACTCAATTAAGGGAAATTTCTTTGGATCTTGGTTGGTTAGGTTACTAGGGCAGCTTAAATGTGAGATATCTGTGGTTGGTTGCTATTTTTATGAGGCTCATTAATGAGATTGCCACTTCTCATCATGTGTTGTTTACTTGTGCACATGTATTGACAGTAAATTTAACCTGTTTAAGTAAAGTTGCACCCCAATTTGCTCTTTTTTTTTATTATTATTTCCTTTTTCTTTCCAAAAAATACTAGTGCTTTGTGGGCGGAGGACATGGTTTACATACACTTGATTTAGTTGTGTTTTCATCTTACCCATGTGATAAAAGAGATCTAGCTGTCATTATGCTGTTGTGGAGCAATGAATAAATGGAGCTAATTTTATTTAAATTAAAAATCCTTTCAAAGAATTGGAGAGGAGTGAAATATTTTAGAAAGTATATGATATCAACTTCTTCTGAAGCAATTTTTTTTTTTTTTTTTTGCGACTTTATGAGTCTTAAGGTTTCTGTATATTTTTGGACTCATAGGAGGCACACTGAGAATTGATGGAGCCAATGCTGTGTATGGCAGTGATGGTTAACTTATGTCAATTTTCATTCATGTTTTTTTTCAAAATTTATTCTTTTTATATATTTTTTCCTCATTTTTTTTTCTTTATTTATTGTTGTTTTACTTGTGAATTCTTTATTCTTTTTTGCAGGATATGGTTTAGAGTCTCTAGACTTGCATGTTGAGGGTTTAAGTTCTAAGGCATCTCAGGTGTTGGCTTGATTGGATTCCGTTGTTGTAATTATGGATTTAGGATCTCTTTCTTGGCATTTTAGAAACTTTGTTATAAAAAATTTTGTTATGAATTTTTCCAGATCTCTTTTGTATCAACCTGTCTTCATTATGTTATGGCCCTATAGGTTGGGTTTTTCCTAATGAAATGTTATGAGATTTTGTTCTGTGATCAACTTTAATTCATTTTCTTTATCTGATCAGGAGATATCAGTAGTCAATTAGTATTGGAAAAAAATTGAACCAAACCTAGAGAGGAAATACAGTGTAAATTTCTGGTTGCTCGTATTTACCCAAGAAAAATCAATCCAATACGAAATTTAGGTCATTAAAAGGATAATTTTATATCAAGTTTTCAGTTGTCTATAATTAGAGATGGTTTCTTAAGCATAGCCTGTGATTCAACCGAAGCATAGAATGACTTTTATGCAAAAGGATAATTTTTTTCTTGCCCAAAGATATAAAGTTTTGAAGATGCATGGCAGCATTTATAAACTTTCAGTTAAAACGGGAAAAAAAGAAGAAGAAAAAGACAACATATTCAAGGAAAATGTACGTTGATTACTTGCTGGGTGGTTTTTAGCATAATTAACCGGCCCTCAGATCGAGTAGTCTTTAAATGGATGTGGCATATAACTATTTAATCCAAATTTTTTTTACAGAATTGACAACCAATGATTTTCTGTGAGACCAAATGCGTGTCAATCTGTCATTTGTTTTAGTTAGATAAAGTGATATTAATTATAATTTGTTTGCACATGATAGATTTTCATTTGATGTGCATTAATATGATGGGACAAATTAATGAGCTTTTGGTGTGCTCCTAGATTTGTAGAGTATCAGATAGTTGTAAGTACGATAGGACTTAAAACAAGTTCATTCAGTTTTACTTTGGATATGAAGTGTATGCGATTGTTGTTACTCTCTTTAATGATATAAATAAGTGTGCTTCGAATGCAAAATAGTTGCTTAAAAATATCGAAGTTTGGTTATACTGATTGATGGCATTCCTGATTCATACTGGCAAATGGCGACTTTACTTCTTAGTTCTGGGTTCAAATGATGTGTGGTCATTGAATAACTCGATAGATTTGCAGCTGTCTTTGCATTCTTAATTGCTTTATGTTTCTTTTGTTTAGAATATGCTCTAGTTATTCAGTTCATGGTTTTGGTCTAAGTGGAGCCTCAAGGTTCATAATCTAATGATTTTCTTCTCTCTCTCTCTCTCTCTCTCTCTCTCTCTGATGTTATTGCTGGCTATGTTAAATGAGTGTGAATTACTCATTTGTTCATGAAAAACACTCTGCAACCAGGCATACTTGCAGATGTTGAAAAATTATATATATCTAGAAACCCATTTGAATTGTATATTTAGGAGACGCAGGTATTGAAACTCTGATAAATACCAAATAAGAAATTCTTGAGTGATTACAACAGATTGCTCCAACACAGAAACCTAGCATTCTTATTTTTTCGAAGCATGATGAACTCAAGACTTCGTTACCACAAAAGACTAGAACAAGTACGAAGTACACTGCATTACTGACTGGAAGTTAAAGATACCTAGATATACATAAATGTTGGGAAAATTGTGTTTGTAAAATAATAAATTTTACGGCTCCAGGATAATTTCCCAAACCAAATAGAGTAAAAATAACTCCAACAATTTTAGCGTGGAAAACCCTCCAGAAAATGAAGGTAAAAACCACGGGACCCGTAGGCCGCTTAAAAAACTCCACTATAATAATAATGGGATTACAAACTTCACCCTTGGGTGGATCTCTCACAAATTACAATAACAATGTAACTTCAATTTGTGGATAGAACCTCACAAATTAGCTCACAATTTCTCTCTCAGAAAACTCTCTCTATTTTTCTCTGAGGATCTCTCAACACACACACTCTCTCAATTGTTGTGTTTTTGCTTGATTTGCTTGATAGATTGTTCTAAGAGCTCACCTATTTATAGGTGAGGATTTGTAGAAAGAATCAAACACAATTATATTGATCCACCATGAAAGAAGCATTTACACCTAGAGTTCATGTGCTTCACTCTTTATTTCACATGAATAAAGCATCTCATGCTTTATTCCACATGAGGTGGACCAACAAATCTCCCCCTCCACTTCATGTGAAGCAGGGTTCCTCATACCAGCAATCTCTCTACATATAGCAAGCTTTTCTCTAGGCAGATTTTTCGTCATCATATCTGCTGCCGTTGTCATTGGTATGAATTTTCTCAACTTGTAACAGTTTATTTTCCAACACATCACGAATCCAGTGATACCTTACGTCGATGTGCTTGGACCTTGAGTGAAAGGTTTGGTTCTTACTGAGGTGAATTGCGCTCTGACTGTCGCAATAGAGAACATAGCTTTCCTGTTTCTGATCTAACTCTTGTAGGAACTTTTCCATCCACAGCATCTCCTTACAACCCTCAGTAATTGCGATGTACTCTGCTTCTGTGGTGCTTAAGGCAATACATTTTTGGAACCGTGATTGCCATGAGACAGCTCCCCCTGCAAATGTTATTAGGTACCCGGATATAGACTTTCTCGTATCCATGTCACCAGCCATATCTGAATCTGTATATCCTTCTAATACAGGTTTACAATTACCAAAACATAAACAATGACTGGAAGTACCTCTGAGATACCTGAGTATCCATTTGACTGCTGTCCAATGTTCCTTTCCAGGATTAGATAGGAATCGGCTCACAACACCAACAGCATGAGCAATGTCTGGTCTAGTGCATACCATAGCGTATATTAAACTGCCAACCGCCGATGCATAAGGCACTTTGCTCATTTCTGATTTCTCTTCCTTGCTAGAAGGACACTGACTTGCATTAAGCTTGAAGTGGCTTGTAAGTGGAGAACTAACAGATTTTGCTTTGCTCATGTTGAATCTTTCAAGAACCTTTTCAACATACCGTTCTTGAGATAGCCAGATTCTTCGATTTTGTCTGTTGCGGGTAATCCTCATGCCAAGAATCTGCTTAGCGGGTCCTAAATCCTTCATTGCAAAGGACTTGCTCAACTCTTTCTTCAACATGTTAATTTTGCTGATATCTTGGCCAACAATTAACATATCATCAACATAAAGCAAAAGAATGATAAAATCACCATCAGAGAATTTCTTGATGAAGACGCAGTGATCAGCCGTCGTTCTGTTGTACTCATTTTTCTCCATGAACGAGTCAAACTTTTTGTACCATTGCCTTGGTGCCTGTTTCAGACCGTACAAACTCTTCTTTAGTCTGCATACTGATTTCTCCTTCCCTTTGACTTGGAAACCTTCAGGCTGCTCCATGTAGATCTCCTCGTCAAGATCACCATGTAAGAATGCGGTTTTTACGTCAAGCTGTTCAACCTCCAGATTGAGACTAGCTGCCAAGCCAAGAACAACTCGGATTGAAGACATTTTTACCACTGGTGAGAATATTTCTTCAAAATCAACACCCTTCTTCTGCCCGAATCCTTTCACAACCAGTCTTGCTTTGTAACGTGGTTGTGAGTTGCCTTCTTCACTTTTGATTTTGTACACCCATTTGTTCTTGAGAGCTTTCCTTCCCTGTGGTAATTTCACCAAGTCAAATGTGTGGTTCTCATGTAGGGATTTCATTTCTTCCTGCATGGCTTTTAACCACTCCGTCTTGTGCTGGTCAGTAATAGCTTCATCATAGCTCTCTGGTTCTCCCCCGTCAGTGAGCATCACATACTCGTTAGGAGAATATCTACGACTTGGTTGTCGCTCTCTAGTGGACCTCCTCAACTGTACTTCTGGCTGGACTTGTTCTGGTTCTGGACTGCGAGCTGGTGGATGAACATCATCAGTATCTGGTGTAGCTCCCCCTTCATCAGAATTTGTTGGTGGAGAGACTGGTTCCAGATTAACTGGAATTTCATCTGACTGTGGCTTCTCGGGTTTCTCGAAATCCTCGATCGTCTGATCTTCAAGAAACACCACGTCTCTACTTCTGATGATCCTTTTGTTAACAGGATCCCAAAGTCTGTAGCCGAATTCTTCATGAGCATGTCCCACAAAGATACACTGTTTTGCTTTTCCATCCAGCTTGGACCTCTCGTCTTTTGGGATGTGGACAAATGCTCTACAGCCAAATACTTTCAAGTGTTTGTAAGAAACGTCTTTTCCCGTCCAAACTCTTTCTGGTACGTCATAGTTCAACGGAACTGATGGAGAAAGGTTGATTAAGTCGACTGCGGTTCTCATTGCCTCCCCTCAAAAGGAGTTTGGCAATTTTGCATTTGAGAGCATACATCTGACCCTTTCACAAATGGTTCTGTTCATCCTCTCTGCAACACCGTTATGTTGAGGTGTCTTTGGTACTGATTTTTCCAGCCTGATACCGAAACTTCTGCAGTACTCCTCGAATGGTCCGCGGTACTCACCGCCATTGTCTGCACGTACACACTTCAAACGTCTGCCAGTTTCTCGTTCAACTTTTATATGAAACTGCTTGAAAACTTCCTGCACTTGATCTTTAGTTTTCAAAGCAAAAGTCCATACTTTTCTAGAATGGTCATCAATGAAAGTCACAAAATAAGTAGCACCTCCTAGTGACTTACAACTCATTGAACAGACATCTGTGTGTATTAAATCTAGAATATTCGCCTTTCTAGATGGTGGGGAACTACGAAATGCAACTCTGTGTTGTTTTCCCATAATACAATCAACACAAGTAGGCAATGATGTATCTTTCATTCCTGGCAAGAGCGCCTTCTTGGAAAGAATACTGAGACCTTTTTCACTCATGTGGCCGAGCCGCTTATGCCATAGCTCGGTGGGAACTTCTTTCCTGGTGGTGTTTACTTCTCCTTTACATAGCTTGGCTTCTGTGTGGTAGAGGGATGTATCTTTCTTGCCTTTTGCTATTACCAAATTGCCTTTGGTAAGCTTCCATTTTCCTTCACCAAAATAATTGCTGTAACCATCGTCATCAAGTATTCCGGTGGAGATCAGATTGAGGCGGATATCAGGAACATGCCTCACATCTTTCAAAACTAGCCTGCATCCAAGGTTAGTTTCTAAATGGATATTTCCGATGCCGATAATTTTGGAGACATCATCATTTCCCATCCTCACTCGTCCGAAATCACCATGAGTGTAGGTTGAAAAGAATTCCAGTCGTGAAGTGACATGGTATGATGCACCTGAGTCAACTACCCATGTAGAATCTTGACTTGCAAGATTGATATAATCCTCAGCTTGAACAACGACAACTTCTTCGGTGACTGTTGCGGTGTCATTTGTTCGGGTTTGTGCATCCTGATTTCTGGTTCGCTCCGCCTTTAACTTTCGACATTCTCGAATGAAATGTCCGAGCTTACCACAGTGGTGACACTTCTTGTCATGCCTTGATCGGGACTTTGACCGTCCTCTTTGCTGACTTTGGTTATGGGGATTTTTACTCCTTCCCCTCCATTCTTGCTTGCCTTGTTTCTCCGTAACAAGTGCTTCATTTTCAGGGGTATGCCCTTCGTCTTTTCGTCGAGACTCTTCGTTGAGCATTCTGTCTTTTACCATATCCATGGTAAGTTTGCCGTCAGGAGCAGAGTTACTAACTGACACAACCAGAGTGTCCCAGCTTTTTGGTAGAGAACTCAGCATCAACAATGCTTGCAACTCGTCATCTACAGTCATTTTCATATAGTTGAGTTGATCTACGATGCCTTGGAACTCGCTCATGTGTTCTGACACGCTGTTTCCATCTTTATACTTCAAGTTGACTAATCGTCGCATCAGATTAGCTTTATTCTGTGCGGTTGTCCTTGCATACATTTTCTCCAACTTTTGCCAAAGAACGTAAGCATCGTGTTCATTAGCAAAGTTTTGGAAAATGCTTCTGTCGATCCATTGTCTGATTTGTGCAGCACATTTTCGGTTTAGCACAGTCCACTCAACATCTGATGTGGACGTCGAAGTGCTGGATGTCTTGGCATCCGTCGAAGCTGTAGTCACTGCTTCCTCCTTCGGCATTACAATCGGCTTCCACAGATCTTTAATGTATAAAAGATCCTCCATCTTTGGCTTCCATACTGCATAATTAAATGCAGTCAACTTAATCATGTTGCCTGTGCTCTCCTCCATTTGGATCGTTAGTCAACAAGTTTCGCCAAGTTTGATATTTTTCAGCAATGAATAGTACTTCGTGAATAGTACTTCGTATGCGTGAATAGTGCACGTGGTCGTGAATAGTACACCAGGTAAGTTCCCAGGAAAGAGAGGTGGGTCACAACGGACACACTTAAATACCAAATCTTTCCTAGCCAGAATCTTTCCTAAACATGCACTTTCCGCACCACCACACTTCCAGCAATCACAAAAATCAGTAAACTCAAGAATAATTCTTTTCTGATGTGGAAGATCAGATAATACTGCAACCACAGAGCATACTAAGAATTTTCTAGAGAATCTGATACAGGCTCTGATACCACTTTGTTGGGAAAATTGTGTTTGTAAAATAATAAATTTTACGGCCCCAGGATAATTTCCCAAACCAAATAGAGTAAAAATAACTCCAACAATTTTAGCGTGGAAAACCCTCCAGAAAATGAAGGTAAAAACCACGGGACTCGTAGGCCGCTTAAAAAACTCCACTATAATAATAATGGGATTACAAACTTCACCCTTGGGTGGATCTCTCACAAATTACAATAACAATGTAACTTTAATTTGTGGATAGAACCTCACAAATTGGCTCACAATTTCTCTCACAGAAAACTCTCTCTATTTTTCTCTGAGGATCTCTCAACACACACACTCTCTCAATTGTTGTGTTTTTGCTTGATTTGCTTGATAGATTGTTCTAAGAGCTCACCTATTTATAGGTGAGGATTTGTAGAAAGAATCAAATACAATTATATTGATCCACCATGAAAGAAGCATTTACACCTAGAGTTCATGTGCTTCACTCTTTATTTCACATGAATAAAGCATCTCATGCTTTATTCCACATGAGGTGGACCAACAATAAAATAGGTGAGTTCTTCTCAAGTTCAACATTAAAAAGATAAAATTAAAGGTCTCTTGTCTTGGTGGTTGGAGAAGGTTTAAACTCTTTCAAGCTATTAAGGTTCAACACCTTGATCCTTGGTAGTGTGTATATTATGTTCATTATTGCCCATAAAAGCGCATTTGTGTAGGTAGATATCTCCCCGTACTGGGAGTAAACCCGTTATTGGGAGTAAACGGCCTTCGAAATAAAAGTAGATATCGGTCGTGCTTGTATGGTTTAATATTGGTAGGTCCAGGTAATCTTCTAACCCAAAAAATATAAGATTTAAAAAAAAAATTAAAAAGATTAAAATAAATAAAAGTGATCAATTGAAAAAAAAAAGTAATATAGAAAATTACTGTAAAAAAAGTAAATATAGAAAATTAAATGGGTTTGATATTTGTTGGGCCAAAATTTCAATAAATTATGGGCCTCATGTGATATCACAAGTTCTACAAAAACGCGCGGGACACGAAAACGACCACACAGAGAGACAAGTAACGGTAATCGAAAATCGAAACAGAGAAAAACACACCCAGATCCCCAAAGTCTTTTCTTCACCTGGATCCCTAGATCCGAGGCCACCCCAGCAACCCTTCTTTGTTAAAATGGCAACACTCGAACCTCTTGACGAAACAAAGAGCAACCAGGCTAAGTGCGTCAAGAGAAATCATGGATCCACCAACTTCTTCGTTTTCGTTGATTATGTGTTTCTCTTGATTTTTTCCCTAATTCTATGTTACATTCTTTTCAAGATTGTCGGCTTCTGAGGTATCTCCTTTTATTTCTTATTATTATGTTTATTTTACTGCAGTATTTGTTTCTCTGTTTTTTGAATCACATTGGATCCACAAATTGCATATATATTAGGATTGCGCGCTGCGTTTGTGTCTATACGTGTTCATCGATGTGAAATCTTGATCTTGGCAAGCAAGTTGACTAAATTGAATCAATTATAAATCTTAAAAGGACCAAAATGAACCAATTGAAACTTCATGGACTTAAATTGAGATGCCAGTGAAACTGGAAGGACCAAAAAACAAATTTATAAACCAAAACTTTAATGCCTCAGTTTGGTCCTATTTATAGAACTGGTTTTTGGGTTTTAACCACTTATAACTTTGAAGCTTTTTGCTCAATCTTGTTATGCTGATTTGGTTGTAAGGGTTTAATGATGGTTGTGTGACAACAAATGGTAGCTTAATTAGTAATGCTGATTGGGTAGGCATCGACAGAGAATGGAATTAGCATCTAGATTTTTAAATGCTAATGCAGACATTGCTTAACAGTTTTTCAATCATGTCAGAGATTATGTGGTCCTTGACCGAATGGAAAATGACCAACAGAAAGCGATGCGTTTACTCAATTAAGGGAAATTTCTTTGGATCTTGGTTGGTTAGGTTACTAGGGCAGCTTAAATGTGAGATATCTGTGGTTGGTTGCTATTTTTATGAGGCTCATTAATGAGATAGCCACTTCTCATTCATGTATTGTTTACTTGTGCACATGTATTGACGGTAAATTTAACCTGTTTTAAGTAAAGTTGCACCCCAATTTGCTCTTTTTTTATTATTATTTCCTTTTTTAAGACAACATATTCAAGGAAAATATACATTGATTACTTGCTGGGTGGTTGTTAGCATAATTAACCGGCCCTCAGATCGTAGTACCCATTTGAGTAGTTTAAATGAATGTGGCATATAACTATTTAATCCAACTATTTTCAACAGAATTGACAACCAATGCTTTTCTGTGAGACCAAATGCGTGTCAATCTGTCATTTGTTTTAGTTAGATAAAGTGATATTAATTATAATTTGTTTGCAGATGATAGATTTTCATTTGATGTGCATTTATATGATGGGACAAATTAATGCGCTTTTGGTGTGCTCCTAGATTTGTAGAGTATCAGATAGTTGTAAGTACGGTAGGACTTAAACAAGTTCATTCAGTTTTACATTGGATATGAAGTGTATGCGATTGTTGTTACTTCTTTTTGAAATAAAGTCATTTTCTTTAATGTAATACTTGCTTCAAATTAGGTTCTGCTTTCTTTTCTGATATAAATAAGTGTGCTTCGAATGCAAAATAGTTGCTTTAACAATATCGAAGTTTGGTTATACTGATTGATGGCATTCCTGATTCATACTGGCAAATGGCGACTTTACTTCTTAGTTCCAGGTTCAAATGATGTGTGGTCATTGAATGACTCGATAGATTTGCAGCTGTCTTTGCATTCTGAATTGCTTTAAGTTTCTTTTGTTTAGAAGAAAAGAAATATGCTCTAGTGTTTCAGTTCATGGTTTTGGTCTAAGTGGAGCCTCAAGGTTCATAATCTAATGATTTTCTTCTCTCTCTCTCTCTCTCATGTTATTGCTGGCTATGTTAAATGAGTGTGAATTACTCATGTTTTGTTCATGAAAAACACTCTGCAACCAGGCATACCTGCAGATGTTGAAAAATTATATATATCTAGAAACCCATTTGAATTGTATATTTAAGAGACGCAGGTAATGAAAACTCTGATAAATACCAAATAAAAAATTCTTGAGTTATTACAACGGATTACTCAAACACAGAAACCTAGCATTCTTATTTTTTCAAAGCATGATGAACTCAAGACTTTGTTACCACAAAAGACTAGAACAAGTACTACTGACTGGAAGTTACAGATACCTAGCATGGTTCTTTTATTGAAAGAACAACTTAACAAACTCATGGATGAGCATGTGCTGGAACAGGACCACCACTTCCAGGACTTGGGACCTCAAAACCAGGGTTTGGCACATTTGTATCATCGCCGCCTGGAACATTACTCCCCCCTGTCCCTGCTCCTCCAGTGCTGCCAGTGTATGGATTGTGAGGTGTAGTCCTGAATACAGGTGGCAGCATCACTCTCCCAATTCCTGGAATGAGAGCACTGTTGTCGGATATCAACCATTCAGGCTGTTTCATATCAGCATTCTTGGCTTCTTTTGTGATGCCACGTCCAGCCAGTGCTTGCCCGGTCACTGCAAGCAGGATGGTCAGGATGGAAATTTTAGCAAGGAGAGATGAATTGGTTTTGTAAGCCATTGTTATTGAAGAGAACTATAAGACAAGAGACAAGTTTCGAGATGGAGAAATATGCTAAGGATCTAGCTCATCTTATAGTTCAGGTTTAGGGGTAGTTGGGTGAAACTTTTGGCGGTGAGTTAAGAGACGTGCATTTCCTCTTGGAGAGTTCAACATACATGAATTATTCTTGTTATTAATTTACTCAAGTTGGCGTGGGACTGGATCAATATTTTCGGTGATTTATGCACATTTGTCCGCGCTGGGAAGAAAGGGAAAGGGTAATAGATGAATGGGGTGTATATTACAAGTTGATAGACAAAATGCAGAGTTCTTTATCGATAAGCATATGCATAGTTGATAGTTGAGATAACTTAGGCTTTACTATATTGTATTTTTGTAACCAATAGTTGCGGCTATTAAATTCATCATATACTATACTCGAGTGATTTATGTGCCTCCAAGTCATAGTGATTTTTGTTATTTTATCTTTTATTACTATTATTTTTTCAGGTTTCTGCCAAATTCAATTAGTTTGCATCTGAATTATCATAGATCACAGTATAGTATAGAAAATCTATATAATTACAAAGAACCCACCATCAGATATCCACATAAATTACATCCATTACATTTTCCTCCTCTTATGGTGAAATACCACACGTCATTGTCCACTCAGTAACAAAGTTCATTCCTTGAGAGTGTGTAAGCGGAGAAGCCACGAACATTGCTGCGACAAGATTTCTTCCATCAGTATCCATCATCACCAAACTCGAGACTGCTACACTAAGTTTTTGCACATCTAATTGTCAAATGTTTCAAAATAACTGACTCTTTTAGTGTAAAAAATGGTTAAACTTCCATTCTTATGAACATCAATGGCAACTTCTAAAAAGAAAGTTGGCTTTAGATAAAACTGACTAATATAATTGTTGAAAATAAGTCAACATGTAGTTATCTGAGTGCAACCAGAAAGAAAATCTTCATTGACAATGGAAGCATATTAACACAAGTATACTGATACAGATCAATTCCTTGACAAAAGCCAAGCACTGAATTTTCTTTTAATACTACAGAACCAAATGCTGGTAGGCAACAGCACAAACCCTTTTTGACACAGTACGATCAATACAAAAGGATTTTTCATTTCCTTAGGTTGATCAGCTGACATCCGATGTATTACATCCAGACCACACAGTGCCATTCCATTTCTACAATGACCTCAAAATTCATGGGTTTGGCCTTTCCTCAGAAAATCTAGGAAGTTGCACTATTGAGTTCACTCGAGTGACACCTTCCAAACCTGACCAGTTCTGATCTTCAGCCGCAACGGTTTCCCCATTCCCTTCATCATCAGCTGATAGTACTCTACTATATGTATCATTTTCATCTGATGACCGGACAGTGAAGTTTCTTTGCAAAGATGGCTCGGACTTCTGGCCATCATCTGATTCGTTTGCATTACCAGAGTGATTGCTCTGAAGGGTTGCAGAAGAAAAGCCTTGTTCATCATAATCAGATTCTGAATCCATTTTCCCATCTAAAAATAAACAAACTACTGCACAGTCATCCATCTTTGAAGTTGGATATTTGAGTTTCCATTCACGAGCAGCTGAGTCCACCACAATCCTAGCAGCTGATGATCGGGTTGGAGCTGAGGATACAATCTCAACCACCTCCTCATTGCTCAAGACATCCCAAACCTGTAACAAGAACAATTTAAATGAGAGGAAAAATTGAATTATCTTACAGTTAATGCCATTCTTTTATAAAGGAAAATCCCACCCTTAGAATGATGCTTAGTCAACAAGACAAGAACCATTAATCATCAAAGGGCTATAAGTCTCCTCCTTAACAACATAGTTTAATCTTGGTAATTATGGATGATTTCCATTGAAGTTCCTTGCTGATCCCTTGCATTTGAAATTTGACTTTCAGTCCATACTAGGTGGTACACTCAGTTCAATCTACAAGGATATAAATTATAGTATCACCAATTACTGATTATTGCCATGAATGGTTATCATATTATGTGCCTTTAGTGCAGGGCTGGCCAGTTGCACCATGCACAAGCCCCATCATTCAAGCTCTTACCAGAAAACCAAAAAGTCAAAAGACTTTTTCATACCATGTAGACCATTTCCTCTTTATAGAACAGTAGGCTCAAGAAACTCATCATGAATAACCCCAATTGTCTTTTCCTATCTGCACCTACAAAGCAGTCAGTGCATGCATAATGGCCTTTCTTCCAACCCATTTTCGCCCAATTCTAAGACAAATTCTCATTATTTTTACCAAAGTAAAGCCAGGAAAGCGGTGAACAGGCAATTAAGGGAGTTTCTGTTTTTTTCCATGTTTTTTATTGAGGCCCACCTATGGAATGGTTGCAATAATATTCGAAGTACAGCACAAAGGTCCATCCACTAAATTAATACTTCTTTTTTTTTTTCACCTAAAACTCACAATTGGTCATAAGCACGGATAGAAGATGTTTCACTTTAATTAAGTTTCCAGGTTTATAAACCGTGAAGGTTTTCTTGTTTTGGGCCACGAGAAATATTTTTAATATATTTATTGTTGGTTTATGAATCCATTTGAAGCACCAAACAAAATTGCAATCTGTATAACTAGAAAAAAAACAGATTATACATTTATAAGCTTTCTCGCTATCAATTTGAGAAGGGGGGGTGGGGGGGGGAGAGAGAAGAACTAGGAATTAAAAAAAAATCCTAATAGTCACCTTGCCTAAATGAGAGCAGGCCAAAAAGGAAGGTCCAAAAACCTGTTTTATAAGGCCTAATAGCAGCAGTGGAGTTTTGCGGTTATTTTGCTGGACAAAATTTTGATACTTTTAGACATTCTAGCCACTCATTTGATGGTCTTCCAATAATAGAGAATTTTGCATATATCCATCAAATAGAAAAAACTACCTCAAGTATGAAACTAAGAAAATAGAATAAATTTGCAATAAGAAATGCAATGATCAATTAGCAAACAAATCAGAGTTGAAAAACTCACCCCGTCCGAAGCAAGAACAATGAACTGATCTCTCTCTGTAAGTGTCCGGTGAGAAAATTCAGGTACTGAAATCACCCCATATTCCTTCAAACAAAAATCACCAAATGCTCGTGCCATTGCCAGCCCAGGAGCATCATCAAATGGCAACCAAACTCTGGGCACTTCAGGCTCATCTTGCAATGCGAAGACCCTACCTTTACATCTTTTAATCCTCTCTGCTTCCCCTATGGCAATTCAAATTTTACATCAATTAGATATAGGCAGACAAACATTTGGCAATAGATCCTAATAATTTAAGACATACTCGGCAAATCAGGCTTTAAATCAACAGTCAACTGAATTGCCACCATGGAATCATTGCTGTCCTTAGATCCCATGATTGCCCGAGAATCGCCGATATACCCCATGAAAAGATTGGACCCCTAGAAATCACAAAAATGAACATTAAAACTAAGAAGAAAGGTAAATAAAATGAAGTTGAAAGGGTACGTTTATTGCTCCCTGCCATACCTGTTTCACCATTGTAATAGCAGTACTACCACTACAAAAGCAATCCAAATTAGGATGGGACTTCAGCTCTTTGTCCATGGCCTTGTATGACTTCGTATATGCTTCTCTCCATAAAGAAGTTAATTGATCCTCAGCTGAGCCATCCTTCTCAGAATCTCCACCGTCTGATTTCTTCATATTCCCTTTGAAACGTGTTCTACCTGACCCATGTTGCTTTGACTGATTCGAAAGCAAGAAAGATAGTAATTTTATTGGCAGCGCATCCCTCACTTTGCGGGCGACGAGATGGCCATGTGGACCGTGGCCATCAAAGACACCACAGAAAGTCACTTCTTCTGACATGAAATCCTACAGCGATTCAAAGAGCAACTAAGCAATTAATCTTCAAATACACCCGAATGCCAAATCAACGAAGGGGAAAAAAACTAAAAATAATAATAATAATAACTTACTTCCCATACAATCATGGCATCCTGGTTTATTCCCTTACGACCCTGCTGAGTGAATATGCAAGAACTTCGGCTTTTTCCATTCATGAAAACCCTGTTGGGTATTGAGGGCAAATTATGCATTGTAACAACATGATCAGAAAATGTTCTCTTACTCCTCTTCTGCCCACAAAATCCCATTCCCAAACACGCCGGTGAAACTGGCTCTCCATTGCTTCTGCTACTACAAGTGCTCCGGCTACTAGTTGAAACACAACCCCCCATTTTTTCAGCTCCAGAAAGAAGACATCTGATGCAATAAAGAGACAGGGTTCCTCTTACACCAGAACAGATCTCACATGAAATTCTGTAAAAGTTAGATTAGTCAACTGAGCAAATGACCAGCCAGTCTAAAGATTCCCAGGCATGAGAACACAAGCCCCTTTACAACCTGAACATAGAAAAATTAATGGGGGTCTTTTTAATCTCGGTCAAACATAATCCATTGGAAGTTACGTAGATCGATAAGAAAACAAGCCGAACAAAACATGAAGATGCCAACTAATTGAATTGTTTATCATATAAATTGTCACAGAACCCAGAAATGGCTGCAAGTAAAGAAAACACAACAAGTCGAACGAAATGTATATAATAATCCCCCATGTGACCTTGGAATAGAATATACTTAAAAGCTGTCCTAATTGTTTGTCCTTAGACAGGATTCACACTGACCCAAATCAAATGGTGAGATTCCCATTTAAATAAATTGGAACCTTGAAGACAGGAAAACAGGAAGATCAAGAGCATAAAAACCAAGGAAAACCAGAAAACAAGAAACCTGTCCTATTAACCATGATATTTTCCATGTCTTTCAAGTACCCACAAAACATAGCTCCACCTTCAAAACACAGAAAGTAAAAAATCATGCTTGCAAGATCTTAAATGACAAACGGCATCACATAAAGAAAAACTCAACAAGAATCAGAATAATTACCTTCTCTGCTCAAAGTGAAAGAGACCCGAAAAGAAAATCAGAACTTAGTGCCAAAAACAAGTATATCTATCTCAACATCCAAAGGCATGATCTCACAAAATCCCAATCTAAAGTTACAGTTCTTCGTCTGTTTGTCAACAACACATTGGCAAAAGTAATAAATCGTAGAATTACGGATCAGATATTCTCTATTTGGAAAAAAAAAAATAGAGTGAGTCCAGTTAAATTCAAAATGTAAATTGAAAAAAAAAAAAGACCCGGGTAACTAAAAAACGTTTTTCATTTCTCAGGAACCAAATAGAGAATTAAGAAACGTAAATGCTAAGAAGAAGACGTGTTCAAAGCTTGATTTCCCAACTACAGGAAGAGAAAAAAGCAAAAACGGAAAGCAGAAAAAGACGAAAGAAAGGTATGATTTTGTTAAAAAAACAATAATCAAATAGAGCACCAAAAAGAGAACAGCATATCAAGTAAACATTACGTAATTAATCATAAAAAAAAAGCCTCAAAATTAAGAGATAAACAAATGCTAGAAACCAAAACCCAGACCTTCAAAAACTTTAACTCACCGAGTCAACTAAGACCACCACTAGTTGGAGCAGTTTTGATTTAAAAATCTTCACTTTTTAAAAAATGAAAACAGCAAAACAAGCATGAAAAACAGAGCTTTGCTTTTGTTTTTTTGTTCTACTTTTTACTCAGCACACCCCCCACCACATACAAAACAAAGACAAGCAAGTTTCTACATGTACACCCTATACACCCACCCAGAAAAAAAAAAGAAAAAAAAAGAAATAAATGCAGCAATTGGTACCTTCCGCGCTGGTTATCTGGGTAAATTTCAACGGTTTTGGGATCAGAAGATCGAATTCAGACTTCAGAGTCCAGAGTCAGAGAGATAAGAGAGATTATTAGTAGTGGAGGAGATGGGTGCATTAATTGCAAAAGCAGAGGAGAAAGTATCGCTAGAGAGTAGAGACTCTATTTAGAGAGAGGAGTCTGTAAAGTAGAAACTAGAAAGTAGAGAGAGAGAGAGAGAGAGAGAGAGAGTGTGAGAGTACGAGATTTGGCCGGCAGTTACTGTGCAGACCCGGCCGTAATCATGATAGAAATCAATTCACTCACTTGCAACTTCCAACTCCAACTCCAACTCTCCCTCTTATGGCGCGTCTATTCCTTTACATTTTTGGCCGTATAAACAGATTATATTCCTTATTTTTAGAAGATTCATAATTTAATTTAGATACGTAACAATAAATTATCATTGAAACATCCCTATTTCTATCTTTAAATTCTCTATTTTATTTTTTATGTGAAAGTATTGAAATTCTTTATCATGGCCTTCAAAGTAAAAACATACAATAGTTATAAAGTATTTGAAATTCCTTATTTTGGCATTTTAGTAACCTTTTAACATGTCACTATTTAATATGGTTCAATTGTAAAGATGTTCATTCAATCTATTAAGATTTTATATTCAAATCGTCACCATATCAAAATAATAAATTATTATATATACTTATAATTAATATAGTAGATATTACTCTTTAAAATCTACTCTAATTAGTTTCAGTTAGTGAGCCAACGACCTAAAAGTGAGGAAGAAAGCTTTTGAAGTCTGCCGTCTAATTTTAATTATTAAAAATTTAAAATAAAAAATTAGAAATTAAAAAATAATTTATAGCTAAACTAAAACAATGAATACTAATATAATAGTAATGAGAAGTTTGATTTTTTTTTTTGTATCAATTAAAATGTTTATATAAGGAATTGCAAAGTTGTACTTTAATGTTGGTGAGTAAATGTGAAGACCGAAACACATGTACTCCCATTATCACTTCAAGTAGTATGTATTTTTCCTTTTACATTCATAGTGATGTATTAAATCTCATTATGTATATTTTACAAGCATATATAAATAATTTTTTTTCCCTCTTTTTCACGTTTATGATGTAGAGTTCTAATTATATATTTATTTTATAAGTATGTATGAAAAGTTATTTTTTCAGTATTATGAAAATAGATTTTATGACAAATTATAGCTAATTTACCTAGGATTTGTTATTTTACAGACGGAAATAACTTTATAGAAAATTAACAGAAAACCCTTATGTTGTTACCGTTGACCATCAAGTACTAACATTTGACTCTGACTAAAATGGTAGAATGGTCATTGTGATATTTAAATTGGGACAAATTATAGTCAACCTACCTAGGGTTTGTTTTTTACGGGCAGAAATCAACTTATTGAAAAATTAACAGTTAATTCCCCTGCCATTAGTCAACCGTATTAAAATGTTAGTCAAGATTGCTCAAAGTTAACCATTATAAGGGCATTTTAGTCATTTTAATTTATTTTTAAAATATTTAAAAATAAAAAAAAATTTAAGATTTCTACCGTCCATCCATTCATCTCAAATGGACTGTAGATATTAAAAAAATAAAAAAATCTGGCAACCTCTGTGGATCTCCATGGAGATCAGCGAACTAGGGGAAGCGAAGAGGCTCGACTCGTTGAGACAAAGGGTAGGGGAAGAGCCTTCCCTTCGTCGCAAGAGGAGGCTCCTTCTTCGCATTACGAAGGGGAGGCTAGCCTCTCTTTTGCGGCTTCCCATGAAAGACCTCTGCGGATCTCAAATGAATTCTGATTTTTTTTTTAATCTCAAGTGTTTTTTAATTATTTTTTTATTTATACTTAATTTTAGATTTTTTTTATTCTTTATTTCAGTTTTTATTTTTTATTTTTTTAACTAGGGGTATTTTGGTATTTTTATACTTTTAAAATGGTCAACGGTCATCTTTAATGGGCAACGCTAACTGGCATGGGAGTTAACTGTTAGTTTTTCAATAAGTTGATTTTGCCTGTAAAAAGCTAAATCTCGAGTAGGTTGGCTGTAATTTATCCTTTTTATAATTTCAGTTTTATTAATTTTTAATTATTTAATTAGGAGTATTTTGATCTTTTTACACTTTTGAGACGCTTGACGGTAACGGCAGGGGATTCGCTTTAAATTTTTCGTAAAGTTATTTTCGTCTGTAAAACGGCAAACCCAAAATAGGTTGGTTGTAATTTGTTCTAAATTTTAACCACGTATGTAATATTTAATTACGATAAATTCTTTCAAACACCAAAACCGTTCAATATTAAATTTAAATAATAAAATGTGAAAAGCAAAGAAGGTAAATTTATTTATTTATTAAAGGGATATTATCAAAAATACTTTTTATGAATTTAAATACATCGTTTTACCCCCCACAGTTTTTATAATTATCAAAAACACTTCCAATTTAACTTTTTCATCCAAAAAGTCAACTTTTAATATTTGATCGTTAATTCCAAGGGTATTGAGATAATTCAACAACAAAACTATAAAAAAAGCAAAAAAAAAAAAGATAGATCCCCTCTATCCATTTGATGGACGTGGGGATCAAACTAAAAATAGAAAATAAAAATTAAACAAAATTAGTTCTTATATTTTTGCTTCTTATATTTTCTCTTCCCTCTTTTCTTTTTCACTTACCCAAATAATCAAACACCACACATGCACCTACCAAAACTCTCAAAACACACTCTTCACCAAGAATGAACCCATCAGTTTTTTCTTCTTGTATTTCCTCGTCCCTCTTTTCTTTTTCACTCACCCAAATTATCAAACACCACATATATACCCACTAAAACTCTCAAAACAAACTCTTCACGGACACATAAACCCACCCAACATGTTCTTCTTATATTTCATTTTCCCTCTTTTTTTTTCATTCACTCAAATCATCAAACACCGCACAACCACCACATCCAACCCAACCCGCCCCCACCCCACACCTGAAAATCTCAAAGAATCGGCTTCCTATTTTCGTCACCATACCACAAACAACACAGTTAAATAAAAGAAGAGGAAGAGAAAGAGAAAGAGAAGAGATCAGGTGAGGAAGAAGGAGAATAGAGACGAAATTGGGTAAGGAAGAAAATAGAGAGAGAGAGAAGAAAAGAGATTTTCTTTTTTTATTTGAATTTTTTTTATTATTTATTTTAAATAATTTTTACTTGCTAAATTACCTTAATACCCTTAGAATTAACGGTCAAAAATTAAAAGTTGACTTTTTAGATGGAAAAGTTATGTTAAAAATATGAGCTAATTGCACTCACACCCCCTGAGGTTTGGCCAACTACAGGTAAAATCAACTTTATCATTTATTAACAATGACACCCCCTTGACTTTAGTCAAAGTGAACAGTATCAGGGGTATTTTCGTCTTTTTTAATTTTTAATTTTATTTTATTAAATAATAAATCAAAAAATTAAAATAAAATAATAAAATTATTTAAAAATTAATAAAAAAAAATAATTAATTAATTTAAATCCATTTTCCAGATCGAATCTCAACCGTCCATCAAGATTAATGAAGGGTTGAGATTCAATCTGAAAATGGATCCAAAAAAAAAAAAAAAAATTTTTGGATCTTCGAAGAACCCAATCTGGGTTCTTCGAAGAACCCATCGAAGAACCCAGAGAGGGTTCTTCGATCTCTGGGTTCAAATCGAAGAACCCTTCTGGGTTCTTCGATCGAACCCATCTGGGTTCGATCGAAGAACCCAACTGGGTTCTTCGAAGAACCCAGTTTCTGGGTTCTTCGAAGAACCCAGAAAACTGGGTTCTTCGAACGAAGAACTATGGTTCGATGGTTCTTCGTTCGAAGAACCCAGAGGGTTCTTCGATCGAACCCATCTGGGTTCGATAGAAAAACCCAGTTGGGTTCTTCGATCTGAACCCAGAGATCGAAGAACCCTCTCTGGGTTCTTCGATGGGTTCTTCGAAGAACCCAATCTGGGTTCTTCGAAGATCCAAAATTTTTTTTTTTTTTTTTGGATCCATTTTCAGATTGAATCTCAACCCTTCATTAATCTTGATGGACGGTTGAGATTCGATATGGAAAATGGATTTAAATTAATTAATTTTTTATTTTTTATTAATTTTTAAATAATTTTATTATTTTATTTTAATTTTTTGATTTATTATTTAATAAAATAAAATTAAAAATTAAAAAAGACGAAAATACCCCTGATACTGTTCACTTTGACTAAAGTCAAGGGGGTGTCATTGTTAATAAATGATAAAGTTGATTTTACCTGTAGTTGGCCAAACCTCAGGGGTTGTGAGTGCAATTAGCTCTAAAAATATTTTTGACAAATACAAAAACTATAGGGAGAAAACAAGGAGGATTACCATTTTGTTCCCTAACTTTTGGGAAATTATCAACTTTTTAAAGCAGTTATGGTTAATAGTATACTTGGACCCTAACTTTTAGGAAATGTATCAATTTGGTCATTCTGTAAGTCAATCGTTAGTCAAACTACAGTTTTAGGGGCATTTTTGTCTTTAAACATATCAATGGCTAACATTAACTTTTTAAGTAAAATGACATATCAAACCCTAGTTAAAAATTAAAAATAAAATAAATTAAAAATTAAAAAAAATTAATAAATCTCCACCGTCCATCAAGATTGATGGACGGTGGAGATTATATTAAAAATTAAAGTGAAAATTAAATATTTTTTAATTTTTTTTTGAAGAAATTGAAATTTAAAATGGTAGAGATTCAATCCACCACCAGATAAAAAAAATAATTCAAAGTTTGAAGATCAACGAACCCAATTTTCTGGGTTCGTTGATCTTCAACCTCAACGTACCCAGATATGGGGATCTCCACAAAAAAAAAAAAAGTTTCAAAGTTTGAAGATCAACGAACTAGAAAACTGGGTTCATTGATTTTCAAACTTTGAAATTTCTTTTTTGGTGGTGGTAGATCTCCACCATTTTGAATTTCAATTTTCTTTTTAAAAAAATTTATTTTCACTTTAACTTTTTTTTAAAATTTTTAATATAATCTTCACCGTCCATCAATCTTGATGGACGGTGGAGATTTATTAAAAAATATTTTTTTAAATATTTTAAATATTAAAATAAAATGATCATATTACCCTTCTATTTATTAATAATATTTTTAAAATTTTGAGGTTAAAATTGTCATTTAACTCATTTAAATAGTGTTAAGGGTAAAACAATCTTTTTACTAATTCTGTTAAGTTTGATTGACAGAAATTTAGTCAGAGGAGCCAAATTAATATATTTCCTAAAAGTTAGGATCCAATAATACTATTAAACATATCTGTTTTAAAAATGATAATTTTTTAAAAATTAGGGACCAAAATATTAATCTCTCATAAAATAATATATTTGAATTTATTGAAAATGTTTTTTTGATAATATCCTTTTATTAAACAAAAAAACATTTATACGTATTTTCGATGTTTGCACGCGCCAGTGAAAGAAAACAGAGTAACAGTAGGTAAAATATTGAAGAGGGAAACGAAAGCACGCGAAACTGTGAGAAAAAGAAGAGGGCCCACGTGACGTGGCAGTTGTAGCTAATTAGACCGTGAAAATATTTACATACAACTTCCCAGTTCCTGCTAGGCTGCTAGCTAGTGCTGGCCTTGCACTTTTTTTTTTTTTCTTTTTATTATTATTATTTAAAATAATTATTTTATTATTAATGTAGATGTGTTGATGTTGGTTTTGGAGTTGGATGGAAAAGTTGATGGGCCTTGTAAAAAGATAGCAACAATGTCCCCCGACCCCAGCCACCTACATGACAGTATCGCCACAATCATTCTTGCCCATGAACATTCTTCCTTTTTCAATCCATTTCATGATTTCTTCTCTCTCTTTTTTATTATTATTTTTCCATGGACAAGTTTTTATTTTTTTTTTCCTGTTACTTATTTACTTTAAACCATCAAATCTAATCTGGTATCCTTTTAAACGTTGACGGGAATAAACTTTGATTAGATCGATTGATATAATTAGATTGATACTTTAATACTGTGCTTAACAACCATCTCTAATGAAAACGACATGGCACTTAGCTAGATATCGCGTCTTAGATACACTTTAGTTTCATGTATATAATTTATTAAAAATATATATACAAGTGTATATAGTTGAAGGGGGTACAATTACAAGTGTATATAGTTGAAGAAGACAGATCAAAACCTTATAAACCAAAACTTTTTTAGTATCAACTTGCATTGCTTTAATGCAATATCTCATCTTTCAAATCTGACTACTCCTACTACTTACTTGATAAAGTTGAAAAATGGTCCGTGGTGTGACTAGTCAGCTCAAAAGAGAAGTGCTTTTAAAGCACGTATAACTCAAAAGATGGAGATTAGATTTTAGTATGTAATTTGCAAACTCAAACCCATTTTTAGATTAAACTGGACTAAATATACGTAGGTTCATACATATATATATATATATTAAAACTTGTTATGGGTGGCTTTTGTCGAGGACCGCCATATCATCTTTGATAATTAAATGCAGTAACAATGAACAGCATTATAAAAAGCAAAGAGTGTTTCGATGTTATTTAGGAGTAAACTGTCGAGAAAGTTCTCGGCGGTAACAAGAGTAGTCCAAGCATCATCAAAGTTCTCGCAGTACATTAATTGGCTGTCAGTGAGTTGTTAGCGATAAACAGTATAGTCTGTCAGCGCAGTCTGACAACCTGCGACGTACCTGACAAACATTTATGATAAAACTGATTGAGTCCAGAATCTTATCATCAAAGAAGTCAGACGTATTAAATGCTCTAGTGCCGCAGGTTACCATTCAACCACACATTTTGTCCCCTCTTTGGACAGGTTCTCTAAGAAAGCAGATTTTATATGTTTAAGGTAACACACAGCTGACAACGTTACCAGACAATTTAGACATTCCTAAAATAGAATAAGGTAAGGGGAATGTCTGGTTGACTATGAATAAGGTCATTGATGAAGGAAGAATGTATGCTATTTATTATATTCACCAACCCTAAAACTCTTTGAATTAACTCATTAATTCTTCCACTACGCCTGAACTAATTTGATCGTTGGAGGTTAATCGCCGGCTAAAGTTCGGCAATCCCTCACCGATTTTTCTTTGCCTTTTTCAGATATTTATTACACAGTCAATGTTCATCAGGTCCTTATCACGACCGAGAATCTTCTCGCAGAACTTAAAGTGTTAAATAAGGTATTTATTGCTCAACTGACCACTAGATTCTCTTACGTGGCATAGTTGATCGTTGTTGACTATCAAACCCAGTTTTTACCATCAACAATTTGACACTAGAAGGAGGGTTGTTTTCATTCCTCTGAGGAAATCTTGAAATAATGGATTCAAACAATCAAAACAAGGAACGCAAGCCCCCAGCAAACTACCCCCACAGAGGTTCCTTTGTCTCTACCAAGGAAAACCCCTTTAGGGTTCATTATACCATGATAGTATGCCCTACGACATCACCGCAACCTCCCTCTGTCACTCTACAAACAGAGTTATCTGCCCAAGACGTGGACTAGGCATGATACCATTTTCAAATGTTTATGAAAATAATAAGTAACAGAATCACTCATCCAAGAGGAGACTGCGGGGGAAATACAGGCCCTAGCAAAGGAACCACTTCCCACAAAAGATGCACTAGCAAAGGAAAAGAACCACTTCAGCTCTCAGAGCCCTTTTCAAGCGAATCTTCCTCCCAAAGCATTGGTAGCTTACAGACTGAAAGGAATCAGCCCGCAGTAAACAAAAACATCGCCTGAGGAGGTAGTCGAAAACCTAGCTCCGCAACGAGATGAATGATACTTAAGTAGGCGCGACGCTGGTGAGTCAGCAGCAAGCGAAACCGATCAAAATCAAACAGACTCCAAGGGTAAGCCAACAGTTGAGCCACAGTGAAAACTCGACTGACGATAAAGATTCCATGTAGAAGGAAATTCGACAACTGAAGGAGGGACTCGAATGGGTCCAGCATAGGGAGCCAACAACCAATGACCCAGCACACTGCTCAAGTGCAACGGCGAGTAAATTCACAGACAGTGTACTAGCTAAGAAGTTCTCGATGAACTTCAAAATGCCCGGCATAAGTAAATACAAGAAAGACAGAGATCCTGTCGAGCACATATCTCGGTTCACTACTTTCATGTGACCTCAACCAAGAGACGATCGACTGCTATGCCAGGCCTTCCCTATCACATTTGGGGCACCTTGTGGGAAGTTGATTCCGATAACTCCCCCCTCACAGCATCGTTAACTTTGACCAGTTCAGTCGCTGCTGTGTCTCGACAGTTTATGGGAAGTGTGCACAGGAAGAAGTCACTATCTCATCTATCCTCAGTTAAACACAGGAATATAGAGCATATTGGGACATACCTCTCACGTTTCAATCGAGAAGTAGTCCAAGTAAAGATTTTAATGACATAGTCGCTATAAACATATTGACAAACAGTCTGCAGAGCGATGCATTCTCTTTCCAGCTAAGGAAGCAACGACTAAGACCTTACCCGGAGATGGTAGACGTTGCAGCCTACTATGCCCACGCAGAGGAGGAAGAAATAGCCTACGGTGGAAACCTCGTGCATGGGATGTGCCCTGATGAACCGAATCGCCACAAGAACCATCCCAATAGGGGAGACAATGACAGATTAAAAGGAAAGGGCCAAGATGTTAAAAATTGGTTGAGGGAGGCCAGGCAAGCCGAGAACAGATTCGACCGATATACGCCATTAACACGATGACACAAAGAGATATTGTCGATCGCGTAAAACAAAGAGATCGTGACATGGCCGGAAAAAATGACTTTCGCGCTTCAAAAGTGTAATAAAGACAAATACTACCGTTTTCATCGAGACCACGGTCATGCCACTTCGAAGTGTTTCCAGCTGAAAGACCACATAGAGAACTTGATCTGAGATGGACACTTGAAGGAGTTCGTACTAAGGAGGGATGGCAATAACACTTCCTATTAAGCTAAGGGATCGCTAGACAAAAAGCCAGAGTGACTCAGGGGACCCGTAAGGCTTACTTGCCCCAGTAGTCCCAAAAGATCTAGCAAACGATCCGAGAGCCTGAAAGCAAGTCCCATCAATACCATTTACAGTGGTCCTAGAATGAGCACCAGTAACAGAGAAAGAAATTTGAAAATCCGAGAGATGTACCATCTCGATTGCCCCTCAGACGTAAATCTGGTATAGAGTGTAACACCCCCTATCCGATTCACGGACGAACCGGTTCGGGGATACTACAGTCAAATTCAGAATGTCAATATCAAATCCAATTTATAATTGAATTTGCAATTGATGTAATCCCGGGTACTACTCCAGTATCCATTACTCCTTCAAATTCAAGTAGATGTCAGTCACGGAGTACGAACGAGAGTTCACTCGATTGAGTAAGTATGCCAGTGAGATTCTAGCCACAGAGGAAGACAAGTGCAGGAGATTTGAGGACGGACTCAATGACTATATTCGGGTCCATATTACAGCATTCGAGTATGATGACTACTCCAGACTTATATCTGCTGCTTTGAATGTTGAGAGGGTCAAAAAGGAAGAACAGGCCCGAAAAGACAGAAATCAGAATAAGAGGAATCCGGGGCAATCCAGTTCGAATCAGCAACATAATAAGAAATTTAAAGGCTTCCAGGGTTCCAGTCGTTCTCCTTTCCAGAAGCCAGGCCAGGGCTCAGGTACTAGACCCGCCCAATCTACAACATCAGTGGCGAGTACACCAGGAGGTTCATCTAGGGGACCAGCCCCGCCTCTCTGTACTCATTGTATGAAGAACCATACAGGTGAATGTTGGAGGATGACAGGAGCTTGTCTTAGGTGCGGATCTCGAGAGCACCAGTGGAGAACTTGTCCAAAAACCCTTACTTCCTCAGTACCTCAATTTGAGAGATCAACTCCAGCTACTCAAAAGGTAAACAGGTCTACTAAAAACAATACCGCTGGGAGTGGTCAAAGAGGAGTGATGGAGACAGTTGACAGGCAGGATGCCCATGCTCCAGCCAGAGCTTATGTCATGAAGACAAAGGAAGATCAGGATGCTACAGATGTCATTGTTGGTAAATGCTCTATCTTTGATATTCCTGTACATGCACTTATAGACCCAGGATCAACACATTCCGACATTTGTGCTACTATTCCTAGCTTGGGCAATTTACAGATGAGTCGAACTGAACATGATATCTACTTGAATTCAAGCCCAATATCATTCACAGCGGAGGATGGTTTATAATCAACGTAAAGTCCAACGATACGATCGTTGTAGAGTTACAAATCATATACAGAAATGTGTGCCATATTATGGTTGACAATAGAAGTTCTGCTGACATCCTACACATTTCAATATTCAATCAGCTAGGATTCCAGCACAAAGACTTGGAACCATTCAACACTCGAGCTTTCAGGGGATCAGAAATAAGGCCATGGGGAACCGTGTTGCTCCCTGTGAGAATAGGAACCAAGTCGTGTAGGAAAACAATGTTGTTGGGATTTGTGGTAGTGGACATACCTAATTGGCCATACAATGCAATTTTAGGAAGGTATTTTTTCAACAAAACCAAGGCAGTAACGGCCACGTATTACTTTGAAAGTAAAATTTTCAACTGAAAATGGCGTCGGAAAGATAAGGGGTTGTCAGGAAACTGCTCGACAGACCAATCTGTCTGCCTTCAAAAATAAGGGGCTCGCAGAAGTTTGTTAGATCACAGAGAAGAGCCGAAAAAAGAAGAAAAAAGAAAATAAGGTGTTATAGCAATAAAAGCTGGTGGAAGAAGAAGAAAGTGTGGAGGTGCCCAAAGAGTTTGCTCTGGACCCCCGGAAAACCTACTGTGAGAGAGAAAGATGGAGAAGTAGAGCCTACAGAGAATGTGACACTTGAGGAAAACTCTCCAGAGAAAGTTGTCAGTATATGAGCAAAATTAAAACCTAAGATTAAGAATGACTTAACAAATCTGCTCCGACAATACAAAGACATATTCGTAAGGAGCCAAGCTGACATGCCAGGAATTAACCCGTCTATTATATCTCGTGGGTTGGCAGTGCATCGATATGCAAGACCAATCATCTAGAAAAGACAATACTTCAATGCCGAGAGAAATTCATCTATAAAGGAGGAGGTCGAGAAACTTCTCGCTGTAGGATCTATCCGAGAATCACATTATCCTTCCTGGATCGCCAATGTGGTTCTAGTGAAGAAGAAAAATGGGAAATGGAGAATATGTGTAGACTTTACAGATTTAAACAAAGCCTGCCCCAAGGATGGTTTTTCCCTCTCAAATATAAACCAGATGGTAGATGCCACAACTGGCCACAAACTTCTTAGTTTCATAAATGCATACTGAGGATATAACCAAATCAAAATGCACGCACCAGACGAGGAGAATACAATATTTACCACCGATCAAGGACTATACTGTTACACAATGATGCCTTTTGGTTTGAAGAATGCGGGAGCAACCTACCAGAGGTTAGTCAATAAGATGTTAGCCAAACAAATCGAAAGAACCATACAGGTATACATCGACTGATATGCTGACGAAGAGTTTGATGGCAAGAGAACATGCAGACAATTTGCGAGAAACTTTCTAAGTGCTGCGACAATATGAGATGAAACTAAACCCCGAGAAGTACGTGTTTGGCGTCGCCTCACGCAAATTTTTGGGTTTTTTGGTCCATCAAAGGGAAATAGAAGCCAATCCCAAAAAGATACATGGTCCTTGTTAAAATGAAACCTCCCTGAACTGCTCAAAGAGTTCCAGTGCCTCACAGCGTGCCTAACAGCGCTAAGTAGGTTCATAATAAGATCCACCGACAAGTGCCTCCCATTTTTCAAGGCGATCAAGAAAGGTAAGAGATTAAAGTGGGATGAAGAATGCGACAACGTTTTCCATCAATTGAAGATCTATCTCGGATCGACACTAATACTCTTAAAACCTCTTGTCCATGAAATTCTGTATTTTTACCTTTCAGTTACCGCGACGACAACAAGCTCTGCCCTCATCTACAAGGAAAAAGGAGCACAAAAACCTATTTATTATGTTAGCGAGACACTGGTTGCTGTAGAAACAAGGTACCCAAACTGCAGAAATGGTCGTTCTAGCTCTAATTGTAGCAGCCTAGAAAACTGCGACCATACTTCCAAGCACACAACATAGAAGTTCTCATCAACTGCCCTCTGAAAAAAATCTTGTAGAAACCAGAAGTTTTAGGGAGACTAACTAAATGGGCAATAGAGCTGAGTGAATTCGACATAAACTTCAAACCTAGAACTGTAATCAAAGCACAAGCGGTCGCAGATTTCATTGCAGAATTTTCAGAACCCTTGGTCGACACAGCCATTCTCGCAGCCGCCGAGTTAGAAAATGAAGCATACCCGTGGAAACTCCATGTAGACGAATCCTCTAATTTCCATGAAAGCGGGACAAGAGTAGTCCTCACAACACTCGAACATGATAAAGTAGAATACGCGTTAAGATTCGATTTTAAGGCCACCAACAATGTTGCTGAGTATAAGGCCCTTCTCGTAGGACTAAGAGTGTCCACGACTCTAGGTGCCGACAAGTTTGATATCTTCAGTGATTCACAATTGATAGTGAATCAAATATACAATGAGTATCAAGCCAAAGAAGAAAGAATGATAATCTACCTCGAGAGGCACCCAATAAGCACTCAGACAATATCAAACAGTCGCCTAGAGAAACTTAGAAGTCTTACATCCCCATGGCCTTTCGCCCAATGGGTAATTGACCTCATAGGGCCTATGCCAAGAGCTAGCGCGACAAGTTAAATATGTTATCAGTAGTTGTCGACTACTTCACCAAGTACACTAAAGTATAACCATTTGTTAGAATCACTAAACAAAATACCACAGACTTTGTAAAGAAGTTCATCATCTACAGATTTAGAGTCCCAGAACCATTATCTCCGACAACGGCAAGCAATTCGATAACTTAACATTTTCAAGTTTTGCCGAGGGTGAGGAATAAAAAACTATTACACTTCAGCAGTTCACCCTTAAACAAACAGACAAGTTGAAGCTGTGAATAAAATCATCAAACACACCATCAAAGCGAACCTGGACTTCAAGAAAAGGAAATGGGTTGAGAAGCTTCCCTAGGTCCTTTGGGCATACAGAACGACTGCAAGGACCTTCACAGGAGAAACACCATTCGCCATGGCTTTCGGAGTAGAAGTGGTCAACCCCATTGAAACGAGGATCCAATCGTCGCGGGTGCATCTATACGACCAGGTACAAAACATCTCAGCTTTAGAGTCAAGCTTCGATGAATTGGAAAACCACCGAGACAAGGCTCAGATAAGAAACATGATGTACCAATAAAGAGTTGCCAGATACTATCACTCTAAAGTGAGGGAAATGAGATTTCAGCTTAATGATTTGGTACTGAGAAACATTTCGCACAACACAAATGATAAATCAACATGATCCCTGGGTGACAAATGCGCAGGGCCATACAAGATTGTCGGACAAGCAGGACACGGATGCTACCTAGATTGCACGACCAGAAAGAGGCATCTCACCCACCCATGGAACACATAATATCTAAAATTGTATTATCCTTAGAGGAAAAATAAAACTGTACGGTTGTAATCTTCGAAGGAATAAAAGGAATGATCTTTTTAAAAAAAAAAAAAGTGTGCAAATCATCTTCCCTAATAGTAACGGCGATAACGCCTCAAAGCATCAGAAAATCAAGTCTGAGAAAAGTTAATTAAAACTCTCTCCAAAAGACTTGGTAGTTGTGAAAATGCCCCAAAGCATTAGAAAATCAAGTATGAGAAAAGTTAATTAAAACTCCCACCAAAAGACTTGATAGTGGTGAAAACACCCTAAAGCATTAAAAATCGAGTATGAGAAAAGTTAATTAAAACTATCTCTAAAAGACTCGGTAATGGCGAAAATGCCTACAGCACTAAAAAATCAAGTCCGAGAAAAGTTAATTAAAACTCTCTCTAAAAGACTTGCTAGTAGCAAAAACACCCCAAAACATTAAAAATCGAGTCTGAAAAAAGTTGATTAAAACTCCCTCTAAAAGACTCGGTAATGGCGAAAACGTCCATAGCACCAAAAAAATCAAGTCTGAGAAAAGATAATTAAAACTCTCTCTAAAAGACTTGGTAGTGGCGAGAATGCCTGCAACATTAAAACACGAAGCCTGAGAAAAGTTGACAAAAAACTCTCTAAAAGGCTAGGTAGTGGTGATAACGCCTGCAATATTAAAAAATCAAGTCTAAGAAAGTCGACTAAGACTCTTTCTAAAAAACCTGGTAATGGTGAGGACACCACTCACTTCTTAATTTATTCAAGTCCATACGACAAGTCCTGAAGTTCCTTATTAAACCAATATTCATGACTCGGGGGATAAAGGGGCAGCATGAAGTCAAAGATAGTTCAAGTTAATTTGGTATTCTGCTAAACTTGTTATTAATTTAAACAAAGTTAAATTGTTATTAGATTAACAACGACATGATAACTAGTTAGATTTTATAACTTTGAACCAGAATAGACTTTTGCTAATAATGCACTGTGAAATTCATAATGGTTCAAAGAACTCTAAATAAATGTCAAAACAAGGTAAATAATCACAAAAAACAATCTATTTCATTAAAGTATATGTGATTACATATTACAATAATTATAAAACTAAACTAAGAAGCAGAGGGACCAGGGTCCCGCGGGACCTTCCCACTTATTGAAAGCTCTAAAAGGCTAAGTTGATCCTCAGAATCAGTCTTCATCGACGTCGATTCCTCTTTCTCGCCGAGAGCTATGTCCTCATCACCATCCAAGAAGACATAGTCAACATCAAGATTAAGACCAACATCCACCCTTGACCCGAGAATATTGGATTCAGATTTTTCGTTGGCATAGACCTTAGGCATCCTAGCTTGATTAGGTATCTCCATATGCATCTCCAAGATGGGCAAATTCCAACTGTGACAATGGGCTCGTTACACCTTCCTAGCATTCCAAAGATCCCTTTTAGATTTATCCACATTGCTAGCCATAGCACGATTTAACGTCTCCAAAACCTTATGACCGACATCTGACTCGATAAGGTCTCGACACTCCTTGATGCCATTTTTGAATTCTCGATGCATGAAAGCGTCGAAGGGGGGAGAAGCCTTATAATGATCTACGAACTTGATCTTTATTTCAGTCTAGGCCTCCTCCATAGTGAACTTATAAGAGTCCACTGCATTGTTCAGCTCTTTATTCTCTACCTTCACTTGAGCAAGCTTTTCATCTACCTCAACCCGAGCAATAACAGCAGCATCGAGTAAGTTGTTAACCGAGGCAATGACTTTGTTCTTCTCGGTTGCAAGCGCAACCTTCTCAGTTTTGAGGGCCTCTACACTCTCTCTAAGGGCATCTCGTTCTTTTGCAGCCTCACGCTCAACTTCAGACGAGGTCCTCTCTGCCTCAAGAGCTGTAACCTGCTTTTTCAAAATTTCTCTATCCCTCGCAGCAGCGTCAAACTTAGATATAAGTTGTGGAAAAAAAAAAAAGCAGTTAGAAAAATAACAAGCATGACAATGAACTCCAAAAGGAAACGAAATAAAACTCACCGAAGCAGAAAGGCTACAAAATGATTGGAGCTGCCTCTCAACAGTGTCCCCCATGATGTCATCTGCTTTCTCTTGATACGCCAATCGGACCTCCCCTCTCAACACCTTTCCAAGAACCTCCTCCATAGAGAGACTTGACGGCGGGGAAACCTTATTAACACGGGAACGCCCAACAACTTCAGTCGGAGAAATGGAAAGGTTGGTCCGCACTGTACTTCCAGAATTAAGGACCACTCCGGGCTCTTTAAGAGCGGGATCTTTGTCTTTACTTGCAGTGCTTTTCACAAGTTTCTCCTCATCAGACTCCTCTTCATCGATCTAGCAGCAAATAGAGCATGCTCCTCGGGGTTATCCTTTGAAGTAACCTCCAAAACAGTTTCAAGCGGATGAGGTACATAGCTGATTGGGGGAACAACCTTCACAGGGCGCTCCAGCCCACAACACATCCTCTTCCAACGAGGGGGAGACCCGCAGGTACTGATTTGAGCTTGACCCCCGAAACTAACCAAGGGCCATTAGGGCCACCAGCAAGTCTGCTTCTCTTAAGGGATGACTCGGGGGTAGGAGCAAGAACCTCCTCTGAGACATGAGGAGAAGGCTCCACCGAGATAGTCATCTTAGAAGGAGAAGGCTCCACCGGAATGGCCACCTTGCTCTGAAGAGAAACGGGCGCCTTTTCCTTCGAATAAGTAACAACCTTAGTTGGAGAACGGTCATTCTTGTTGTTCCCCATGTTACTCTCCCAACGAGAAGTAGCCGAGAGGTTTTTCAGATGCCTCACATCCCGACCACAGATGGGGTCATTCTCTTGAACTGTAAAGGACGGAAGAAGAGACAATTAGCATCGTAAATTAAAAGCATTCAGAGAATTAGAAAAGACACAACATTTACTGTAAGGGCGGTCGTGCGAACATCGCTTCGTCGAATACCGAAATATTTAAGGCTGCTGATCAGAAAGGCTACTGATCGATCATCCGAGCAAGAAGTGACTGCTCGGTAAATGCGTTTGACCTCCTCGCTAGTCAAAACAGGTCCTTCACTCCATGAATCTGTAAAGAAAAATGCAAATCACATCGAGCAACAAAAGACATACCAAAAGAAAAGAAGTAAAAGTATGAAAAAAAATACCTGGCTTCATAAAGTGGCGAGGGACGTATGCCTCGCGAAGGGAATTCTCCTTGTCAGCAGGAACTCGGCGGCCCCAATCCTCGTCAACGAAGAACCAAGCCCCTTTTTAAAATTTGTTAGAGGTAGGAAACCTCCAAATAACTCCCTTTTTCTTCTCATCCATGACATCCAGCTTGCAGAACAATCTCTCGCTGTTTTTACCAGTAGGCAGCCATTTGGAATAATGGAATGACGCAAGATAATAAGAACCAGGCTTATGCGACGGCAGTCGCAGCTGATAGCATTACTGAATCTAGTTCAGCGAAGGATTAGAGAGGCCCAATGACCTCCATAATGCGCACAAAGCCATCAGGGTCCTATACCCATTAGGTGCTAACTACACCGGTGCCAAGTTGACATCACCTAGGAAGTGCGCGATGAAAGGTTGAAAGGGCAGCATCACCCTACAATTCAGCATTAGCCCATAGATGGCTACCATCCCGCCTTGAGGATTCCACGCGGCCTTCCCATCGGGCAGTATAAGCTTCACCACATTATGAAGCTCATAATACTCCTTGTAGTGATGCAGATGAGAACCGGTGACCACATTTGGCTTGCAGTCCAAGAAGCTGGGATTTTGCCTCGAAAAGATTAGTTTTCGTGGCTTGTACGCATTGACATTAAACGAGTCTAGCATCTGGTCGATATAGAGAGATGAACGCTTGGTCTTTGCATCCTCCAAAGATGAGGTCCTCGCTAGTGAATCTTCAGAGACAGGTTTGGCACGCGCGTTCGAAGCCTGCATATGTGAAGAATCAGTGTTTAGAGGAATAGGCTCTCGGCGAGCGATAAAAAGAAGAAAGACATCCATTTCCATCTCTTCTAGCATGCTTTTACTACAAAACCATAAAGCGAGATCCATTTTTTAAGAAACAAGAAACGAAAGAAAGGGAGGATGCGAAAGAACTCACCAAGAGACTTAAGGAACGAATACTCGAGGAAGAAAAAGCACACCACCAAGCTTTGAAGACCCACCGCTCTGAAGCTCTCAAAGTATTCTCTCTTTGTTAGGAAGAGAAGAACTATTGCTAGAAGTAAAAAACTTGAAAGAATCACTAGGGATGAGAAATCCCTAACCCACACCAACACATTGATCTGTGCAAAATCGCACGGCTCAAGAGAGCACCTCGATTGGCCGAGATAATGATTAACGCCTCGGGCATTGAAGGCTAGCCAATTGAAACCAACAGGGTAAAGCCACGTGTAAGCACAGACGAAACCGCCGACCTTGCATTAACCTAAACCTTTGAAATTCAAAAATGAATGATTGCGCGTAATGTCAGTAGATCAGGGCGCCCGGAATTTAAGGATACACCTCTCCATCTTCAAAACGCACCACTTCACTAAAGGGACACCTTCCATCTTCGAAACACGCCGTTTCATTAAAGAGACACCTTCCACTTTCAAAACGCACCGCTTCACTAAAAGGACATCCTCCACTTTTAGAAACGCATTGTTTCACTTAAAAAGGCCATCTTTTTCTTCTTAGGATACGTTGTTGCAATACTCAGAAGCTAATTCAAGTTTCTCAAAGATTCTCCTAACTAAGTAAATTTCTTCAAAAAAGAAAAGCATTTTTCAGAAATTTAGGGGGTATTGTTATGGGTGGTTTCTACCGAGAATCGTCATGTCATCTTTGATAATTAAACATAGTCATTTGAACAACTAGCAGCCTTCTAAAAAGTAAAGGGTGTTTCAACATCGTTTAGGAGTAAACCGCTGAGAAGGTTATCAGCAGTAACAAGAGTAGTCCAAGCATCATCAAAGTTCTTGCAGCACATTAATTGGCTGTCACCGAGTTTTCAGTGATAAATAGTACAGTCTTTGTCAGCGCAATTTGACAATCTGCGACTCACCTGACAAACATTTATAATAAAACCGGTTGAGTCCAGAACCTTGTCATCAAAGAAGTCAGACGTATCAAATGTCATAGTGCCGTAGGTTACCGTTAAACCACACATCTTATTCCCTCTTTGGACAGGCTCTCCGAGAAAGTAGATCTTACATATTTAAGGTAACACACAGCTGACCATGTTACCAGACAATTCAGATATTCCTAAACAAGGCAAGGGGAATGTCTGGTTGACTATAAGAAGGTCATTGATGAATGAAGAATGTATGCTATTTATTATATTCACCAACCCTAAAACTCGTTGAATTAACTCATTAATTCTTCCATTATGTCTGAACTGACTTAATCGTTAGAGGTTAATCGCCAGCTAAAGTCCGGCAACTTTTACTAATTTTTCTTTGCCTTTTCAGATATTTATTCCATAGTCAGTGTTCATCAGGTCCTCATCACGGCGAAGAACTTTCTCGCAAAACTCAAAGAGTCAAATAGAATATTTCTTACTCAACTGACCACTAGATTCTCTTACGTGGCATAGTTGATTGTTGGTGACTATCAAATCCATTTTTTTACCATCAACAAAACTTATATTAATGAACTTTTTTTTTCATTTTTATTTGTAATTAGAAATTGATGAAATCTTGTTTTAATGCAGATATAGTTAAGAAAGAGAATTTGGGTTGAATTTTAAAAGATTAGCTCGTATAATTCTATCCACAACGACTAAAATACTGGACAAACAGTCACTTATAGACAGCTATCAGCTTTTGTTTGGTTGGTTTTTTTTCTTTTAGCTTTTTAATTATAAAAATCAGAAATGCTGTTTTCTCTTTTTCTTTCTATCTCCTATCTCCTGGTTTGCTGGGTGATTGAAAATAAGAAATTAACATCTTCTCCACAACCTTTTTTCTTAGCTTTTTACTAATGCTCTCTATCTTCATGACAAATAGTCTAAAAGGTTGGCCCTTTCCTTTTTTTTTTATTATATATTTATATTGGATATATATATATATATATATATATATAAATTTGACACCAAAATAGGTCAATAGATTTTTAGAACCGAATAAGATCAAATACTATAAATTTCATTTAAAATAACAACTTTTATTATAAGGGAGAGATCTTCTCACACTTTACGATTTAACAGGCGAAGATAGAATTCGTATAACTATCACATAAGTTCCAATTTTTTCGATTTTAACGAAGACAGAGATGAAAATTCTTGGTTAACATTTTGGCCGGCTGCATATATATCCATCATATTTAATATTTTCCAAAAAAAGAATATTTGTATTATATATATAATCTAGTAGAATGTGATGATGTTGAAATGATATATTTTTAGGGGTTTGAATATTCTTTTATTTTTACTGATATCTTCTAGGAAGGGTAAATAAGAGAATTAATAATATTGACTGCTATTGAAATTGTAGTAGCACGTCTACTTATAGTAAAATGTTTAGTGTACTCCTCTCCCACCACAGTGATGAGGTTCAATTTCCACCATACACATACTAGTATGTGTGGGTAGTTTTCTCCCCTTATTATGGGAGTAGATGTCTCCCGTTATGAGAGTAGATATCTAGACCGCGCGTTTAGTGATTAATCTCAGCAGGTCCCGACAGTTATTAATGTTGTATTTATACTCCTTTAAAAAAAATTATATTAAAAAAAATAACCATAAAATATCATTATCATTCTCTTTTTATTTATATTTTTAATTTTTTTGAAGAAAGAATACAAAATAACATGATTAACAATTATATGATAAACTACAAACCTTGCTCGCTTCCTTTTGAAGTTAACTATTCTTTTTGTCGACCAATATTTAAAAGAATAAATAACAGCAGGTGGGGTCAGTATAAAAATATAGAAAGCTGAAAAGGTCATTGATTGGGCCAATCCAATGGGCCCTGGTTTCAAAATCTTATCCGGCTATTTTCAAATTCAAGTTTGATTGAAACTTGCCTGAATAATTTAGGTTAAACAGAATATATACTTGAGTAGCAGCAGAGAGAGAGGAGAGTTGCATGAAATAATGCAGATTCTCAGGATAGGTTTGGTTTTCCAGTCACACTGGCCTTGGAGATATGACTCACTGTACATGGGTTGGATTATGTGGCTTTGAAATAATTACATGAGCTTAGGTGTGTCAAGTTTTAGAATGTGTTTGGAAAATGTTATCTTTATTTTAATAAAAGTTTTTATTGATATGTTTTTTTTAACTATTTACGATTAATTTGGAATTTTAGAATTTTAGAAAAAGAAACCGAAACCGACTTAAATACACAACCTTAATAATATAGATGTAAGAAACATACCATCAACCTCAATAATGTCATACTTTTTAAAAAGTTCATAATTAATTCCTTTACAAATTGAAAATTTAATGAAAACCCAACCCCACATATTATTTCATTACTCAATATAAGTTCTTTTAACATTAGAAAACCTAAATTCTTCTCTCTTTTTTCTTCTAATAACTATTTTTTTTTTTAGAAGAAGAAACTATATTAAAAGCCCCAAAAGGAAAATCACAATTATCCTGGCAAATCTATCAGGACACAAGACTCCACAAAGGGAGGAACATCATCAACAAGAAAACCATCTGAGCAAGAAATCAAAGCAAGTTTAGCAAGGCCATAAGTAACAGAATTAGCTAAACGAGGAACAAACGAGACACACACATCCGAAAACCTACTAAGCCACTCCTTGACATCATTCACAGCGATGCCAACCTCTAAACCAGCCACCAAACTTCCATTAATGAGGCTAACAACAGAGGCAACATCCGATTTAACAATGGCAGGACTAACACCAAGCTCAGCAGCAAACACAAGCCCTTGCAGAATGGCAGTAGCTTCAACTACCTGAAGACGCTGCCAAGAAGAATACAAAAACAAACCAGAATGATCCCTAACAACTAGACTGAACCCAACAAGCTGATTAAAAGAGTCCAACGCAGCGTCTGAATTGAGCTTCACCAAGCCAATAGCAAACGGCTGCCACCTCGCAACGCTGGAAGAGGCAGACTGAGTTTAGGTCTGCGAAATATAGGCTGCCTAAAAATCTTTCAAATACACCTGAGTCCATTGAATCACCTCATCCACCCGCAAAATAGAGGACTCATGGATTGCTTTGTTCCTTCTGAACCAGACACGCCAAAAAATAATGCTCAATAATTCAAACTCGGCTACTGTTAATTGGTGTTTGCAAGCCAAAAGAAAATCAAAGACAGAAAGAGTTTGCAACCCAGCCACACTCGGAGCTAACCCACAAGCCAAGCGAATGGACTTTAACAATTTGCATCCCCAATGAGCATGCAAAGAAGTCTCGGGCTCCCTTTCACACAATGGACAAGAGACATCCAAAATCAACCCTTTATGAACCAAGTTATAGTTAAAGGGAATCCAATTATTACAAGCCCTCCAAAGAAACAATTTAACTTTTAAGGGAACCCAAATTCGCCATAAGAATTTCCACCAATCTTCCGAAGCAGATGAGCCCGAAGAACCACTTCGAGACTCAACAGCCTTACCTATTTAATAAGCATTTTTCACCAAAAAGAGACTGTTATTCTTAAAATGCCAACAAAGCTAATCATTAATAGCCGAAGAACTAGTAGGAATACTGAAGATAGCCTATGCGTCTTTCGAAAGAAAACTAGAAAAGATAAGCTCTACATTCCAAGAACCAGACGCAAGCTTGAGTTGAAAAACCGAAGCGCAATCATCTAAGACAGGAGGAGACAACAAACGAAAAGTCGACGGACAAGGAATCCATTTGTCCTTATAGATGAAAATGGTCATTCTGGACCCTACCCTCCCGCGAGACCCCAACTCTAGCAAATCTCTACCCCACAAGATACTTTTTCCACACAAAAGAGCTAGAAGATTTCATATCAACCTTCAAGAGACTAGAACGCTGAAATAACAACCTTTTAGCACTCTTGACACTAATAACTCAGGATTATTGAAGATCTGCCAACATTACTTAGCCAACATGGCTTTGTTAAACATACCCAAGTCTCAAAAACCCAAGCCCCCTCCTTCTTTCTTCTACGTGAATGCATCCAAGATACCCAATGAATCCAATTATGACAAGAAGAACTACCCAACTAAAATTTAGCACAAAGATCATGCAACTCCATAATCAAGTTCTTAGGCAATCAAAACAGGTTCATACTATAAATAGGAATAGCCGGAATCACTGCTTTCAACGACACTTCCCTAACCCCTGCAAAAAATAGTGATAAATTCCAACCTCTTAACTTAGCCCAAATGTGATCTTTAATGCTCTTAAAAAGCCCTTTTTTATTACAATCGAAGCCCTAAGTAACGCTCATAACAAGCAACAATTCAAAACCCTAACAACGTGGCTAAAGAATTAGCCTCTGAAAGAGAAAATTGATTACTGCAACACATACCAGATTTGTCAAAATTGACCTCCTGCCCTGAAGCCTGAGCATACAATCCTAGAATAACCTTAATCTGCTCACAGTCAGAGAAAAAAGCTCTAGTGAAGATCATGTTGTTACCTGCGAAAAAAAGATGAGAAATCTTCAGACCCATTTTACTACATTTAAACCTTGAAATTGACCCCCCTTATTCAACATACTGGACAACCCTTTAGTGCAAATGAGACACAGGTAAGGTGAAAGAGGATTCCCCTGACGAAGGCCACGAGACGGTCTAAGATCACCACACGGTTCCCCATTAACATTGAAAGAATAAGTGATCGATCGAAAAAAAAAAAAAAGGCATCACTCTAGCAATCCATAACTTCGAAAAACCCAACTTTAACATCATACCCTCCAAAAAATCTCATTCAACTATATCATAGGCCTTAAATATGTTAAACTTCAAAACCATATAACCCTTACGACCTTTGACTTACGTTTAAGAGCATGCATACACTCGAATCGAACAATCGCATTGTCCGTAATAATTCGTCCAAGGATAAACACACTCTAATTACTCAAAATGACTTCATCTAAAACTCCCATGAATCGGTTTGCCATAGACTTCGCCATTATTTTGAAGATTATATTACACAAGCTTATCGGGTGAAAATCCTTTATTTTTTCCACATTGGCAACCTTCGGAATGAGAGTGATTAACGTTTTATTAATGCACTCAATAGAAGCATTCACATTAGGACTACTCAAGCAAGCTTCTACCACACCACTGCCAGCAACCTCCCAATTTTTTTGAAAAAAACCTACTGAAAACCCACCTAACCTGAGCGCCTTCAAATGCCCCATCTCGAATAAAGCCTACCTCACTTCCTCGGTAGAGAAAGGGTTGTCCAGAAATCTGCTGCTGGTGCCAGACAGCCGCCTATCAACGCAGCTGGTCACCTAATGAATTTCTTTTGGAAGCGGGCTAGCCGAGCTAAATAACCCAGTTAATTAGTCCAACACAATCTCAACATTCTTCTCTCCACCAACATGCAAGACTCCTGTTTGATCTCGAAGCCCTTTGATGGTATTATTTCGCTTTCTCATTGTTGCTTTCGCATGAAAATTGTAACACCCCCTGACCCGACCCAACTGGATCGACCCATGGAGCGTTACCGGGTTTTTAAAACTTTCTAAATTCACGTTTCTCATTTCAAACCATTGAAAATCATATCATTTTGTAATTTAAAAATATTTTTCTAGTGAGCCCATCGAAATACATTTTTAAAAAGAAAAAAAAAAATTCGGCAGAGTTTCCTCTATTTTTCTGATTTCCCAAAACCTGTTGTCCACAAACTCAAATCAAATAAAAGTCACAACAACACTTCAAATATCACTTCATTCAAACGCGCACTCTGCCGTTTAGTGCGACTTTCCAAAAGTTTTTAAAATAAAATAAGTCAGAATTCAATAATTACAAACCTTTTAAAATAAAAACAAACAGAAATCATAAATTATTTACAAAACATATATAAAATCATCGAATTACAGACTTTTGTATATGCATGCTTACAAAATATAATATGAAAACTATATCTCTACCCAATAAATGCAGTGACTCGGAACTCCAAGCTGCAGGTACCTCCTCTCTACTCCTTATCTGCCTCAGTATCCCTGTGACCTACGCGCGATAAAAACCGACGCGCTAAGCATATAGCTTAGTGGGTGTACAATAAACTCAAGTATTAAAATTATAAACAGCTTTTCATAATAAACATATCGCCATATAATCGTATATAAACATGTTGCGATGCAAATCATTTACAGAAATAAAACTGATGAAATCAATTATATATAAACAATTCATTACAATTTATAATTCAAGACGTATAAAATCATTTATGTTATAATCATAAACGTATAAAATCGATTTTGAAATTCACTTATAAACAGATTATTCAATTCACTTCAATTCTGGCCCTCTAGAATACTCAACATAAACCAGGACTGGAATATGGGTCGTTCGACCACAGTGACTGTCTGTCGAACATAACTCCCACCCTAGGACGAATCCTAAGAGTGGTACGTATCTCCCTACCCTAGGACCGAGGGTTCGGACCCTAGAGAGGTACATATCTCCCTATCCCAAGAAGGAATCCTTAGGAAGGTACGTGTCTTCCTACCTCAGGACGAATCCGTGAGGAGGTACGTGTCTCCCTACCCCTGGACGAATCCATGAGGAGGTACATAATAAATTATCAATAGCAATGTCAATGTCAGTGCAGTACTGCTCACTGAACCCAGCTGGTATACCAACCTCCTATATCCATTTTTATGTCTAAATATCCTAGAGCCGTTTCGATAAAACATTTTCAAATATTCACTGTAATTTACAAATCAACGGTCACTCAATAAATATACAATTCAAACAATATTCTTCGAATATACATAGGTTTTCATGGAAACTAAGCAATATTCATACAAAAGTTTAAAACAAGTAATTTCAACGAAATCGTAATAATCGAAATACGATCTATAATAAAATCATTCCAAGAAAAACAATAGAGACATATAATCAATAGGTTATTTAAATAAATTGCTGATTCAGACTAAAAATACTTAATACGTTTTGTAAAGATTTCGAAAACAGGTGTACACCAACCTGGATACCGTTTCCTTTCGACTATCGCGTTTCTAGGGTTTCTTTTTCCTCTCCTTTCTCTTTCTCTTTTTCTTTTCCTTCCTCTTCTTCTTCATCTTCTTCTTCTTTCTTTTCTTTCTTTCTTTCTTCTTCTTCTTCTTCTTCTTCTTTCTCTTCTTTCTTTCTTCTTCTCTCGGTCTCTTCCTCTCTATTCTTCTTTCTGTTCTGTTTTTCCAATAGCTTCCTCGACAAGCTTATTTTTTTTATAATTTTTCGGTCGTCGCGACCTGTGGTCGCGCCACCAGGTCGCGTTGCTCTCTGGAGCAACTCCACCGCCTTCATTGCGATCACACATCGCGGTATCCTGGTCGTGATGGTGGTCGCGATGCTCACTGCCAGGATTTTCACTTTTTCGTCACGAGCCAGTCAGTGCGATCTGTGGTCGCGGTGACCAGGTCGCGTTACTCACTGCCCGAAAATGCCATTTTTCGCCGCGAGCAGCTCATAGCGATCTGTGGTCACGGTAAGGGGTCGCGGTACCCACTGTCTCAGTTTTTCACTTCTTTTTCTTTATGCATCATTTTTGGACCGTTCCATCTGGTCCACCTGGAAACCATAAAAATAAACATACTTTTAATTATGTTTTCTACCCCTCAACTCACAAAATTTATATTCACATATTCAAACTTAATTATTCGAAATTTGGGATGTTACAAAAATACTTTATATTTTTATCACCGTCTTTAAGCCACTCAACTCGAGACCGTTGCCTCCAAAAAACTTCTTCACGCTGCATTAAAATGTCCAAGAAATTCTTCACCTCACGAATACCTCTTCAAGAACCCGGATTAGAGAAGTAAGACATATCATGCAATTCTTTTTGAGTTTGGCGAATATTTTTATTAAATCTGCTCCTTTGAGTTTTATACCAGCCACCCAACTGTACCTCACAAGCATTAAGGTTATTAATAATACTACTTAGATCACAACCATGCTCCACCCAAGAATGTTTAATAGTATCCTTGCACTCATCGAAATCGGCCCAGCAATCAAAATGAAATCGTTTCTTTCTCCTAGTAACCAACGACAAAGACATAGCCACCCTCTCCAACACATCAAGTAAAATTGGTCGATGATCTGACCTCCAGTAAGCCAAATGAGTAACGAACCCAACATCTTGAAGACCACAAAAATCCACCGCCCCCTAAAATTATCAATCAAAAATTGAGGTCGCACTCCACTACCAACCTTTTATGAATCACACATAATCTCATTCCAGTCACCCCCACAAAGCCAAGGTAAGGAAAACATTCCACACAGATGCTTAAGAAGAGTCCAAGAATGAATTCTTTGAGACATATCAGGATTTCCATAGAAACCCGTTAACTTTCAAACCTGACCACCACCAGCACAAACCTTAACATCAATATGGAACCTACCAAACGAGAATAAAGTAACATCCACCAAATCCTTCCAAAGCAAACACAACCCACCACTTCTCCCCACTCTGTCAACTACAAGTTTACCAGTAAAACCCAATCTAACACGAAGCAACTCAATTTGATGAACACTCAATATATTTTTCGAAAGAAAAATTATATCGGAGTTGATACCTTGTATATATCGACGCCAGACTAGGAATGCCCGGTCACTCCCCAAAATTTGGACATTCCAAAATACGATTTTAATGGTGACCGACAAGCCGGTATTACCGGACTCACCGATAACTAGAAACCATATCCAAAGTCACAAAATCCATCCTACCTTTCTTGCCAAAAAAATTTGAAACCTGAAGCTCCTCAACATTCTGTTTTTCCTTTATTGCAGCACTATTAGAACTTGAATCAATGATCATTCTTCCCTAGCTAATTGTTTCTAGCGCCCTCTCTGTAGCCAACTTACAGCTTTTGATTGCATAATATCCCCCTTAAAAGGCAGCCCACCCATAGCAGAATCAATATCCACCAAATCCTTAGCCTTACCTGTAAATTTAAATGGCACACAACCTCTTTCAAGACCACAATTATCCACTTGCACATTCTCAAAAGGAACCTTCTGGACCTCCAACTCCCGAACCCCTCCTATGCCTGAAGACTCATGCCCTTTATTACTCACAACTAGAGTTCAAGAATGCGCTAGGCGTTCGGTGGCCTAGCGCCTAGGCGGTTCCTCGGTAAGGTATATTCTGGAGATTTTTATAAATTAGAGGGTGTAAAAAAAGAGAAAAATAAAATTAGAGGGTAGAAAATTAGAAAATACTTTAAACTATAGGGGTAGAATGATAATTAACCATTATTTAATCAAAATCAAATAACCACTTGCTATTGAAAAAAAAAAAAAAATCTAGGTGCCATCCTGTCCCACGTCCCCCATGTTACAGCTAAATGAGAACTGAAATGTATATATGTAATCAGCCATTTGATTGTAATTGTTGTTAGTAACATTAGTTAGTTTACAGTTGGTTTGTAACTAAGCCACAACAGCGTGGTTGAGTTTGTTTAAAATTAGTTAGTTAACTGTGGTTGTTTATTAACCAAACATATATATATGAGAAGTCAAACTACTGTTAAAATCATATTACCAAAAATTTGATTTCACTTTCCCATTTCTCTCTATCTCAAAGCTTCTTCTTCTAGGGTTTATAGTCTCTTTGTTTTTCACCATTGTTACACCTCATCTAGCATCTTCGACTATTGAAACTAACTCTAACACCTACTATATTTCAAAAAAAAAAAAACACCTCCTTCAATGACGATGTCTTCGTCCGTCACACTAGTCCCACCGCCTACTCTTTCAACAACGCCATTACCGCCGACGTTATCCTTCCCCTGTACTTCGTCCACACCTCTTCCTTCGCCGGCAAATCCTCCGCCGAGGATGACGTCCAGATCTACCTCAACTCCAACGTCCTCCGCCGCTCTAAGTACTTCGCTGCTCCTTCCGCTAGCGAATCCTCCGCTCCCTTCGTCAGCGAATCCTCCACCCTGGAATATGGTCGATTTGGCCATATTCTGTGCGGCGGCCAGCCGCCTAGCCACTAGGTGGCCACCGAAACCAATTTTTAGAACACTGCTCACAACTAAGGCATCCTTCTTCGAAATTTTAACTTGGTCCCCATTCAAAACTAGGGGCTATTAGTTTCGAAAGAAATCCAACGTAGCACTTACACGTGAAGCTACTTCTCAACCCGAGTCAACGATATCGTCTTACTCACGGCTTGATCATTAGCCACAATTTCACATCTCATTAAACGCTTACCATTGTTCACCAGAGGACTCAAATCAATGGCTCCACCTTCTTGAACAATAGCAGGATTAAAACTCACAGCCGCCCCCATAACCTGTCTATGAACCGAAGAATTCGGAGAATAATTATTCTCATTCTTAACTGGTCGTACAACTCCAACTTCTTGAGAAGCAGTAGAATTAATGATCAAATCCGCACCCACACCCTGACCATGAACAAAAGATTTCAAAGGAAATGTATTCCCACTCCCAACTGGTTTTCCTGCTCGATTTTTAGGTGGAGAACTCGCACGAAACCAACTTCCAAATTTCATACTATTCTATCCAAATTGGTCACCGAGAGGAGACAGAAGGCAGTCCCTTACCACATGCCCTACAAATCCACAGTGGGTAAAAAAGTCATGTAATCTTTCATATTTAATTAGCATGACGGTTTCTGGCTCATCATCTGAATTAATCTCTTCAATGGTTTTGATAAGTCCACCCAAACTCAAACCCGAAGATATTTATCGTAACAATTCCCAGCCATACCAGAATCCACTTCAACCACACCTCCAATCAAGCCCCCTAAAAAGTCACAGATATCCCTAGTCATACAGAGAAGAGATAAGTTATGGATTTGCACCCAAAACATTGCCCTCTCAAACTTCATCTTCGACAAAGCCCTATCCCATGTCGGTTCTTCCAGGACAAGCAAATCGTTGTCAAAACTTCAAAGTCCCTCACCAAGTACCCTCATACGATCAACAGGACTTGTAAAAGTAAACACAAACATATTCACGCCTATAACCTCTACATCAACCTCCTGCAAAATCCTCCAAATCCGAGGAATAATCGTTCGAAAAGCATCGCGATTCACTACTTGATTCATAAGGAGTTTTCTAACTAAACACAACTCTAACTTACATTCTCTTGCAACCTTCATATTTGCACTCAATTTATTAAGAGGTTAATCCAAATCCGTAAGGGAAAGGGGTTGACAAAGTTTCGTAATCTCTTCGGAATTCATAATGAAAGACACAACAAAAAGAAAAAGAAAAATCTCACTACATTCACTAGGAATGAAAATCGGTCGAAAGACCCAATGGCTACTCACATTCCAAAAGTTTACAGAGAAACCTTAAGGAGAGAGAATTCAACTATATCTCTTCTCTATAATTTTTTTTAATAAATATTTATCTGAAATATATATATATATATATATATATATAGAGAGGGAGAGAGAGAGAGAGAGAGAGAGAGAGAGAGAGAGAGAGAGAGAGAGAGAGAGAGAATATCATGGAAGGAAAAGGGATAACAAAAATAAAAACTAAGAACTCTAATTAGATTGAAGCATGTAAAGAGAGTTGGAGAGAGAAAAAAAAATTTCTTCGTAAACTCGAAATCAAAAAAACAATTAAAAAAAAAAGGAAAAAGTTATGAAGGGTGTACAGTGTGAGGCCTTGTTTGTTGCATAAGACATTACTAGAATAGGACTAAATCCAGTCATGTCCTATATTTGGCAACTGCATGGGTAGCGGGACTAATTGTCCCGCTCCGCCTCCAACTTGGGACAATTTGTCCCAAGCTTGGACTTTTTTTAAAAAAAAATTATTGTTTTAAAAAACTATTTTTAATTAAAATAATTTAACTTTCACTATTTTTTAGGGTGAATTACACTCAAGTACCCTGACTTTTATCATAATTGCACGTTTAATGCCAGTTTTGTCATAATTGCACTCGAATACCTTACTTTCCGTTGACCACCGTTAAAGTGACGGTTGACCAAACGGTTTAGGGGCAAATTGGTCTTTTACGTTTAAATTCATTTTTAAAAAATTTAAAAAATCATCCGGCCAATAAAAACATGCCACGTCATATTAAAAATATTTTTAAAAAATAATAATAAAAAAAACAGGTGAAAGAGATCTGGAGATCTCTTCCACCATATCAACAAAAAAAACATTTAAAAAAATTTTAAAAAAATTCTGATTCGCGTTCGAACCCAGAAACTGGGTTCGAACGCGAACCCAGATTATCTGAGTTTTTAATTTTTTTTTCTTGCAGGGGCAGTCTTGTCATTTTACCATAATCCGTTTGGTCAACCGTCACTTTAACGGTGGTCAATGGAAAGTAGGGTATTCTAGTGCAATTATGACAAAACTAACATTAAACGTGCAATTATGATAAAAATCAGAGTATTTGAGTGCAATTCACCTTTTTTTTTTTTTAATTATGCAGATTAGGGTTTGAGGCAGTGCAGCAGGTGCGCTAAAGTTGGGGAGGAATTGTTAAGAAGGATAGTGCCTAATCCTTATAAGTGGAATATTATTAGGTTAATGAAGGGGTTTGAAGGGGTTCCAATAGCACTACTCTAAAAAATTATTGAATTGCATTATAGCATATACACACATCATGGCCCATCATTGATCCTTTCGCCCAAAATGAGCATATTACAATACAATACAACGCCAGGACTGAATTTTGACAACATAAGAGGCATTACATCGATATCAATTTAGTGTTTCATGCACCATGTCTTAAAATTCGCAAGTATGATAATATTTTGGTAACCGCTGGATCTTAATTAAATATAATTTACATTTCTATAAAATTGCTGTATATAAAACGTAAAAACTAAACTTCAATGTGATTCGGTTATTAGGACCCTCATTAAAATTAATGATATTTATATTGCTATGTCAATATGTATAGATAGATATATACATCGTAACAAGTAGCAATGATAAAAACAATGAGGCCTCAAGAGCAGAAGCCCAATCCTAGGTAGAGGGGGACACACCGCATAAGCAGATCTACATCCATGATATCATTGGATCTTCTCTCATCCATGAAACTAGATATTAGATAAGGTGATAAGTACACGTGTCCCAAACCCAGTTCCCCCTCACACTTCCTCTCTTCTCTACTTTCTAAAAATCACACTTTTTGCTCTTCACATACTTTTTCTCTCCACCATAACCAAACCAATGGCCTCACCTACGCTCATCACTCCAAATTCCAAGCTCACACCTCTCCCTTCCACCAAGCCCAAGCTCCCCTCCGCGGCCTCCACTCCTCCGCCACAGCAGCGGCAACAACAGCCCCTGCGCCGCCAATTCTTGACCCTGTCTGCTACCATTCTCTCTCCGCTGTTCCTCTCCCCTCTGACGGCCCCGGCATTTGCTTCCGATGAGGAGTACGTGAAAGACACCGAAGTGGTTATAAGCAAAGTCAGAAAAACCATCACCATGGACAAGAACGACCCCAGTGTGGCGTCTGCGGTGGCGGAGTTGAGGGACGCGTCCAACAGTTGGGTGGCTAAGTATAGAAGAGAGAAAGCATTGCTTGGAAGAGCTTCGTATCGAGATATTTACTCTGCATTGAACGCTGTTTCTGGGCATTATGTTAGTTTTGGACCGACTGCTCCGATTCCGGCGAAGAGAAAGGCCAGGATTCTTGAAGAAATGGACACTGCAGAGAAGGCTCTTTCGAGGGGTAGATAAAAGAAACATAGAGACAAAGCTCAAATAATTATGCAGGGATTTTTCTTTTATATATATATATATATAGTTTTTTATGACTTTGAATTTTAACTATTTGAATAGTATTTTTGTCAATTTGAGATTATAAACTGAGGTTCAGATTGTGAATGACGAAGAATCTCCATTTCAATGGTGGGTTTTTTCTTCAATTGCCATGATGATTAATATAGCATTTCAATTGTAGCCATTTAGGTTAAAACTCTTTCTTGGTTAGAAGTTTAATGCCGAAATCTAAAGCTATTTTATTTTCTCAAAAAACATAATATTAAAATTTTGATTGTCTCATTATAACAATAGACCACCCGCCAAGCTGGCAAGCATGTTCATCGAATCTGTGGATGTTTCAAGTTCGATTAGTCATTATTAAACGTAGTATGTTAAAATAAAAAAAATTAATTATAATAAAATAAAAAAAATTAATTATAATAAAGTACCAATCATAGTATAATGTAATTGTAAATTTAATTTTAATTATATATTAGTATCATTAACTAACTGGTTAATCATTAGAGTTGACGATTAACCAATAATCAAAGTGTAATATAGTTATTTTTGTCTTAATTATTTAAAATAAAAATAAAATTTTTTTAAAAAAATTATAAAAAAATTAAATGAATCTCCACCCTCCTTCACACCGTCTATCAAGATTGAAGGACGGTGGAGATTATATTGATAAAAAAAATTAAATGGATTTCCAACTTTTATTTCTTTTTTTAAAAACTTTTTAATTTTTCATAATTTTATATTAATGTTATTTTTTATTTTTTAACCAGGGGTATTTGTGTCATTTCAAGTGAAATTCTTGGTAAAACCGTTATTTTTTATTGAGCCAACTGACAAGAGGGTACTAATATGTAATTAATGTTAAACTCACGATTTTATTATAATATGGTTGTAGAGTGTAGACCGTAAAATGTGTAGTATAGAGATACAGGCACTACCACCTGCAAAACTAGAGAAAGGGTGATCGGGAGGATGCTTGGGACATCGGGGTAGTGCCCGCCAAATGCACTCCGACGATCAACTGAGTATACTCAGTTTAAAGAGAGTAAGAATAGTAGAATTGTAGTAACCAAAATCTGTCAAGCCCAAGAATAAGTGAGGGTCCGGCCCAAAAGCCCAGTTATGTGCCGAACCAAGGCCCATCACATGACCCGACCCAGAGCCCAAGGTGACCATCCTACATGGCCCAAAGCTTGGGCGACCATCGACTCGGGCACTCCAAAACCTTCACTGCACGACACCCATAAGGCCATGGTCGTACGACACCCGTGTTACAATCGTGTCACAACGGTCCAAGAAGCGATAGCCACGTGACTCCACGACGGCCCCACACCTCGGGGACCCCCATGTCGCACGACATGGAACCCTCTTGGGTCTACGTAGGCCCAAATCATGACCTATCTAAATGGGCCCAGGCCTACGACCTTGCCCATCAGACTTTGAATTTTAGAGTCTAAATGACCAAGTCAAGGAAGCATCCATATCTTTCTTGATTTAAGGCAACGAATCCGGGAAGTGATTCACTCCCACCAACGAGTGAATCACCATCCCCTATAAATGGAGGAATATACTCTCAAATGCCGGCTCATGCGAAAACAAGGAAAAAACTGGCGAACTCTTGATTAAGCAACAATCAATATACAGAAAGCACTTTCCATATAGTTAAGCACTTTCCAAAAACCTACGCCATCTCCGATAGTCTCACAATTGTACTCCGACCAACCGATTCTACACCGCCTTCAACCACGAAGGTTTCAATCCACAGGATTAAGGAAGTATTTCTTACTTTACTTCATCTCTTGTGTTAATTTGTCTACTAGCACTCACTAACTTGATCATCGGAGTGACTTTGGCCAGCACCACCCCGGTGTCCCAGACGTCCTAAGGGTCACGTGCGTTCTTTATTTGCAGGTTGTAGTGCCCCGTGTCTTCCGAGCGATTTTTGAGGACTACAAGAATGAATGAGTAGTAATACTTCATGAGTACGATGGATGAGCTGGCGATTATCAGAATTATAATGAGATGGCAATCGGAGTTAAGGTGTAATGACGACAGAAGTTGGCCGTAAGTTACAAGTACAAGTTTGTAGTTAATGAACAGTGAAAATAATGTCAGAGCCTTCAATAGTCAGATTGCATGAACCCTTTCTTAGAGCCAGGTCTCTTCCTTTTATAGTGTGTGTGTACTACCCATTTGAGAGAGGCCACGTCCTCCCTATTTCTAGGCGAGCTTCTCGAGATTCGCCAACGTCATTGTTTGACTTGGCTTGGTGTTCAAATAATATGATGGTCTCTTGAACCTGGGTGTTGATTTGGACTTGGACAATATGGTTCTTCCTAAGCTAGGGCCTTTATGAATCTTGGAGCTTTATATTCATATCTAAAAGAAAGAAAGTATATTTAAAAGGTTGGGCCTGCGCCGTTTGATGCCATTTAGATTTTATGGGCTTATGTGACTTGCTTGAGTTTTATATGTGTTGGGTCTGACATTTAGGCTTGATGCTTATTTTGACAACTACAATGACCAAACGTCATAGTACTTCATTACCATTCACCCTAAAAAATACATTATAACATAGAGTTTTATGATAATTAAGCAAATTCCAAGTAGAAACTCATTGGAAATGACTACTCTATTTACTTTAAACTTGAAATAATCTACTCATTTGTTTCAGTGCAGAACAATGATATCCATATATTAAACAGTCATTGCACTGACAAGAATAACAAAAAAAAAAAAACCTTATCATTTAAAAGAATAAACATATTTTTAAGGGATATTATTAAAATCCTCTTGTAGTTTGATATATTCGTCAAAATCCCTTATCTAGTTTTATTTTTGACTAAAATTCCCCAGTAATTTGATGTATTCGTCAAAATCTCTCCTACTGTCAGTTTTAATTACCAAAATACCATTAACCGTTAACTTTTCAGTTAGAAATATTATTAAAATCTCCCTCTAATTTGATGTATTAGTCAAAATCTCCTCATAGTTTCATTTATGGTCAAAATCCCCTCCGTAGTTTCATTTTATAGTCAATTTCCCCCTACCGTCAGTTTTAATTACCAAAATACTTTTAACCATTAACTTTCTGTTAAAAACTTTAGGGCACAAAGAGTATAAAGGTAAATATCTATATATATTAAATTAAAATATTTTATTTTATAATATTAATGAATCTCTTCCGTTCATAATATAATGACATTAAAGATCAAATATAAAAATTTTAAAAATTTAAAATTTATGAAGATAGACGGTGGAGATACATTTTTGAATTTTTAATAATTTTTTATATTTTTTTTAAAAAAAATTTATGTTTATAATCTCTACTATCCATCTATGGACATAAACGGTGGAGGTTCATCTTTTTTTAAAAAAAATTTGGTAATTTATTTTTAAAATTTTTATGTTTATGGTTTCCACCGTCCATAGCCCATCTATGGACAAAGATCTATCGACGGCGGAGATCCAACGTTTTTTAATTTTTAATTTTTTTAATATTTTAAATTTGATCTCTAATGTCTATCATAATATAGAGATGGACGGTGGAGATCAATTTTTTTTTTAATTTTTTAATTTTTTTTTTAGATTTTTGGTAATTTTTTTGGAGCTAATTGCATCGACCTCCCCTGAAGTTTTGCCAACTATAAGCGGAGTCAACTTTATCGTTTATTGACAAACACCTCCCCTACCCTAAATAAAATTTGGTAAAATTTGGACAAACACCTCCCCTGTCCAGAGGAGGTCGTTGTCAAAAAAACTTAAAAGTTGACTAATGGGAGGGGAGATCTTTATCAATAACCCAAAAGTTGACTCCGCCTGTAATTGAATTTGCCTTAGGGGAGGTAGGTATTATTTACTCTTTTTTTTTTAATTTTTTTGTATAAGATCTCCAACTTTTTTTAAAATTTTAAATTTTTAATATTTGATCTCTAATATCCATCATATATATGGAGATGGACGGTGGAGATCTAACTTGTTTTTTTAATTTTTTTTTAAAAATTTTGTAATTTATTTTTAAAAAATTTGTGTTTATAGTCTCCTACCGTCAATCTATGGACTGAGATCTATGGACGACGGAGATCCAACTTTTTTTTTAAAATTTTTAATATTTAATATTTTATAATTGATCTCTAATGTCATCATATTATGGACGGTAGAGATTCATTAATATTATAAATTAAAATTTTTTAATTTAATATATATATATATAGAGACATTTACCTTTATACTCTTGGTGCCCTAAATTTTTTAACAGAAGATTAATGGTTAAAAGTATTTTTGATAATTAAAACTGACGGTAGGGGAAAAATTGATTATAAAATAAAACTACAAGGGGAATTTTGACCATAAATAAAACTATTGAGAGTTTTTGAATAATATATCAAATTAGAGAGGGATTTTAATAATATTTCTAACTGAAAAGTTAACGGTCAATGGTATTTTAATAATTAAAACTGACGATAAGGTGAATTTTTTAATGAATACACCAAATTACAGGAAATTTTTTTTAATATACCTATTTTTAATTAAAATTCGTAATCTTTAACGTGCACCCTTTTAAGAGAACCCGTATTGCAAGTTGCATCTTGTATTAAGAATTTTTCAAGTACACTCACAACAAGTATAACTACAAATAGTAATGGTGTGATGCAATGAAGTAAAACATACTGGGGTGAATTTAACAATAATGTATGGAAAATACAAGTATTCTTTATCAGGGCCCAAATCATGTGAACAAATATGTGTTGGGCTTTACTCTAAACAATTTTCCTTTTAACCATTTTCTCTATATGCTAATGCTAATGGAGGCTTCAAATTCACTTCCTGCTGCATTTATTTTAATTCCTTATCTAGCTGTAGTCGATAAAATCACAACCATTCCAATTGCATTCTCATTATAATTTTGTGGAATCTGCTGGATAACGTGATACACTATCTAATTGAATCTTTTTACTGATATATATATCTATCTTATCTATACATCGTGGGTGGATAAAGAACTAAATAGAATCTCGAAAATGGATGGCTAGAAAACCAGTAAACTGCAGGATTCCACTGTTGAATTGTTCGATTGTTTATCAGATAAGATAAACAAGTGTTGTTTTCTTCCCAAGTCTTCGTGGAATTATGGCAGGAATTGTTGAAAGAAAGTTTCAGAGCTCTACCTTGGCTGATACTTCTAACAGGTAACTCTTTGTTGACCAGACAAGCCCATGCATTTAGCAGACTTGGAATCACTTGATCCACCCTCCTCAATCCGTGATCATCATGACTTCCCAATATTGGAGGTCATTTCAAATATCACCTCTAACTAAGTTTAGACACTTTCACACAAGACCACTTAATTTGAATTTGATGGTTGGAGATCCGTTTTGAGAGTAGACCCTTCTTATTATTTTGTATTTAATGTTAAAACCTAGCAAAAAGATAGGCCTCTCCTTGCTGTTAATCTTCCTCTTTTTTTTTACAGAATTTTTGCGTTAATATTCACTTAATCTTAAAGCTAAAACCAATGTCCCTTTAATTGCGTAGAGACTTGTGCAATTCATGGAGTCAATGACCAGAAGTCTTCAATTGGATTTTGAGGAACTTATTAAAGAAAAGTTGCTTTTACGGTACATGCTTGGAAACTTTATATGTATCAACATCAACCGTTTCTTCAAGCATATTTGATCAATCACACGCTAAAATTAAGCCATATATTATGGTCACTATTTTTAGTGAAATATTCTTGATGCAAAATTTTTAACCGAAAAATATATTTTTTCAATTTTTTATAGTTAAATAAAAATAAGATATATTATAAACAATTTGACTGTTGCTTTATAACTCTTATGCAAATAATAAGATTGTATAGTAAATGATAATGATAGTTTCAAATAAATTATTATAAGATTTTATTTAATTATTTTGAGAAATGATACTTTAAATTTGAGATATTTAACTAAGCATGTAATTATTATCGGACTAAGTCTGCAACTAATGTAAATTTTCTTTTTATTGTTTTCTTAATCAAAGAGATTATTATTATTATTTTAAATAAAAGGTTTAATTATGCTCATAAAATATTTATTTACTTGGAAAAAAAAAACGTCGGTAATTGCAACTATTTATAAAGGTTCAATATAAAAAAAATGTCAAACATAAGATAACTCCCACATCAATTTGTATGCTTACGTGTACATTTTTTTTAAAATCTATAGCATTTATCTTCTACTAATTAAATAATAGTCAACAAAACAATGAAATTCACATATTTCATTAAATCGGAAACAATTGATTCTTTTAGGATAAATTGTAATAAAGTTACTTGAGGTTAATTATAAGTGTTCGCAGATGAAATTCTTATATTTTAAGCACTGCTATACTCTTAACTAGCTTTGTTGATCGTTAAATTGAAAGGTTGACCAATCGAACACCACTAAAATGCTCAAATTGCATTAATGTTAATTAATTTTTTTATATATATAATTTTAAAAGTTTTAAAAAATCAAACCAAATCCATCTCCAAAAAAATTCCCATCCAATCTTTAATCTCAAATATATCACCAACAATCTGCATCTCCTCCACGGCTCCACCTATCTCCATCTCTTACACGCACAATCTCAAACACAAATCCATCACCAATCCATATATTTTTTCCTATCTCCATTACAACTAAATATTTAAAAGAAAAAAAAAATTAAATAGCAGATCTACTGAAATCTGCTCCATTATATATATATATATATATATATAGAGAGAGAGAGACACACACATTAGATTAGACGTAGGCGCTCCATCAGAGATGGAACTATCCATCTTACTCTGAATCTGATTACATATTTGGAGTTCCTTTTTTTCTTTATGTGTTTGCTTGATTATTATTTTTATTTTTTAATTAAAATGTTTTATGTTTTAAAATATATATTCTTTATTAACAAGGACAATTTTATTATTTCACTATTTTTAACAAATAACTGTTAAGTTAAGGAGCAAAGGTTTGATCTGCAACTAAAGAAAACTAACCTTAAGGTATTTTAGTGTAATTGTCTAATCAGTTTAATATAGTTTAGTAATAGTGGCTGCTACTGTCTACGTGCCACATGGTGCATCAACTGCCGACTAAATATTCTGACTCTGTCCCACAAAGTCAAAATAAAATTTGTATGACCAACACGACAATTGAAAATAGTAAATACCCAAAAAATAATAATGTAATAAAATCGCAAATGACAATAGGATGTGTTCATATGCTTTCATCGATAGAGAAAGTTGAGTTATAAATAGTAGGTGGGGTGGGGATTTTAGGAAACTCCATTATTGTTTAATATCTGCAGAGTGTCATGCATGTGTAATTGTGTCTGGTTGGGGAGCCAACCACCAACCTGTTCTGTATGTGCTACCCCACCATAATTTAAAGAATTTGCTAATGTGTTTTATATATGTTTAACCAATCAACACAAAATTTATGGTCTCTAATTCAATTTATCCATGACAAAAAGGTGTGTTTAAAATTCTTTTTAGGTTTTCTTTTTTCTTTTATATAATATTTTGTCTAAATAAATATAATAATTTTAAACTAATACATATATGAAAATGATTATTAAAAAAATAAATAAATAATAGTTTTCTTAATTTATTTTCTTACCTTTCCATCCTAACTAATATGACAATTTATTGGAAACTATACATTTTTAGAGTAGTTAGTTTATTAACTCGAACATAATATATATATCATCAAGTGTTATACATATTACATATAAATACTTGATTTTAACGAATTTATATAGTCAACTAATCCATAATTATGCCCATGTATAGATCTAGAAATTCAAAACCTTTAAACCTTTGTGGGGGGCATCCTGGCCTTATTAGGCTCTTGACTTCCACATACTATGGAAAAAAAAAAAAAGTTACTCAACAAAGTCTAAGATATTATTGCATTCACCACCATATACAATATAAGGATATCGGAACTTCATTATGATTACATTATACATTTACTTTTAGGTTAGATGGCTAGTGCACCTATCATTTACTGTAGTGGTGGAGGTTTAAGATCTATCATATACATTTATCAATATATATGATTAGTTTTCTCTCATAATTATAAGTAAATATATTTAAATTATACGTTTAGTAATTAATTTTAATAAATTTATAATTAATTTTATAATAATACGGTTAAAAAAATAAAAATATTATGAACTAAGTCTTTTGCAGTAACCTATGATGCATTGCAAATACTATATATACTTTTTTTCTCTCCACTAGCATAAAGCCAGGACCAAATTACATAATGGTGGCACTATTGACTAATTATTATGTACCAAGTCATCCTTTTTTTCTTTTCTTTTTTTTCTCTCCACTAGCATAAATACAGGATAAAATTACATAATGGCGATACTATTGACTAGTTATTATGTACCCCATTATACGTTCTTTATAGTGTTTACGGTGATTCATTTCATCAGTTCAGTTTGTCCCATTTAATATCAATTTTTTTAAAAATAAATAAATAATATCATACATTTTTTATAGTAATTTTAAAGTTGTACTAGATTCCTTTTAAATTTCGATGTTCCGTAATCATTTTTTTGAATTTAAAAATTTTTATGTATAAATTTTCTTTTGCTATTTGGTTATTTTTAAACCTAATATATTTTTTTAAATAATAATATTATTTTCTAATATTGTTGCAATGATATATAAAAATATATATTTTTTAAAACGAAACTGAATTTCATTAGTTAAGAAGGTTCAAAATAAGGAACAACATTCACAAAGAGCTAGCTTTCTCAGCCGAACAAAGGAAAACACGATCCTAAACAGTAAAACTATTATACTCTAAAGCCCACTTAGCTAAACTATGAGCAACATAATTACTCTATCTATGAATATGAGTAAAAGAGACAGCATCATAAGCATCAGATTTAACTATAATATCATGGATAATATTGCCTAAGTCACTTCTAACATCTACCCTATCACAGCACAAATTAACCAAAGACAAGTAGTCTGATTCAACCAGCAAAGAAGACAGACCTCTATTGCCAGCAACCTGGATCTTTTTCAGCATGGCTCTAGCCTCAGCCTCCACCACCATTGAAACATTAAAACATTTAAAACCTACAGCCAACACCAGGTACACCAGACCCACTCCTAACCATAATACCAATGCCGATACTATTATTAGATTTATCTAGGGCTACATCAACATTTAGGAGGGTGTATTTAATTTAGATTTTAGATGACTTTTAATGATTTTTTTTATAAATGAATGACTTTTGTGGAGTTCATGGATTTTTAATGACTTTTATAGACTTTACAATATTTATTACGACTTTCGTAGACTTTTATAGACTTTATTAAAAATACTTTTATAAATTTTTATAGATTTTCGTAGACTTTCCATTAACTTTTAAAATTACAAATAAACTAATAGTTAATTTTACCAGCTCATTCAATTTTTATTTAGCAATAATCATTGATGGGTATAGTTAGTAATTTGACCACATATGTATAAGACAAAAAAAAAGAGTCAAATAGATAACCAAAATACCAAGTTTTCTTTAAATATCTATTACTCATCATATAATTGATGTCTTTAATGGAAAAAAAAAATTCATTAATCTTCATTATTATCAACAAAATAACGTTACCATCGCTCAATGTGGCTCGGTGGCAAAATCGTTCATTTAGTCTGGCAATAACTCAGGTTTGAGTCGCCACCACCGCAAGTGGTATGTAAAAAAAAAAATCAATAAAATAACGTCTGAACGTGTTAAGATGAAAAGAAGTAAATAAATATATAATATCAATCTATTCAAATTTTATATGTATATAATATAATTAAATTATTTAAGTTGTTTGTATGGCGAATAATTATATATAATGTTTGATCTACTTTTTTACCTGTCTATTACTAATGCATTTTAGATTTTGAAAAAAGAAATTTAACTTATCTTTAATCTTGACAATATCAAAATTGAATTTCATTTTTGTAACTTTGTTAAGTGCTAACAAAATAGTTAAAGTGTACTTTAAAGTCTTGAATAACAAAAAGATATAGTATGTATTCATAAATAATTATTTCATACTTTTTTTTTTTTTTTTACTTTAAGCACTCTTTTTTTATCTTGTCAGAAATATTTTTTAATTTTTAAATTATTTTTCATTCGCATAATAGGTTGCATGGTGATTACAATTCTTTTTGAATTATTCTTTTCGAATAATATGTTCAATAGCAAGTGATAATAAAAGTTGTTAATAATTATTTGTTAGAAAGTCTTCAAAAGTCTTTCAGAGAAGTGGAAGAGAAATTTTGAGCATTTTTGTGAAGAATTGTCAATAAAAGTCCATTATTTATAAAAGTCTATAAAAGTCATTGACATTTTACAATACGCCGTGACTTTTGTAAACTCCTAAAAAGTCTAGATTGAATACCTTATGACTTTTATAGATTTTTTTAAAGTTGTTAAAAGTTTAGATTGAATATACTATGACTTTTATAGACTCTTCAAAAGTCTTTATTGAATACACATAAACTTTTTAATTCCATAAAAGTCTTTAAAAGTCTTTGACAATCTAAATTGAATACACCTCAGAAAGCTGCCATCAGGAGGTCTCCAGCTAGAAAATTTAGAAACTGGAGAACAGCAAGGAGAAAGCCTAGCATTAGCAGTCACAAACTCAGAAATGTACAGACCTGCTCTAGCCCAAATATCTCCATCCAGCTGCAGTTTGTTGCTATGCAGAATCACATTCCTCCTACGCCAAATCATCCAAGCAGCTACCATAAAATACAGAACAATATCCCTGCCGAAAGAAGATAACATGAAAGCAAATCTGTCATGGAAGCTCACACAGTTAAGCTTGCTGCACTCTTGGAAAAAAGAGCAGCCCCTCTAAACAACTAAGGTACCAGGACAAGACCAAAGCACATGGTCAACTGAATCAGAAAATCAACCACACAACTTATAGGAACAATCACCAACAATTCTTCTCTTCAACAATAATGCTTTAGTAGGAAGGATATCTTTACAAGAACTGCCAACAGAAGATTTTAATTTTATTTAGAATGTGCAGGTTCCACAGCAGCTTCAAGACAAACAAAGGACCCTTAGAACAAGAAGGAAGATCTTAGAGACCAATAGCTAGCTTATAAGCACTCCTCACTGAAAATTCAACATGATTATCATAATGCCACAAAATAGAATCATTCCTCGGATAAATGCTCAAAGGAATATGTAAAATAATATCAGCTTCTTCCTGGACAAAATATCTTCAAACAATATCCTAACACCACCTCCCTAAAGCTTCGATTAAGCCTGCCACCAAGACCCCAGCAAGGAGGAATCTAGGAGAAATGATCTTAAAAGTGGACTTCCTAAGCAGCCAAGGATCCTCATATAAATCCACCCCATAGCCATCTTCTAATCCTCTAGCTAATACCTTTTCTAAGCACCTCTCTACCCTACACGATACTCCTCCAAATAAAATATGGTGATCTACCCAAAAGCAACGTTAAAAAGATGAGTAAGGGAAGTACCTAGCCTTTAAGACCCGAGCCATAAGAGACAGGGGGCTGCTAAGGATTCTCCAACCTTGCTTCGCAAGCATCGACTAATTAAAAGCACAACTATCATGGAAACATGTTCCACCTTGATCTTTTGGAAGACACATTCCTCTCCAAGCCATCCAGTGGGTAGATTTCTTGTTATCTGATAGTCCCTACCAGAAATTAGCAAAGAGCCTATGAAGCTCAGTACACAAAGACGAAGGCAGCTTGAAACAGCTCATGGAATATGTAGGCACGGCCTGAGCTACATTTTTGATGAGAATTGACCTTCTTTGGCCAGAAAATAGCTTGTGCTTCCAATCTTGAAACTTCTGCCACACCTTGTCTTAATAGACCCAAAGACCTGCCTCTTATTTCTTCCAATGACCGAAGGGAGCCTAAGGTATTTCGCATGACAAGAAACCTCATCCATGCTGAAAATATTCCTAATGACAGCTCTAGCCCCTGAAGATGTGTTAGGGCTGAAAGAAATGGTAGACTTCTCGAAGTTAATGGACTGCCCGGACACATCTTCATATTTGAGGAAGATATCTTTAAGGTATTGTAACATCCCTAATTTCGAATAAATATGAAAAGTATGGTTGAATTAATCTTGAGTATGTGAATATAATATTTATGATTTGAGGGGTGAAAAATATAATTAAATGTATGTATATTTTTAGGTTTCCAAATGGACCAATTTGAACGGTCGAAAACAATGCACGAAGAAAATGGTGAAAAATTGGACATGGAGCATCGCGACCATCCTCGCTACCAGCGCTCGCGATGAAAGTGACCAAATTGGTCCAGTGAGCACCGCGACCAGCACTCGCGGTAGCCGCTCGCGCAGAAGGTAACAAATTTTTGCCAGTGAGCATTGCGACCGAGCGACGCGACCACCGCTCGAGATACGCGGTCGCGATGGCTCAAAATTTTTTTTAAAAATAGAGCACTGAGTGATGAAGCAGTGCTCTTCAATAAAAGAAAGAGATAGCAAAAGCTCTTAAACAAAGCAAAACAGAAACCAGAGAACGGGAGAGAAAGAAGAGAGAAAAGAGGAGAGAAAAAGAGGAGAGAGAAAGGAAAGAAGAAGAAGAAAAAGAAAAGAGAAGGAGAAGAAGGAAAAGAGTAGGAGGAAGTGTTCAGGTTCGGTGTACACGAGTTTTCAAATTTTTCCGTTTTCCAGAATATTTCGGATTGATTGAATTTGATTAATTTTGAGTTATTTGAATTATATTGATTATAGATTATAGTTCAGGTTCGGTGTACACGTGTTTTCGAATTTTCAATTTTCCAGAAATTTTCGGAATTATCAAATTTTATAGTTTTTAAATTATTTGAATTCTATTGAGTAGAATTGATAGTTTGAAACCGATTTCGGATTGATTTGAATTGCGAATTCTTGAAATATAGTTTATATCCGAAAATTTGATTGTGAATAATATTCAAAATTGATTTTCATACATTTTGATGCTAATATTGTTATGGAAACATATTGTTGAAAGTGATTTTAATTATATAATATTTGTGAAATGTATCGAAAAATGATTTTAGGGCATTTTGATTCCATATGGAATTATAAAATATGTTTGAACATATTTTTGGATTGATTTGATGTGATTATTGATTTAGAAATATATTCGTATATTTCCGTTATACGATATTTGATGAAATTTGAATTTAAAAAATATACATATATCGATATGTATCGAAATTGAATACACTGAAAGTTGAATTCGATGATTCTGAAAAAATAAAATATATTGACATTGGATTTGAGAAAACATTTTGTGAAATGGCTCTGATGTGTATAAACATAGATATAGATATAGGAGGTTGATATGTTAATTGGGTTTCTGTCTGAACAGTACTGTGCCGATTTACTCTATTTGTGCCACGCTTTGGATATACAGGCCTCATGTGCCGGTCCTAGGGTTCTGAATTCTGTCATGGGACATTTACAGCGGGTGATTCCGTTGGTGTTCCATTCTGATCTGATGTTCGGTAGGGCGCCCGTTTGCGTCTGATGCCGAATAACCCGTAATCCAGTCCGATAACTTATATTTTATATGTCAGGAGTCCAGTATGAAAACTGATTTGGTATATGAAAGCATATGAGAAATTATGGAGATTTTGTCTGTTGATTGATTTTGAATATAGTATTTGTTAAGTATCTGATTTGATTCGACATGAGCACCATATCTGATTTATTTATATGTTATTTATATTTTTATCGAAAATTGATAAACTTATTTGATATAGTATATTTGGATATACAATTTTGTGTATACCCACTAAGCAATATGCTTAGCGTGTTGAGTTTTCTCACACGTAGGTAACAGAGGTTCCAAGGGAGACAAAGACAAAGAAGAGTAGAGACTGTAGGAACAGAATCCGGAGTCTCATCGTTCCTACATATATTTTGGTAGTCCTTTTGTAATAAGTATATATGTTTTGATACAGCATGCATATACAGAAAATGTTTGTACAAATTTGAAGAACTTCCGCTATGTAAATATTTTATTATATGTTTATGTTATTTGAATAATTCTAAATTATATTGTGATAAATTGATTGGGTAAGTCGCACAATATTTGGAAAGGTGCGCAAAATTGATTTGAGAATTTAGAAGTTGATTTTTATGAATTTTAATTGTAAACAGGTTTTGGAAAGTCAGAAAAACAGAGGAAACTCTGACTAGATTTTTGAAAATTTATTTGGACCACTTTTAAATGTTTTTAATATCGTTTTAAATTATGGTTATATAAAAGTAAAAGTTAGATTTTAGTATATTATAGCGCTCCCTGATTCGGTCCGAACGATTTGGGTTGGGGGGTGTTACAGGTATTGACATTCTTCCTGAGTATCTCTAGCGAAAATCAAGTTGTCGTCTGCGAAAAAGAGGTGGGAGATGGAAGGAGCAATCCTTGCCACTTTCACCCTATGAATACTCCTTCGAACCTCGGCCTGGGCCAGCATCATAGATAAAGCTTCTGCACACAAAAGAAATAGATAAGACGATAAAGGACACCCATGCCTAAGCCCTCGAGAAGGAATAACCCCCTCTCTAAGCTTTCCATTGATAAGGAACGCATATGCAGTGGAGGAAACATGTCTCATAACCAATATGATCCAAGCCTCCTCGAAACCCAAACGTTCCATCATCTTTCGTAAAAAACCTCATTTGACCCTGTCGTAGGCCTTGATCATGTCTAGCTTCAAAGCAATTAAGCCCACGTTACCACATCTCTCATTTCTCAAAGCATGGAGGCATTCGAAACCAACCACCACTAACTCTGATTAGGAGAAATGATATCATCCAGCACTATTTTCAGTCTATTTGCAATCATTTTAGCCACAAGTTTGTACATGACATCACATAGGCTAATCGGCCTATAATCACTAACTCTAGAAGGAGTTTTGACCTTCGAAATGAGGACAACAACAGCTTCGCTAATGGAATCAAACGCAGCCCTATCATTCAAAATAGCCAGCACCGCTTTTGAAACTTTAGGCCCCACGACGTCCCAATATTTTTGGTAGAAAAGTACATGAAGATAATTGGGACCTGGTGCTTTTAAAGGATCTATTTGATTCAAAGTAGCTAGTACCTCAGCTTCCGAAAACCTACTCAACAGAATGAAATTCATTACCGAAGAAACCTTCCTGCCGAAAGTGCTACACACCTCTTCCATCGATGCGTCCCACAGAAAAGAAGAGCAAAACAATCTGCTATAATAACTAGTAACAATCTCCTTTATCCCTTCAATTTTATCTTGCTAAGTTCCCTGCCCATCCATCAATCCTAAAATACGGTTCCTTTTCCTTCTAGCCGACGCCTTAGAATGGAAAAAACTCGTATTTCTGTCACCAGCCTTCAACCATAAGGCCCTTGATCGCTGTCTCCAAAACCTCTCTTTTTGCTCCAAAATTCTGTCAATTTTGGACTTCACAATCCTCACCCTATTCACAACATTGTTGCCACCACACTCCAAAACCTTTAACTCTTCCCTAAGAGCCTTAAGCTCAGCCCCCCTCTCTTTTTTCTTAGCCTTATTTGTAACATCCCAAATTTCGGATAATTAATTTTGAACATGTGAATATAAAAATGTATAAATAGAGCGGTCCAGAAAGATTGCATGAAGTGAAGAAAAAGTGACAGTGAGTACCGCGACCAGAGATCGCGATTAGCTGCTCGCGGTGAAAAATGATATTTTCTGGCAGTGAGCACCGCGACCACAGATCGCGATGAACTGCTCGCGGTGAAAAATATCAAATTCGGACAGTGAGCAACGCGACCACCAGCGCGACCATGGTATCACGATGGGTGATCGCGATGAAAGCGGTGGAAGCCTTCCAGTGAGTACCGCGACTAGGTGGCGCGACCACAGGTCGCGATGACTGAAATGATATAAAAAAAAAACTTAGCTTCTGGAGGAAGCCATCGAAACAGACAGAAAAGAGAGAGAGCAGAAAACGGGAGAAAAGAAGAAAAAGAAAAGAAAGAAGAAGAAGAGAAGAAGAAGAGGAAGAAGAGAAGAAGAGAAGGGAAAGAAGAAGAAAAGAAAAGAAAGAAAATAGGAAGAGAAAGGAAAGAGGAGGAAGAAAAGAAAGGAAGGAAAAAGGAGAACTTAAAAGGAAAAGGATGTAGAACCGGTAAAACAGTATCCAGGTTGGTGTACACACGTTTCTGAACTTATTTTCAATAAATGTTTTGATTTAGTAAGTCTGGAAATATAGTTATAGATTTTATATATATTCGTATTGATTTGTTTATATACTCGTATTGCATTTTTACATATTGTTGAACTATTTGTGCAATATTATGCTATTATGGAAATTCAAATAAAAGCGTATATTTTCAAAAATCGGTTTACAACTATTGTTTGGTTTTCCTATTTATGGATTTTGATTGAAATTGATATTCGTTGATTCCTGAAGCCAAAGAACTAATTTATTATGATATTTGAACGGCCCTGATATATGTATAGGGACATATGGATAGAGGAAGTAATTGACATGCATTATGTGGTGAATATATGTCCAGTATCACACCGGTTTTCTGGGGGAACCGGGTTTTATGATGCCTCTGATTGTTTGATATAAGGATATCATTTCCCTCGTGAATGGGAACCTGACTGTTAAACAACTGGGATACCATGTTTTTTTCTTTCCTTCCGTGAAATGGTTAAAACCGACTGTGAGAATATCATCTGTATAAAACGTTTCATCGTGAATGGGAACTGACTATTTATATAGAGATCTGGCTATTTTCAGTACTGATGATGGGAAACCCCGGAACCTTTAAAACCCCGTCAATCCAGTCGGGCAAACCCTGTGTATGTGTACAAGGGCCCAATTGAGAATTAAAAATCCAGAAAGGTCAAAGCATAAATTGTGTTACGCGTGGGCGAATGATAATCCCGAAACTTTTTAAAAGTACCTTTATATTTTATAGAGTTTTTTTAGAGAATTGAAATCTGATTCATTGTGGTCATAGTGAAATTTATTTCTGAAATACTGCATTTAAGATTTGTTGTTTTATGTATATATCTTTCTGAAGGTCTGAATTTATGTTTTGAAATTAAGATTTATTGTTTTATATTATGTTGCAATTTATTTTAGTGTACACCCACTAAGTATTATTACTTAGCGCGTCGGTTTTTATCGCGCGTAGGTAACAAGGATACTGAGGAGGCCAAAGATTGAAGAGAGAGTTGCTGACAGAGAGCCAGAGTCACTATATTTGGGTAGATATATAAATATATTGTTGTATAATATGTGTAGATTGGATGCATATACAGAGATTTGTAATTGTGATTTATATTTGTGTTTTGTAATTAAATTTATAATTTCTGTTTTTCATTTTTAAAGGTTGTTAAAGGTTTGTAAATATTGGATTATGAATTATTTTATTTTAAAAACTGTTTGAAAGTCGCACTAAACGGCAGAGTGCGCATTTGAATGAAATGATATTTGAAGTGTTGTGGATTATATTTGGTTTGAGATTGATTTGAAAACAGGTTTTGGGAAATCAGAAAAACAGAGGAAACTCTGCCGAAATTTTTAAAACTGAATTTTAATGGGCTCACTAGAAAAACATTTATAAAATACAATACATATGATTTTCAATGGTTTTCAGTTTATAAACAGAATTAATAAAGTATTTGAAAACCCGGTAACGCTCTCTAGGGTCGATCCAGTCGGGTCGAGTCAGGGGGTGTTACATTATTCCAGCAACAAATCTTTCTCGCAACTGCTGCAAAGCTATTTCTAACACCTAAAATAACATTCTTACTAAAATCAGACCTCTAAGCATTCTCAACAATACCTTTGCAGCCCTCCTCTCCTATCCAAACTTCCTCGAAATGAAAACGAGAAAACCAAGAATCAGCCTCATCCCTTTGGTCCCTCCCCAAACAGATATTAGCAATAAGAAGCGGGCTATGATCTGATCCCACCCTCTCTAAATGCTCTACAACAGCTCTAGGCAACATCAATCTCCAACAAGAATTGCTGAAAACACGATCCAATCTTTCCTGAATGAAACCAGCTCCTAGCTGCATATTAGACCAAGTGAAAGGATTACTTCTAAAACCCAAGTCGATAAGGCCACACTCATCGACAGTCTCCCAAAAATCAGCCATGACCCTATAGCTTTTACAAGAACCACATTCTTTCTCCTCATCTCTCAAAATCTCATTGAAGTTCGCCCCCAATAAGTCACGACAAGGAGCTCAGACCACCAAATTTACTCAACAACAACAACCAAGAGTACACCTAGAAGTCTGTTTCGGATCACCGTAAGAGCCAGAGATCTGCCATTAAGAACCATCAGAATTTGTAACAACATCAATATGACCTATAGAGAAAGATTGCATATTAACAAGTCCCCCGCCCCCCACAGCAAAAAGAGGCCACCATAACTACTTATCCTGTCAACCATAAAACAACCTTCAAAACCTAAAGATACTCTAACACTATCAACACCACCACGATCCAGCTGAGATTCAGATAAAAACACTAAAGAGGGATTTATTCTACTCACGAGCTCGCGCAAGGCCCAGAATGCCCGAGGATTCCCCACACCGCGGACATTCCACAATAAGGTTTTAATTGTTGTCGACGATGCTGGGAACCTAGCCATCGTCGACTGACCAATAATGGCCACATGTTTATCCTTTTTCGTCCTCTAAACCTTCTCCACAATAGAATCATCATCTTGCTTACCCAAACTAATCAACTTATTATCCAGACAAACCCCTTTAACCTTCTCTCTAGCCAGCCTCTTCCATCTTTTAACCTCTCCAGATTCAACAATTGTCTCACTAGAGGAAGCCCCGGTCCTATCACCCAAAATAGTGCCAACAGAAAAAATAACTTCATGTACAACAGACTCCTTAGGATTAGAAAAAAAAAACAAAAGAATTCGGGTCAGAACAGAAAATAGCCAAAGAGACATAAGAAGCCTCCACATCAATGGCAACATCGAGTTTCATAGACCCAATAGTGTCCTTTCACCCACTCCAGCACCCCACCATCCACAACGCTAGAATTTTGAAAGAAGCAGACTCTTTCCTCTCACCCAAAGGAACTAGAAACCACCGCTGGAAGAATTTTATCACCAACAATCTCTAAACTCTGCCCATAAGAACCAAGATCAGAACAAGACCCCATTCCCTTACCACCAGCTTTATCCTGCCTAAAACACCCACTGCTTAGTCCAGGATCAACATTCTTCTTCCCTTTATCATAATCCTCTGAACCAACCTTAGAATCAACATTTTCCTTCCCCTTCTCGCGACCTCTATGAGATCGAAAACCTACAGCCTTCATCCAGGACCCATATCTCAACAAAGATTCATCCAAGACATTACATACATTATTAGAGCATTCTCTTACCTGGTGCCCAACTTTGTCGTAAAAGTAGAAAAAGTTAGGTAACCTTTCATATTTAATTAACATCGTACATACTTTCTTAGGTTCACCCATCATCACTCTCAGCACCCTTTGAAGGGGCTTGGTCACATTAACCAGAACCCGAGCTCTCACGAATTTCCCTAAGCAATCTCCACTAGACCTAAGATCAACCTCTATCACCATACCAATCATGCTGTCCCAAAAACTGACAAATCTCCCTACTCATACATGCAAGAAGAAGATTGTGTAATTGAATCCATAAGGGAGCATCATTAAAATTCAGCTCAGAAATTTTACCTATCCCCTAAGCTTCTCGAAGGATTAACAGGTTTTTGTCAAAGCTCCAAGGACCTTCTTCCAACACTCTCTTCCTGTCCCATCCCTATTTGAACATGGAAACAAAGAGATTAGTGCCCACAACTTCGATTTCGAACTCTCTCGTGGTTCTCCAAATCCGAAGGAATAGCTGATTGGAAAGCATCTCTATTAATTTATTTGTTTGCTATCAGCTTCCTAAATAGACACATCGAAACCGATTTGATCCCCTTATCCTGAAGAGATTGACCCACCCTCACGAATGGCCCATCCTCCTCCGTTATCGTCAATTTCTCACAAAAACGAGCTATATCATTCTCTTATATTAAAATAGAAAATAATAGTAAAACCCAAAAGAAAGAAAAGAGAATGAAAGAGTATCCAAGAGGATGAAAATCTACACGCAAGGAGCGTGAAAACGACATGCAATAAGCGTGAAATCTGCTTTCACTGTTCAAGCACTCGAAGCTTCAAGAGAAGCTCCGGAGAGAGACCAGGAGAAGAATGATATATAAAAATAATTATTTCGTGATAATAAAATATTTTTAATTCTTTCTTTTTCCATGTAGAAAGTTACATATATAAAGCAACAAAATTTGAGAGCTTTCGACACATTTGACATCGAATTTCAAATAATTCGGCCCATATTTAATAACAGTAACAAATTATATTAAGAGGTGGGACAGAATTCAGTACCAATTAATTTTATTGAATTTTATATTTTAATTTTTGTGATTTTTCTTCTTTTTTTTTTATTGATTTTGATTTAATATTGAGGGACAAAAATATAAGACAGATGGACCAATGATCCCTTTAGATTGGGACAGTTCGGATTGGTTCCTATATGGTGTCACTTGTTGTGGGGCAGCAGAGATTGTGAAAAGAAATCTGAACAAAAACAAAACAATCGTTTTTTCAAAGCATGGAAAATCGTATGTGACGCTCACATTTGCAAACAGATTATGTCATTTTCTTCACTACACACCACAAATTCCTTTTTGTGGCTTCACTTAGTCTTTATTGTTTTGGCAATAATAAGCGTTGGATTTTATGTGATTGAAATTTTTTAGATAATTTTTGTATAGTATAATATTGAATTGTCCTAATTCATTTAGTGTCAAATTTTAAAAAAATGATTTGTTTTTGTTTAAAAAAAATTAATTTTTTTTTTTTAAAAAAATTAAAGTTAAAATTATTGATATATTCTCAAAATATCACATTTAATTAAGTTATATTGATGTGAAATAAACTTTTTTTAAAAAATATCTTAAATGACTTTTAGAGGTGTGAGAAATGAAAGACCACAAAAAATCTCTATCATATTTTTGAATAAATATGAATCTCATTTTCATATGCATAGCTCTTCTTCTTTTTTTAAGGAAAAAAATGATGATGATGGTGTTTCTAAAAAAAAATTGTTAATAATTTCACATCTTTCTATTTTATTATATTCACATGTTGTTAGATTATTAAAATTAACTCAACATTGTCTCCCTAATAAAAATTTTTATAATCAATTGTTAAAGTACCAAAAAGATAATTTTGAGCTTAAACTTTAATTAAATTATAAATTATGATTATACCCTTAAAATATTTTAAATAAATTAATAAAAAATATATACCTTTAGAAAAAAACTTAAGGAGGAGGCCCCTAAGAATTCCTCTGGGCCTATGGGCTACCGCTTTTTCTTATTTTATTTTTTTTAACTTTTTTAAAAATTTAATTAAATTAAATAAAAATTTTGGTTATTATTTATTTAAAGAAATTTTGGTTGTTTTTAACATATTTCATTTTCTTAAATTATAGGAGGTTGAACCTCTACCATTTCCTTTTTAACTTTTTAATTTAAAATTTGTTATTTTTTATTATTTCTAATATTTATAGTTGAATTGATAGATTTTTAAATTTATTTAATTTTTAATATATTTCAGATATTGTTAAAAAATTATCTTTTCGCTAATTATTTAATAATGGACTGTTAAAAAGTTGAATTAAAAAAATTAAATTAAGCTATTTTTAATATTTTATAAATATTATGTTTAAAATTAAAAAATTAAGTGACAAAATTGAAGTTTCCTAAATATTTAGGGTTTAAATTGAAATTTCTCAAAATTCTACTCACACCTCGCAAGTCCCAACAGCACAAGAAGGAATGGTCAAAAGGTTGAGGGCCCACACTCATTCCCGCATTAAAATGAACATCTTTTTCTCTTTACCTACTCCCCCACATCACACACGTGGTATTTCTAAATTTTAATCAATCAGAACCTCCCCGGTCCTGGTTTCGGTTAGAACTAGGGGAGAACCGTCCGGTTCGATTACTTCCCGATTTTTTTAGAACCGGCGGTTAACCGGTCGGAACAGGCAAAAATAAAAAAAATTAAAAATTAAAAATAAATTAATAAAAAAAATTAAATATATAAATAACGATAATAATATATATAAATAAACTGGGTACTCGATTGTAAAAAAATAACGATAAAATTTTGATAATATCATAAAACTATAAAATTAAATAAATAAATAAAAAATTAGGGTTTGCACTTAATTTTACCTCAATTAAGCTGCCTACGTATCCTCTAGGAGGAATCAAAGCCCACGTAGTTCTTTTACCTGTTATGTTTCGGATGTGATCAATCGTCGCTTGTTCCTTCGGTTGCCGTTGTATCCTCGTTGGTGTCGAAGAAGTCATTGTCGTCGGACACCAGATCCAATTCTTGCTGCCGGTATGTGGCCTTGGTCCAGTCGTCAACACAGACCTGGATCTGTATTGAGTCAGGACTGAGCAATGCTCGTCTCTCGTCCAGAACATTGCTATCTGCACTAAATTCCTGTTCGACGGTGACGGTCGAGACAGGGGTTCCAAAATTTTGTTTGGCAATGATGGCCAAAATTGGAAAGTTAGTTTTGTACTCCCTCCACCACTGTAGGACGTTAAAGTCTGGGGTGTCCAAAAACTCAAATGAGGTGTTTATGTAAATATCAACCTCTAAAACATAGGTTGATGAAGACGAACTCCTCGACGTCCTTGCTTTTTTGGTAAACACGCTTGCCCCTAACTTCCTTAATGTGGAGGGAAAGCGCGAATGACTAGTACTACCACTTCTGCTTGGTTCCGATTGTTGAACATTAATGTTCAGCGAGGGACCGTAAACAGAACGATATTCGTCATACATTGAATAAAATAAATTCCTAACATTATTATATAAATCACTAACATCTATGTTCATTATCCCTAGATATTGATAATAAAGTGTAAAAAATTCATATAAACTATTAAATTTATTCTTAGGGTCAAAAACTGATGCAACAGTATAAATTACAGGAATATCCCTATAATAGTTTATCCATCTTTCTCGTATTGCATAAACACACGGAACTAATTCATTTATTTGTGCACATTCATTAAGTGCACCTACAATATTAAGGGCTTCAAATAAAAATAAATGTGAAGTTGGATAATATATACCGGATAAAGAATTTGTTGCATCATGAAAAACTTTTAAAAGCATGCAAATTTTTGTACAAACATCCCAATGGTGTTCATATAAATTAATAGTATTAACATTATGCTGCATAAATCTAACTAATAATTCTCTATACTCGTAGCTTTTACAAAGCAACTTATATATGGAGTTCCAACGAGTTGGAACATCACGGGAAAACCTAATTGGATGTTTCCCGTTAGCTTTACAATACCTAACCCATTGTTTCATAGTGCTAGGATGTTTCCACAAATAGTATAGAGCATCCCTAATTGGTGTAATCCACTCATATAGTGTTTGCAAGTCATGTTGTACACATATATTTAAAACATGGCAAACACATCTTTGAGGAAAAAATCTGCCGCCAAAATAGGGTTGACACAATTGAATTAATTATGGAACGGCGGCAGTATTATTTGCAGCATTATCAAAACCAATTGCAAAAATTTTACTCTCAATACAATATTCTTCAAAAATAATTTTCATTAATTTATAAATATTGTCAGCAGTATGGGTGTCGTCAAAAACTCTAAATGCCAATATTCATTTTTGTAAATCCCATGATTAGTCAACAAAATGGCAAGTGAGTCCTAAGTATAAATGTTTTTGCCAATGATCACTCCAGATATCAGCACAAACAGACACACGACTCGGATAATTTTGAAAATATTTTACTAAAGCTTTTTTTTTTCTTTTTTATAAATATCACACATAGTACGTTTTAATGTGGTCTTAGGTACTCTACATGCAGCGGAATTTAAAGCATTATGACAGTATTTTAAAAAACCAGTTTTTTCCCCAAAACTAAAGGGGAGATGTTCGGTCACTACCATTCTTGCTAATTGGTCAATATTATTTTGATCAGTATATTTAAATAAATGATGGTTAGGGGATGTGTACCTTCCAATTTGCTGTTGTCCTAGCTGATGAAGCTTCGGCTGAATGCTTACTGTTGATATGTTTCCAATACGTCTCGTACCCTCCGGATTTGTTCCATTTAAAATCTTTGGAACAATAGTTGCAAACCACTATAACTAACCCATCCTTCTCCACCCTCTTCATATGAACTTTAAAAAGTTCAGATTTGTACTTTGATAAATCTGGCTGCCCTTACGGCATTTGTATAGTTTCACTTAGGATTGGAAGGGTTGGAGCAGAGGAGGGACCACCGCCAGAAGAGGAATGAGAATAATCAGGATTAAAATTAATAGGAGTTTCATTACCAAAAATTACCTCCTCAAATTCTCTTTCTTGCAGGTATTCGGCAAAATTTCGATCGTTGTTGTATTCTGGGAAAGGGCGACTTTGCACTTCTTGAACATTTAAATCCGGTACCTGCTCATTTTGCTCAGCGTTTCTGTTGGAAACGGACCTTCGACCTCCGGAAATAGGTTTTCGACCTCCGAAAATAGATTTTCGACCTCCGAAAATAGATGGTCTTGATGGTGATGCCATTATAAATTTATAAAATAAAGTGTTTAAACAAATAATAAAAACAATTGCAGTAGTGAAAAATAATAGGAAGATTGAAAGAATGAGAGAATTAGAAAAATATTGAGAGAATTAGAGATGAGAGAAATATTGAGAGAATGAGAGAATTTCTGTGAATGAATTGGAGAATTGATGAGGTTTATATAGTTTTTTGGATTGGGAAAAAATTAATATTTTTAAAACTTTAGGGGTTAAATTGTAATTTTGTAGGCACTATTTTGGTAATTTTTCAGAAGGGAGCCGTTGAATAACGGCTCCCTATTCCCCAACGTTCACATTGCTGCCAGCTGGCAGCAGATGGCCGTTGGCCACAGCCAAAATTTTTTAAATTTTTTTTTTTTTTAGAAAAAAAAAAAAAGATTAAAAATCGGAACCGCCCGAATTGGGCTGTTCCGTGAACCGCCGGTTCCAAACCGATGGTTCCGGTTATTTTTTTAAAGGAACTGGAACCGAGACCGACTGTCCCGGTTCTAGTTTCCAGTTCCAGAATCGGTTTTGAACCGGAACCTTAGGTTCCGGTTCAAAACCGCCAATTCGGTTCGAACCGAACCGAGGCCATGCTTACTTCCGGAGATCAATAGCAATAAAAATGTTTAAAAAGTAATTTCGTATTATCTCCAACAATACTTTTAATTCTATCCTATCTTAGAGTCTTAAAAAGATATTTTTTTTAATATTTCATCTCTAAAATTTTTTTACTCCAACAACAAACTCTATCTTTATCTCTACCTTAAAAATATCTTTTTTTTTATTTTTTTTTTAGAAAAAAAATTCATAAACGAGAAAGAAATTACAAACTAGAACTCGAATCTTCCAATAGAAGATCCACAATACAAGATGGATGATCCTCCACCCAGACCAACTATCTCTCCTCAACTAAGGACAACTTAGCAAGAGCATGAGTCACTCTATTGGCACCTCTGAAAATATGACAAAATTCAACTACACGACTAAAACGATTCAAACAATCAAAAATATCCTCTAAAACAAAACCAATAGCAGACAAAGGACACCCTTTCTTATGAAGCAAAGAAATAACCGAAGAAGCATCAAACTCCAGACAATCAATCGTAACACCTCCTTGTAATGCTAATGAGAGGCCAAAGAAAATAGATTTAGTTTCAGTTATATCAGGAGGAAATGCGCAAATAATAATATCCACACCAGCCAATAAAACCGAACCTAATGAATCACGAATAACTGCTCCCAAACCTGTAATCCCTTTAGAAAAGTCAAACGCAGCATCCGTATTAACCTTAACAGTCCCATAAATAGGAGGAATCCAACGAAGGAGCCGACCAACACATTGCAAAGGCTCGCGAAAATTAGCTTCATCAAAGGCAGCTAAGAACGACTTACACCATAAGACAACATCCACCAGGGGCAAAGCTTGTTGGTTGTGGCGCAAACAATTGCGACCGTGCCAAAGACTCCATAAAACCAAAACGAGCAGCAAGAAATCATGATAAGAGAGTTGTTCCTTACTGGCAAACAGAAAGTCCAACGGAGAACAAGCCACACCAATGGATATAGAGAAGGAAAAACCACAAGCTGCCCTGCACCCCAGCAAGACCGTCACAGCTCCACATAGCATGCAAGGAGGACTCATCAGAAAGAAGACAGGTCCCGCACACAGTATCAGTAGGAACCTTGCGCCGCGCCAAATTAACAAGAGAGGGGATACTCTCATTACATAACTTCCATAAGAAATTTTTTACCTTGTTAAGGAGCTGGACACCTCAAATGAACCGCCACCAACCTGCCACAGAACCAGAAGACAAAGATCCTTGCGCAGCAGCCAAATTTTGAGCTAACCAATAACCTAACTTCACCTAGTATTAGTCATCTTTGTTATAGTTCCAGATTTGTGAGTCCGGACACGACTCCGCTAGAAGAGACATCCCCAAGATAGCGTCGGCATCTATAGAAAGAAAATTAGCTTTGATAAAATTTTATTCCAACCCCTCTCCACATGCATGAGATCACAAACTTTGGAGGACATAGGAAGGAGACCACAAGAGATGACTCTGAATGTCACCTGGACGAGGAATCCACTTATCATTTAGGACCGAAACAGAGTTCCCACACCCTATTCGCCATCTAATACCACTATCCGAGAGATTCATGACCCAAAAAAAAAAACTCCTCCAGATGAGGGAAGCTGTCGGTTTCACATTTGCCTCTAAGAAGGACGAGTGAGGGAAATAAAGACCTTTCAACACCTTGGCAACAAGGGAATTCAGAAATTGAAGAATTCTCCAAGCTTGTTTCGCCAATAAGGCCCGATTGAAAGAGATTAAATTTCAGAAAACCTAACCCTCCATCAAATTTATGCCTACAAAGAGCTTCCCACGACTTCCAGTGAATAAATCTCTTAGCAACATTCCCAGACCACCTAATACTTCGCACTAATGCTATGGAGATCATGAACAAAAGACACTAGAAGTCTGAACAACTGCATTGAATACATCGGAAATGGCCTAGATAACTGCTTTCAACAAGATTTCTCGACCTCCAACCGAAAAAAACTTGTGCTGCCAAGCACTAAACCGCTTCAAAATCCTGTCTTTGATAGACTGTAAAAAGAAGCCGACGATCTTTACCTGTAAAAAAAGGTAAGCCCAAATATCTGGTATGACAATCCACCACTACAACCTCCAGTTTGTCCTACCAAAAGAGCTCTAAAATCAGGAGGAACTTTAGGACTAAAAGCAATAGCGAACTTGTCGAAATTGATAATTTGGCCACTAGCCTTCGAGTACAAGTCTAGAGCTGCCAAAATGGAATCACAATTTTGCAACGTAGCTCAAATAATAGACTATAATCCGCAAAAAAAAGATGAGAAATTCGCGGACCATTCCTCCCACATCGAATGCCAGAAATCGACCTCACCCTTTCAGCTTGGTGAAGTAATGCTGACAACCCCTCGCACAAATATAAGGGTAAAATAAAAATATGAAAAGTTAAAAGTAAATTTATAGTATGAAAATTGTTACTCCAAATTGAGAGAAAGAGAAAGACAAACTCTAAAAAAAAAAAATTCTTGAAAATTATGGGATAGAGCTATTGTTGGAGCAAACTGAAAATCTTATATAGAGTACATACTCTACTTTAGCATACTGTTGACGAGGGGTTGGCGCTTGATTCCCTCAGGTTTTATGTCGTTGGTCGCTTCGCATAGAGTTTCCTTCACTTGTTGGACCTTACTTTTCCGTGATAACTCATATGAGCTTTGTTGACTTGTTTGGGCCTGTTGGATATTTCAGCGTTTTTGGGACTGCTTGGGCCGTGAGTAATTCAGCACATAACAACACTAAAATTCAAAATATTTAAAAAATAAAAAAAAATTCAGTACAATAATAACTAATTTATGAAAATTCAATAATTCAAAATAACATTTCAAATTAATATTAAAATATAAAAAATAAATTTTATGTATGAAATAAATTATAATAGATTAAAATTAAAAATAAAATAAATCATTAAAGTAATAAAAAATAAAAAATATTTTTAAAAATGTCAAGAATTGGGGTATTATTATTTAAAAATTATAAATTATAAATTATTATTTTTAAAATAAAATAAATTTTAAAGTAATTTTTAATTATTTTTAAAAACTATTTTTTTTCTATTTTTTCAATTATTATTATTCTATTTTTTAATTTATTATTTAACCTTAAATTTTATTTTTGTGCTTAAAGACTGAAATACCCCTGACACCATTAAATTTGACTAACAGAATGACTAAATTGATGGATTTTTAAAAAATCAAGGACCATGCGAACTAAAAAATGAAATATCGATCAAAAAGTAATAATTCAAAAAAAGTTAGGGACCAAAATAATTTTTGCCCTTTCTCTTTCTTTTTTATCTTTACAACAACCTTATTGTTATGTGCTGAATTACTCAAGGCCCAAGCAGACCAAAAAACACTGAAATACCCAACAGGCCCAAACAAGTAAACAAAGCCCATATGAGTTATGACGGAAAAGTAAGGTCCAACAAGCGAAGGAAATTCTATGCAAGCGAAGGTCCAGCAACATAACACCTAAGGGAATCAAGCGCCACCCCTCGCCAACAGTTTGGTCGCAGATCGCACAATGCTCAACTCGCGTGGCACGCAGCTTGAAGCCTCAATCAAAGGGAGAATCCCGAGGATATAGGGATTATATTCGGTCAACTAGCAGATTCCCAATCAATCTCAAACTCCCTAATCCCAGCAATTGTATTCAAATCATATTATGATTTTTAGGGATATAATTTAGTCCTTAATAGTGTAATTAGACTCCATATAAAATAGAATGACTTACGTTCCCTTCACACTATAAAAGGGACGAATCATCTCTGTTAAAAGGGTTATAAATTTTCTCAGAAAGAAAAACACATAAAGTGAGCTTTGCACATTCACTCAGCGAGCTCGGTTTAAATATAAAAAACAGTGGATGCCGGACCATTTTAAAAATCCTTGAGTCAAATCCCTTTTTATCTATTTTCGCCCTTCAAATTATCTCTAATCACTATTAATTCTGTTGACCATATTCGAACGTTAACACTTACAAATATATATTTTTGTTTCTTTTTATAACCTTGTAAAATTAATTAATAACTGAATAAATTATTTTCTCTCAATGAGATAGTAAACAAATTAAAAATATGCAAATAATTCAGATCTCATAATCTCACTAAAAATATGCAAATAATTCAAATTAAAAATATGCCTAAGTATTTGTATTTTGTCTCGAGAAAGGTAAGTAAAAATTTTCCTTTAAAAGTTTATCACTCGACTTCTCTATATTTTGAGAGAAGATTATATAAATTTGATGGGTTTTTAAATTTGACAAAAAGTCAAAAACTCTTTTTTTTTTTAAAAGAAATAATGAAACTACCAATACAAATGAGAGTTCTTTTTTTTAAAAAAAAATCTTTGGAATTTGTCTTAATTTTGAACAAAAACAAAACGAGAAGTTAATAATACCACCATCTACAATTATTTGTACACACTAATTAAAAGCACCCATTAATTGTTTTCACTCTTATGCAAGAATGTTGCGTATATTTTTTTTTTTTGACATAGTGTATATTTTTTTAAAATTAATTTTTTAGATTAATAGTGGTAGCACGTGCACATTCAACTCAAGTAGTTAATACACATATCTTCCATCTTAAATTAACCATAGGTAGTTTTGTTTCTTTATTGTGAGAGCATATATCTTTGTTAGGAGAGTGCTAGCAATAGTCATGTAGGTGACTGCTGCACAGTCGCCCCTCTTAGGGCAACATATGCCACATTTTTCTTTTTTTAAAAAAAAAAAATTATTTTGAATAATTTCATTCTAGTCTCTCATATTTATGACCAAAATTTTAATGATCAAATATAAATAAATTTAAAATTAATTGTTTTACCCCTAATAATAGAATATTGATATTAAAAAAATGTATTTATCAAAATACATGCTATTATACTATATTTTTACAAATATGTCTCTTATTTTTATTTATACGTGTCTAATTTAATATAAAATAATATAAAAGTAAAATATTGCCACTGAAGGAAGCGACGTCTTCCTGGCTTGCTCTATGGAGATCACCTATATTTTTTTTATTTTTTTACATTTGTAATTATATAAAATAATAAATATAAAAATAATTTTGTTAAAAACTAAAAAGTAAGAATATAAATTGATAATATATATATATATATATATTTTAAAAAAATATAACACCTCATAAGTCAGAGAGTTGTCAAGACCTCCCAAGATCAAACCCTATAGTGTGGTTCAGATATTTACTCCAAATCAGAAGAAGTATACTGATACGAACCCCGTCAACTTGTGATGAAACCCGTAACAAGCTCTGATACCAAATGATACGAACCCCGCCAACTTGTGACGAAACCCGTAACAATGTTACTGCCTAGGACCGTTCTACTTTCAGGTTTAGGATGGAAACCGCGACCCAACACCTATAGAGAAGGTGCGAACCTTGGTATTAGGAGGACGCCACAATCAAGGATGGCAAACTTGATTGATAAGTCAAGGTACGAACGCCACAGAGTAATCTGATAAGTTCGTAGGTTCTTCAAAGAACCCAAGAGAGACTTAAACTCACATTTCTATATTGAAATTCATCTCTGCCTTTTTAAATGACTTACAAATGAGTTTAAATAGAAAATGAAATGTCTTGGAACAACCCTCCAAGCATGGGAAACGAAAATAAGTAAAGCAAGGTGTGATTTTGTTGACTAGAAAGGTTTGAACTCAATAAAAACGTGCAATACAAATGTCAAAGGAAGATAACACAATTGTCAAAGTAAGACAGCTTCTGGATACTTTGAAATAACCAACCATATCTTCATCGTGTGGCCTGCAATGGATCTAATTCAAACATCAAAGTTGAAGATAAGATTATGAACTTTGAAAAGACCTACTCACACTCCTCCAGAAACCTAGCCATTCACACGTTATGAATTTCCAAAGTTATCCCTTCGAATCAGCAGGTTGCCTCGCCTTTGTGCTAGATAAGTCTTCATCATTCCCCTCCTCTTGAAAAGGATTTGTCCTCAAATCAAGGTCATCACTTATTGATGTGAAACAATACGAATTACACATGAAATAATAACGAATGATACGAACTACAAACGAACAACAATATACGATGGATTTGAATAGAAAACAAAAACATAAGGATATAATAAACCCGAGACTAGAGCCTTGGCTCTGATACCAAATGATACGAACCCCGTCAACTTGTGATGAAACCCGTAACAAGCTCTGATACCAAATGATACGAGCCCCGCCAACTTGTGACGAAACCCGTAACAATGTTACTGCCTAGGACCGTTCTACTTTCAGGTTTAGGATGGAAACCGCGACCCAACACCTATAGAGAAGGTGCGAACCTTGGTATTAGGAGGACGCCACAATCAAGGATGGCAAACTTGATTGATAAGTCAAGGTACGAACGCCACAGAGTAATCTGATAAGTTCGTAGGTTCTTCAAAGAACCCAAGAGAGACTTAAACTCACATTTCTATATTAAAATTCATCTCTGCCTTTTTAAATGACTTACAAATGAGTTTAAATAGAAAATGAAATGTCTTGGAACAACCCTTCAAGCATGGGAAACGAAAATAAGTAAAGCAAGGTGTGATTTTGTTGACTAGAAAGGTTTGAACTCAATAAAAACGTGCAATACAAATGTCAAAGGAAGATAACACAATTGTCAAAGTAAGACAGCTTCTGGATACTTTGAAATAACCAACCATATCTTCATCGTGTGGCCTGCAATGGATCTAATTCAAACATCAAAGTTGAAGATAAGATTATGAACTTTGAAAAGACCTACTCACACTCCTCCAGAAACCTAGCCGTTCACACGTTATGAATTTCCAAAGTTATCCCTTCGAATCAGCAGGTTGCCTCGCCTTTGTGCTAGATAAGTCTTCATCATATACTCCCAACATTGGGATATATCTCTCCACATTATTATGATTTTATGGGTAATGGTGAAACAAAATTTACAATATCAAGGTTTGAACCTTGGTGAGATAGGTGAATTTGTGAAGCTCCAACTACCAAAGCAAGTGGCCTTTACTAAATTGATAATAATTAAAATTGAAATATTAAACAAATTAATTAATAAAAATTAACAAAATTATTTTTATATTTATTATTTTATATTATTTTATAATTTTTTTATATTTAATTAAACACGTATACTACCCAATGTGGTTCGGTAGTAAGAGCGTTTATTCAGTTTAGTAATGTCTCAGATTCGTGTCACCACCACTACAGGTGGTATGTTAAAAAAAAAAAAATTAGACACGTACAAAAAAGATAAGCGGCATATATGTAAAAGTATAGTATAATAGCATGTATTTTGGTAAATACATCTTTTAACATTAATATTTTTCTATTAGGGATAAAACAATTAATTTTAAATTTATTTACGTTTGACCATTAAAATATTGGTCATATGAATTAAATTATAAATTTATAATAACTTAGTGGGGATGGAATCAAAAAATATAAACACAAGGGATTAAAATAAAATTATTCAAAAAATTTGAAAAAAAGAAAAGGAAAAGGTGGACATACTAACAAATATGAGAGTAGGTTAATAATTGATCTAAATAAATATGACAAATTTGGTAGTAGCACACATAAGGTCACTTGCTTTGGTTGTTGGAGACCTTCAAAATCCTCAAAACCACCAAGGTTCAAATCCTTGTGTGTACATGTAAATATATTTTCTCATCATTGCCCATAAAAACGTAATTGTATGGGTAGACATCTCTTCGTGTTGGCAGTAGCGGAGCCATGAAGTTCTTCTAATGGGGGCTTAGTTTAAATAGATTATATTATAAAATATAAATGAGAACAATAATAATAATAAAACTTTCATATCATTCATAATTGTTGATAAATTTACAATTGCTCATGACGCAGGTCTCATATTTTGAAACCGTTGTACAATAGCTTCATTACCAATACTTTGTATATATACTTTTGTAACTTCATCTCGAATATTATGATGATAATTAGAAATTGGAAGGTCGTAAACCAGGATCTTTAGGAAGATTGGACGAGTCAAAATCTACTTTTCTTTTATTTGATCTACTATCATCTATTTTTCGAAGTGTTAATTTTAACGGCTTGGTCAAATATCTCTCCATATCTGTTGTATCGTACAATTAAAGATAGAAAATAAAATTATATCATTTAAATAAATTTAAAATTATGTAGAAATAATAAAATTGATTTTAAAAAATAAATAAATAAAATTAAGGATAATTAGTGGAACACAAACTAAGAACTGGAGACAAAATACTTTAAAACTATTAATATAAGATAAATTAAAATAATAACTCTATTGAGTAGTGCTCTACTAAAAGTCTGAAAGAACGCAGAGTGAATAAAAAATCATTTACTATTTTGAAAAAGAAATAAAATCGTAAAGCTGTAGAAAATTGAATAAGAAATAAAATCTTAGTAATATATAAAACTGTAGAAGACAAAATCGTAGAAACAAAATCTTTTACTATTAAAAAGGAAATAAAAAAAAATTGAAACTTGGTTTTCAAGTTTTAAATTTGTGAGGCTTTGGGCATATTGGTTTCCAATAAAATAAAAAGGGCTAATTGCAATAAAGTACCCTGATGTTTGGTCATATTGCAATGAAATCGTAAGTTTAGCCTTAATTGCAGGTTAGTACCCTACCGTCAGTTGACCCAGTCAAACTTAACGGTTTGACTTTGACTTATGGGCGAAATGACAAAACTACCCCTAGTTAAAAAATTAAATTAAACAAAAATTTAAAAAAAATGAAAAAAAAACAAAATTTTTTTCAAAATAGATCTCCACCATCGTTGATGGATGGTGGAGATAACATTTCCAAAAAAAAAATAATAATTTAAAAACAAACAATTAAAAAAAGTTAAACATTTTATTTTATATTGATTTTTTTTAAGTGTTTTTGGGGTTCTTGGTGGAGATCCAATCAACCAAGAACTCACCCAAACAGAAAAAAAAAAAAATTGGTTTGGTTTGTTTGCAGATCTGCTCCATCAACGGGAGCAGATCTGCTCCCGTTGATGGAGCAGTTGCTACATCGCAGATGGAGCTTCGACTCCAACTGCGAGATCTCTTCCACCACATCACTAAAAAAAAAATTTAAAATTTAAAAAAAAATTCTGATTCGCGTTTCTAGGTTCGAACGCGAACCCTGAAAACTGGGTTCGCTGCGATGGAGCTGCTCCGTCGCCTATAGAGCGCTGCTCCGTCATCGATAGAACGACTGCTTCATCAACGGGAGTAGATCTGCTCCCGTTGATGAAGATCTGGGCAAAAAAAATTTTTTTTTTTTTCTAGGTTGTGTTGCGATGGAGCAGCTCCATTGCAACCAAAATTTTTTTATTATTATTTTAATTTTAATTTTTTTTATCAATATAATATCCACCGTCCATCAATCTTGATGGACGGTAGAGATTAATTTAATATTTTTATAATTTTTAATAATTTTTTTAAAAATAAATTAATATTAAAATGACCAAAATGCCCTTTGACTATTGGTTGATCGTTAACTCTAACGGTCAACCAATTGGTAAAAGCTACTAACCTGCAATTAAAGCTAAACTCATGATTTTATTGCAATATGGACAAACGTCAGGGTACTTTATTGCAATTAGCCCAAATAAAAAACCAAGTTTAGCAATAAGAATATACTCATATATTATACTAGTACTAAAGATCAATAGAGTTTCACTGAATCCACCCAGTTGTCACAGAAACCAAGTTTGCCCTTTTGAAACCAATAAAATAATTTATTGAAATTTTTTTAGCTTGAGACCCCACTGGGCCTTATGTAGTTCCGCCCTTGCGTGTTGGGAGTAGACCCCTCCTTTTGTTGGAAGTAGTTGTCCGGACCGTTGGTTCCGGTAGTTATTGTTTCTCCTGTTGCTGGGAGTAGTTGTCCGAACCGTACTTGTATAATTTAATTTCAGTTGATCTCAATAATTTTCTGGCCCATAAAGATGTAAGATTTAAAAAATAATAATAATAAATAAATACTAGCAGCACGTACATGCAATTAATAGGTTTAGTATTTGACTAGACATTAGTGCTAGCACATTGCTTGATTTTAGCCATTAATTACTATCTTAGTCTAGTCTTGCATGTCTAATTAATTTTTGACATGTTTGACATAATCATTTTAAGATTTCTTCAAAAACTCAACCAGAAAGATAAAAATGACTATGATTTTAGTTTCAAAATGTATAAATTATTTTTTTATAGAAATATATTTAATTTCAAAACCGACAAATTGTGTGAAAAATTAACATGATTCGATATTTATTAATTCATTAAATACTCGATTTAATTTATCCCGCCTTTAAAATTAAAATGTAATTAGGCATTAAATAAATTTTAGTCAAAAGTATAATATGAACTTAAAATTTAATTAGTTGTTGGTTTAGGACTTTAGGTGCTAGTTAGTATATAATTAATTTATAAATACATGTGTAAATTAATTAATTAATTAATTCTTTTTAGATTTGATTAATGTCTCAATCTTGTGGATATAATTTATATCATTAATGTAATTAATTAAGATCTATTAGAGCATCTCCAATGCTATTATGCATTTGGAGAAAATTGAGTGCCACATAGGATCAATATTGAAAAAGTTAAGAAAACATTCTCCAATGCAATTATCTAACTTTAATATTGATATGATGTGGCAAAAAAAAAAGTTAGAGAATATCAAGTAGAGTTTCTAATTGTAGATATTCTCCTTGATATGCTGACTAGAATTTCTAACTTTTCCCACCAATAAAATTTTAGTATTTTGTCAATGCATTTAATTATCATATTGAATGGAGAGAGAATGTAACAAATGACTTGTGGTGATTGGTTTAAAATTACTATTTAGATATTCACATTGGAGAAGTGAATATGCATTTCTATAATTTTTTTGACAAGTTAGATCCATATTATTTAGAAATGCTGATGTGGCACTATTTAGATACTCAAAAATACATATTTGCATTGGAGATGCTCTTAATTTAAATTAAATTTGATAATCAAACTTATTAAATTAAATTTTGAAAAATCTCTTACTTTTAATAACCTATTATATTAACCTTTAACTGAAACAAATTTATTGCGGCAATAACTCACGCCCAAGAAACATGAAGGTTCTTTAACAATTAAATTAACAACTGTAATAATGTTTTGAACCCAAAATCAATAAAATAATAAAATAATAATAATAAAAGGCATGCTCATCGACGTACCATTACTGTAATACCATAACATTGGTTTCATTAATCTCTAATGATTATACTATCAATAAAATTATAATATACTTACGATCGTTTATTCAGTTTATTAAATACTTACCAATGATATGATAAGCGTCGTTCGAGTTTAGGGTAATATGTAAGTCCCATTATAAGTCTTCGTTGAGCCTGTAGCATATGCCCGGACTTTGTACTGGATAGACTCCTCTCATCTAAATTTTTATATGTAAAAAAATAAAATAAAATTATAATACCTTTAAAAAAATAATATAATTATAATAGAAAAATGGTCAAATCAGTGATTATATTAAGATAAATGCACGCGGAAATTCGATTTTCCATGGTGTCAAAGATTGTCAGAAATTTTCCAGTCAGCTTCTGATTAATGAAAGATTCAAAGATCATTATCTACTTGCCTTACAAGCCATGGAACCAGTCCCATCCCACTAAATTCTACCCAAATATAAAAATTTAAAAAATAAAATTGTTTTCTTTACTGATCTATTATCTATAAAGCTTGTAAAATCCGATGGCTTAATCATAATTATAGAAATTTTGATTTGTTTTTTATTTCGTCTTCTAGAAACAAGAATCCTCTGTTCCATTTGGATAATTCTTATAGTACTTTCTCTCTCTTTCTTCTGGCTTTGCCTTTCTATGAAGTCACTCTTTGTTCTGTTTTCGCTCTGCTTTTCTTTTCCGGGAAAGTCGATTCCTTTTCGTTTTCTAATAGATAATCGTCTTGATTTCTAATGCTAGCAGAAACTCTGTGATACACAACCCATAAAAAAAAAAGGCCCAAAGTCTTTTTTTTTAACCGGAAAACCTGGGTTTCAGTTGGAAGAAAATTTTTTTCTCTATAAACTTTTCTCTGGTTTTTCTTCCCTTGCAAAATTCGCTTGAATTCGGATGTTTTCCTTTATTTTTCTACGTGGGTTTCTTGATTTAACTTGAAGAATTAATGTTCAATAGAGTTTTAGTGACTCTTTGTTTTTGGCCTAGTGAAGCCGTGTTTGTTTCTTCAATATTGATCAAAGCAGAGTAGGCTTGAGTTTTCTTCAAGTTTAGCGAAAAAAGAAAAGAAAGAAACTTAAAAACAAAGAACAAAAGCATATCAGTTATTGCTTTTTGTAGTCTCTAAAATTAGATTCTCCGGTGACCGGAAAGTTCAAAATTAGATAACATTCTAGCGAGAAAAGACTATATCTGTTAACAGATAAAACAGAGATATTTATATATTTTTTAGTTTTATTTTCTAATTTATATATATATATATATATATATATATATAAAAGGTCGCGTGAATTTAGCTACCCAAACGTCAAAAAATAGCATTTGTGAGTAGACGAAAATCGCATTCATTTTCCATCTCTACAAGGAGAAATAAAATCCCGACAAACTCTCCCTCTTTTGCTGCTCTCTCTTCTCTTTTTCCTCTGTTTTTCCATTCCTCTCTGTTTCGGACGTTGGGCTGAGAGAACCTGAATTTCTCTCCGTCCCTCCCTCTCTTTCTTCCTCGTTGTTCCAATCATGTTTCTTGACAAAGGGTCATCCCAATCCAACCTCGACTGCTTCCTCCATTGCACCACGCCTATAGTCCCCTCTCAATTCCTCCCCAAGGTTCGTCCATTTCCTCTCTCCATCAATTTTGTTTTTCATTTTATTTGTATATCTAATTTTGACGATGATCGTGTGTTTACAGACAGAGATTAGGAACCTGAATCGTTTGTGGCATCCGTGGGAGAGGGAAAAGATTGAGTACTTCACATTGGGTGATCTTTGGAATTGTTACGACGAATGGAGCGCTTATGGTGCTGGAGTTCCCATTGTTCTTGGCAACGGCGAAACTTTAGTTCAGTACTACGTGCCTTATCTCTCCGGAATCCAAATATTCACCAGCAATTTATCTGTAAATGGATTACGGTAAAATCTAATTTGGTGGTCTTTCTAATTCAGTTTCTACAATATGAGGAACTGTTCAATTTAAATGATCAAGGTTGTGAATTTTTCCCCAGGGAAGAGACAGATGATGGTGAGACCAGGGATTCGTTCAGCGATTCGTGTAGTGATGATAGCGAGAGCGACAAGTTATGGAGATGGGAAGGTTGCTCGTCTGAGGAAGGAGGGTTTGAGCAGGACAATTTTTTCCATCCAAATGATAGATTGGGTTACCTTTATTTCCAGTACTTTGAGAGATCAACTCCATATGCTAGAGTTCCTCTCATGGATAAGGTACTTGTTTATTTACATTTTTTACTTCCATTAGTGGTAAATTTTGTTATTTTTCTTTATTGGTTTGTGTCTTTCTCTTTTTGCCCCAGTTGTGAAGATTTGATCAAACAAGGAACACTTGGGTGTAATGAAAATATTTCTGGATTTTTTAGAATAATCTTGACAGTCTTTTCATGATAGGCATCTCATAAAGATAAGAAGAAACTTTTGACTTTTGAACACGAAACTACATATTTTTTTTTCTTTGATTTTTGTTAATTTTGTCTCTCATACGCACACACACATATGACTACTTTGCATAAAATTAATTAGATTCATATTGTCTCAATTTAGTTTTATTATTGTCTTTAATGAGCATTTGTTCTTGTCTTTGATATGATATTGTCTATTAACTTTTTCCTATTGTTTGGAGGAAGAATAAAAGGTTCCAATAAAAAAAAATAATGGAATTTTAATATTTCTGACTGATTCGTACTATGAGTTCTTTATGTCACTTTACAGACTGAAAGTATGTTGATTCCATTGATGCCTTATTGGTTTCTTTACTTTCAGATTAATGGATTAGCTCAAAGATACCCAGGTTTGATGTCCTTGAGGAGTGTAGATCTTTCTCCAGCTAGTTGGATGGCAGTTGCTTGGTATCTTTCTGTCTCTGTCTCTTTCGCTGTGTGTGCACACGACAAGTAATTAATTTTCAAGCAAGATAAAGATGAGGGCAGAAACCAAGGATTGCACATTTAACATGCTGTGCATGAATTTTGTTTTTCACTCAATGATGTTATGGTTGAGTCCAACATATGGGACAAAACAACACACATAGCTTGAACTTTAGGATTTTCCGAGAGTTATTTACATTTGAACTGTTGATTTTGCACATGAGCATGTCCATATTAATTCACAACATCATGTCAATAATGAATTATTTGATGTGAATATCAATCTGCAGGTACCCAATATATCACATTCCCATGGGAAGGACAATAAAAGACTTGTCCACATGCTTTCTCACTTACCACACTCTTTCATCTTCTTTTCAAGGTATTCATTTTGCTCACTTCAATTAGTTCTTTCTTTCATTATCACCACCATTGTTAACTATAATTGCAGAAAGCTGTTGCTTCGTACTATATATCTGCTTACAAAATATTTGTTGCGGGTGTTTTTTTATGTGTGTAGATATGGACCCTGATGACGACATTGAGAATGCGGAAAGAAAACCAAAGGAAGGAGAAAGGATCTCTCTTCCTGCATTTGGTTTGTCCACTTACAAGATGCAAGGCAATGTGTGGGTCTCGGGAAATTGTGGTCGGGACCAAGAACGGCTTCTATCGCTTTTGAGCGTGGCAGATTCGTGGTTAAAGCAACTTAGGGTCCAACACCATGACTTCAACTACTTCATGGGGATTAGGCGTGGCTAAGAATCACCACTTGAATATTTTCCATGAAAATGACGGATCACTAAGGTCCTTTTGTGGGGGGGTTGGGTTTTTGGCTTTGTGCTTGGAGTGATGGGCCTTGAGTTATGGTGATTGTAGTTTGATTCTTCTCAATTGTCAAGCTACTGCATTGTTAAGATGCTCTGCTTCTTTTTTAAGGCCAATCAATGCTTGTATGAGATATGATTAGAGAGCGCGTTTGAGATGAGTCGAAGCACTCCTGCTGCTGCTATAAGCAGTTATAGTGAGCTTTTATGTGCATAGGTTGGTGAGGTTTGAGAGAGATATAAGATGAGGATCTTGATATATGAACTTGTATGGATTTTTGTAATACATCTATTCATCGTAATAGAGTCGTCAATGACAAGAAAAAAAAAATGCTTTCAAGTTTCCCAAAATCCATCTACTGATAAAAAAAATATGCTGCTGATACATTTGATTCAAATTGGCATTCATTATTCTCGTTGGTGGAGTAGTTGTCTCCCATGAAACGACAGTGATGGAGATATTGGTTGAGATTTTGAATGCTTTCCACGAATCTACTGCATAATAATGCAGTTGAATATATAGTAGAATTTCCAGATTTGACTAAATGGGAGCAAATGTCGGTCCAAACTCCCAAGTATTTAACAAAAAATGTCCGCAGAGACAGATCTCCTCTCATATTAAAGATAAAAATAAGTGTAAGAATGGATCTTGACATCCATTATAATAATGATCCGTGATTGAACAAAATGTACACATTAAATACCATACCATACAATTCTTTGACCGATAGCATAAACTATCTGTGTGCAACGCCTGTGGATTGAGTAATTTATGCTCTGCAATGCCGTATGTTTCCTCTTCAACGGTTTTTCTTTTTGTTGAATTTATGAAATTCATAATTTCAAAGGTTAAAGTTAGTTCTGTCCATCAGGATTGAAATCTTTTCTACAGGTTCACATACATTTTGAGTGATAACTTAGCTTATGGGTCAGGTTAAGAGAGAAGCCAGCATTTGGTGTGGTTTTTTTCTGGTAAACTTGTTAAACTGGTAAAGCAATGTGAACACTCGATGAATAACAAACAAAATAAAAAAAATGTAGGTTTCGTTTTAATGAGGCTACGCTGTTTTGCTTAATTGGCTTTCCATTTGCCAAAACAGAATTACAACAACGTATTTGACATGTTTGATTACTCTTTCCCACTTTTAATGCATTAATTAATCCTCTAAGCAACGTGAGATATCGTAATCAATCAACTTAATTGCAACACCTTTGACTTGATTATAGTTCTAATTTTCTACCAGATAGGCTAAGTTGGACGCTTGAGTCATCCCTTTAATATAATTAATAAAGGTAAATAATAATATGTGCTAAAATACAATTATAAGATATAATTTTTTTTAATAAATTTCACGAGGGGATTTTAATGAATTACAACTACAACTTCCGTTGGATTTGTTTATTCGTTGACAACTTCAAAGGATTATTGCAAATGTTATGAAGGATTAGGCAGAGCTTTTTATGAAATTTTAATAAATTATTTTACCAAAAGTTGACCCAAAATAATTGAAAGCTGAAATGAGTAAAGGGTATGTGGTTGGTCCAGTTCAAAACCAAATGTGTAGCAAAAACAGGAAGTGGGTTTACTGCTAATGCAACTTCAAAACATCATTAACCTTATCTCTCTTCTTTTTTTATTAGCACTGAGTCACAAATGACTATTTGTATTTATTGTTTGATGATCAGTGTCCCGTCAATCACCCAAGAAGAAAGAAAATCATGTCCATCTCACATGGATATGCAGCTCTTTTTCCAACTCAATTCCATTTGATTTCGACTTAACAAAGGCATCAAGCATGAGAGATATTATGAGTTGAGTGCAATCAACATGTTATCCACTCAAGGAGAATGAGTTCAAAGAAACTCGAAACCCATTTCACACCTCTTATCCGGACAAATAAACACCATTTTTTTTAAATCTAAAAAGAGCAACCAGCCAACCACTAACCAAATCTTGCTACCTAAAATTAATTGTAAGTTTGGGAGTGATGTTGACAGTTGACTCTTTGATTTTTTTTTTTAAGTCAATGTGGGTTGGTGTGGATAGGCTGGTTGTATACCACTTGTGGATCTCAAACACAGACACACACCACTTCATAAATTTCATAAACCAATTTGGCTCTCTCTCATTGGGCCACTTTCAGCTGTATATGTCCAATAGAGTGAGGCTCTTTGTGTGCTGATTGGCGCATTACAGTTTGGGAGTTAATTATTATATATATATATTTTAGTAGTGATAGTGCTTGATGATTGAATATGCTTAATCCTCAATCTGTGTACTTGATCAGAAACCCTTGTGAATTGAATCGTAATTTCTATCAATACCCATTTCATGTTAATTAGTTGACAAGTGCTAGGCTAGAAAAGCTTAACAATAAAAACACTGTCATGAGCATGAAAACAGCTCATATGTTGACAAATCTATGGCATAGTCATAATTGTGGCAGGGCAGGGCAGGGCAGGGAAGGGCCTGGGTTTGATACTCATGACGGTTTGACTTACCATCCTTATGCTTAAGAAGCATTTTCTTTAATTAAGGAGTATTATAACTTTTCAACTAAAAAAAAAAAGAAAAGAAAGATATTCTAAAAAGTGCATCCAGAACAAAGTGGTAGTTAACTAGTTATGTTTTTAAATGACCTATCATTTAATGTAGAAATATTATTAAGATTCTTCCTATAACTTATTATATTAGTTAAAATTTTTCTTATAATTTTATCTATTGCTAAAATTCTTAAATAATTTTATTTTATAGTTAATTTTCTCCCTACTATTATTTTTATTAGCAAAATATTATTGACCGTTAATTTTTCTATTAGGAATATTATTAAAATCTCTATCTAGTTTGGTGTATTAATTAAAATCTATCATAATTACATTTATAGCCAAAATCGCCCCCATAATTTCATTTTATAGTCAATTTCCCTTTTACCATCAGTTTTAGTTACCAAAATATCCTTAACCGTTAACTTTTTTATTAAAAACTTTAAGATCATAAAATGTTTATGATCTCTACCATCCATATATGGAGATGGATGGTGGAGATCCATCTTTTTAGTTTTAATTTTTTTATTTATTTCATTACTTTTTTAAAAATTTTATATATTTTTTGTAAAAAAAAAAATTGTGTTTATACTCTTCACCGTCCATGTATGGAGATGGATAATGGAGATCTATCTTTTTATTTTTTTATTTTTTTATTTTTTATATTTGATCACATCCATCTATCATATTATGGACGGTAAAGATTCATTGATATTATAAATTAAAATATTTTAATTTAACGTATATATAAATATTTACCTTTATACTCTTGGTGCCCTAAAGTTTTTAATAAAAAAATTAATGGTTAAAGGTAATTTGGTAATTAAAACTGATTGTAGGAGACAAATTAACTATAAAATGAAAATATGAAGAATTTTGACTAGTACACAAAAATAGAGAGGGATTTTAATAATATTCCTAATAGAAAAGTTAATTGACAAGAGTTTTTGGGTAATTGAAACTGACGGTAAAAAAAAAATTGACTATAAAATAAAATTATGAAAAAAATTTTGGTTATAAATAAAATCAGAGTGGGAATTTTGACTAGTATATCAAAATATTGGAATAATTTTAATAATATCCCTTTAGTGTATCGTTTTATTATCAAACTACACTTGGCAAAACAATTGTCATTTTGTTATCCTAGTACAAGTAATTTTCACTTTTCAGTTTTGAGGATTCCTCTTTTTCTTCTTTTGAGGCAACCAGAACATTTTTATTCCCAGGGCTGATTCATTGCAGAGAGTCGGGCTGGGACTGTATAATAATTAGAGGTGTTCATATGGGCTGGGCAGCCGAAGCAGGGCTCTGTATATGTCGAAGTCCTACGATTAAGGGACTTGGGCTTAACTATCGAACAAGTTTGAGGGCAGGGCCCAACCTCAAATAATGAAAAAGAATATAAATTAAATTAGTCCTAATTAGCGATAACAGCACAGAGGGTCCGGTCCACCTTTGGTGTTTGCTACTTTTTGTACTTTTATGCACAATTAGTTTTACTTATTATCTTTTATTAGTTGAATTGCTATGTAATACTTTAATATTTAATTATATTATAATAAAATTATAAATTTAATTTTAATTATATATTAATATTCTATTATTAATTAATTCAGTCAAAAGTAATAATTTAATTAAAAAATTTATTAAGAGTGATAAAAATATTTTTTATTAAATTTTTTTAAAAAATTAATATTATTAAAATTAAAAAATTAATTTAAATAAATCTGTTCATTTAAAAAAATTTAAATTTTTTACTTTTTAATTTTTTAATTTTAATAGTTAATATTATTTTTTTATTTTTTAACTAATAATATTTTAATTATTTTAATTAAAAATTTTGATTAAATTATTATTTTTTATTAAATTAATTAATAATAAGATATTAATATTTAATTAAATTTAAATTTATAATTTTATTATAATATAACTAAATTTCACGATGTTATATTTTAATTCACCCTATCTTATATTAGGGAATTTAGCAAAATTGCCCAAACAGTAATCAATAATTGCAAAACTACCCACGGTCCACTAATTTTTGTAACCGGTACCCAAAGACTTTGTTTGGACATATTTGCCCTTAGTTTCACATTTGACCCAGACTCCACGTTTTCACTTTACAGTTTTTGACTTGCTTGTTTTTACTGCTCTTCATCTCAACTGCTGTTCATCTCAACTGCTGTTCGTCGCCTGTTCGTCTTCTGCATTTGTGTTCTCTGCTGCTGTTTGTCTTCTTCGTTTGTCTTCTTCGTTTCGTTTGTGTTTGCAGGTTCAGCGAGTCGCGTTATAAAGCGGTCTGCACAGCAAGGAAATTGTCTTCTTCTGTTCTTGTTCAAAGTAAGGAAAAATTTCTTCTTCTGATTATTTGTTTACAAATTTGTGTTTTGGGCATCGGGCCACGTCTGGCCGATGATTTTGTTTCATCGGGTCACTGTCTAAGTGGTCCGATGAAACAAAACCATCGGCCAGCTGAGACCCGATGATTTGTTCATCGGGTCACAGCAACGAAATCGTCTCCTTCTTCGGTGGTAACATTCCACACTGATTGAAATCGTCTCCTCCTTCTGATTTTTTGTGTAGAGGTTTGTGTTTTGGGCATCGGGCCACGGGTGGCCGATGGTTTTGCTTCGTCGGGCCAGTACCTCAGTGGCCCGACGAAAGTAAACCATCGGCCAGCTGAGACCCGATGAAAAACTCATCGGGTCTTCGCTGGCCGATGGTTTACATTCATCGGGCGACTGAGGTACTGACGAAAGTAAACCATCGGCCAGCTGAGACCCAATGAAAAACTCATCGGGTCTTCGCTGGCCGATGGTTTACATTCATCGGGCGACTGAGGTACTGACGAAAGTAAACCATCGGCCAGCTGAGACCCAATGAAAAACTCATCGGGTCTTCGCTGGCCGATGGTTTACATTCATCGGGCCACTGAGGTACTGACGAAAGTAAACCATCGGCCAGCTGAGACCTGATGAAAAACTCATCGGGTCTTCGCTGGCCGATGGTTTACATTCATCGGGCCACTGAGGTACTGACGAAAGTAAACCATCAGCCAGCTGAGACCCGATGAAAACCTTATCGGGTCTTCGCTGGCCGATGGTTTACATTCATCGGGCCACTGAGGTACTGACGAAAGTAAACCATCGGCCAGCTGAGACCCGATGACTCATCGGGTCTCAGCTGGCCGATGGTTTACTTTCGTAGGGCCACAGTGGCCCGATGAAACAAAACCATCGGGTCGCGGTGGCCCGATGACATTTAATCATCCGGCCACGGCTTGACGACGGTTTTGTTTCATCAGGCCGATCAGACAAAACCATCGTCCAGCCGTGGCCCGATGATTAAATGTCATCGGGCCACCGCGACCCGACGGTTTTGTTTCATCGGGCCACTGTGGCCCGACGAAAGTAAACCATAGGCCAGCTGAGGCCCGATGACATTTAATCATCGGCCCACGGCTGGCCGACGGTTTTCTTTCATCAGGCCGATCAGACTAAACCATCGGGCAACCTGCAAGCATCACCATGAAACAAAAGCAGATGAAATCAAAGCATCGGGCCACTGCGACCCGATGAAATTAAATCATCGGGCCGACATGATTTGATGAAATATATTTGTATTGTTTAGTATGTTGATGAATTCGAATTTTTTTTGTTTATGCAGGCTAATATTCAATGGTAAGTGAGAAGTTGGTTGGGACGATGAAAATTAAGGAAAGAAATTTTTTCCATGCCAAGATGACAACATATTCTAAATGGGGTTGCATCGGGCTGCTGAAGAGTAAACTCACCGAACGTCAACAACAACAAATAAGAGCAACGTGCTTTGGCCATTTCTTAGATGTTAATGAAATAGCCTTCACGGGTCAATTGCTTCATCATATCTTGTTGCGAGAGTGCCATGTGGACAATGCTGAAAACGAAATGTGGTTTTTGATTGGCTGGAATAGAATACGGTTTAGTGTAAACGAGTTTTGCCTCGTCAGCGGTCTACGTTTTGGGGATACAGTCGTCCCTACTGTAGGGGAAGATCATATGTGTAGAATTTGGCAGAAATATTTTAAGGGAGTGAAAAAGGTGACTGGAACAAAATTGCAAACTTTGTTCGAACGTATGGAGGAAGAACATGATGCTGATGATGACATGATTAAAGTAGCTTTGTTGCTGATCTTGGAGATGACATTGCTTGGAAAGGACCTGAGGACTAAGGTCGAATATTGGGCAATGAAGTTGGTTGATAACTTAGAAGAATTCAATCGGTTCCCATGGGGTTCATTTATCTATTCAAGGACATTCAACTCTTTCTCGACCTGTTGCAAAGGTCGAGATCAGAAGTTTAGGGAGAAGGCTGAAAAGGATCCGAGCCATACAGCGGAGAAGATCAACCTGTATGGATTTGTCTATGCTTTTCAGGTAATTTTAAGTGTTTAACTTTTTTTACCCTTAACCTCTTTAAAACTCTTATTGAAACATGGTTTTGTTTTATTTGGTAGGTGTGGGCAATTGAAGCGATTCCGCTTTACTCAATCAAGAAGTATGCTACCAGGGTGTCTCGTTCAGCCCCTTGTATTCTGAACTGGGAAGTGAAAACGAGTCCTGAATATGAGGTTTTGAGAAATAAGATTTTCAGTAGGCGAAAGGTATGAACTACATTGAAAGACTTCTGTTAGGTATATAAATTGTTATTATAACACTACGTGGGCTGTTTTTTTTTTTTTTTTTGGTTAGATTTCAACGTTTCAAACTTTGAAACCAACGGAGGAAGAACTTAAGTTGTCCTATTTTATGGGGTTCGATACGAGTGCCACTACAAATGATCCGTCAACCCCATATATAGAGATGGGTGATCAGGAAGATGACGAGTACCGTCATGACAGTCATAGTGATGATGTTGCTGAAGAAGAGCAACCACAACCGAAATATAAGCAAGCTGAAATACAAGAAGAGCGGCCTATTGGACGGAGGCCATCGGTATGTTGCCAATATTGTCCCTTAATTGTATTGTTCATTAAATTTTATGTAAATGTTAATTTAACTTTTTCTTGGACATTATGCTAGGACTCAGAATATGTGAATAGAAAATTCGATGGCCTCCACACAGAAGTAGCCTGTCTGAAGACTTCTATGACCGCACTGAATGATAAAGTTGACAAAGGGTTTGCAACCCTACAAACACAACTTGATGAGATGCGGAAAGGAGTTGAGAAATTGATTGAAGTTGTCTGCAAGACAGGAGGCAGTGATGAAAAATTTCCAGCTGGAACTGAGGTGAAAAAACATGAAGAAAAACCATCGGGCCGACATGATGAAACCATCGGGCCGACATGATAAAACCATCGGGCCAAAAACAATGAAAAAACATGAAGAAAAACCATCGGGCCGACATGATCAAACCATCGGGCCGACATGATCAAACCATCGGGCCAAGGCCAGAAATCGGGCCGACATGATAAAACCATCGGGCCAAAAACAATGAAAAAAACATGAAGAAAAACCATCGGGTCGACATGATAAAACCATCGGGCCAAAAACAATGAAAAAACATGAAGAAAAACCATCGGGCCGACATGATGAAACCATCGGGCCAAGGCCAGCCATCGGGCCAACATGATAAAACCATCGGGCCAAAAACAATGAAAAAAACATGAAGAAAAATCGTCGGGCCGACATGATAAAACCATCGGGCCAAAAACAATGAAAAAACATGAAGAAAAACCATCGGGCCGACATGATAAAACCATCGGGCCGACATGATCAAACCATCGGGCCAAGGCCAGCCATCGGGCCGACATGATAAAACCATCGGGCCAAAAACAATGAAAAAACATGAAGAAAAACCATCGGGCCGACATGATAAAACCATCGGGCCAAGGCCAGCCATCGGGCCGACATGATAAAACCATCGGGGCAAAAACAATGAAAAAACATGAAGAAAAACCATCGGGCCGACATGATAAAACCATCGGGCCAAGGCCAGCCATCGGGCCGACATGATAAAACCATCGGGCCAAAAACAATGAAAAAATATGAAGAAAAACCATCGGGCCGACATGATCAAACCATCGGGCCAAGGCCAGCCATTGGGCCGACATGATAAAACCATCGGGCCAAAAACAATGAAAAAATAACGCATCGGGCCAAAACCATCGGGTCGGCATGATGAAAATTTTTTTTTATAAAAATTCGTTCTTCATTTTTTTGATGGAGGATTAACAAATGTGAAATGTCTACAACTGATTCAAAACCCATAAAGGTCTGCATTGACTAAAAAAAAAAAAGTTTAACACTAACCTTGGAATTTTTGATGGAGAAGAAGACTGTGTGAGATGGATCGATGGTTTATTTGCAAGAGATAACTTCAGAATTTCTTGGCTTAGGTTGGGTAAGAGATTTATGGAGAAGATAAGAGAGGAAAAATAAGAAAATGTGAAGAACAGAAGAGAAGAAGAGACGAAGAGAGAACCGAGTAAGGTGAAGAAATTTGCGTAGATGATGAAGAAGAAGAAGACAGTGCGAAGAAGAAGAAGAAAGTGCAGTGGTCAAATGTAAAAGTAAGGGCAATTTTGTCCAAAAAATGGCTTTGGGTAAATATTGTAAAAATTAGTGGAGCTTGAGTAGTGTTGCAACTGTTAGTGGAGCTTGAACAATTTTGCTAAATTCCCCTTATATTATCCATGCATATAAAATTAGTGAGTCATTGTGCACCACCGGTCCACCGCCCATATTCATGTCAGTGCGCTCATTGCTTACCTTTTTTCTTTTCCATGAATTTCTCCTTGATGTTTACAGGATTCAGACAGTGGGGCAGTCAAGGTCCCGCCATGTCATGATGCAATAATTTCTCTGTTGTCCATTAAACAATTCTTTTCAGTCCAGCACTTTTTTCTTTATTGAATCATAAACCCCTCCAATCACGATTGTTTTAAAAGTAACTCTTTTCGTAGAGATATTTACACCCATTATTTATTTATTAGTAAATATAAAATTTAAACTCCAATTATATAGATAAATGATAAGTGAACTATCTACATGTAATATTGATGTATTAAGATTCTCTTCTAAATTAAATATTTTTTTAAGTTTTTATACTAAATTTTAATCATTAAATTAGTTGTATACTACATATTATCATATGTGTAAACTTTTAAAAAGATGAAGAATAAAATATTAAATCTTAACCATTAAATTAATTATTTAACATGTGTGTTTAGATTTGTAAAAATTTAGGTTATAAGTTATAAAGGATACTGATCAATTATTGATATATGTGCATCAAAGACCCTTCATTTAATGGACCACCGAGCAATTTATTAAAATTTTTTAGGGATAAATTCATAAATAGTACTTTTACATATGAAAAAATTATTTTTAGCTACATACGAAAAAAAATTAATATCATTCAAATCCTAAACAACCATAAATTAAAATCATATATCACTCAAATTAAATATATTGTTCAAAAATAACATTGTAAAATATTTTAAATAAAAAACTAAAAAATTCATAAAATTAATAAATTTTCCCTATCTTGTTCGGCTGTCAAAATAGAATTGGGAATAAAAAAATTTCTTAAGGTACAGTCCAACCATCAATAATAAGTTTTGATTATTTTGTTGAGTTCAATAGAGAACACAGAGATAAAAAAAACAGGTTTAATATGTGAGAAAAGAGAAGAAAAAAAATGTGATTTAAAGTTTAAACTCAATTTAAGTGTTGATAGGAGCTTTTGTGTAATTTATAATAGATTTCTTTATAATTTTGTAATTTTTTGGTTTTTTTTGTAATTATTTAATTAGGAGTGGTTAAGGGCTCTTTATAAAATTAACTAATAACAGTTATTTTTTCGTATGCAGTTTTTTTTTTTTTTAATATTTTCGTATGCAGTTAACAACTATCATTTTTAATAATTTTCGTTTTTTTAGGTGGGGGTATATATGTATGTGTTTGTATATATATTATGTGGAATGAATTTGGCAGGAATATTCTCGATATCTGACCAGACCAGTGGTTAATGCATAAAAACAAAAAAGAAATACCAGGAAAGAGCTGGTTTTATTTACTTTTATAGATCAGTTTAAGTAGGCACTACATACGACGAGCCCTGCGCAGAGGCAAGGCATAATCACACAGAAAAATCAACAACAAACAAACTGGAGCTCTTAAACATTTGCTCCCATTATTAATACTCTTAAAACCCAGTACAGATAACTGAACCACATAGACCCACGTACATATCTTAACATAATCATCTCGGCAATACCACAAAGTTTATGGAAAGTCATCACATTGGATAGGCCTCAATGACCGATAGTACAGATGGGATTTTGATGATCTTGTAGCGAGGGAAGCCTCCTTCCTCCAACAGTTTCTTCCATTGTTGTTCTGTCCTTTCCTTTCCACCCTTGTTGTGTGCAAGCATGACCAGATCGAATCGCACGTCTATGTCGCCAAATATTTTGTTACCTTCTTCTTCTATAATGAAATCAACTAGTAACAGCTTTCCAGTTTTCTCTGGTATTGCTTTTCGACAGTTTTTCAAAATTTTTACACAGTCTTCTTCACTCCAATCATGCAGTATCCACTACATCAAAACAAACAAAAAAATATATTTTTTATGTATATATAGACCGAAGTATATTTAATGTATCAAAGACTGTCTTGCACATGAACAATAATATAAAAGTGAAATAATTAGGTTACCTTCATCATAACTGCATCAGCTTTTGGGATGGTATCGAACATGTCACCGCCAACATGCGACACTCCATTATAGAGAGGTGCAGTGGCGACAACATGAGGCTGATCGAAATTGATACCCTTAATGTGTGGATAGGCTTTGACAACCTCAGAGATGGCACCGCCGATCCCACCAGCTACATCGACCAGCGATCCAAGGTTTTCAAACACATCTTTACACTCTGTTACGACTGCTCTCATCACGACCTTGCTAGTACACGCCATGGCCTCGTAGAAAAGCTTCTCGAATTTAGGCTTTTTAGGTATGAGATACCAAAAGTCCTCGCCGTGGACCTTCTCGAATGGAACACCGCCTTCTCTGACGCAGTTGCTGATGTAATGCCACGGGTCCTGTTGCACTGGATCGTTCTCCATTAGCAGCATTGGAGCCAGAGTCAGGTCCGCGTCCTGTAGTATCCATTTTGATACGTGGGTCTCCCCGTACAGAGTCTCTCCGCCGTCTGATGGAGGATGTGCGCTGAAAACTCCTTTTCGGACCAGCAACCTCAGGACCCGAGCAAGGTAGGATATGTCTAGACTAGACGCGTCAATTTCTGACCAAAAAAAAAATTTAAATGCACTTGTTTTCAAAATGATTGTGTTATATTTTTAGAATTTAGACTAGTCAGAAGATAAATGGAATTTTAACCATTTTTTTACAAGCTACCTCTAATGATTAAAAAACAAAATTCTTAAATATCACAATCATATCATCTCTTATATATTCACACAAATAGCAGACTTCTAATATCGTTTTAGCCATTTTTTTTAGATATAATATTAATCATTTTGAAGATTCATATTATTATCTTGCTTTACAGATTTTCACTATTGCAATTTGCAGTAATTAAATAAATATATGATATTTTTACTAGAAAATTAAAAAGGAGACGGGGAGAGAGAGAGAGTATCAATACTTGAGGCCAATTGGGTTAAAGTGATAGGGCCACCATGGGAGTGTATAATGTCTGGCAAGCGCAGCTCAATAGCAGCCTTTAGAGCCATAGAGTCTGCGAAAGCAAACATGAGATCCCATACTTCTGCTTGCCCGCTCAGCAATCCCGCCTTCGCTTCTTCTATCGATCCCATTCTCTATCTGTCTCTCTGTGTTCAAGCTAGAGAAATTTTGTTCTTCTCCATAACGTGAGGATGGTACATATTTATAAAGCAATGCTATGCACGGCATTATAGTTCTAATATTATTTGATGTCACAATTTATGACGTGATAATTTATATAAAAAAATAAATATATAAATTAATTTTATGATATCTGTATACATATCGGTAGTTGTTTATTCTTAAATATTAGAAAAAGTCTACCTATATAATTATATTATTATTTAATAATTAAAAAATATGTAAACTAAACCTTCTATAATAGCTTGTTGTGGGGTTCCAATTATCGAGTGACTTTTCGTCCACTTAGTCGCACACTAATTGAATGAATACAATGACCTTCATGTATGACGCTTACAGGAACGATTGTGACGCTATTCCTCCATTTGACTGACACTTGTAAGGATGATAATAGAAAAAAATGTTAATTTCTTGCCACGTATTAGCTTTTGCCCTCTATTATTGTTGATATTTGATGTTGAGCAGTGCTTGGTGCGCTTGCTGGCCTGAGTGCATCAATATTCTTCTCTTCCGCTCAAATGGACAAGTGTCGATTTGAATGGCAATCCAGTAAGAAATATGAAAGCAAGGGGCCATCTATGATTAAGGGTAATGGCATTTTGCAATTACAGGTAAAAAAAAAGGACACGTGTCAGTTAGGATTGTATTTAGCTTTGGCCTTTTTATAAATTTCTAAAAGGTGACGTGAACTTTTGTGTAGGCCAATGAAACACGTGATATCTAAATTTGATAACCAACACAATATAGTTTGTACGTTAATGAATAATAACTTCCGACAGAGCTCCTCCCGTTGTCCTCAACGAAAAAAACTAATTCAGGTGCATTTTTTACCATAATTTTATTACAAAAAAAAATAAAAATAATAAACAATAATATTACAGTGAAAGATACATCATATATTGAGTGTATATAAATTTCTCTTATCTAGGATATATATATATATATATATATATTTTTATTTATTTGTTTTTACACAACTTTTTAATAATTTTTTTAGCCTGTAGGGGTAAATTGAAAATGCTTTTTATCAAGGGTAGATTTGAGAAACGCTGAAAATGCTTTCTAGAGAAGTATCTAACTAGGTGCTCTCTACACCACTATTTAACAAAATTTGATAGTTAAAAAAATAATTAATAATAAACAAACGAAGGAGCACAAAAAAAAAAATACACATATTTGATGATTAAATGAGGCTTATTTTTTGTGACTTTAGAGGGTGTATAGATAAAAGGCAAAAATTATTTTGGTTTCTAATTTTTTTAAATTATTATTTTTTAATTGATATTTTTATTTTTAATTTGTATAGTTCCTAATTTTTTAAAAACTCCTCAATTTAGTCCTTCTATTATTTTATTTTTTAAAGGTATTTAATTTTGGTATTAATTATTTTTATAAATTTTAAATTCTTATTCGATATATAAATTAAGGTTAATTTATTAAAATTTAAAAAATAAAGGTTAAAATTATATTTTTTATATAAACATTTAAAGTTAAAGTTAAAATAGTTAATGTGCATATTCTGTTATATTTTACTGTCAAAATTTAGTTGGAAAGATTAAAATGATAAATTTTAAAATGTTAGGAATTATGTGAATTAAAAAAAAATGTCGGTAAAAAAATAATAATTTTAAAAAATCAAAATAAATTTCTTTCATAAATTAAAAAAAAAAAGTAAAAAGAAGATGGGAGAATCTACTTCTGAATTTTAGGTTCTGTGAATGGAATTGAGAAAATGGGTTTGAAAAGTAATATTTTGGGTGGTGGGCCACGTTTAAAAAGTGGTTTCCCTGATAGATTTTCTATCTTATCAACAAGATTCGTTTCTATAGTGTTTCATTTAAACACAATTAAATTTATAAAATTTACAAAAAATATATTTTTATTTCATGAAAGTTTCTTAAAACACAGCAATGCAACCACAAACTGCTAAAACAAATTAGCGTTGAGATTTGAGACAACTTACTGAAAAGGTTCTCACACATTCATCGATATAAATAGGGATAATTACAATAACATCCCTCTATTATTGAGTTTTTGCATATACTGACAAAATTATTTTTTATTGTACAAACCTCCTCTTAAAAATATTGACCGAACCGTTGACTAACTATAAAATTAATGGGACAACATTGTATCAAGGGTAAAATCGTATTTTTTTCATTAAATCAATTAAAATAATTATAAAATAAATTAAAGTAAAAAAAATAATTAAAATAAAAACTGGACTGATCAGATCGGGTCCATTAGATGAAAATCCATCTAATGCACCAGATCAATCTAGTCCATTAGAAGGGACAAGATTTCTCCAAAAATCTGGAAAAGGCTCGATCTCCATCTCCTATGGCTCCCTCCATCTCCATCTCCCAAATAAAAAAATAAAAAATAAAAATAAAAATCAAACTCCATATTTTTTTCTTCTTCTTCTTTCCCAAATTTTTTACAATCTTCTTCTTCTTCAAGCCTATTCATCTTCTTCTTCATGTCAATTAAACATAAAAAAAAACCAGTGTGCACATACAACTGGAGTATATCCAAACATGATCACACAAAAAAAAATTAATGAAAAAAAGTTGGTGCAGGTATTGTTGATGAGGTTTTTAAAAGGGAAAATAAATCTTCTTCTTCATACACCTTCAATAATAGATTGTGCTTGTTGGGTTGGATTGTTAATGGATTTGATGTGATTTTGATGCAATCATCATCTATTTTTTCTTAAAAAACTCCCACGAAAAAAATTGTTTTTCAATTGAATTGAGTTTGGATACGTTTAAATCAAAGACAAAGGGATTTAAACACTTGATTTAATAAAGATTTTATTCTTTTTCTTCTTCTTCTTCTTCTTCTTCTTCTTCTTCTTTTTAGACTTTTTTTCTTCTTCTTTTTCTTCTTCTTCGGGAGAAATCCGTAATGGTCCAGATCTGGTAAAAAAGATAACAAATCTGTAATTGTTCTTATATTTTAATTGATAAGGTAACATTTAGTTGTTATTTGAGTTTAATTGAAGAAGAAGATATTAAAAAAATGTAGTTTGTATTGAGAATTTAATTGAAGAATAAGATGAACAGTATAATTATATTTTCTAAAAATATATATTTTTATATATTAAATAATTTATTAAGGATAATAAAATAAATATTAAGGGTAAAATGGTCTTTTTATTCAAACCGTTAACTTTATAATTAATGAATAGTTTAGTCAACGTTTTTCAGAAAAAGTTTGTACAATAAAAAGTAAACTTACCAGTATATATAAAAATGAATAATAGAGGGTCTTAGTATAATTATTCCATAAAAATATGGAGTTCGAATCATATTTTTTCTATTTAATTTTTAAATTTATATTTGTTTTTAAAAAAATAAAAATAAAAAACTAACCCAACTAACTCGACCGGTATGTTTCCAATCCTCACTTATTGTCTCTTTGTCTGTACGCACTCGACAAGTGAAGCAACTAATAACCAAGCAAAATAAAGATAAAAGAGAAAGTTTTGGTTGGTGGCACATTTAACAAGATATGAGAGTGAGAGAGATAGAGAGAGAGAGAGAGGGTTTTTGCTTTTTAGTAAACGAAATTATTGCCTTAAGTGGCGTTAGCGTAGTGGTATGAGTCGCTCTCAAGAGTTTAGAAAGTTTTTGGAGTAAAGTTTGAATTCTACCACTGCTATGCCTGCTGCGTAAATTTTTGATTTATATTGTTCACTTACTGTGGGGTTGGAAGAATAGACCCAAAAATTTTACTGTCTCCACAAATGAACTTGGGACGTACGAGCCCAAGATATGAGTGGCCCAAAGACTAGTTCCCCTCCGAATATACAAAAAAAGAAAAAGAAAAAAAAAGGAAATTATTGAGAGTCCCCCCACCAATAAAACAAAAGAACATTAATTGATTGAATGCTCCACCTTACCATTTTTGTATCAACCAATGAGTGATTGCACACATGAGCAATAGATTGTGCTTGTGTGGTTCTCTGGCAATTGTGGTCGGCACTCAGAACCGGTTCTGTCCCTTTCGATCCTGTGGAAAATATATATATATATATATATATATATATATTTTATATAGAAAGCAAAATAGTTTTTTCTTTTAAAAAATTAGATCACCCAATAATATGTTCATAGCACTTAAGCTATTGAAATTATATATTCAAATGCACAAATCTTTAATAGAATGTTTGATGTTTTAACAATAATAACTTTTTTTTTCACATTGATCTATAGTAAATTGATTAGTGCACCTCCCTCCTACCTTAGTGGTGAAGGTTCAATTCTCACCATATACAGTTACTAGCATGTGTATATAATTTTTTCCTTTCATTGTGAGAGTAGATGTCTCATATTATGGGAGTAGCTGCACGTTTAGTAATTGATCTCAACAGTTCCCGACAATTATTAATATTATAATTATATCCTTTTAAAAAAAAATAATAACTTTTTAAAAGGTTAAATATTGGATGTATTGATAATATACTTTGTTTACAAAAGAGTGTAATATTTAAATAATAAATATCTCGATGTTTAAAAATAATAGTCAATATTATTAATATATCAATGAAAAGAATAAAATATATAATTTGTTTGGAGAAAAACACCACAAATCTTTAAAATAGTTGAGTTATTTATTTATTTATTTTTATTTAGAGTAAATAACATTAAGAAGTTTATTTTTTTATAAATGAAAATAATACTTTTAAAATAATAAATAAAATTATTAATATTTATAAATAAAAAATAATTAAAATGAACAGTAAAATTTTAATTTTTTTTATTTAATAAATTTTATATATTATTTTAGAGTATTTTAATTTTTTTAATAATTAAAATTGATTAATTATTAAATTAATTAATGGTAAGAGAGGTATTCAAATGTTATTTTTTGTTGGTAGAAAAGTAAATTTGAAAGGAATGAAAGGTTATTTACTGTTTTATGAAAAGTGATATGGGCCGCCCATGTGGGAGTGTATAATATCAACAAAGCGAAGGCTCCACGAAACCAGACTTTAAAGGCGTAGACTCTGCAAAGCCCATACATGAGCTGCCATATGCCCATCTCCCACACCACAAAATCATTGTCCTTGTCTCGTAGCGTCGACCAGAGATATTTTGTGATAGTAGTGATACCTGACATGAGAAAAACTGATTTCTTTTTTATTTTTTAAATAGAAAAGTAAGAACTTATTCAGAAGTTCAATAATGAATATTGTTGACAAGGACCCGAAGATAATATATATTTAATATGAAATAAGAAGATAAGAAACAGTTTTGTATTATTTTTTTACTCTTTTAGAGGAGTGTGTTTTGGAACCCTGCGTAATTTTAGGACTAAAGTTATATTAAATATTAACTAACAATAAAATATTTAAATTACTTTATTCCAAAAAAAAAAAATTAAAAACTGATTTTAATTAAAAAATATTTATTTAAAAAAAACCTCCATCTTAAAAGATGGAGATATCTGGTAGAGTAGATCTGTATTTTTTATATTTTTTTTAAAAAGATATGGTTGTGATGAAGATGAAGTTAGAATGGATTGATGATGAAAATGATATGATTTTTTGTTCTTTATATATTTTTTAATTTTAAATATATTTATTATTTTAATTAAAAAAACTGAGGTGAATATTTTAGTGTATTTATCCTATCAACCACTAAACTAAGGGTAACTTATTGCTTAAAAAATTATTTAATTAACCAAATATTTTATTATGATACTCTTGTATAAATTTTCCTAAAAACAATTAACTAAATGATTTTCAATAATGTTAAATATTTATATTTAATAAAATAAATAATTTACACATGACATCAACTGAGGTTAAATCATACAAGTACGGTCTGGACAACTACTTCCAATAACAAGAGACGATAACTACCGGGACCAATAGCCTGGAGAATAACTACTCATTGGTCCGGAGGGCAACTACTCCCAATATGAAGGAGAGGTCTACCCACACAATTGCTTTTTTATGGATAATGGTGGGAAAATATATCGACATGTATACACAAGGATTTGAACCTTGGTGGCTTAGAGGATTTTGAGGCCTCCAACCACCAAGACAAGTGAACTTGTATATTTAAATAAATTCTCTAAACTATTAGAAATTATTCGTGACTGCTATTTTCATTGTGTGTAAGCCAACAACAAGACTAAAATCAAATGAATAATGATGTCAAAATAAAACTATATAAATTTTTGTGAAAAAAATTATTATTCTTATTATTATTTTTTTAAATCTGACACCTTTGAGGTCAGAGGACTATAGAGACCAACCGAGATTAAATCATACAAGTACGGTTCGGACAACTACTTTCAGTATCGGAAGACAAGAACTACCGGAACCAACGGCCCGAACTACTCCTCCCAGTAACGGGAGGGGTCTACCTACACGATTGTGTTTTTATAGACAATGGTGGAATAAAATATTTACATACATTAGGTGTTGAGCCTTAGTGGCTTTGAGGGGTTTGGGCTTCCAACCACCAAAGCAAGTGACATTGTGTTTGTGAAAAAAGAATTTGATAAGTGAATTGTTTTATTTATTATTTTCAATTATTTCCAAAATCTTGCCCACCACATCAAAAAATATAAGGTGAATTGCACTAAGATACTCTGAGTTTAGTATTAATTACACGTATAATGCCAGTTTATCGTTTATTACACTCAAGTACCCTATTTTCAGTTGACCAAGTTAAAACTAACGGTTGATCAAACGGTTGAAGGGCAAATTGGTCTTTTACGTATAAATTGCTTTTAAAAAAAAATTATAAAATCCACCTAACCAATAAGAATATGCCACGTCATTCTTAAATTATTTTTAAAAAATTAAAAACAATTTAGAATGGAAAGATATTTGGATTTTTCCAGATCTCTCTCCTTCCTTTCAAATGAAAACAGAAAAATAAAAATTGGGAGATTTTGGGATGGCGTTGGCGGAGAAGAAGTAGGCAGAGAATGGCGTCGGCGGAGAATAAGATAGCATCATCCATCGTGATGTGAAGCCAGAGAAGAAGATGGTGTCGTCATCTTGTACACGATGCTGGCCGGGATCCTACCGTTCTACGGCGAGACTGCCACCGAAGTTGATGAATTGTTTTCTGGTCAGTCTCGTCGTCGGTCAGGGACCTGTTGAGGAAGATGAGACCAAGTTTATTTTTTCCTTTTTTACTTGTGATCTTTTTCATTTTTTTTGGTGGATAAAGCTAATGGATTGATTGTGTTTTTGAATCGAATGGGGAAGATAATGATTTATTATTGATAGATTGTGTTTTTAGTTGAACTGGAGAAGATGAATGTTTTTGGATTGTTGTTGTTATTGAAGATTGAAGAAATTTGTTGTTTAGAGAATTTTTTTTTTCTGTGGGTAGATGGTGATAATGGAGATTAGGAGTATTGATGAATGGGGTTGAATTTCTAGGAAATTTTTTTTTTGTACTTTTGTTTTTTGTTTTTATTTTTTTAAAAAAGTGGATTGTTATTGTTAAAGATGGAAGAAGATAAATGTTTATAGATTGTTGTTGTTATGGTTGTTGTTGTTGTTGAAGATTGAAGAAATTTGTTGTTTAGAGAAAATAAAATTTTCTGTGGGTAGATGGTGATAATGGAGATTAGGAGTGTTGATGAATGGGGTTAGAATTTCTGGAAAATGTTTTTTAATAGTGATAGTGGAGATGGTAATTGTGAAGACGATAAATAGTGATTGTTTGTTATTTTTAATTTTTATTATTTTTAAATATTATTTTTATAATTATTATTTTTTAATGATATGATGTCAATGTCAGAACACAAGTGTAAATGTGCAGGGGCAGCCTCGTCATTTTGTCATGAGCCGTCCAAGCCACCATTACTTGAACGGTGGTCAACGTATTCTAGGGTATTCGAGTATAATTATGGTAAAATTAGTATTAATCATGCAATTATAATAAAAATTAGGGTATTTGAGTGCAATTCACCCAAAAATATATAAAACAAATACAAAATTATTGCATCAGCAGACAGTTTATACAATTTTAAGAATTTAAAAAATTGCAGCGGATTTTGTCCTATGTCGAATGGAGGGAAAAAAATAAAAAATGTTGGCATACACCTGAAGGAAAATGACTAATTAAAATTTGAGAAAAAAAAAATCTTTATACAATGAATGTTGACACCAATTGCAACTTGTCAACTTGAGTAATAAGTTGTTATTTGTAATGGTGTGCTCCAAAGATCTAGGAATAATTAGAATATTGTAAGATATAGTCACATTTTCAATGTGATTGGATGGACTTTTCTCTCACCAAAGCTTTTCCTCTTAATTGCTGAATGGAGGCCCTAGTATAGTATTTTGTAGAATTTTAATGCTAGTAATTACTCATATAAAGATATAATTCTACAAAATAAGAGTTCTAAACAGTCGTGCATTGACACATACAATTTTAGGCACTGATCAATCAGACATTATAAGATAAGATGGTAAAGCAAATTGTCTGATTCTTATGGTTTTGACATTGGGTTCTTTTGTGTCACAATAATACTACTTAATGGTTTATAAAATTTTTCTGAGACCTTAAATGGGCAGTCTCACAGTGGATAGGCCTCGATAATGGATGGTAAAGCTGGAATGTTGATGATGTTGTAGCGAGGGAAGCCTCCTTCCTTTAATATATTCTTCCATTCAAGTTCTGTTCTTTCCTTCCCTCCCGTTGCGTGTACAAACATCAGTATATCAAATACCAAGTCCATGTCGCCAAATCTGTTGTTACCGTCTTCTTGTAATACGATATCCACTATAATAACCTTTCCAGTTTTCTCTGGTATTGCTTTTCGACAGTTTTTCAAAATCTTTACACACTCTTCGTCACCCCAGTCATGCAGCACCCACTGCACCCACCCACCCACCACAAGTGAAATAATTGATGATAATCCAATTTAATGATATAATTTGAACAAACTGTAATATTATTATATGTTTACGTACCTTCATGAAAACTGCATCACTGTTAGGTATGGCTTCAAACATGTTACCACCAACATGCGAGACCCCATCATAGACAGGCGCTGTGGCAACGACATGCGGAAGATCAAAATTTACACCCATGATATGTGGATAGAGTTTCACGAGCTCAGCAATGGCTCTGCCAGTCCCACCACCGACGTCGACCAGTGATCGGATTTTATCAAACCCATCTTTATATTGTGATGCGAAAGCTGTCATCACAATCTTGTTGGTACAAGCCATGGCATCGTGGAACAGCTTGTTGAAATCAGGGTTTTGAGATGTGAATTCCCACATCTCGCAACCGTAAGCTCTCTTGAAAGGAATGCCACCTTCTTTGATGCAGTGGCTGAGGTGCTGCCAGGGTGCCAGTTGATATGGATCGTTCTTCTGTAGAATTAGAGGAGCAAGAGTTAGGTCCGAGTCACGTAGTAGCCATTTCGATACGTGGGTCGACCCGTACTGAGTCTCTCCACCGTCCGATGGACGATGTATGGTGAAAATTCCTTTGCGAACCAGCATTCTCATGAGTCGCGCAAGGGAAGGAATTTCTGGACTAGACGAGTCAATCCCTGATCAAAAGCAGATCATCAGTATATTACTTGACTGGTTTTCTAGCATCTTCGTTTATAAGGGAATTTAAACGAAAGAGAGAGAGTGAGAGAAAGAGTTAACTAACACCTGAGGCAATTTGGGACAAAGTGACAGGGCCACCATAAGAGTGTATAATGTCAGCTAAGCGAAGCTCCACAGCAGCCTTTAATGCCATAGAGTTTGCAAAACCAAACATGAGCTGCCATACTTGTGCTTGCCCTCTCAGTAGCAACCCCTCTTCATCAACTTCTTCTATCGATCCCATTCTCTCTAGTCTCTCTGTCTGTCTGTAATGGAAGTGTTTTCAATCTACATAATAGAGGAATGTCATTTAAATTATAATTAGCGTGACGTGATATCCTAAGCTGAATAATTTTACAATAGAAAATGACAAACTTCTTAATAATTATCTGTTAATTAATAATTGATTTAACCTAGAGACAATAGCTCACCTTTTGTACCTATTGTGCAGGCTTGGGCGGTCGTCCCTTATGCTTTGGCGAAGGCCGGCACAATAGGTACAAATTGCCGACCCTAGCCAGTATAAAGGGCGATCGTTCAGTACTCCAGGCCCAATGAATTCAATATGTTATGTTTTGATTATATAAAAAAAAAAATACTCATAAGATATTTTAAGACCCAATTTTGTTTTTTTTTTTTTTTTTTTATGTTTATTATGCTAACATCTTAACAGGCCCATAGGGGCTAATTTGTTAAACCCACATTTTAATACGACAATATCCCTAATAAATCCTAACGTGTCAGAGACTTAGAGATACTTTTATTGTTTATTCACATTGCTTTGCAAATTGGTATGATAGGCGGCAATAATTTTTATAAAATAAGATTTCGTTTTTCTTTTTTAAATTGCTTTGAAAACTGCACCGTAAGATACTTTTATAAGTTTTATTGAATATTGGTTTTTCTTCTTTTTTATTTTTTTATTTTTTAACTTTATATTTTTATTTGACTTGAATTTATTTATATTTTCACTGTTTGTTTTTTTGGAATTGTATTGCAAGTATTGTTCACATGCAACTTGTGAATTTTATTTTTATTTTTTTTCCAATAAATTGTTTTATGTATATGAAAAACAAAAGGTGTGGTGATTTTTTTTTTCTTTTTTTGAAGAAGCAATTTTTATAATATGTTGTTTTTGTCTTTGTATTTTAGGAAGCACTTTTGGTGATTAATTTAGTTAGATTTTTTTTAAATTTTATATTTAGTAAATAATACTTTTAATGTTATTTACATTTATTGTACTAATATTATTATTATTATATGGAAGGGAAAAAAAGAATTTAATAACAATAAGACATGAATTATGAATTTATATACAGTTTGTATATATAGATGCAGATTATATAATTTATATTAATGAGATTATTTATCTAATTTGAGTTAGTTAGAATTTATATGCTTAGCCTCCCATTGGGTTCAGCCATAAAAAAAAAAAAAAATGTCTAGTTAAATTTTATATTTGTTAGAATTTGTCGAATTATATAAATTTCAATTAAACCCCGGAGCACTAAAAAATGAAGGCCGGCCCATTTGTACTGGATATGCTATTAAAGTCAATCTCAACATGATGAAGTTAGTCAAATGCTATACCTTTCACACTTATAATATTTTGTGAGTTCAAGTTATAGCCGTCTCTAAACTCTGAATTAATTATAATAACTAAAAAAAATAAATAATAAAACAGTTTATTCTATATTATTATATATTTTTTTAAGTAGAGGAGCGGGCAGAAAATTTTATAATACTCATTTTCATTTAATTTAAGTGGTGTGTGTATTTTCTTTCCATGTTTATTGTTACAAGATATTAATACGAGGAATTAATAAAATCTAATAGTAATAACACCTTAAGAGTGAAGAAGCAACTGCTTCAAAATATAATTAAGCGGCCTAATCCACAGAACCAAAGCTGGGACTTCAAAATATATCTGTAAACATATTGTCTTAGCGAAAAGTATGATTAATAATGAATCTCATGTTTCTAATTTTCCCAATATAATCCAACCATTGATTCCTTACTTGCCAAGAGACAAGTACCCAGGATTCACAAAGCAGGAATAAACTACCATGGAATCCGACATTTATTATTTGGACAGATTGTAACCAAAGGTTTAATTTTTTATTTTATTTTATTTTTAAATCTGACACATGTTAGAGGTTGCTAGAACCTACTGATATTAAACCCTACTAGTATGTACCATATATCTATTTTTATATTGGAAGCGGTCTACTCCCCAAAACCAAGAGATGTCTACTCCCCAAAACCGAGAGATGTGTATATGCACACTTATTGTAATTTTAAGGGTAATAGTGGGATAATATTAAATTAAAAACAATATCATTCTTGTTATAGACATCATTTTTGTTGTAGTGATAACCTATGTATTCTCTTTTAGTACAAATCGAAGAAGCATACAATTAAATCGAACAAAGAAGAGTACAATTTACACCATCCAGTTGGGTTTCTAGATTAGCTTACTCCAAAAAATATCATTTTTGTCTTGGTGAATATACTCCAACTCCGCCCAAAGTATTCTTGTTCTCGTGTAAAACGAAGAAGGTTAAACCAAAAGGAAAAGAATAATTTATACCTTATCCAAATTGACATGAAGAGAAATTTGTTCACTTTTAACATTTGAGTACAATATATTGATCCCCTTAACAATCATCCCTTTTTAAAAACCAAATACTTAGCCACATCTGAATTATTACCCAACTAATTAGATTTATGCACCATACACAGTTTATTAAACTCATATTTTCTTTTCCCATCAAACAATGGATCTATATCTCCAATTTATAAGTTCTATTGCTATTGTTTTTTCATTAATATTTCTCTACAATGTATCGCTTAGAAGGACAAAAACTATTAAAGTTATTTGCAAGTGTGTAAAGGCTCCTGAACCAGCTGGTGCATGGCCAATTATTGGTCACCTACACCTATTAGGTGATGGGGATCAACTTCTTTACAGGACACTTGGAGCAATGGCTGATAAATATGGTCCTGCATTCACTATCCGCCTCGGCAATCGCACTGCTATTGTTGTTAGTAGTTGGGAAGTAGTGAAGCAATGCTTCACGATTAATGACAAGGCACTTGCTTCACGTCCCAGAACAGTAGCTGCTAAACACATGGGTTACAACTATGCTGTGTTTGGATTTGCACCTTACAGCCCCTTCTGGCGTGAGATGCGTAAAATTGCATCACTCGAACTTCTTTCGAAGCGAAGGCTTGAGATTCTAAAGCATGTTCGGACTTCTGAAGTTGACATGGTCATAAGGGAGCTATATAGTACGTGGGCTGCTGAGAATAACTCCCGCCCTGTGCTTGTTGAACTTAAAAGTCGGTTTGAAGAGTTAACTCTTAATGTTGTTGTAAGAATGGTGGCTGGAAAACGTTATTTTGGTGCTTCCGCAACCTGTGATGATGGCGAGGCGAGACAGTGCCAGAAAGCAATTAATCAGTTCTTTCATCTTATTGGTGTTTTCACAGTCTCGGATGCACTTCCGTTTCTTTGGTGGCTGGATTTGCAGGGCCATGAAAGGGCAATGAAGAAGACTGCCAAGGAGTTGGATGCTATACTTGAAGGTTGGCTGGAGGAGCATCGCCAAAGAAAACTCGATGGTGAGGTCAAGAATGAGGGTGATCAGGACTTCATTGATGTGATGTTATCACTTCAGGAGGAAGGAAAACTCTCTAATTTTCAGTATGATGCAAATATTTGTATCAAGTCTACTTGCCTGGTATGTATGCATATATTTGAATTCATTATAAGGAAATAAAACCAATTAACTTTTGAAGGAGTATTTATTTAAATTTGCATTGGTGCATGCATAGGGTTGAATGGGTTTTAGGCCAAGCCAAAAAAAAAAAGAAGAAAAAATTATGCATATATTTAATTTTGTAGATTATTAATTAGTCTTATACCACACAATATTATATATTTATAGGTCTGAGAATTGGGACAACAGTTACTTTAATTTATGGAAATTTCTAAGTAACCATTGAAACTTTAATTTGGCAGGCACTTATTCTTGGTGGCAGTGACACTTTAGCAGGCACGCTGACATGGGCCATCTCATTACTCCTCAACAATCGCCACATGATGAAGAAGGCACAAGAAGAATTGGATCAACAGGTTGGTATGGAGCGGCAGGTTAATGAATCGGACGTCAAGAACCTTGTGTATCTGAATGCCGTAATCAAAGAAACCCTCCGCTTATACCCGGCTGGTCCTCTCTTGGGGCCGCGGGAAGCCATGGAAGATTGCATTCTCAATGGCTATAATGTCTCAGCTGGTACCCGCTTGATCGTAAACGTATGGAAAACTCAGAGGGATCCGAGGGTCTGGACTAATCCATCTGCTTTCCAACCAGAGAGGTTTCTCAAAAGCCATGCAGATGTTGATGTTAGAGGCCAACAATTTGAACTGATTCCTTTTGGGTCTGGACGACGCTCCTGCCCAGGTGCATCATTTGCACTCCAAGTCCTTCAACTGACTCTTGCTAGACTCCTCCATGGATTTGAATTATCAACCAAATTGGATCAGCCTGTTGACATGACTGAGAGCCCTGGTTTAACAATTCCAAAAGCCACCCCACTAGAGGTTCTCCTCTCCCCTAGTCTCCCTGCCAATCTCTATGATCTGTAACTTCGCAATTACGAAGATTAAATAAAACCCAAGTGTCCGTGAAATTCAAGGCACAATGCAAGTAACACTTTCTCGCCAGCAATAGTGGTCTGCTTAAAAAAGACAAATTAAACAAAATATCCTAAATTGCCCAAATATGTTCAGCACAATCGATTTTGGTCGTTGGAAAGTTTTTTTTTTTTTTTAAGAGAAAAGTAGCATAATCATTGATAAGGAAAAACCAATTACAAAGATATAGGAGCATCCTCAGTCAAGACATCAAAAAGAAAAGAGGGGAAATCCTCCACCCAAATCATCCAATAATTACAATCAAAAGAACAGTTAGCTAAAACATGTGCAACTTTGTTAGCACTTCATGGAACATGAGAAAAACTAAACACAGACCAAAAGAGTGAAGGTATGTGAGAACGTCTTTTAAGACAACACCAAGTTCTGAAAGAGGCAAGATACCGCGAACCAAACAATTAATAACTGAAGCCGCATCAGAATTAATAGAAAACGTAGAGAAACCACCTTCCAAAGCCATGGACACTCCAAATAAAATAGCTTTCGCTTCAGCGATTTCAAGTGTTAGAAGACCATCAAACAAAAACATCCCTGAAAGCATAACCTCACCCAAATGGTTACGGAGCACAACACCCATTCTAGTTTTACATCGTAATTGATCCAAAGCCGCATCTGTATTCAATGTAAACTGACCAGAGATAGGAGGGATCCATCGCACAAACCGCTCTACTCGAGATGGACGAGGAGCAATATGTGCAGCAGAAAAATCAGCCAAGAAGTTTTGATACCAAGGCACAACTTCCTCAACAGCCATACATTGGTGTTGATAGAGAGAACAGTTTTGAATATGCCACACTTTCCATAAGATAATTCCAAGCAACTGCAGATTGGAAGACGATAGAACAGACCTACAAAACATCAAAAAATCCAACACAGAATCATGAATCACATTAGGAAGGCATCCCATAAAGCTACAATCTGCATGAATAATCTGCAGCAAATGACAGCCCCAAAGTGCATGAGCATCAGTTTCCACATCTTTGCGACAATGGAAACACATAGGCGATACAGAGATTTTTCGCGCAAAGAGGTTCGTTGCAGTAGGTAGAATGTTGTGACAAGCTCGCTATAGGAAGATTTTCACTTTGGATGGAAGCTGCAATTTTCAGTAAGAATGCCACCATTGTTGCTGCACCGAAAGGTTCAAACAACCAGCATCACCACCTTCCTCAGCTAACCAATATCCTGATTTGACAGTAAACAAATTATCTTTGTTTTAATGCCAAATGAGTTTGTGAAGGGTTATAGGAGATGGAGACGGAAGAGCTAAGATAGCCTCTGTATCAAACAACCGAATCAATGTTGTGTTCCAGCCGCCAGACCCTCCACACAAACAAAGAATAAATACGGAGATAGAGGATCCCCTTGATAGAGTCCACTAGAAGGGATTACACAACCTTTAGGCGAACAATTAATCAAAAAAGAGAAACCAACAGATGATACACAATTCATGATTTTTGTCACCTAAGGATATGAAAAACCCAATCTGATTAACATACCCCGAAGAAAATTCCATTCCACTCTATCATATGCTTTTGACATGTCAAATTTCAGAGTAAAGTAACAAATCCGTCCTTTGGAACGCCTTCTAATAGATTGCGTACATTCATACCCAATGATTGCATTATCCGAGATTAACCTCCCTGGTAAAAAGGCGCTTTGATTTTCTGAAATAGTATTACCAAGAACACAACGGAAACGGTTAGCAAGAGCCTTTGCAACAATTTTGTAAATCACCTTACACAGGCTAATGGGACGGAAATCAACAACCCGAGACAGATTAGGAACTTTTGGAATAAGCACCAATAAAGTCGAGTTAAGAGGTTTAACTGAACAACCATTATTCAAGCAGCGAAGACAAGCCGAAGTCACTAATCCCCCAACCCGATCCCAATAGTTTTGATAAAAAAGTGCAAGCATACCGTCAATTCCAGGAGCTTTGGTAGGATACATATTGAAAAGGGCCATGTTGACTTCCTCAGAAGTAAAAGCTCTATCCAAAATATGATTCATAATGGGAGAAATGCAAGGTTCAACAGAGTCCAAAACCGCAGCTATTTGCTTACTTGACGGTGAATTGGAAGAAAAAAGATCATTGTAGTAATTTTGAATAACATATGCAACTCGGGATTCTCTTGCCACCTCCCATTCACATCAAACAACCCCACAATTCGGTTTGTAGCCCTTCTAGCAGTGACTTGAGTATGAAAAAATTTTGAATTGGTATCACCCTCCTTTAACCAATGAACACGGGATCGTTGTTTCCAATATACCTCATCAACTCGCAATAATTCTTCCAACTCTTTCTCAAGCTGTTTAAACTGACGCCATTCATCAGGACATTTGATAGCATTAACTTGATGCAACTCATGCCGCTTTTAAGCAATAATTGAGTGACGAAAGTGCAGTCTTTTAGCCATATTCCATTTATTCAACTCTGTAGCACTTTGAGTAATATTAGAGATCACCGGACCACTTGACCTGCACAAGAACCATTCCAACAGCTGTCAATAATAGCTCCACAATCAATATCATTGAGCCAATATTCTTCAAACTAAAATCGGTTGGAGGAAAAGGAAGGCTGCGCCATTCCAGTAGAAGAAGTCTGAAACAAGTAGAAGACGATGATCTGATTTCTAGAAGTCTAAGTAAGTAATCGAATAACCCAGAAATAGAGCATGCCAATCAAAATTACATAGATCGTGATCAAGTCTTTCTTGAACAAAAGCATCTCCCATTCGACCATTGTACCAAGTAAATGAATGACCTCTAAATCCCAAATCCTCTAAAGCACAATCAAGGAGTACCTCACGAAAATTATTAATCAATAATTCAAGATGAGCCATATCTCCAGATTTTTCATGAGCATGGAGGATCTCATTAAAATCCCCGACTATTAACCAAAGGAGATTAGACATTTGGTGTAGGCGACGAAGGAGATTCCATCCATGTATGCTTTGAAAGGCAACTGGATGGCCGTAGAACCAAACAAGTCACCATAATTTACCATTATGAGAACACAAACGAACATCAATGTGATACGGAGAATACAACAAAAGACAAACATCCACTTTAGGTGACCAAAACAAATAAATATCACCACTATTTCCATCCTTGTCAACCACCAGTTTACCTGTAAAACCCAACTGAATCATAATTCTTTCCATGTGAGAATGATCAAAAATCGTTTCAAATAAAAACACAACATTAGGAATATGGTCTCGTATATGTTGACACAGAACATGGAACGCACGGGTACTTTCCAACCCCGGTACGTTCCACACTAAGCAATTCATTGCAGTTGGCAGGCCTAATAAACAGGACCCGCCGATATATTGTTTACGGATTCCACAGAATCACTTGTCAACCTTGTTATCTTAATAATAACTTCATCAGGAATTATATCAATAGCTCGCTTACCTTTTCTAGAAACACTGTCTGGACCAGCCACCCCGGTTTTTGCTTCCCTGGCAATGCATTTCTAACGTACAGATCGAGTTAGCTTGAGAGAAGTAAGTGCAACACCAGTATTTTGAATGGGATATAACTCATCAGTTTGCATATTTGATGGTGAAGAATCATTGTCTAGCCCATCCTTCAAATTGGAAGTAGGAAACACGTGAATGCTAGAAGACTTTTGCATTAAATTGAAGCCATGCAACGTGGGTTCTGTAGCAGCAAATTTTGAAAATTGTTGATCATCCTTCTTCATGGAAATAGCAGGAGAATGATCTATAATCACAGTCGCAAAATTGGGGGCCGCATCAATCTGCCCAGTCACGTTGGAAACCTCAAAATTATCATTAGATAATTTATCAGGATCAGTGAGTATAGGAGCGAGAACAGTAGCAGTAGAAAGAGTCATTGATGTGTCCATTGGATCTTCTAGATTCTGCATAGGAAGCACTGTACCATGCATTTGATCCCCTGTTTGTTGTTTAAGACCATCAACATTAGTGTCCTGTCTCGCACGACTGTAATTCACTCCCGCACCATCATCATTATTGGGAGGTGAATGATGTCGAGGTGTAGTATCCTTACGAATACGATCTGGGCTCATTGCACGTAACCAAGTACCATACTCAAACTTCTAAGATCCCCTAAGTATTTCATGCTCTAAATCCAAACATTCGCGTGTTGCATGCCCCAGTATACCACATTGAAAACAAAATTCTGGTAACTGTTCATATTTTAACAGCATTGTTGACACTGTACCACAACCATCCAGATCAATACGAACACAACGACGCAATGGCTTACGAACATCAGCGAGGATTCTGATATGAAGAAATTTTCCATAACAATCACTCGTCGCTCCCAAATCAAGTTCGCGTACCTTTCCAATCTAACGACCAATAAATAAACCAATATCCTTTGTCATATATATGAGCGGGACATTATGAACTTGAACCCAAAATTCAACCATGGAAAAACTCATGTTGTCAACATACCCATTGCCACGCGGTTTCTCTAAAACAAGCAGTGATCTATCAAAATTCCAAAGGCCTCCAGTGAGTATACATTGGCGGTCCCTTAAATTTCGAAAGTGAAAAACAAAAACATTAGTACTGAGAACTTCGATTTCAACATACTGTGCCATCTTCCATATTTTTGGAATTACCGTTCGAAAGGCTTCACGGTTGATAATCTTACTCGAGATAATCTTACCTACTAAGCTGATGTTCATTTTATCCATTCATATTTTCTTCAGAGAAGCATCAAGATGAACAATTGGTCCTTCCTTCTCCGAGAGAGACAGAGTCTCACACAATTTGGCAATATCAGCGGCTTCCATCACGTTAGAAAAGTTGAAGAACATTCTGAAAACCAGCTACACCCAAAGGTGAAAGCTAGCATGGGCAACCACCTAATAACCTACTCTACTCTTTGTTCTTAGAGAGAAAATCGAAAGAGGACTCTATTTTTTATTTTTTTTTTATTTTTGGAAAGTTAGAGACCAATTAAATGACTGGGGTGCATAAGATTTGACGTAGGTAAATTTTGATATGATGCGTTTCTAACGTGGAATTTAGTTTTTATATATGATTCTATGTTAGAGTATTATTATTGTAACAACGAAACTATCGATACAGTAAAGAAAGTCCAGTTGACTCGATTTTACCGGATTTATGTTGAAAAGTAGAGGAATGGTTGGGAGTTGGGATAAAGGATTTTAAATTAGATTCGGCAAATGCCACTTTACCTTGGATTTGGATGACAAGATATCTTCTTGAAAACAATGCAAATATTTTATAATTAAAAAATTAATAATAATATTCATTGGAAACGAATCAAAAAGGAAAAAAAACCTTAAAATCAAACAAACCAGTTAATTTCATGGATTATATATTATACAATAGATACAACATCTAGGTGCATTTTTTTTTTATTCGTTTTCTCTAATGAATTTTCTGTGAAGGGTTCATGGTTATCATGATTTACTGCTTCTACTTCTACTTCTACATACATTGATGTTCTTTGATCATGAGAATTTGATAGGTGGGTAAAAGATTGTGTCCCAATCATGATAACTGCTGAATAGTTATTAGAGAAGGGAGATATCACAAAAAAAAAATATTATTATTATTATTTTTTCTTTTCTAAATTCAATGTGTTTATTAAACTGCTCACTAATTTTATATGTATTGAATCAACTTTTTTTATTTATTTATTTTAAAATCTGATACTTTATGGATTAGAGGACTATTATGATCAACAGAGATTAAATTATATAAGTACGGTTCGGACAATTATTTTTAATAATTTAAACATTAATTTTATTTTTATTTTTATTAATAATAAAAATAAAAGCTAGAAAGATTGATTAGACTGTTTTAAAGATGGCAATTGAGATGTTTATATATCGGACCTCACCGGTGATATCATTCTAATTAAATTTTTCCAGCAGAAAATTTACGTGTGAGATTATACTTTTATGTTGTTATAAAGCTGAAATTATGTGTGGAATCCTATACTTGAGTGCACTCTAATTAGGTAGGATGCGTAAAAAGTACAATCAAAGCATTTTGTCGTGTAACCAGAGTACAATAATCTATTCATATTTATGATAAACCACATAATTGATTTGATTCTATTCCATAAGTTAATATGAACATTATGCATTCTTATCCCAAAAAATAAGAAAAAAAAAAGAAATAAAGAAAGAAAACATAATTATAATTCACAACAAAACTTTTCCTCTTTCTTCTCCTGCGTGCCACTTCTGTTATCTCTCTCCATATAAATTTGTTTACTATAATATTTAACGATGATGATTTGTGATAAACCTTCCCTAATGAAAATAAATTATGCATAATTGTTATATAAAATTTTTTGGCTGGCTCACATTTTGACAAAAGCAGCTACTTTTTTGTGTGTACATTGTACCTATCTTTTTTTCTTAATCAAAAGAAATTATTATTATTATTATTTTTTAAATCAATCATCTTATGGATCAAAGCACTATCAGGATCAACCGATATTAAATCATATAAGCACAGTTTGGACAATTACTCCTAGTAATAGAAGATAATGATTATCAGAACTAACGGTCTGAACAACTACCCCGGACAACGGGAGGGGTCTACTCCCAATACGAGGAAGAGGTCTACCCACACAATTGTATTTTATGGGTAATGGTGAGAATATATATTTATATATTTATACAAAGTGTTGAACCTTGGTCGCTTGAAGGAGTTTGGAGGAGTTTGAGGTCTCCAACAACCAAGACAAGGAACCTTATCAAAAGAAATTAAGATTTAAGTTGAGAAAACAAATAATATGGAAATAAACAAAATCATTTTTTTTATGCATCTACTCACAATAAATTTATCTTCATTAGTAAATTTACATTTAAGATAAAATTGAAAGTAGCAAAAGTACTGATTTGTGGTGCTAATTCAAAAATAGAGCGGATTTAGATATCATTCACTATAAAAAATTGTGATTGTAGGGACCAAATAAAATTTTCCTTAAAAAAGGTCTATTGGGACAAAAAATGTAATGGTGACTATAAAGTCCTCATTTGACACAATACTTATAGCAACTAAAAATTTTATCCTAATAAGATATAGTAGACGAAATTTAAATTGTCCCTAGAAACTTTTAGATATTTTGACATTGTAAATCAGCGGATACAAACATGTAGTGTTTGGCGACCAAGTTGTTTGGTCTTGTAGTAAAGAGGAGACGAATTCTGAAATGGTCACTAGACACCTGAACCTTTTTTTTTTTTGAAAGACTAGACACCAAACTTTACAAAGGAAACAAAGTCAAATATATATATATATATATATTTTTAAAGAAATCAAATAACAGTCTTCATCAACCTCGACCTCCTCTTATTGTTATCTGATTAAAACCCAACTCCTTTTATGTATCATCTTCTTCTTTTTATTTTTCTTGTTCTTCAGAAAGTACCAAATTTTAGAATAATTATCACAAGCTTGAATATTATATCCTAACAAACTGAAAAAAGAAGCAAAACCTGCATTTGACAAACCAGATAAAAAATTAAAAATTAAAAGAGCAAAACATGGATTTGAACCGAAATTCATAGTCCATAGGCCAAAACTAAATGAGACTATACATTTTGGTCCCAATATACCACATATAGGGTGCGTAGGGTTGGCCGCGGTTTCGGAACCGGCGGTTCCGGTCCCCTTAGGAGAGGAACCGGACCCTGGAGGAGGAATCACGGTTACGGTTCCTCCTACGGTTTTGGGAACCGTTGGTTCCTGGACCGAAACTGTGGCCTCCTATTTTTTTTAAAGAGAAAAAAAATGTGAACCGAACCAGAATTGGTGGAACCGCCGGTTCCGTACCGGCGATTTAGATTAATTTTTTGAGCTAATCGGAATCTGGACAGTGGGTCCCGATTCCGGTTAACCTGTTATTAAGCGGTTTTGAACTGGGACCACCGGTTCCGGTTCAAAACTGGCGGTTCGGTTCGAATCGCCTGGTTTGAACCGAACCATGGCCAACCCTAAGGGTGCATTTGGTGCGCAAGAATGAATTATACTATTTTCATAGAATATGATATGATATGATTGAATTGGATTGGATATGATTAATTGGTACTGTGATGTGTTTAGTAAAGTATGGATTGAATTAAAAATAGTACTATCCCTTACTTGGTATAAAATGAGATTGGATAAAATCATATTGAATTAAATTAATTTTCACATAAAATAAAGTTATTTTTAAAAATTATATAATTAAATTATAATTATTTAAAATAAATATAAAAATTTAAAAATTAAATATATTTATATTTAAATATTTTAAAATTAATTATAAATAAAATATATTATAGTAATTAATTACATATTAAAATTAAAAAAAAAGTTAAAAGGATATAAAAGTATCGGACTATCAAGGTCCACATTTTATTTAATGTAATATGAAACTGAACAAAATATAATTATGTTTTATATTTATATGGTGTGAGATTGATAAGTATAAAATTATATTAAATTAATTTTTTAAAAATAAAATTAATTTTAAAAAATTAAAAGATTTAAATTAAATTTGATTAAAAGAATTAATTTCTTAATAAAATAAATATTTAAATATTATAAATAATTTTATTTTTATTGATATTAAAAATACTATTTTTAAAATATTTTAATAATATATATTAAATATTTATATAAATTTAATTTTTAAAAAAAGTAAAAAAAAAAAAGAGAGAGAAGTCCCATGCTTCCAGGCGGGACTCAATAGTCCCGCATGGGCTGGATAAAAATAGTGCATGAGATTAGAGAAGTCCAATGCCATGCACTCAACAAACACATGATTGGACTGGAAATAGTCCAATCCAATCCAGTCCTATGTAATAAATAGGCCCATAAAGACTATTATATCAATCCCAAAAGAAAATTTATACCTAATATACCATCTATAGAAACTCATTTATTAGTCCTAATAGATAATCTATAGTGACCAAAACAATTTTTGTCCCGAGACATAACCTATAGAGACTAAAAAATTGGTCCCTATAAGAGGTCTACCGGGACGAAAACCATATTGGTCCCAAAACAACATTTAATATTGGTCCTTAAACACCACAAATTGCGACCACAAATTTAGTTCCTGTTGATAGTAAAAAATGGGTTAGATGGTCAACAATGGTCAACTACGCCACGTAAGAAAGTCTAGTAGGCAGTTGAGCAGATGATATTGTATTTGTCCATTTGAATAATGCAAGGAGGTTCTCGATGGTGATAAGAACCTAACAAACAGTGGTTGTAAAACAGATATCTGAAAAGACAAAAAAAGATTGGTGAGGGGTGCCAGATTTTAGCCGGTGATTGTCCCCCGACGATTAAGCCAGTTCCAAAGTAATGGATTAGTTAATGGATTGATTCAAAGAGTTTTAGGATTGATGAATATAATAAATAGCATATATTCTTCCTTCATCAATGACCTTATTTATAGTCAACTAGACATTCCCCTTGCATTGTTATATTTTAGGAATGTCTAAATTGTTAGGATTATGCTTAATAACAAGAGTGTAATAGTGTATTTGACAATCTTTTTCGTATCAATAAAGTGATTTTTGATTTAACAAATCTTATAGCATTTATAGTAATTGTCAAAAGTAAATAATCATAAGGTCAAGAGACTATGAGAAATAAAAAATTATTCGTACATCTGGATATGTATGAGGTAGACACAATTCTTTAGTTAGTCTTGAACAACATTCACAACTTAAGATAAAGGTTGGGCGCCTTTACTTTGTTAAAGTTGTAGATTCTTTTGTTAGCATTTGAGTGGGATCAAATGTGATATGATGAGTCTAATATCATCAAAGTGTAGTGTTTTTGGACAAAAGAATCTAGTGCACTAGATGCAATGAATAAGATCACAGTGAAACACTTTATCCAGAACCATCAGTGGATAAAAGTTTTCACTTGAGGGCAATCGGAGAGTCTATCTCAATCCTGAGATAAATGATGGACTTATGGTTGCAAGTGTTATTATTTGAGCTGTCAATGAGTACGACTATATCGCATAGTCTATCATCGATGGTTTGATGGTATTCATTGGTTAATCGATATGTGACTTCATTTATAGATATGGACATCGTGGCTCCATTTATTAAATGTGAGTAAAATACCATCATATGGATATTTTGAGGTATTGGTTATTAATTCTCAACGTTGGGTTTTCACTAGTGACTATTGAAACATGGCTTCTGAATAAGTCAAAATATCTAAGTTCAAAATGTGGTTATGTGAGTGAATATGGTAACTAGGAGAGCTATACGCGGTCTATGAGCTCCTGGCGATTACTAGTATTTTTCACGAGGATACACTATCTTCAATAAAGATTGTTTAGGGTATGAATGAGTACACTAACTAATTCTATCTTTATTTAAAAGTTCAATTTTAGTTCTTTAGTGGAATGAACTAAAATTAATAGATCGGACCTCAGTGAATCATTTGTTGATTGTGATTAGGTTGTGTCTATTGAAGCTTAAATTTAGATAGCTCGCCAAGATCCCCAATCCACACAAATTTGAGTAGATCACTCGTTATATTCGACCAGACCATTTATTTGGTCCATCTTAGAATTATTTTTGGATTTTATCCAAAAGGTTTGAGAGGTGCGGTCTTACATTCGATCAAGACATGCAGTAATTCGTCAAAGTACCTAAGATGGGCGGCCAAGGATGTGTAATTCCTTGGGCGGCCCTATTGGAGTGTGTTTAGCATAACATTAATATATTAAGAATATAATTTGCACATTTAATATAAATGAGCTGTTAAATTATATTAATATATTAAAAAAAAAGGCATGTGGATTTGTTTCTTTTTTAGTAAGAATGAGTCTAATTCACATGTGGACTTTTTATGATAGTCCAATGGAATTAATAAAATGGAAAAATAAAGTTTAGCCCATGGTTTAGGGCTTAGGCGGCAGTGGCTAAGTTATTTAGCTATTTACTTTGTTTTATTTTATTATATAATTAAATGGAAATTAATTATTTTAATTAATTAATTATTTAATTAAAAGTCAAATTACTTTTTTACTAGGAATTGGATTCTTAGTTTCATACTATTGGTGATAGTATGATAAGTATCAAAAACTTTATTTGATAAGATGATAAATAAAAGGTTTTATTTATCAAAATCAAATTAGGAAGTTTTGATGATGTCACAATTAAATTATATCTAATAGTATAATTATTGGATAATACACTAATGAGTTGGGATATGATTGAACTCTAAGGTTGATAGGAATTTTGGTGAAACACAAATCCTCCCTAATGGAGAATTCGGCCACCTATAGTTTCCTAGTAAGGGAGTTCGGCCACAACAAGCAATTGGTGTGATTTTGTGAGCTTTGTGAAGCCAAGAAAAATCACCCAACTCTAGCAAAAAGTGTGTGACAATTCGCCCAAGAGAAATGAGAGCAAGAGCATTTAGTTTCGATAGTGCACTACTAGCTTTTTCATCTACAGGCTTTGTACACAATATCAAATTGGGATCACGCAAGTTTCAATCGAAAGACTATGAATTCACATGTGACCAAACGTTCTTCGTTTTCTCAGGAGGGTTATTGTGACTAACGAAAAATAAAAGCTTTTTGTTTTCCATCCTCAGGTACACAATTCAAAGAAAGGGAGCCTACACTCCAAGGTGATCTACTTTCGTGATTGGATTGAAAGATCTTGCGGTTCCATCTCGACGCAATATCAATCATCACGGTTTAAAAAGGTACGATATCTTTTACATATATGTTTAATTAGTCAAAAGTTAAAGTTCGCTCTTTGGTCAGCTGTGTATTACCTTAAACATGTAAGATCTGCTTTCTCGAACAGCCTGTCTAAAGTGGGGACGAAATGTGTGGTTGAATGGTACCCTGCAGCACTGGGGCATTTAATACGTCTGATTTATCTGATGACAACGTTCTGGACCCAACCAGTTTTATCATAAATGTTTGTCAGGTGCGTCGCAGGTTATCAGACTGCGCTGACAAAGACTGTACTTGTTTATCACTGACAACTCGCTGACAGCCAATTAATGTGCTGCGAGAACTTCGATGATGCTTGGACTATTCTTGTTACAGTCGAGAACCTTCTCGGCGGTTTGCTCCTAAACAACGTCGAAAAACCTTTTGCTTTTTAGAAGGCTACTTATTGTTCAAACGACTGCGTTTAATTATCAAAGATGATGTGGCGGTCTTCGGCAGAAACCACCCACAACAATACCCCCTAAATTTCTGAGAAATGCTTTCCTTTTAGAAGAAATTTATTTAACCAGGATAATCCTTTGAGCACTTTGTTTAACTTCTGAGTGCTGCCACAATGTGTCTTTAAGAAGAGAAGGTGGCTTCTTTGAAACTGTGTTTCTTAGAAAAGAATGGTGTTCCTTGAGTGAAACGGTGTGTTTTGGAAATGATGAACGTCTTTTAACTGAAATGGTGCGCTTTGGGAGTGGAGAGTGTCTCTTAAGTGAAACGGTGTACTTTGAAGATGGAAGGGTGTTTCCTTCAGTTCTGGGCACATTGTTCCAATGGAATAACATGTAATCATTCATTTTTGAATTTGAAAGGTTTTGAGTTAATGTAAGGTCGGCGGTTTCATCTGCGCTTACATGTGGCTTCGTCTCCTTGGTTTTGATTGGCGAGCCTTCAATACCTGAGGCGTTAATCATTATCTCGGCCAATCAAAGTGCCTCTTGGGCCGTGCAATCTTTCACAGATCAACGATTGGGGATTTCTCATTGAGGCCTATATATATTCATCCCCAGTGATCTTTTTAATATTTTTATCTCTGGCAATTATTTTTCCCTTCTCAGTAAGAAAAGAGACTTTGAGAGTTTTAAGGGCATCAGATCTTCAAAGCTTGACAGTGTGGGCTTACCCTTCTGAGCCTTCGTTTGCTTAACTCTCTTGGTAGGCATTCTCATTCTCTTTTTCTTCATTTCTACTTTTGCAAATGGATTTTTTTTCATGGCTTCGTGGCAAAAGTATGCTGAATGAGATCGAGAGAGACGATTTCTTCCTTTTCGCTACTCGCTGAGAACTTATCCGTTTAAATATTGACTATTCATATAAGCACGTTCTAGACGTACACTCCGAGTCTTCATCTGAGAATTTGCTGGCGAGGACCTCGTCTTTAAAAGAAGTGATGGCCAAGCGTTCTTCTCTCTACAGTGACCAGATGTTGGAACCGTCCGATATCTGTACGCACAAGCCAAGGCAGCATCTCTTCTCGTGACAGAACCCCAACTTCTTGGACTGCGAGCCAAACATGGTCAATGCTTCCCGTCTACTCCAATATAAGGAGTATTACGAGCTCCCCGAGGAGGTGAAGCTCACATTGCTTGATGCGAGGGCCGCGTGGAATCCCTCAAGTGGGATGGTCGCTGTATATGGGCTAATGCTGAATTGTGGGGTGATGCTTCCCCTTCAACCTTTTGTTGCGCGCTTCCTCAGCGACGTCAACCTTGCGCATTTAACACCCAATGGGTTTTCCTAACCCTTCGCCGAATGAGATTCGACACTGCTACCAGCTACGACCTGTTGCCACACGAGCCTGGTTCTCATTACACGAGCCTCGACGTCAACCTTCCCCTTCAAGGTTGGGATGCGAATGATCTGAAAAACCTCTTGGCTGCTTCTCGCCAGGAGAGTAACAGGGGAAACGATAAGAATGACTGTTCTCCAACTAAGGCTGGTGCTCATTCGAAGGAAAAAAACACATGTTTCTTCACGAAGCAAGGCAACTATACTGGTGAGGCCTTCTCCTCTTGTCTCTGAAGAGGTTTTCGCTCCTGCCCCCAAGTTGCCCTCTAAGAAAATAGACTGGTTGGTGGTTCTAATGACCCTGGTTTAGTTTCAAGGGTCAAGCGCAAGACCATGCCTGCAGTTCTCTTCCTTCGTCGAACGAGAATCTGTCATGGGCTAGAGCGTTTTGTGAAGGTCGTTCCCCCAATTTGCTACGTGCCTTCTCCACTTGAAGATGTATTAGAGGTTACTTCGAACGGTATCCCTGAGGAGCAGGAATCATTCGTTATGGGGATCGTCAAGGAGAAGTCCGATAAGGAAAAACGTGTGCGGAGCTCTACGAATAAGGACAATGATCATGCTTTAGAGGGACCTGGGGCGGCCCTTGACTTTGGAAGTGCAGTGGGGACCGACCTTCCCATTCCTTCGACTAAAGTTGCTGGGAGTTCTACATTTAACGAGGTTCCGCTGTCGCCGATTCTCTTTTTGGAGAAAGTTCTCAGAAAGGTATTGAAATAGGAGGTCCGCTCTGCATATCAGGAGAATGCGGATGGTCTATTGGGAGAGATTGTTGAGAGGCAGCTCTAATATTTTTTTAGTCTCTCTGCCTCAGTGAGTTTTATTTCATTCTCTTATAGAGTTTATTACTGCGCTTATTATCTTTCTAATTGCTGCTTTTTGTTCATAGTTTCTGTCAAAGTTTGATGCTACAGTGAGAGACATAGAAATTTTGAAAGAGTATGTCGCAGCTCTTGAGGCAAATAAGGCCTACTTTGAAGTTGAGCGTGATGCCGCGAAGGAGCGGGATGCCCTTAAGGAGAGAGTAGAGGCCCTCGAAGTCGAGAAGGTAGTGTTTGCAGCCGAGAAGGACGAGGCTATCACTTTAGTTAATAGCTTACTTAATGCTGTTGTTTCCGCTCGGGTTGAAGCAGAGGAGAAGCTTGCCCAAGTGGAAACGTAGAACAAAGAGCTGAACAATATGGTGGACTCTTATAAGTTCACCATGGAGGGGGCCAAGACTGAAATGAAGATCAAGGTCGTAGATCATTATGAGGCTTCTCTTGCCTTCAACACCTTCATGCACCGAGAATTCAGAAATGGCACCAAGGAGTGTCGAGACCTTATCGAGTCAAATGTTGGTCCTAAGGTGTTGGAGACGATAGATCGTGATATAGCCAGCAATGTGGACAAATCTTAGAGGAATCTTCGAAATGCTAAGAAGGTATGGCGAGCCCATTGTCGGAGCTAGAAGTTGCCCATCTTGTATATGCACATGGAGATACCTAATTAGGCTGGGATGCCCAAGGTCTACGCCAATGAGAAATTTGGATCCAACATTCTCGGGTTATAGATAGATACTGGTCTTGGTCTTAATGTTGACTATATCCTCTCGGAAGGTGATAAGGACATACATCTCAGCGAGAAGGAGGCATCAATGTCGATGGAGACTGATTATGAGGATTGGCTTAAGTTTTTGGAGCTTTCAAGAAAAGGGAAAGCCTCAGCAGGACCATGGTCCCTCTGCTTCTTAGTTTAGTTTTTTTAGATATTGTAATCTGTAATCACATATACTTTTATGAAATAGATTGTTTTTGTGATCATTTACTTTGTTTTGAAATTTATTCGAACCACTATGAATATAGCAGTGAATTATTCAAGAAAGTCTATTCTGGTTCAAAGTTATAAAGTCTGACTAGTTATCATATCTCTATTAATCTAATAAAAAATTAACTTTGTTTGAACTAATAAAAAGTTTAGTAACATACCGAACTAATTTGAATTTTATTTGACTTCATGCTGCCCCTTTACCCCTGAATCATGAATGTTGGTTTAATAAGGAACTTCATGACTCATCATATGGGCTTGAATGAATTAAGAAGTGAGCAGTGTCCTTGCCATTACCAATGTTTTTAGAGAGAGTATTAGTCAACTTTTCTCAGACTTGGTTTTTTAATATTGCAGGTTTTCTCGCCACTACCAAGTCTTTAGAGAGAGTTTTAATCAAGTTTTCTCAGACCTGATTTTTTAGTGCTTTGGGGTATTTTTCGCCACAACCCAGTCCTTTAGAGAGAGTTTTAATTAACTCTTATCAGGCTTGATTTTTTGATGCTTTGGGGCATTTTCGTCACAACCAAGTCTTTTAGAGAGAGTTTTAATTAAATTTTTTCAGATTGATTTTTTATGCTTGGGCGTTCTCGCCATTACCAAGTTTTTTGGAGAGAGGCTTAAACTGTAACATCCCTAATTTCGAAAAATTAATTTTGAACATGTGAATATAAATTTTGTGATTTGAGGGGTGTAAAACGTAATTAAATGTATGTTTATTTTTATGGTTTCCAGGTGGACCAGATGGAACGGTCCAGAACTGATGCATGAAGAAAAGAGTGAAAAACTGGGACAGTGAGTACCGCGACCCCTCACCGCGACCACAGATCGCGATGAGCTGCTCGCGGCGAAAAATGGCATTTTCGAGCAGTGAGCAACGCAACCTGGTCACCGCGACCACAGATCGCGCTGACTGGCTCGCGATGAAAAAAATAAAATTCGGGCAGTGAGCATGGCGACCACCAGCGCGACCAGAGCACCGCGATGGGTGATCGCGATGAAGGCGGTGGAGTTGCTCCAGTGAGCAACGCGACCACAGGTCGCGACGACGGTCGCGATGACCGAAAGATTATAAAAAAAATAAGTCATCGCAGAAATCTCCAGAAAACAGAAAGGGGAAAAAAAACAGAGAGACCGAGGGAGCAAGAGAGAAAGAGAAAGAAAAGAAAAAGAAGAAGAAGAGAAGAAGAAGAAGAGAGAGAAGAAGAAGAAGAAGAAGAGGAAGAGGAAGAGAAAAAGAAAAAAGAAAGAAGAAGAAAAGAAAAGAGAAGAAGAAAAAGAAAAAGGGAAATTCAGAAGGAAAAAGGCATAAAAACGGAATCCAGGTAGGTGTACACTGATTTCTGAATTTAATTATAATTTTCGTTATAAATTTTCAGTTGAATTTCTATATTTTTTCAAATCGAGTTTGAAACTTTATTTATGGATTTTGTATCATTGTGTTTCGTTTACGAATATTGTTAGAAATTGTTTGAAAATAATTAGGGAATATGATAGTATAATGGAATTTCTATGTTTTCAAATAAATTGTTTTGCGAGTAATGTTTGGAAACGATTTTGGAAAAATCGTATATAATTATTGTTTCGTAAATACTATTTGAAAATAATTTGAGAATATATTGATATGAGAATTGTTGATTTTTGAACGTTTGATTCGTGAATAACTGTTGATTAATTGGAAAACGAATATAAAGTAATGATTACTGCATCTCGCGGGGCAAACCTGACATAGTCCAGTTTAGGCGAATCCCGGAGATAGATATTGCACTGAGATTGATGACTATTGTATCTCGCGGGGCAAACCTAGCAAGGTCCAGTATAGGCGAATCCCGGAGATAGCTATTTCACTGTATCCATGACTGCTGCATCTCGCGGGGCAAACCTGGCATAGTCCAGTTTAGGCGAATCCTGGAGATAGATATTGTATTGATATTCCTGACAGTTACATCTCGCGGGGCAAACCTGGTATAGTCCAGTTTAGGCGAATCCCGGAGATAGATATTGTATTGATATTCCTGACAGTTACATCTGGCGGGGCAAACCTGGTATAGTCCAGTTTAGGCGAATCCCGGAGATAGATATTGTATTGATATTCCTGACAGTTACATCTCACGGGGCAAACCTGGTATAGTCCAGTTTAGGTGAATCCCGGAGGTGAACGTTACATCGATGTTACAGATATCGAATTGTAGGATGAGTGTACGGTCAGAATGGAGAATGAAAGTGAACAAAATGTGTGTATGAATAAAATGTTATAGAATTAATAAAATGATTAGAAAAGAACTGAAAAATAAATGTTTGTATGTTTTAGTGATTGAATTTAGATGCTTTTATTAAACTGTTGTTATATGATTTCTTTCAGTGAAAAAGTTGAAATTGAAATGTTTTTATACGATTGTATTGGAATATTTTTATTATGAAATGATTATTGATTTTGATACTTGAGTTTAGTGTACACCCACTAGGCATTATTGCTTAACGCGTCGATTTTATCACGCGCAGGTATCAAAGATACAGGGGAAAATAAAGAATAGAGAGGAAGTAGCAGCAGATTGAAGGTCCAGAGTCACAATTCTTTTGAGTAGTTACAATTGAATTTTAATTGTATATTGTATTTTGTGAAGCATGCATATACAGAAATCTGTAATTTGACATGTATAGATATGTTTTGTAATAAGTGTTTTATGATTTATATTCTGTTTAAATGTTTGTAAATATTAATTATATATGTTTTATTTGAAACTGTTTGGAAGTCGCACTAAACGGCAGAGTGCGCGTTGATTTGAAAATTTGGATATAGAAGTGTTGGAATTATATTGTATTATATTTGTTTGATTGAAAATAGGTTTTGGGAAATCAGAAAAATAGAGAAAACTCTGCCGAAATTTTTGAAAATAAAATTTGATGGGCTCACTAGAAACATATTTTTAAAATATAAGTTATATGATTTTTACTAGGTTTGAAATTTACAAAGTGAATTAAGTAACATTTTGAAAACCCGGTAGCGCTCCCTGGGTCGATCCAGTCGGGTCGGGTCAGGGGGTGTTACATTAAGTGGTATCAGAGCGCGGTTTAGGCGTTTCTGGACTAAAAGAGTCTGTATATGCATGCATTGAAGAAAGATACTCATAGGAATGTGTGACTCTAATCTGCGGACCTCTATTCTGTCTTATATAGGATAAAAGAAATGGAAGGAAGTGGAGATAGAACCGAGAGTCCTGCCAGCGTGGCTGGGGGAGTATATAGAGAATCAGTAAGTCCTAGAGCAGTTGGACCAGAAGTTCAAGGTCAGCCAGCATTTATGCAGCAAATGGCTGAGTTCTTTCAGAATGTGGCTCGAGCAGCGCCACGAAGATCAGTCATAGAACGACTGGTTAGATACAGACCGACTGATTTTCATGGTAGAAAAGATGAGGATGCATTTACAGCAGAATACTGGTTTGAGAGAACTGATAGAATTTTAGAGCAGATGCACTGTACACCTGAAGAAAGATTGGAGTGTGCAGTATCCTTATTACAGGAGGATGCTTACCAATGGTGGACCTCTGTTATACAGTTAGTGCAACCAGAGGATAGGACTTGGGAATTGTTTCAGAAGGAATTTCGAAGGAAGTATGTTGGTCGCATTTATTTGGATAATATGAAGCAAGAATTTACTAATCTGAAGCAGAGACAAATGACAGTGACTGAATATGAAAGAGAATTTGTCAGGTTGAGTAAATATGCGAGAGATATGGTAGCTACCGAGGCGGATAAGTGCAGAAGATTTGAAGATGGGCTGAATGATTATATCCGCCTACAGGTTGCTGCATTTGAGTTTGAAGATTTTACCAGACTTGTCTCTGCAGCTCTGAATGTAGAAAGAATTAAGAAAAAAGAACAGGCCAGACGAGACAAAGGACAATAGAGAATAGGAGCAGAGTCATCAAAGGCATGTCAGCCACAGAGTAAGAAATTTAAGGAACCCCAGTCTAGTGGTTCGACACAGGTACAGAGGCTCATACTTGCAGCTAAGCCGGGACAGTCTGCAACCTCAATAGTTAGTACCCCTGGGAGTACAGCTAGGGGATCAGCCCCGACATTGTGTGAATAATGTGGAAGAAGACATCCTGGAGAATGCCGAAGGATCACAGAAGCCTGTTTTAAATGTGGATCCTATGATCATTTTCAGAAAGAATGCCCACAGGTTAAACCTATTCCTGTTCAGCAATCAGAGAGATCAGCTTCTACAACTTCCAGAGGTAGGAGGCTAAGTCAAACATGAATGGAAGGAGGTAGCTTTAGAGGGGTGTCAAAATCAATGGCAAAATCAGATAATTGAGCTCATGTATGAGCCTATGGTATTAGAGCTTAGAAAGACAAGGAATGTACCTGACGCGATAACTTGTATGATGTTTATTTTTGAGATTAATGTTATTGTAGTGAGACATATCGGTATTAATACATTTGTTCTATTTATCTTTTGAAGTTGAACTAACTGAATATGAAGTAATAGTTAGTCATGTTTTCGAATACAATATGATTGTAACTCGAGTATATATATATATAAAGATTTGCTAAGTAAGATGTAGGAATATGAATTGTCAAATGAGTTGATGGCAATGATAATTATGAGAATTGAAATGAAGTGAGGTATAACTGTAGATGAGTGAGATAACGGATTAAATGGATCGTTCAGATTATGATGATCGAGGTTAAGCTAAGGGAAACTAAAGTCTGATAATGATTTTGTGGGTACTATGAAGCATGATCTCTCCAATGTTATTTCAGTCACTGTTGCTTAGACATTGATCAGAAAAGGTTGTGAAACATATCTGGCAAATGTGGTTGATTTACGGAGAATTGATTCTAGTTGCAGAAAACATCCACCGTATGTGATTTTCTGGACGTGTTTCCGAAAGAACTCTCTGAAGTACTATCAGAAAGAGAGAGAAATGGAAATTGTGATTGATGTGATACCAAGTGCCATCCCCGTATCGATTAGAGTTGAATAAAGACAAGTTTATATGATTTACTTCGATTAGGCAGACTGAAGAAAAGGTGAAGATCATAAAGGAAAGATTGAAAACAACATCTGAACATCTGAAGTCATATGTAGATTGAAAAGAAAATTAGTTCAGTAATACAGATACAGTAAATTCTGAAAATATCTCCATGTAAGAAAGTAAGGAGATTCGAAAATTGAATTTAGAAAAGATACATAATATATGTCATGCACTCATGTAAATCGGTGAAAATTCTGGACAGAGAGATCGAAGAACTCCGATTTAAAACAGTACCATTGGTAAAGATTCTCTAGAGGAACCTTAATGTGAGATAAGTTACATAGGAAAATGAAGAGATTATCAGGCAGTAATCTCTACAGTTGTTTGAATACGGTAAATTTCGAGGACGAAATTTCTTAAGAGGGGAAGAATTGTAACATCCCTAATTTCGAAAAATTAATTTTGAACATGTGAATATAAATTTTGTGATTTGAGGGGTGTAAAACGTAATTAAATGTATGTTTATTTTTATGGTTTCCAGGTGGACCAGATGGAACGGTCCAGAACTGATGCATGAAGAAAAGAGTGAAAAACTGGGACAGTGAGTACCGCGACCCCTCACCGCGACCACAGATCGCGATGAGCTGCTCGCGGCAAAAAATGGCATTTTCGAGCAGTGAGCAAAGCGACCTGGTCACCGCGACCACAGATCGCGCTGACTGGCTCGCGATGAAAAAAATGAAATTCGGGCAGTGAGCATGGCGACCACCAGCGCGACCAGAGCACCGCGATGGGTGATCGCGATGAAGGCGGTGGAGTTGCTCCAGTGAGCAACGTGACCACAGGTCGCGACGACGGTTGCGATGACCGAAAAATTATAAAAAAAATAAGTCATCGCAGAAATCTTCAGAAAACAGAAAGGGGGAAAAAAAAAGAGAGAGACCGAGTTAGCAAGAGTGAAAGAGAAAGAAAAGAAGAAGAAGAAGAAGAAGAAGAAGAAGAAGAAGAAGAAGAAGAAGAAGAAGAAGAAGAAGAAGAAGAAGAAGAAGAAAAAGGAGAAGAAGAAGAAGAAGAAGAAGAAGAGGAAGAGAAAAAGAAAAGAGAAAGAAGAAGAAAAGAAAAGAGAAGAAGAAAAAGAAAAAGGCGTAAAAACGGAATCCAGGTAGGTGTACACTGATTTCTGAATTTAATTATAATTTTCGTTATAAATTTTCAGTTGAATTTCTATATTTTGTCAAATCGAGTTTGAAATTTTATTTATGGATTTTGTATCATTGTGTTTCGTTTACGAATATTGTTAGAAATTGTTTGAAAATAATTAGGGAATATGATTGTATAATGGAATTTCTATGTTTTCAAATAAATTGTTTTGCGAGTAATGTTTGGAAACGATTTTGAAAAAATCGTATATAATTATTGTTTCGTAAATACTATTTGAAAATAATTTGAGAATATATTGATATGAGAATTGTTGATTTTTGAACGTTTGATTCGTGAATAACTGTTGATTAATTGGAAAACGAATATAAAGTAATGATTACTGCATCTCGCGGGGCAAACCTGGCATAGTCCAGTTTAGGCGAATCCCGGAGATAGATATTACACTGAGATTGATGACTATTGTATCTCGCGGGGCAAACCTGGCAAGGTCCAGTTTAGGCGATTCCCGAAGATAGCTATTTCACTGTATCCATGACTGCTGCATCTCGCGGGGCAAACCTGGCATAGTCCAGTTTAGGCGAATCCCGGAGATAGATATTGTATTGATATTCCTGACAGTTACATCTCGCGGGGTAAACTTGGTATAGTTCAGTTTAGGCGAATCCCGGAGATAGATATTGTATTGATATTCCTGACAGTTACATCTCGCAGGGCAAACCTGGTATAGTCCAGTTTAGGCGAATCCCGGAGATAGATATTGTATTGATATTCTTGACAGTTACATCTCGCGGGGCAAACCTGGTATAATCCAGTTTAGGCGAATCCCGGAGATAGATATTGTATTGATATTCCTGACAGTTATATCTCGCGGGGCAAACCTGGTATAGTCCAGTTTAGGCGAATCCCGGAGGTGAACGTTACATCGATGTTGCAGATATCGAATTGTAGGATGAGTGTACGGTCAGAATGGAGAATGAAAGTGAACAAAATGTGTGTATGAATAAAATGTTATAGAATTAATAAAATGATTAGAAAAGAACTGAAAAATAAATGTTTGTATGTTTTAGTGATTGAATTTAGATGCTTTTATTAAACTGTTGTTATATGATTTCTTTCAGTGAAAAAGTTAAAATTGAAATGTTTTTATACGATTGTATTGGAATATTTTTATTATGAAATGATTATTGATTTTGATACTTGAGTTTAGTGTACACCCACTAGGCATTATTACTTAGCGCGTCGATTTTATCACGCGCAGGTATCAGAGATACAGGGGGAAATAAAGAATAGAAAGGAAGTAGCAGCAGATTGAAGGTCCAGAGTCACAATTCTTTTGAGTAGTTACAATTGAATTTTAATTGTATATTGTATTTTGTAAAGCATGCATATACAGAAATCTGTAATTTGACATGTATAGATATGTTTTGTAATAAGTGTTTTATGATTTATATTCTGTTTAAATGTTTGTAAATATTAATTATATATGTTTTATTTGAAACTGTTTGGAAAGTCGCACTAAACGGCAGAGTGCGCGTTGATTTGAAAATTTGGATATAGAAGTGTTGGAATTATATTGTATTATATTTGTTTGATTGAAAACAGGTTTTGGGAAATCAGAAAAATAGAAACTTTGCCGAAATTTTTGAAAATAAAATTTGATGGGCTCACTAGAAACATATTTTTAAAATATAAGTTGTATGATTTTTACTGGTTTGAAATTTATAAAGTGAATTAAGTAACGTTTTAAAAACTCGGTAGCGCTCCCTAGGTCGATCCAGTCTGGTCGGGTCAGGGGGTGTTACAGAAACAACTTTTCTCAAACTTTATTTTTTATGCTTTGGGTGTTCTCGCCATTACCAAGTTTTTTGGAGAGAGTTTTAAACAACTTTTCTAAAGCTTGATTTTTTATGCTTTGGGCGTTCTCGCCCGCCATTAGTAAGTTTTTTGGAGAGAGTTTTAAACAACTTTTCTCAAACTTGATTTTTTATACTTTGGGCTTTCTCGCCACAACCAAGTCTTTTAGAGAGAGTTTAAATTAACTTTTCTCAGACTTGATTTTTTAATGCTTTGGGGCATTTTCGTCGTTACTACTAGGGAAGGTGACTTGGATATTTATTCTTTGAAATCATTCCTTTTATTCCTTTGAGGATTACAATAGTACATTCCATTTTTTCTTTAAAGATAATACAATTTTAGATATTGTGCGTTCCATGGGTGGGCGATGATGCCTCCATCTGGTCGCTCAATCTTGTAGCATCCGTGTCCTGCTTGGCCAACAATCTTGTATGGCCTTTCCCATTTATCAGCTAGAGATCTTGCTGACTTATCCTTTGTGTTGAGCGAAACCTTTCTTAGTACCAAATCATTAAGCTGGAATCTCTTTTCCCTTACTTTGGAGTTGTAGTATCTGGCGTCTCTTTGTTAATACATTGTGTTCCTTATCTGGGCCTTGTCTTATAGACTTTCCAATTCATCAAAGTTCGATTTAAAGCCGAGATGTTTTGTACCTGGTTGTACAGATGCACTCGCGGCGACTGAATTCTCATTTTGATGGGGATGACTGCTGCTACTCCGGAAGCCATGGTGAATGGTGTTTCTCCTGTGGAGGTTCTTGCAGTCGTTCTGTATGCCTAAAGAACCTCGGGGAGCTTCTCGGCCCATTTCCCTTTCTTGGAATCTAGTTTCCCGTTGATGGTGTGTTTGATGATTTTATTTACAGTTTCGACTTGTCCATTTGTTTGAGAGTAAACTACTGAAGCGTAGTAGTTCCCGATTCCCCATTCTCGACAAAACTAGGGAAAGTTCAAGTTATTGGATTATGTGTCGTTGTCGGAGATGATGATGTCTGGAACTCTAAATCTGTAGATGATGGACTTCTTTACAAAGTCCGTGGTGTTTTCGTCAGTGATCCTAACTAGCGGTTCCGCTTTGGCCCACTTGGTGAAATAGTCGACGGCTACGATAACATATTTAGCTTGCCCCGCCGCTGCTGGCATTGGTGCTATGAGGTCAACTCTCCATTGGGCGATGGGCCATGGAGATGTGAGATTTCTAAGTTTCTCAGGTTGCTTGATATTATCAACGATCCTTTGGCATTTATCGGAGCTCGACACTGTTTCTTTGGCATCGTCAAACATTGTAGGCTAATAGAAGCCCTGTCGCCGTGCCCAGACTGTTCCCACCCACATGGTTTTCACATACTCTTCTATAGATATCCTTTAAGATTTTTACGGCTTCCTCTGGGTTCACACATCTTTGTAAAGTTCTAGACAATCCTCCGCGATACATTTCGCCATCAATCATGGTATATCGCGCTGATCAGTACATTAGATGTTTTGCTTCATCTTTATCTTTGGGGAGAATTCCCTGTTCTAAATATGTCCAGAGTGGTGTCATCCATGTAACCTCTGCAAGGTCGAGTTCTTCGACCTCCATGGTCTCTTCCTTACTTATGCTTGGCTTTGATAGGTGAGCTACTGGGATTGTTTTGGATAAGATGACATTAGTGGCAGATGCTAATTTTGATAAAGCATCAGCTTTCAGATTTTCCGCTATTGGAATTTGTGTGATTATGAACTTCATGAACCTGCTGAGTACCCGTTGGGTCCTCTCGAGGTAGGCTCATCCTTTCCTCTTTCGCTTGACATTCTGATAAAGAGGAATGACTTAAAGCCATAAATCTCGAGATGAAGTCCATGTACTCCAACTCAGTTTGGGAACTTGTAGACTTACTAGATGTGATAAAACCCATAGGTTGTAAGTGGATCTACAAGCGTAAGAGAAGAGTAGACGGGAAGGTAGAGACCTTCAAGGCAAGATTAGTGGCTAAAGGTTAAACCAAAAAGGAAGACATCAATTATGATGAAACCTTCTCGCCAATAGCTATGTTTAAGTCTATTAGGATACTCTTATCCATAGCTACCTATTTCGATTACGAAATTTGGCAAATGGACGTCAAGACTGCATTCTTGAATGACAATCTAGACGAGAGAATCTATATGATGCAACCAGAGGGATTCGTATCCCAAGATTAAGAGCAAAAGGTTTGCAAGCTACAAAGGTCCATTTATGGACTTAAGCAAGCATCTAGATCTTGGAACATTAGGTTTGATACTGCTATCAAGACCTATGACTTTAAGCAAAACGTTGATGAGACTTGTGTATACAAGCGCATCATTGACAAGAAAGTAGTATTCCTGATCCTCTACGTGGATGATATCATACTTATTGGGAATGACGTAGGGACATTATCAGAAGTAAAGGGTTGACATTATCAGAAGTAAATGGTTGACATTATCAGTAGTATTCCACATGAAAGATTTGGGAGATGCAAGTTATGTTCTGGGGATCCAATTAATAAGAGATCACAAGAACAAATTGTTAGCGTTGTCTCAAGCATCGTATATTGACAAGATACATGTTCGATTCTCGATGCAAAATTCCAAGAAAGGTAATCTACCTTCGAGGCATGGGTTCACCTGTCTAAGGAACAATGTCCTAAGACACCTTAAGAAATTGAGGACATGAGACGGATTCCCTATGCGTCCGCAGTAGGTCGTCTTATATATGCTATGCTATGCATGAGACCCGACATCTGCTTTGCAATGAGAGTAGCCAGTAGATATCAGTCTAACCTATAATTGGATCATTAGGTTGTTGTTAAGCATATTCTCAAGTATCTTCAGAGAACGAGAAACTATATGCTTGTATATCCTCGTTAGGATATACAGATCTGACTTTCAGTCAGACAAGGATTCTAAGAAATCCACGTCTAGGTCAGTATTCACCCTTAGTAGTGGAGCCATAGTATGGAGGAGTATCAAGCAATCTTGCATTGCTGATTCCACCATAGAAGCCGAGTACGTAGTAGCTTGTGAAGCAGCTAAGGAGGCTGTATGGCTCCGAAAATTCTTGAATGATCTGGAAGTTGTTCCAGATGTGGATAAGCCCATGACACTTTATTGTGATAATAGTGGAGCTGTTGCTAATTCTAAAGAACCAAGAAGCCATAAGAGAGGGAATCATATATAGCGGAAATATCATCTTATCAGAGAGATAATGCTGCAAGGAGACGTGACCGTGATGAAGATTGCGTCACAAGATAACTTGGCTAATCCATTTAGGAAGACCTTGACAGCTAAAGTGTTTGAAGGTCATCTAGTTGGTTTAGGATTACGAGACATATCCCATCTGCTTTAGTGCAAGTGGGAGATTATTGAGATTTATGCCCTAAAACTTGTATTTGTAAACAGTTAAAGACTTAATAAGAATTATCGATTTAATCATTCTAGTTTAAAAACGTTTTATATTCAGTAATACATTCATGTTGTGTAAGAAAATCCAAGATTACAACATGTAATCTCAAAATGAGTATATGAAAGTTATATACAGAAGGATTCATTTTGAGACATGCAATCTAAAGAGTCCGTAAAGAGCAAACAGAGTTGGGTACTTTGTTTGTAATTGATCTATTGCTGCAGTCTATTCTGTAATGTACGGTGGTCTTATTTTAGACTGCTCATGTAGTTGACATGAGAATGGAGGCACCTTATATGATGAGATCATATATGACTGGGCCATGATTTATATCAATCTCTCACCAAGATCCGTTAGTATATGAGATTCATTCATATATATATATATATATATATATATAGATAAACCATGGCTATTTATATGTAATCTTAATCCTGAGTGTCTTATCGACTCCTTCAGGTTGGATCGTGGTTTTTGATTTATCATGAGTGAGGTCGATGTGAATTCTCGACCAATACCTCCGTATCTTGGAATTGCGGTTTGGCTTGTGGCTGGGAATGTATGAATACGATAATGGAATCCACTCCTTCTTGATTGAATTAAATAAGTAGTTTCCTTAAGGGTTGATTCAGAGCTTGGACAATTATAAGATCGTTCTTTCTTCCATGAGGAAGACATGATTTAATTGTTCATTAGAGAATCAACGGTGCTTAAAGGAAAAGATTTATCTAGAGAGGTATAACGAACATTATGACCCAGCTCTAGTTATAAACTATTTGTAGAGGATCACACTATATATAAATAGTTATATCAATGGACATTGAGACTTCAGATTGTATAAACACATCAACAGTTCTGAGAGTGCAGCCTCGAGTTTTTAGTGGAATAACTCCGAGTTTAATAATCGTAAAATATGAATTAAAGAGTTTAATTAATAATACTAAGTATTATTGGAGTTTAAAACTGTGGGTCCATTAGGTCCCCTTGCTAGCCCTTATGATTGTTGGTAACGAAGGTCATGGTAAATTAATTGGATAGTCTATTTAATAGTATTACGAAAGTAACACAATTTAATTAAAGAGAATAAAATTATTTAATTAGATATTTAATAAATTAAAAGAATATTAATAATTATGAATTATTAAATTCTATTTATTAAATAGGAGGTTACGGAATCAAACTGTGATAGGGACAAAAAAATTAAAATAATTAGATTATTTTAATATTCTCACAGGCCACAAGTTCAAGTCTTTAGGGAGACCAAAACAAATAGGATTTAGAATTTTATTTGACCTGGTCAAACTTAAACCCTAAAGAGCTAGTATTTAAGAGTTAATATGCTAGTAAAAATTGACCTAACCTAAGTGAAAAAAACACCAGAGGAGTTCGGCCATAGCAAGAAAGAAAAGAGAGAAGAAAAAAAAGTTTTTCTTGACTCTCTCCCTTTTTCCAGGTGCGGCCGCCTAAGGAGAAATGAGTTCTTCGTTCGTTTTTCACGTGATCTCAATCTCTTACTGTGATGTGCCCACACAAGTATTGTCAGACCGCGAGTTATAGCTCGGCAGATCTGGTGGTGGATCAAAAAATCGAAAAAACATAATCAAAGAAAAATGTATTTAGTCAAAGATCCTTTTTCTACACAGGAACTTGTTCTTGATTGAAAAACATTTTCAATAAAGATAATTTTTGAAACCCCATTATGCACGTTATTCGATAATCAAATCTTTTTCTTTTTCCCTATCATTCTACACTCTTGCTTTTCTTGATCGCCTTGAAAAATGAGAGGCACTTATTGGTTGATTTTGCTATGAACCTACTTAGCGCTGCTAGGCACCCTGTGAGGCGCTGGAACACTTTGAGCATCCGGAGAGGTTTCATACAAGGGCATCTATTTTTTTGGAATTGGCTTTTATTTCTTTTTGATGAACCAAAAAACCCAGAAATTTGCCTGAGACGATGCTGAACATGCATTTCTCAGGGTTTAGTTTCATCCCATATTGTCGTAGCACTTTGAAAGTTTCTCCTAAATTGCCTGCATGTTCTCCCGCCGTCATACTCTTTGTCAGCATATCGTCGACGTATACCTCCATGGTTCTCCCTTTTTGTTTGGCGAACATCTAGTTGACTAATCTTTGATAGGTAGCTCCCGCATTCTTTAAACCAAAGGGCATCAATGTGTAGCAATATAGTTCTTGGTCAGTGATAAACTTTGTCTTTTCCTCGTTTGGTGCGTGCATTTTGATTTGGTTGTATCTTGAATATGCATAAATGAAATTAAGGAGTTTGTGGCCAGCTATGGCATCTACCAGTTGGTCAATTTCGGGAGGGGAAAACTATCATTGGGCAGGCTTTGTTTAAATTAGTGAAGTCTACACACATTCTCAATTTTTCATTTTTCTTCTTTACCAGAACCACGTTGGCGATCCAGAAAGGATAATGTGATTCTCGGATAGAATCTGCAGCAAGAAGTTTCTCGACCTCCTCATTTATAGCTGAATTTCTCTCGGCGTTGAAGTGTCGTCTTTTCTGGAATATTGCTCGATGCACTGCCAACCCGTGACATATAATAGATGAGCTAATTCCGGGCATGTCGGCGTGGCTCCATGAGAATATGTTTTTGAATTCTCGGAGCAGATTTGTTAAGTCATTCTTGATCTTAGGTTTTAATTTTGCTTATATCCTGACAACTTTCTTTGGAGAGTTTTCATCAAGTGCCACATTCTCTGTAGGCTCTAGTTCCCCATCTTTCTCTCTCGCAGTAAGTTCCCGGGGGTCTAGAGAGAACTCTTTGGACACCTCCGCACTTTCTTCATCTTCCACTAGGTTTGATTATTATAATTCCTTATTTTCCTTCTTTTTCTTTCTTCAGCTCTTCTCTGTGATATGATAAACTTCTGCGACCCTCTTGTTTTTTAAGGCAGACAGATTGGTCCGTCGAGCAGTTTTCTGACAACCCCTTATCTCTTCAACGCTGTTTTCAGATTGGTCTGTCGAGCAGTACGTGGCCATTAGCCTTCCTAACAGTGCATTGAATGGCCAATTGGGTATGTCTACTACCATAAATTCCAATAGTATCATTTTCCTGCATGGCTTGGTTCCTATTCTCACAGGGAGCATCACTGTTCCCCATGGTCTTATTTCTGATCCTTTAAAAGCTCGGGGGGGGGGGGGGGTGTTGAATGGTTCCAAGTCTTTGTGCTGGAATCCTAGCTAATTAAACACTGAAATGTGTAAGACGTCGGCAGAGCTCCTATTGTCAATCATGATGCAGCGTACATTTATGTGTGCAATTTGTAACTCTACAACAATCGTATCGTTAGGCTTTACGTTGATTCTCGCACTATCCTTCGCAGTGAATGACATTGGATCCCAACCTTCTTTTTACCTTTTGTCATCTTTCTGCACGAGATTTACATCTGAGGGGCAACCGCGATTAGACTTCTCTCGGATCTCCGACTTTCTTTCTCTATTACTGGCGCCTGTTCCAGGACTGTCGTGAATGGTATTGATGGGACTTGCTTTCGGGCTCTCGGATCGTTCGCTAGATCTTTTGGGACTTCTAGGACGAGTTGGCCTTACGTTTCCCCTGAGTCGCTCTAGCTTTTTGTCTAGCGATCCCTTAGCTTGGTGGGAGGTGTTGTTGTCATCCCTCCTTAATACGAACTTCTTCAAGTGTTTGTCTCGGATCAAGTTCTCTATGTGGTCTTTCAGCTGGAAACACTTCGAAGAGTCGTGATTGTGGTCTCAATGAAAATGGACGACAATATTAGTTTTTATCGCGCTTTTGGGGCGCAGAAGTCATTTTTTCCGGCTATGTCACAATCCCTTTGTTTTGCACGACCGATAATATCTCTTCGTGCCCTCTTGTTAAGGGCGTATATCGGTCAAATCTATTCTCGGTTCGCTTGGCCTCCCTCAACCGATTTTTAACATCTTGGTGATCATCTCAGGGGCCCTTTCCTTTGCATCTGTCGTTGTCTCCCTTATTAGGATGGTTCTTATCGCAATTCGATTCATCAGGGCGTATCCCATGCACGAGGTTTCCACCATGGGCTATTTCTTTCTCCTCTGCACGGGTTGTAACACCCCCTGACCCGACCCGACTGGATCGACCCAGGGAGCGCTACCGGGTTTTCAAAACTTTCTAAATTCACTTTATATATTACAAACCATTGAAAATTGTATCAATTACTAATTTTAAATATGTTTCTAGTGAGCCCATCAAATCATTATTTTTAAAAATTTCGGCAGAGTTTCCTCTATTTTTCGGATTTCCCAAAAACCTGTTTTCAATAAAACAAATATAATACAATATACCTTCAACACTTCTATATCCACATTTTCAAATCACTGCGCACTCTGCCGATTAGTGCGACTTCCAATCATTTTCAAACAAGACATATATAATTAGTATGTAAAAACATTTGCAAAGAATATAAATCATAAAACGCATATTACAAAACATATAAATACATGTCAAATTACAGATTTCTGTATATGCATGCTTCACTAAATACAATATACAAATAATATTCACTTATAACTATTCAAAAGAAACTGTGACTCTGGACCTTCAATCTGCTGTTACTTCTTCTCTATCCTTTATTTCTCCCGGTGTCTCTGATACCTGCGCGTGATTAAATCCAACGCGCTAAGCAATAATGCCTAGTGGGTGTACACTTAACTCAAGTATCAAAATCAATAATCATTTCATAATAAAAACAATTCAATTTTCATCATTTCATAATATTCCACTACGATCGTATAAAAACATTTCAATCTTTAACTTCCTTACTGAAAGATATCATATATAAACAGTTTAATAAAAGCATCTAAATAAAATCAGTAAAGTATACAAAATTCAGTTTTCAATTCTTTTATGAACATTTTATTTATATAAACATTTTATTCACTTTCATTCTCTATTCTGACCGTACACTCAGCATACATTTCAATATCTGTACATCAGTGTGACGTTCACCTCCGGGATTCGCCTAAACTGGATTATACCAGGTTTGCCCCGCGAGATATAACAGTCAGAGATACAGTGCACTAGCTGTCTCCGGGATTCGCCTAAACTGGACTCAGCCAGGTTTGCCCCGCGAGATGCAGCAATCATCACTATCAGTACAATGGCTATCTCCGGGATTTGCCTAAACTGGACTTGCCAGGTTTGCCCCGCGAGATGCAACAATCATAGATACAGTGAAATGGCTATCTCCGGGATTAGCCTAAACTAGACTTGCCAGGTTTGCCCCGCGAGATGCAACAGTTATCAATATCATCAGTGCAATATCTATCTCCGGGATTCGCCTAAACTGGATTATACCAGGTTTGCCCCGCGAGATATAACAGTCATCCATTCGTTATATTCTTTTTCCAATTAAACAACAGTTTCACAATCCAAATTAAAAATCAAGAATCCACATTTGCAAACAATATTCGAAATACATAATCCACACATTTCATAGCAAAACTTTCCGTTTCTTTCGAAATCAACGATTATACTCTCACACAATTTCTTTTCACATAACTGTTGTCAATCAAAAATCGATTTAATCAGAATATTCAAATCAAAAATATATATAAACAATTATTCATCAAAATAGTCAAATAAACTTAGATCCAAATAAAAAACATAATGGTTTTCGAAAAGAAGTGTACACCAACCTGATTTCCGTTTTTCATACAGTTTTTCTTCTGAATTTCCTTTTCCCTTTCTCTTTCCTTTTTCTCTTTTCTTTTTCCTTTTCTTTTTCTTTCTTTTCTCTTTTCTCCTTTCTTCTCTTCTTCTTCTTCGGCCTTTTTCTTCTGTCTCTTCTTCTTCTTCTTCTTCTTCTCTCTCTTTTCTTTTTCTTTCTCGGTCTCTTTTCTATCTGCTTTCTCTGTTTTCTCTTTTCTGGAGATTTCTGCGATGACTTATTTTTTTTTATAAAATTTCGGTCGTTGCGACCTGTGGTCGCGGTGACCTGGTCGCGTTGCTCTCTGGAGCAACTCCACCGCCTTCATCGCGAGCACACCTCGCGGTGCTTTGGTCGCGCTGGTGGTCGCGATGCTCACTGCCAGGATTTTCACTTTTTCATTGCGAGCCAGTTATCGCGGTGACTGGTCGCGGTGCTCACTGCCAAGAATCAACATTCTTCATCGCGATGGTCAGGTCGCGATACTCACTGTCTCAGTTTTTCACTATCTCTTCATGCATCGTTTTCGACCGTTCAAATATTTATATCCACATATTGAAAATTAAGTATCCGAAATTCGGGATGTTACACAGGTATAGTCGGCTGTAATGTCTACCATTTTCGGGTAGGATCTTGGTCATTGTTTCCTTAGCTATAAAGAGAATTCATTGCTCTGCAGGCCGTTTGTGAATATGTTTATAGTGGCCGTTTGTAAATATTCTACTTAGACTGCTTCTCGGTTGAAACGCGAGAGGCATGTCCTGATAGACTCTATCTTCCATTGTTTAACTGGGGACATGTGAGATAGGGACTTCTTCCTTTGCGCTCTTCCCAAAAACTGTCTAGAAAAAGCGCAGTTGAATTGGTCAAAGCTATCGATGTTGCGAGGGGGAAGTTGTCGGAACCAACTTCCCGCAAGATCCCTAAATGTGATAGGAAAGGCTTGGCATAAGAGTCGATCGTCTCTTGTTTGAGTTCCTATTAGAGTGGTAAACATAGATATGTGCTCGATGCGATCTCTGTCTTCCTTGTATTCACTTATGCCAGGCATCTTGAAGTTCCTCGAGAACTTCTTTGCTAGTACACTATCTGTGAATTTGCTCGCCGTTGCGCTTGAACAGTGTGCTGGGTCATTGGTGAGTGGTTCCCTACGCTGGACCCGCTCGAGTCTCTCCTTCAGTTGTCGAATTTCCCTCCGCATGGAATCTTTATCGTCAGCCGAGCTTTCATTGTGGCTTAGTTGCTGGCTTCCCTCGAAGTCTGTTTGGTTTTGATAAGTTTCGTTGCTGCTAGCTCACTGGTGCCACGCCTGCTTGATTATCCACCGTCTCATTGTGGAACTAGGCTTTCGACTATCTTCTCGACGATGTTTTCGCTTATTGCGGGCTGGGCTTCTTTCAGTTTGCGAGCTACCAGTGCTTTGAGAGGAAGATTCGCTTGAAAAGGGCTCTGGGAGCGGAAGTGGTTCTTTTCCTTTGCTAGCGCATCTTCTGTGGGAAGTGGTTCCTTTGCTAGGGCCTGTATTTCCTACGCGGTCTCATCCTGGGGGAGTAATTCTGCTACTCATGATTTTCATGAACTTCTGGAAATGGTATCCAGCTTGGTCAACATATTGGGTGGACATCTCGATTTGCGGGGTAATAAGAGGAGGTTGTGGCGACGCCATGGGCATGTTGTTGAGTATGATGAATCCTAAGAGGGTTTGTTTGATCGGAGATAAAGGGATTTTCTAGGGGCTATGTCCTTTGCTTGGATTAGTTGAATCCATGGTTTCAAGGTTTCCTCAGAGGAATATAAACTACTCTTCTTGATAGTAAAAAATAGATCAGATGGTCAACAATGGTCAACTACGCCACGTAAGAAAGTCTAGTGGGCAGTTGAGAAGATGATATCGTATTTGTCCATTTGAATTCTGCGAGAAGGTTCTCGGCGGTAATGAGAACCTAGCGAACACTAGTTGTAAAACAAGTATCTAAAAAGACAAAGAAAGATCGGTGAGGGGTGCTGGACTTTAGCCGGTGATTTTCCTCCGATGATCAAGTCATTTCCAAAATAATGGATGAGTTAATAGATTAATTCAAAGAGTTTTAGGGTTGGTGGATATAATAATAGCATACATTCTTCCTTCATTAATATACTTATTTATAGTCGACTAGACATTCCCCTTGCCTTGTTCTATTTTAGGAATGTCTAAATTGTATGGTAACGTGGTCAGCAGTGTGTTACTTTAAACATGTAAGACATTCTTTCTCGGGGAGCCTGTCCAAAGAGGGGACACGATGTGTGGTTGAACGGTAACCTGCGACACTAGGGCATTCAATATGTTTGACTTCTCTGATGACAAGGTTATGGACCCAACAAGTTTTATCATAACTATTTGTTAGGTGCGTTGCAGGTTGTTAGATTGCGCTGACAAAGACCGTACTGTTTATCGCTGACAACTCGCTGACAGCCAATTAATGTGTTGTGAGAACTTCGATGATGCTTGGACTATTCTTGTTACATCCGAGAACCTTCTCGGCGGTTTACTTCTAAACAACGTTGCAAAAACCTTTTGCTTTTTAGAAAGTTTGTTGCTATACCTTGTTTATTGAGACCAATTTCATTTTTGGTCCCAATACATCTATTACGACCCAACTATTAGGATCAAATTTGGGACGAATTGATTTTGGTCCCTAGTAGGTGTAAAGACCATTTTTTGTACATAAGAACCATTTATTTTAGTCCCTATAGACACAATTTCTTATAGTGATTACTAGCACAATATTATTAAGCACTCTAAGACTATATGAAAACACAATATAACTTTCAGAACTTTTTTTAAACTCTAATACTCACAAAATAGAGAAATATTGAAGAATTATTATTATTTTTTTTCACTTGATGAAAATAATGAACTGAAACCAGCTCTATTTATATAGTAACACCAACAATGGAACAACCTAAGTTAGCAAGAGCATGAGCTACTAGACCGTCGCTCTCATTGTCAAATTATCATCCCTGTTGATGGAGCCAGCTAGACTCAATCATGATATTACATATCAAGCACGTTTCACGTTTTCATCGAGCAACCATTTCACTAAATCACTCGTGTATTTCTTTTCACTAACTCCCTCTAAATGTTGACATAATCATTTGTACATTGAAATGGTAAGAATTATGTTGCACATAATTTGGTTTAAGATATTGATTAGTTAATTTTTTTATTCTTATTAGTCATTATCAAGCTTATTACCATCAGTGGACGATGGAAAATAAAAAGAAAAAACTAAAGTTTTATTAAGAACTGCAAAGATACGAAAAGATCTTTCAAGTAATATTAATGTCCCCTTAAATTAAAAAATAAAGAATAAGCTCTGAACACAAATAAAGTAGAAATTATTAATCGAGGTATTTTAATAGACAATTATTGCAGCAGCTAACAAACAAGAAGAAGAGAAGATCCCACTACCAAAAAGAAAAAAGAAAGAAAAAAAGAAAAGAAAATAATGAGAGTAGATGAAGAGGATCTGATCTCTTGCTATGTCGGACACAGGAAAATCTTTTGTTGTAACCTGAAGGAACATGACTAATTTGAGAAAAACATCTGTCGAATATATTAAAAAAAATACATACAGTGAAATTCGAAAAAAGGAAAAGTGTACACCACTTAACGGAGAGTAAGACCATATTTGTTACATGAGTTTGGATTAAATTTGGGTTAATTTTTTTTCCAAACCCATGTTTGGTGCAACCAATGTGTTTACTTAAAATTAACCTATCTCATTTTTAACCCATTGTCATGAGATAAAATTAACCCTTTCAATAGATGGGTTAAAATTAATTCATTATCATTTATCTTTTTCTTTTTAATTGATAAAATATCACATATATATAAAATATAATTTATATAATATAACAGTGGCAGGATTAATTTTCTCACTATAATTTTTTTAAAAAATATTTAATTATTTATATATAAAATATTATATTTATTAAATATATATATTATTAAAATATTTTAAAAATTAATATTATTTAATATCAGTAAAAAATAAATATGATTTGTAATATTTAAATATTTATTTTATTTAAAAAATAATTATATCCTATGTTACACCAAATATGAGATAATTTTTAAATTTATCCAATACAATCCCATCCAATTTCATATAAATAATCCAATCCTATCCCATACAATAAACGATGCTTAAATGTACAGGGAACGGGTCATGTTTATCACAATTTATACTGCTCCAATTTTTACATAGAAGTGGGTAAAATGGTGTACCAATGAGAATAATTGCTGAATAGCTACTGGAGAAGAGATATATCACAATTTTTTTTTTTTTTAATTTTTCTAATCTTTAAGTTAAATTCAATGGCTCTATTAAGCTGCTCACTAACTATATATGTCTAGTATGAACTTTTTTTTTTTTTTTTTAAATCTGACATTAGAGGATTACTCGAATCACTACTCTCAGTAACGGAAGGAGTTTACTCCCAACACAGAGTAGAGGTCTACTCATACAATTACATTTTTATGGACAATGATGAAATATATATTTATATACCTACATAAGGTATTGAACCTTGGTGGCTTGGAAGAGTTTTAGGCCTCCAACCACCAAGGCAAGAGGTCTTGTTAGTATGAACTTTTTTTTAGGTGAACATTAGATAATTAATTGCTAGGAAGATTATTGTAAGATTTTAGATAAAAAAAAAGTTGAAAGATGTCCTAAAAACGTATCCATTACACCAAAATAATATATACTCAGATTCCATAGCAAGTGGAACATAAAAATTCATATATTTATTTACCAATTTAGTCAATTCAGCATCTTCTTCATTGCATCTCTCTCTCCCTCTGTTTTTTTTTTTTGTTCATATTTGAAGTTGACTAAATTGGATACATGTAGAGTAGTTTGATGTCACTCTGGATAAGCCTCGATAATGGACTGTAAAGCTAGAATTTTGATGATTTTGTAGCGAGGAAAACCTCCATCCTCCAACAATTTCTTCCATTGAAGCTCAGTCCTCTCTTTTCCTCCTGGGTTGTTAACCATCATTTGTAAATCAAATGCCAAACCAGTGTCATCAAACAGCTCATTTTCATCAGGTTGCAGAACCACATCTACTATTATCAATTTCCCATTTTTCTCTGGTATGACTTTTCTACAATTAATCAAAATCTTCACACATGCTTTATCGTCCCATCATGTATAACCCACTGTATATATTTTCAATTAAAAAAAACATGTAAATTGGTTTATAAATGTATAACAGTTTAGAGTAATTAATATTAGTATAGTATATAATTACCTTTAACAAAAGTGCATCAGCATTAGGGATGTGATGAAACGTATCACCTGCAATATGCGAGACTCCATCGTACACCGGTGTTGTGGCGATGACATGTGGCAAATCGTAGTTGATACCTTTGATGTGTGGATAGGATTTTACGACCTCAGATATCATCCCTCCAATCCCACCTCCTACGTCCACCAGTGATCTCAAGCAATCAAATCCATCTTTATATCCTTTTACCATCTCCTTTATTAAGATCTTTCCCATAGATGTCATGCCATCATTGAACATTTTGTTGAATCGATGATCTTCTGATGCCATGTCCCAAACACTACGGCCAAAGGCCTTTTCAAAAGCCATACCACCTTCTTTGATGGATTGGCTTAGGAAATGCCAGGAACCCACCACGTAAGCATGGGTTTCGATCAAGTACAAGGCATTAAGACTGGAATCAGATCCATTAACAAGCCATCTTGATGAGTGGGTTAGCCCGTAGAGAGGCTCTTCTCCACCTTCTGTTGGATGATCAATGGAAAAGATGTTTCTACGAACCAATAATCTCATAATGCGTTCGAGGGAGGAGATATCAGGAGAGGGGGACTCGATGCGTGAAGTTATTTGCGATATAGTGATTGGTCGGCCATAAGAGTGTATAATATCTGGTATTTGAAGCTCAACAGCACACTTCAAGGCTAGAGAGTCTACGAAGGCAAACATGTGCCGCCATATCTCTGCTTGGCCTTTTAGTGATGCCTCATTATCAGTTTCTGAATATTCCATATTCTCTCTTTCTTTTAATGAATTTGTGTTATGAAGTGAAGAGACATATATAGAGGGAAGGGTAATTGATCATTAAGGCAAGAAAATTTGATTACTTTCCATTAATTATTCATCAATTAATATCCACTTGCAATAACATTAGTTCCATAAAGAAATCATGATAAGTCAGTTCAATTATTAGAGAGAATGACAAAATCATGATTCACGGGTTCTTATATGTCAGCTTAATTGGTTTTATATTATTACAAAACCAAAATTATGTGTGGACCCTATACTTCAGTAGCCTCTGCACTTTAATTAGGTGGATACATAACAAATACTATCAAAATATTTTATCGTGGAAGTAGAATAAATTAACTCTGAGTATTAATTATATTTTTATCGGATTAAAAATATAAATAATCATGGTGATAAGTCTTTTACATTTATATTATTTAAATAGGGAATTTAAGTCATATCCTACTGTATAAACTCTCAAATTTAAAGTTGTGGATTTTTAAACTTATGGATTAATTAATAACTCAACCACATTTACTCTTTTAACAAGTTGTATTGATTGAATGGACGGTACATATGCATTAAGATACACCTCTCCCATTTGAAAAAGAAAGTTTGAAGAAAAAGAAAGTTTGAAACTATACGTACCCTAATTATATAAATAGTCTCAACTTGGGTATGTAAAATCACAAGTGAGTTGTCATATTTATATATATAACGAAAAAACAAAATTTTGTTCACTCTGGATTGGCCTCAATAATGGATGAAGAAGCTGGAATTTTGATGATTTCGTAAAGAGCGAAGTCTACTCCGTGTAGTATTCTCCTCCATTCGGAGCTCAACCGCACATTTTAATGCCATTGAGTCTACGAAGCTAACCATGCGTTTGTAAATCTCTGATTGAGCTTCTACAGTTCTACTGATTCCATTCAAAACTCAGTTGGCATATAAAACAAAAGGATCAGTGTTATAAATCAGCTGGCCCCTGCAATCAAGAGATGGTTCTGTGGGTGGACACAAATTATACTAATCTAAATAAATAAAAATTCAACTTGACCATTCCATTGACAAGAATCCACGTTTTCTTTATTGTCTTTTAATTGACTTCTAGAATCCTTAACTTCTACCTTTGATCATAATAATAATATATATATATATATATATTTTTTATATCAAAAAAGCTTCTATTACAGAAAACCAACAAGAAAGTTAGGTTCAGGATTGAACCAACAAAATTCCTCCTTAGAGGAAAAGGCTAGGGAAGCAAGAGAATGTGCCATACCATTCCCAGAACGATGAATGACATGACAGTTGGAAACTCTCACAGTCCTAAATAGAGCCTTAACATCAGAAATAATAGGATCCAAAACAGAACTAGGAAGAGAATTAAGCACCCTAGTCACAACATTAACAGCATCTAACTCAACCCACGCAATAATCAGATTGAACTCCTTCGCCAGCAGCAACCCCTCTCGCAACGCCAGCAGTTCGCCAAGCTCAGCAGGAAAAAACCCCAAGAGGGGCTTAGCGGAAGCTGCAACCACCTTGCCCTGAGAATCACGCACCACTGCACCAGAACCCAACACAGAACAACCAGGCTTCACAGCTGCATCGCTATTTAACTTCAGGGAGCCTGCAGGAGGAGGCGACCACGGAGAAGAGCGAGGCTGCCTGGGGGGCTGGAGAGGAGAGCCAAAGACCTTCTGGGTACCCTGAAATTCACGAAGCAAAGAGAGAGACCAAGAAACCAAATCAGCACTAAACCTGGGGGATTTAGAATGACAGACAGCATTCCTTTCAGACCAAACCCCCCACAGGATCATGCAGAACTCCTCGAGCTCTGCTCTCTTAGCCCTAACAAAAACCCACAAGATCAAATCAAAACAAGAGATATGGCACTGCAAATTGAGAATGTCCCAGAAAACAGTGGACTCCCAAATAGGGCGCACGGAGCTGCACCAAAAAAGGGCATGGGCTGAACTTTCGGGAGCATCACCGCATCTAGAACAACACGGGTCAACCACAATCTTCCTAGAGCAAAGATTACAAAGAGACGGAATGGCGTTGAGGCAAACTCTCCATATGAAAATTTTAATCTTGGGGGGAATGTTGAGATTCCAAAGTGCAAGCCACCATTTCGAATCCGGGCACGAGGAAGAACCTTTGAGGGCGAGTTTTTCCTGCGCTGCAACTCTATACCCACTCTTCACAGAATACTCCCCATTCTTATCAAAATGCCAGATTAAGGAATCATTACACTCACCAAAACTTAGGGAAATTTCCAGAATAGAATCCCTATCCGCCGCCACAAAGACCTGATCAAGCTTAGCCAAATCCCAAGAATGGGACGAAGGGGAAATGAGAGATGCGACCATGAGATCATCCACAGGGGTATTCGAGAAGGGTCTGAAAGTGGACTCCCTTGGTATCCAAGGGTCCTGAAAAGCCCGGATATTCTTACCATTACCTACCCTTCAACGAAGGCCCTTAAAAAGAAGACTCCTGCCCCAAACCAAACTCCTCCAGAGATGAGAACTCCCCTGTTTCAGCGAGGCAGATAAGAAATCCTCCTACCTGAAATACTTTGCCTTAAGAACTCTAGAAACCAACGAGTCTTTATTCATAACAATTCTCCAAGCCTGCTTGCCCAGAAGAGCTTGGTTAAAAAGAGATAAATCTTTAAACCCAAGCCCCCCACAAATTTTCGGAGAGCACAGCTTGTCTCTAGAGACCCAGCAAATTTTCTTATTACCATCAGAGGCACCCCACCAAAAGCCCATAATCATATAACACAGCTCATTACACAGAACAGAAGGCAACTGGAAAATACTCATTGTGAAGGTAGGGATAGCTTGCGCCACTGCTTTGATAAGAACTTCTTTCCCGCCCATCAAGAAGAGATTTCCCTTCCACCCTCTGATTTTATGCCATACCCTCTCCTTAATGTCACTGAAGGTTTTCCTTTTATTTTTCCCCACCATGGTGGGAAGGCCAAGATATTTGTCATGAGCTTGGGCATTAACTAGACCCAGACAATTCAAGATACTAGCACTGCAGACATCTTCCACATTTGGACTAAAGGTGATGTTGGACTTTTGCAAATTAATCCGCTGGCCAGAGGCTTTCTCATAGACAGTAAGGATCTGTTTCAACTTCTCACAATTTTGAACTGAAGCCCTGCAGAAAATAATACTGTCATCTGCAAAAAACAAATGACTCACTAGTGGGCTCCCGCGACAACATCTCATGCCCAGAGATTGCCCATTAGATTTGTTGCCTTTGATAAGAGAAGATAAAACTTCTGCACAGAGAATGAAGAGATAAGGAGACAAAGGGCATCCCTGCCTTAACCCTCTTTGCGGAGTGACTTCCCCCACAGACTTCCCATTTATCAGGAAGGAAAGTTTGGAAGTCGACACACAATCCATAACAAGGGCTCTAAACTGATTAGGAAACCCTAGTTTCTCCATGATAAGCTCCAGAAAGCCCCACTCCACACGGTCGTAAGCCTTACTCATGTCCAGTTTGATAGCTGCATACCCTCTTTTACCCTTTTTCTGTTTCTTGATAGAATAGAGAAGCTCAAAAGCAACCATAATGTTATCAAAAATTAACCGCCCTGGTACAAAAGCACTCTGCTCCGAAGATATAATGTGGGGCAGAATTTCTTTCAACCTATTTGCCATAACCTTGGAAACAGTCTTATAAATAACACTGCAAAGGCTGATGGGCCTGAAATCGGTCATATGCTCCGGGTTTTTAACCTTAGGGATCAGGACAACATTAGTGGCATTGAACTACTTGATTGAGCACCCACCATTAAGAACATTGAGACAAACACTAGAAACATCCTCTCCAACCACATTCTAAAATTTCTGAAAGAAGAGAGCATGGAAGCCATCAGGGCCAGGGGCCTTATTTGGACCCATTTCAAAAACTGCAGCACGCACCTCTGTTCGGGTGAAAGCCTCTCCAAGTCTACCTGCCATATGGGCATCAACTTTACGCTCAAGAAAGGAAGAGGCAGCAGAGAAATCGGAGGGTGATGGCTGGATAGACTTGAACAAATCTGAGAAATAATCCAAAACCACACTAGACATACCCTGCTCGGATTCCCTACTGATCCCTCTACCATCCACCAGCGAGCTAATCATATTCTTCTTCTTTCTGGCCGTCGCTTTTCTGTGAAAAAATTTAGAGTTCTTGTCCCCTGCGAGTAGCCAATCAACCCTCGACCGCTGTTTCCAATATAATTCCTCCTTGGAGAGGAGGCTTTCCAATTCTCGTTCCCTAAGCTTGATATCATTAAGAACCTGTTCAGATTGCAGCCTATCATAGAGAAGATTGAGCTCACATCTTTTCCTATCAATGGCTTTCCTCAAAGATCCGAACTTGACTTTACTCCAGTTCGCCAGCCGATCAGCACACACAACCAGCTTATCTCTTAAGCCTCTACCAGAAGTATCACTAACAAACCCTCCCCAGGCCGAGCAGATCACAGAATAGCACTCTTCATCTTTAAGCCAAAAAGGCTCAAATTTGAACTTCCGATCTCTATCACCACTAATGTTGGGACCACCATACACAAACTTGGCCGAAATCAGCCTATGATCAGAAAACATGAAACCTAAATGCTCAACTTTAATCCCCGAAAACAAATTAACCCAATGACTGGTAGCAAAAAAGCGATCCAATCTTTCTTGAACATTTCTAGTACCCCCCCTTTTATTATTCCAGGTAAACAAAGGCCCTGAAAAATCCAAATCAACAAAATCACACAACTCAACAATACTACAAAAATTAAACATACCCGGACCAGTTCGTTCATTCCCGCCAGATTTCTCCTCCATATGAAAGAGTTCGTTGAAGTCACCGCCACACAATCAAGGAAGTCTGTTGACTGCCTTTAGACGTCGAAGGAGCTCCCACGAATCGGTTCTATGGTTAGGGACAGGACACCCATAGAACCCAGTGAACCTCCATTTGAGGTTGTTCTCCATTTTAATCACCACATCAATATGGCCCCTGGAGAAGGACAATACTGACACATCCCACACATCGTTCCACAGTAACATCAGTCCTCCACTCTTGCCCACACAATCAACATGCAAACCCCCAGAAAAACCCAACTGAGCCTTAATCTTTGCCGCCCACTCACCTTTTAACCTAGTTTCAGAAAGGAAAACTAGATTAGGGGAATGTTTCCGGATAACCTTCCGGAGCGCCAAGAACGCCCGAGGACTCCCCAATCCTCGAACATTCCAACAAATGATACTCATGGCCCCCGGCGGGCCTGCTCCGCAGACTCCGCCGATAAATCAGTCTCTAGCAGTTTCTGCTTCTTCCCAGCCAGGTTCTCCCCAGCAACTTCAACACCTTTACGCTTCCCACCAGGATCTATAGCAATCACTTCAGAAGGGGGTATACCGGTGTAAATACCAGAAAACTTCTGATTAAGGGATCTCTTAACTGGCTTTCGACCCCTCCTGGCATAATGCCTAGCTAGTAACATCTTCTGGATTGGGCTTGGACAGCCTGGAATAAGCCTCTGTAAAGGACTCCCCCGAATTAGTCTTTTCCATTTCTTAGAGGTAGGCTTACCAAGAGAAGACCCAAACATAACTACATCTCCTTCATCACATAAGTTTGACCCCACTATTTCCTCATCCATTCTTGCCAACGCCTCTGAGTGACCATCTTCAGTCAGTGCAACTGCAAGGACCTCTCTAGATGGGAGCTCTACCGGCTGGATGTCCTGACTCAAAATACCACCCTTCTGTCTCACTGCACTATTCGGGGCTGATGAGGAGGCCTCAATATCCCGAGTAGATTTACCTTCACGTTTGTCAGAAGATGTTGGAGCAGAAATAACAATTCTTCTGGCACCCCCTACACCTGCTTCGACAACATCCTCAAAGTCTTCATGGGCCTTCGGTTTTGTTGCTGATATCTCCTCTCCCCGTTGCCTAGACTTTGAACGATCTAGAGGAGATGCTCTAAGCCACACCCCAAATTTTGGCTCAACCCCCTCTATAACACTCTTCCTCACCTCACTGTTATGACACTCCCTGACAGAATGACCGATATACCCACAACCATAGCAAAAAATCTGGAAGTCTCTCATATTTGATCAAAGCCGTAATCAAAGTCTCAAAATTCTCCAACCTCATCCGGATACCCCTTTTCAAAGGTTTAGTAATGTCAATTCTAACTTTAATTCTCAAAAATTTACCCCACAAATCTTTCGAGTCCATTGGGAACTCAACAATGGTACCAACTTCCTCTGCAATTAATCTGGCCACTTTACAATTCATACACGCCAGAGGGATATTGTAAATGTGAATCCAGAATTCCGAGAATTGGAATCGAAGTTGAGAAATTGCACCCGGCCCCACCGGTTTCTCGAGGACAATAAGGTTTTTGTTGAAATGCCAGGGACCCCTGGACCAGACCATCGCTTTATCCTCAAGGGATTGGAAGTGGAAGACAAACACATTATCACCTACCATTTCAATTTCTATTCGGCCCACAGTACCCCAGATTTGTTCAATAGTGCCACGGAAAGCCTCTCGGTTCACCTTTCTACGAGAAAGGATCTTCCCTACCAAGCAGTGCTCAACGCTTCTAATGCCATCAGCTTGAACATCCCCTGCTATGTCTAAGACTGGGTCATCCTCCTCTGATAAGGACAGGGCCTCGCAAAGCCTCAGAATTTCATCTGTAGCCATTCTAAATACTTCTGAACCCCAGAACCTGAGGAATCACAGACTGCCAATTTTGACCGCCCAATCTGAATGAATCACAAACAAAAATGCAACTGAACCCAGTCCAACTGCACCACCAATAACCTGCCCAGATCCGCACTGCCCAATTTCAATCTACTCTGTTAAAGCACCAGAACCCGAGCAAAGCCACCAAAGACACCCAAAATAAAAATTAGATCTGAGTAAAAAATCAATACCCAGACATCATGACAAGCAGTACCTACAACAAACCCCACAAAACCAAGCAACCACAACAATTAAATCAACTCAACCCAAACACAAACAAGGCAACTATTCCCACACACAAACAAGGCCGCATCAGACAAGGCCGCAACACCTCAAGACCCCTAGACCCCGTACTGCCCAGATCGGTCTAACTAGGCCCTGATATAGGCCCCTCCACCACAGCCCGCACAGCTCCACCAGATCGCTGAGAGACCGTTCCACCCCACTGCAATCAAGACCGATCGTTGCAGCGCCAAGATCGCACACCACAGCAGCTCCAAACCACCCGATCCGAAGACTCCAGCACCACCGCTCACTGCTAGAGGTAGATCGAGAAAGAAGACTCCGATCCGATCCCCCCAGTGACAGATCGCAAGCCCGCTCGGCGCACACCAACAGCTCCTAAGGCTTCAGACAGCTGATCGAAGGAGGCACCAGCAGCTCGACAGCACCCCAGCTCTGCCCCGAGCACAACCCACACAGGAGAGGGAAGGAAGGGGAGATCGAGGAAGGAAAATCTAAGCCCCCATACACCGAGTCGCCTCTGATCAGTAAGAACAAAGGAAGAGCAAGGAGAAGAAGAGGATTCTTAGACAAAATGCTGTCTTCACAGAGAAGAAATCTCTACCCGAAGGAAGGCTGCTTTCACGATCTTGTTGCTTCAGAGAAGGAACGAGAGGAAAAGATTATTACCTAAATTTTATTTAGACCTCTGTTGTATGATACCTTTGATCATAATAATATAATCTTTATTCTTATTATTGCTGGATTAGTTGTTAATATATTAATGAGTCACGATTTGTGAAAGCATGTGCAGGTCTAAATCCTAGTCACTCAGTGGGGGAGATATTTGCAAATTTTACAAGCGATTTTTAACAAATTTTGAGTATTTTAAAAGAAGTTTTTGAAAACAATTTGAGGCTACCCCATTTCTGATCATTAGTGATTTAAATTTATAAAAAATTAATTCCATGTTTCTTTTCATGAAATAATTCACAACAAAACTTTAATATCTTTTTATTATGGATAAATTAATTAACTGAATTAAATCAATAAAATTATATTAATTTAATAATAATTGAGCTAAAAGTATAAATATAATGGACTAAAATAAAATTATTAAATATATATATATATAAATATATATATATATATGCGCCACTTGTCATTTCTAAAGAGAGATTGGTTAGCACTGCTCTTACATATCAAGCACGTTTTCATCAAGCAAGGTTTTGATTAGTTAGTTAATTCATTAATTCTTATTAGTTAAGATCTACACAGATACGCAAAGATCTTTCAAGTAATAATCATGTCCCCTTAAATTAAAAAAAACAAAGAATAAGCTCTAAGCACACAAATAAAGTAGAAATTAATTGAGGTATTTTAATAGACAATTATTGCAGCAGCTAACAAGCAAGAGGAAGATCCCACTATCAAGAAAAAAAGAGGGTAGATGAAGAGGACATGATCTCGTGCTATGTTGCACACAAGAAAATCCTTTTTTGTCCCCCCGAAGGAAAATGACTAATTTAGGAAAAATGTTTGTTGAATATATATATATATATATATATATATATTTTTATATAAAAGAGGATAAAACCCAGTAGAAATAAAAGATAAAAATAAAACAAAACCTTAGTCAGGAACTAATCTAGCCATTTAAAAAAGTATAAATAATTCACAACAAAAATTTAATATCTTTTTATTATGGGTAAACTAATTAACTGAATTAAATTAATAAAATTATATTAATTTAAATATAATTGAGCTAAAAGTATAAATATAATAGAATAAAATAAAATTATTGAATATATATATATATATATATATATATATATATATGTGCGCACACCACTTGTCGATTCTAGAGATAGACTGGTTAGCACTGCTCTTACAGATCAAGCACGTTTTCATCAAGCAACCATTTTGCTAAATCACTTGTGTATTTGTTTTCACCAACTCCCTCTAAATGTTGACATAATCATTTGTATATTGAAATGATAAGAAATTATGTTGCACATAATTTGGTTTAAGGTTTTGATTAGTTAGTTAATTCATTAATTCTTATTAGTTAAGATCTACAAAGATACGCAAAGATCTTTCAGGTAATAATAATGTCTCCATAAATTAAAAAGAGGGATTATTATTTTGGTCCCTCAGTTTTGGAGAATTATCAGTTTTTTAAACGAGTTATAGTTAATGGTACACTTGGTCCTTAACTTTTAGAAAATGTATCAATTTGGTCCCTCTGTTAGTCAACTGTTAGTCAAACTTAACGGTTCTAGGGGTATTTTCGTCTTTACAACCTATCAATAACTCAACAATAAATTTTTTAGTAAAATGACATATCTATCCCTATTTAAAAATTTAAAAAAAATTAAAAATTTCAAAATAATCTTCTATAAATCTCCAAATTGATGGACGGTAAAGATTATAATAAATTAAAAAATAGGATTTATTTAAAAATTAAAATAATAATAATCAAATTAATTAAAAATAAAAAAATTAATTATAGTTAATGTAGATTCATTTTTCAAATTGTATCTCAACCGTCCATCAATATTTGTGGACAGTGGAAATTGAATCTGAAAAATGGAACTAAAAAAAAAAAAAATTTTGGGAAGAACCCTTCCTGGGTTCGAAGAACCCAGAAAATGGGTTCTTCGAAGAACCCTTCTGGGTTCGATTCATTCGAACCCAAAAGGGTTCGAAATCATTTCGAACCCTTTTGGGTTCGAACGAATCGAACCCAGAAGGGTTCTTCGAAGAACCCAGAAAGGGTTTTGCAAGAACCCAGAATTCGAACCCTTCTGGGTTCGAATGAATCGAACCCAGAAGGGTTCTTCGAAAAATCCAGAAAATGGGTTCTTCAATTTTTTTTTTTTTTTTAACCTAGATCTGGGTTCGCCTTTGAAGGCGAACCCAGATCGTTGACGAACCCAGATGGGTTCGTCTTCGTTGACAAACCCTTCTGGGTTCGTCGCGTTAGAGATCAAGCCATGGCTGGATCTCCAGCAAGGTTCTTCATTTTTTTTCTTTTTTTTTGGGGGGGATCTCCCCCTTTCAAACTTTAATTTAATTTTTTTTTAGAGTTCATTTTCAATTTTTTTAAAAACAAAATTTTTTTAAAAAAAATTATATTTTCACTTTAATTTTTTTAAATTTTTTTAATATAATCTTTACCATTCATCAAGATTGATGGACGGTGAAGATCCATTAAAAAATATTTTTTAAATATTTTAAATATTATTTTTAAATATTTAAATAAAATGACCATATTATCCTTCTATTTATTAATAATTATTTTAAAATTGTCATTTAACTCATTTAAATAGTATTAAGGGTAAAACTGTCTTTTTGTCAATTTTGTCAAGGTTGACTAATAGAAATTTAGTCAAAGGGACCAAATTGATACATTTTTTAAAAGTTAAAGACCAAGTGTACCATTAACCATAACTCGTTTAAAAAACTGATAATTCTCCAAAACTTAGGGACCAAAATGATAATCCCCCAATTAAAAAAATAAAGAATAAGCTCTAAGCACACAAATAAAGTAGAAATTAACTGAGGTATTTTAATAGACAATTATTGGAGCAGCTAACAAGCAAGAGGAAGATCTCACTATCAAGAAAAAAAGAGGGTAGATGAAGAGGACATGATCTCGTGCTATGTTGCGCATATGAAAATCCTTTTTTGTCCCCCGAAGGAAAATGACTAATTTAAGAAAAATGTTTGTTGAATATATTTAAAAACACGAATGGTGGGATTTGAATCCCTACTATAAAAATGAAAGGAAAAGTGTATACCACTTAACCAAGAGTTGATGTATATTTTTCTCCTAAGTTGCAGGTTATGGAAGAGTTTATATTTATCACAATTTACTGCTCTTATTTATACGTAGATTGATGTCCTTCATCATGAGAATTTGATACGTGGGTAAAAGATTGTGTACCAATCAGAATTATTGCTCTTTTAAAGATTCTACTGTTATACAAATCTGTACATTAACTGAATAGCTATCAGAGAATAGAGATATCACAAAAAAATTATTATTATTTTAATTTTTTTTTTTGAATTTTTCTATTCTTTAAATTAAAATTCCATGGATTTATTAAACTGCACACTCTATATATGTGTAGTGTAGTGGTTAAAAATGACACAAAGTCCAAATATGTGAGGCCCAAAAATATAAAGGCATTGATTAAAAAAGACCACTAGTTAATTACATATAAAGTACACATAAAAGATCCACAAGTGATTGGCCGAAATTACAAGTCCATATTTAATATAATCCAAAACCAAGGTCCAAAGGGTGAACGAGACTCATAATAACCTACCAAGCCACTCAAATCAAAGTGTTAAAGGGAGAAAAAGGACATTTCGAGAAAAGGACAGGCGTGGCCTGATTGGGACGGAACTCACCCTTCACTTAACAGGCAAATGGGAGACCCTATGAAAGAGAGAGTTTGGGGTCAGAGGGGAGGGTCATGCTTCTTGACTTCTGAACTCTCATATCTTTTCTCTTTTTAGCAATTTATCACAATCTTGCAATCTCCGACCAGTTTCGAACTCGGATCCATCTAATATGAACCTATTTTAGATGAACATTAGATAGTTAGTTGCCAAAATGATTATTATAAGATTTTCCTAAGATTTAGATACTTAAAAAGAAAGAGTGAAAATTGTTACAAAATAGTTTAAAAGTTATTGATAAAATTGTTTTTAGTCACATTTGAAAAAAAATAATCATTTATAGCCAATTTGAAAAAATATAACATAAATATCCGCAACCACCAATTTACTGGATAATTATAAAATGACGTCGAAAATAGTGAAAATTACAAAAAAAATCCATTAAAATTACTGAAAAATTCATTTTACACATTTTTTTTCTTCCTTCCTTACGCCGACTTTAATCCGTTTTTTATATTTTTTTTTTCCTTCTATGGCAGCAGCACTTTCTTTTTATTTTGTTACTTTTTTTTTTGTATTTTTCATTAAAACTAGTTACATACCTTTATTTTTCAGACACCCATCATCTTGTCTTTACCAACTCTATTATATTAACAAAATCAAAACTTAGAGGTAATTTTATAGAATTTTTTTGTATTTTATTTAGAATGTATTTTATGAATTGTTTAAGTTTTTAGTTTTATTTTATTTGTATATTGTATTTGACTTGTGGTTGAAAAAATTTGGGTGATATTAGGGTTTATTTTTGTGAAATTTTAATGATTATGAAATATGTTAGTGAAAAGTTATTTAGTGAAACGTTAGTTGGTGAAAGATTTGTTAATGAAATATTGGTTAGTGAAATATTGGTTAGTCAAATGTAGGTTAGTGAAATGTAGAATAGTAAAATGTAGATTAGTGAAATATTGGTTATTGAAATGTTGTTCAGCGAAATGTAGGTTGGTGAAATGTATGTTAGTGAAATATATGTTCGTAAAATATTTAAGGTGTAATTATTTTCAGTGAAATGTTGTTACTGAAATATTTTGAGTGAAACATAATCAGTAAAATTCAATTTTATTAATATTTTTATGAAATGTTGCATCTTCTAAATATTTGTCTTTTATTTCAAGAAATGAATACCCGTAGACTTCTGCTTAAATGGACAATGGGATGATCTAGATTATGTTGGTGGTTCACCGGTTGGGGTACTGGTTTCTAAAAGGTTGAAACTCATAGGGTTGGCTGAGTTGATATATCGAACGTTTAACATTGACAGTATACGTTATGACATAGACAGCAGTACGGTCGCTTAAAGATTGAATTCTCAATCTTTCACTAACTTACATTTGACTAACTAACATTTCACTAACAAATATTTCACTAACCAACATTTCACTCACCAATCTTATTAGCACACGTTTCACTAACCTACATTTCACTGACAAATCATTCACTAACTAACTTTTCACTAACATATTCCATAACAATTAAAATTTTACAAAAATAAACTCTAATGTTACCCAAATTCTTTCAATCACAAATCAAATACAATATACAAATAAAATAAAAAACTTAAAAGCTTAAAAAAAATTCATAAAATATATTTTAAATAAAATACAAAAAATTTCATAAAATTACCTCTAAGTTTTGATTTTGTTGATATAATTGAGTTGGTAAAGACAAGATGATGTTGTCTCAAAAATAAAGGCGTGTAACTAGTTTTAATGAAAAAGACAAAAAATAAAGTGACAAAACAAAAATAAAGAGTTGCTGACATAGAAGGAAAAAAAAAATATATAAAAAAAAGAGTTAAAGTCGACGCAAGGAAAGAAGAAAAAAGTATTTTATTTTAATGTGTAAAATGGAGTTTTCAGTAATTTTTAATAGCTTTTTTTGTAATTTTTAATTTTTTAGGGATTTTTTTATAATTATTTAATCAATGGTGGATAAAGGGTATTTATATTATTTTCTTTTTAAAATGGCTAAATATAATTATTTTTTTTCATTTGAGGTAAAAATCAATTATTTCCACAATTTTTAATTCACTTGTAAATTTATCCCAAAAGTCAAATTGCAAAACAAGTGGAACTTAAAATATGCATATTTATATTTACCAACTTAGTCAATTCAACATTAACCGGTTCGACTAATTCTGGTTCTTAACAACAATGATAAAAATATCTAAAAAAAAAACAAAAAAAAAACAATAATGATAAAAATATTTCATCTCCCTGTCTCTTACAGTTCACTAGAAAAATGGGGACACCAGACCATCTTCTTCATAGAGAGAGAGTGATTTACATAAGCCTGCCATCTCTTCAGTATTTATTGCCACCAAAAAACCACACAACAATCCACCAAGCCCACAAACCCTAACAAGATCTAGTAAAATCAATTCCCACAGTGGAAGACTTATTGCCAGAAGGATCCTCTCCTTCCACACTAGTAGTTTCTCTAGATAGAAAACATGCGAGAAGACATTTTCAAATAAATTATTAGTTCATATTTCAAGTTGACTAAATTGGATACATGTAGAGGACTTTGATGTCACTCGGGATAAGCCTCAATAATGGACAGTAAAGCTGGAATTTTGATGATTTTGTAGCGAGGGAAACCTCCTTCCTCCAATAATTTCTTCCATTGAAGCTCAGTCCTCTCTTTTCCACCTGGGTTGTTAACCATCATTTGTAAATCAAATGCCAAACCAGTATCATCAAACAGCTCATTTCCATCAGGTTGCAGAACCACATCTATAATTATGACTTTCCCAGTTTTTTCTGGTATGGCCTTTCGACAATTAATCAAAATCTTCACACAAGCTTCATCGTCCCAATCGTGCAAAATCCACTGTATATATTTTCAATGAAAAAAGAAAATCAATAATTAACATGTTACATGTCTTTTTGTCATACTGCTAAAATCATATAAATTGGTTAATATATGTATATAATAGTTTAGAGTAATTAATATGTATAGTACATAATTACCTTCAACAAAAGTGCATCAGCATTAGGGATGTGATGAAACATATCACCTGCAATATGCGAGACTCCATCGTACACCGGTGCTGTGACGATGACATGAGGCAAATCGAAGTTGATACCTTTGATGTGCGGATAGTATTTCACGACCTCCGATATCATCCCTCCAATCCCACCTGCGACGTCCACCAGTGATCTCAAGCAATCAAATCCATTTTTATATCCTCCTACCATCTCCCTTATTAACATCTTGCTCGTACACGCCATGCCATCATTGAACATCTTATTGAACTGATGATCTTTTGATGCCATGTCCCAAAGACTACAGCCAAAGGCCTTTTCAAAAGCCATACCACCTTCTTTTACGGATTGGCTGAGGAAATGCCAGGAACCCACCAAGTAAGGATGGGTTTCGACCAAGTACAAGGCACTGAGGTTAGAATCTGATCCATTAACAAGCCATCTTGACGAGTGGGTTAGCCCGTAGAGTGGCTCTCCTCCACCGTCTGATGGATGATTAATGGAAAAGATGTTTCTGCGAACCAACAATCTCATGATACGTTCGAGGGAGGAGATATCAGGGCAGGGTGACTCAATGCGTGAAATTATTTGGGACAAAGTGATTGATCGGCCATGTGAGTGAATAATATCTGGTATTTGAAGCTCAATAGCACACTTCAAAGCCAGAGAGTCTACAAAGGCAAACATGTGCCGCCATATCTCTGCCTGACCTCTCAGCGATGCCTTATGATCAGCTTCTAATGATTCCATATTCTCTCTTTCTTTTAATGAATTCTGTGATGAAGTAAAGATACGTATATAAATAGGGAAGTATAATTTGCTATTGTAATCATTAAGGTAAGAGAATTTGATTACTTTCTATTAATTATTCATCAATTAATATTCACTCGTAATAATATAAGTTCTATGAAGAAATCGTGATATAGGAGTTGAATTATTAGAGAGAATGATAAAATCAATCATTCACGAGTTCTCGTATGTTCTGATCGTTTAAGCTCATCAGCTTAATTGAAGATTCAAAACTTATCAGTTTATTTATTTATATATATATTTTTAATAGTATGCATGGTTAGCATTCTATGGTACAGTGTCATATCAAGTTATTGTATATATATATAGAGTAGTATGCATGGTTAGCATTTTCAGAGTGTTATATCAAGTTATTATATTAATATATTAATAGTATGTATGGTTATCATTCTGTTGGACAGTTTCATATCAAATTATTATATAATGCGTGAGATTCATATGGAAGGTAAGACTTAACTATATCCAACTGTCTAGGTGTTTATATAATGCTTGAGATTCATACGGAAGGTAAGACTTAACTACATCCAACCGTCTAGGTGTAGTTTTGATTTTATTTTTATTAATAAAAAAAAAAAAGCTAGAGAGGCTTAATTAAACTGTTTAAAAGATGATAATTGGGATGTTTATATAACGGACATTACCGTTGATATCATTTTAATTAAAATTTTCAGGCAGAAAGTTTACGTGTGGAATTATAGTTTTATATTGTTGCAAAACCTAACTTATGTGTGGGATTCTATAGTTGAGAGTAGCCTCTGTACTCTAATTAGATTGGATGCCTAACTAGTACTATGAAAATATATTATTGTGTAACTAGAGTACAATAGTCCATTCATACTTATGGTAAATCATAATTGAATTGATTCTATTAAGTAAGTTAGATCTGTACATTAATTATATTTTTATCCCAAAAAAGAATGAAAAAAGAAGTAGAAAGAAAACATAATTATAATTCACAACAAAACTATTTTCTTCTTTCTCCTGCGTGCCTCTTCTGTTTATATATATAAATTTGTTTACTGTAATATATATTTTTTTTTGAAAGGGGATTTACTGTAATATTTGACGATGGTGATTTGTGTTAAACCTTCCTTAATAAAAATATATAATGCATAATTGTTAAAAAAAAAATTTTGGCTGGCTCAAATTTTGACAAAAGCAACTACTCTTTTCTTTGTACATTGTACCTCTTTTTTTTTTTTTTTTTTTTTCTAAATCAAAAGAAATTAGGTTTTAAGTTGAGAAAACAAGTAATATGAGTATGTGAATATGAAAATAAGCATGATTAATTTTATACGCGTCTACTCACAATAAATTTTTCTTCATTAGTAAATTTACATTTAAGATAAAATTTAAAATAGCAAAAGTAATGATTGGGGGTTCCAATACAAAAATAGATACTGACAGATAAAAGATAAGGGCCCAAATAATATTATTAAGCATTTTAAGAGCATCTCCAATACTATTATGTATTTAGAGAAAATTGAGTGTCACATAGGATCTATATTAAAAAAATTTAAAAAAATTCCCCAATGCAATTATCTAACTTTAATATTGATATGATGTGGCAAAAAAAAAGTTAGAGAATATCAAGTAGAGTTTCTAATTGTAGATAACCTCCTTGATATGCTGACTAGGATTTTTAACTTTTCCCACCAATAAAATTTTAGCATTTTGTCAATGTATTTAATTATCATATTGAATGGAGAGAGAATGTAACAAATAACTTGTGGTGATTGGTTTAAAATTACTATTTAGATACTGACATTGGAGAACTGAATATGTATTTCTATAATTTTTTTGACAATATAGATCCATATTATTTAGAAATGCTGATGTGGCACTATTTAGATACTCACAAATACATATTTACATTGGAGATGCTCTAACACTATTTGAAAACACAATATAACTTTAATCTCCACTTTATAATTTTATACTTTTAACCAACTATATGTTTAATGAAATTATTAAAAAGCAAGAAAAAAAATAAAGGAGCAAAGTTCTAATTTCAAAGCACATCAACTCATAACTCAAGTGATTAGTGTAATTCTCTTTCATCTCAGTGGTAAAAATTTAAGTCCCAACATACACATTAATTATGAAAATAGATATCGATAGTTCTCATAATAATTAAAAGTTTTAAAAATTGACCAACCCACTAGATGAAACACTGAAAATGCTTTCAAGACAAATATTTTTCAAGTGGTATTTGACAAAGCATTTTCCAATGTTTTTGTTTCCAACAATCCACAAAGTGTCCATGAGACATGAGGTTTTACCTCTATATAATAAAAATTTGATTGTTGATTTGAGCGTTGGAGTCCATTTGGCATACACCACTCCAATAACCCAAGTACTCTATATTCATCTCATATTAATTGAAAGTTTTAAAAATTGACCAACCAACTAGATGAAACATTGAAAATGTTTTCAAGACAAATATTTTTCAAGTGGTATTTCACAAAGCATTTTTGAATGTTTTTATTTCCAACAATCCACAAAGTGTACAAAAGGCAGGCATGAGGTTTTGCCTCTACATAATAAAAATTTGATTGCTGATGTGAGTGTTGCAGTCCATTTGGCAGACACTACTGCAATAACTCTAAGTACTATATATTTACTATTTCTGTCTCAACAGGTTGTTGGTACTGCCTTTGTACAGTTTTTCAATATCTTTACACAATCTTCATCACCCCAATGATGTAGTATATATACACCGCATGATAATTATTGTCTTCATAAGTAAGAAATGCTTTTTTAAACAAAAAAAATCCCGATCATAATTTGTTATCATGATAGTGAAAACTAGTACCGTTAGTAAACTCAAGTCTCTCGGGTATAATAAGGCTTTAAACAAAAAAATTTATTATTATTTTTAAAATTTTTATTTTTATAATATTTAAATTAAAATTCAATGGGTCTAGTAGGACAATTCTTCAAGGTGAACATTATTAGGTAATTAATTGCCAAAATATTATGTAAGATTTTCCTAAGATTTTAGATACATAAGAAAAAATGTTGAAAGATGTTCTAATAAGGCATCGGATTGCAAAACAAATAGAATTTAAAATATGCATATATTTATTTACCAATTTAGTCAATTCAACATCAACCAACACGGCAATGATGTTCTTCATTCCATCTCTCTCTCTCTCTCTCTCTTTATTTTTTGGTTCATATTTGAAGTTAACTAAATTGGTTACATGTAGAGTAGTTTAATGTCACTCTGGATAAGCCTCGATAATGGACTATAAAGCTGGAATTTTGATAATTTTATAGCGGGGGAAACCTCCTTCCTCTAATAATTTCTTCCATTGAAGCTCAGTCCTCTCTTTTTCACCTGAGTTGTTGACTATTATGTGTAAATCAAATGCCAAACCAATATCATCAAACAACTCATTTCCATTAGGTTGCAGAACCACATCTACAATTATCAATTTTCCAGTTTTCTCTAGTATGGCTTTTCGACAATTAATCAAAATCTTCACACAAGCTTCATCATCCCAATCGTGCAAAATCCACTCTATATATTTTCAATGAAAAAAAAAATGAGTTATTAACATGTTACATATGTCTCTTTGTCATAATGCTAAAATCATTTAAAAAGAAAAATAATGTAAATATAACACATTATGTAACATCCCTAATTTCAAATAAATATGAAAAGTATGGTGAAAAATGTAATTATATGTATGTATATTTTTAAGGTTTCCAGGTGGACCAGATGGAGCGGTCCAGAAAGAATACATGAAAGAGAACGAAAATGTTGGCAGTGAGTACCGCGACCATTCACCGTGACTAGAGATCGCGCTGAGTAGCTCGCGATGAAAATGGTGATTTTGGACAGTGAGCAACGCGACCAGGCACCGCGATGGTTTATCGCGATGGAAGCGGTGAAATTACTTTAGTGAGCAACGCGACCAAGTGGCACGACCACAGGTCGCGAAGAGCGGTCACGATGACCGAATTTTTATAAAAAATAAAAGGTCGGTGGACGCTTCACGAGGAAGCAAACCAGAAAAATAGAGAGAGAACGAGAGGAGAGAAAGAAAGAAAGAAAGAAAGAAAAAGAAAAAGAAAAGGAAAAAGAGAGAGAAAGAAGAAGAAGAAGAAGAACAAGAACAAGAAGAAAGAGAAGGAGAAGATGAGGGGAGAAAGAGAAAAGGGTAAAAGAAAAAGGAAAATTCAGAAGAGAAAAGTAGTAAAAATGGTATCCAGGTTGGTGTACACGTATTTCTGAAAATCTTATGAATTTCTTTATATAATTTGATTTGAATTTCTATATCTTTGATTAAATGAATTGAGAAATTATTATTATTGATTTGAAAAACAATTTATGGATTTGTGATATCGTATATTTTCAAATAGGTTTTACGAATATTGTTTTATGAATATTATTGTTGTTGAAATTGATGGATCTTTGTGAATTAAAACTATTGATTCGAAATGAATGAATTAGTTTGATATGAAAATTCTAAATATTGTGTATTGGAAACGGCCCTAGGATATTTGGACATAGAAAACGGATATAGGAGGTTGGTATACCAGCTGGGTTATTTCAGCAGTACTGCACCGTTATTACTAGTGACTGTTGTAGCGAGACAATCCCGGACGTCACACCAATTCCAGTGATTGCTGTAGTGGGGCAATCTCGGACAATCATACTGATACTAGTGACTGTTCTTGCGGGGCAACCCCAGACATCACACTGATATTACAGAGACTAGACCCATATTCCAGTCCTGAAATTATGTTGAGTATACCAAAGGGTCAGGATTGAAATGAAATTGGATAAATTGTTTATAAACGAATTTTGAAAATTGATTTTGTATGGTTTAATTTATAAATTGAGTTAAATAGTAATTTGTTCTTATATTATATCTTGTTTATATTTTTTGTTGGAGTTAATTACACTCAACCTCCCTGAGGTTTGGCTAATTACATTCGGAATCAAAGTTTGCATTAATGAACACTAACCTCCCCTCACGTTAACGTTGACCGTTAAAATGACCGTTGACTTTTTCCAAATTTTTTAAATGACCAAAATACCCCTCTAACAAATTTTTTTACTGTTCATTTTAAATTTTTACTGTTCATTTTCACAAAATTAATGGTGGAGATCCAGATTGGATCTCCACCGTCCATCATTATTGATGGACGGTGGAGATCCAACCAAGAAAAAAAAAAAAAAAAAAATTTTTTGAAGTTCGAAGATGAACTTCATCTTCGAAGTTCATCTTCGAAGAACGACGAACCCTCTGGGTTCGAGATCGAACCCAGAGGGGTTCGATCTTCGAACCCAGAAGGGTTCGAAGATCGAACCCCTCTGGGTTCGAAGATCGAACCCCTCTAGGTTCGATCTCGAACCCTTCTGGGTTAGTGTCTTCGAACCCAGAAGGGTCATGAACCCTTCTGGGTTTGATTTCGAACCCAGAGGGTTCGATCTTCGAACCCTTCTGGGTTCGAGATCGAACCCAGAAGGGTTCGAAGACATGAACCCTTCTGGGTTCGAAGACACGAACCCAGAAGGGTTCGATCTTCGAACCCTTCTGGGTTCGAGATCGAACCCAGAGGGGTTCGATCTTCGAACCCTCTGGGTTCGATCTCTAACCCAGAGGGTTCGTCGTTCTTCGAACCCTTCTGGGTTCGATCTCGAACCCAGAGGGTTCGTCGTTCTTCGAAGATGAACTTCGAAGATGAAGTTCATCTTCGAACTTCAAAAATTTTTTTTTTTTTTTCTTGGTGGAGATCCAGATTGGATCTCCACCGTCGATCAACAATGATGGACGGTGGAGATCCACTTAATTTTGTGAAAATGAACAGTAAAAATTTAAAATGAACAGTAAAAAAATTTGTTAGAGGGGTATTTTGGTCATTTAAAAAATTTGGAAAAAGTCAACGGTTATTTTAACGGTCAACGTTAACGTGAGGGGAGGTTAGTGTTCATTAATGCAAACTTTGATTCCGAATGTAATTAGCCAAACCTCAGGGAGGTTGAGTGTAATTAACTCTTTTTGTTGATTAATTATCAAAGATGACTTGGCAGTCCTCGGTGGAAACCACCCACAACAGTCCCTAAAAAGCATTTATAAGGAAAAAATTTAGTCCCAAAGCAACACCTATAGGGACAGTCAAATTGGTCCCAATATATTACATAAAGGGACTAAAATATCGTCCTAATAGACGTTTTACAGAGACAAAATTAAGTTGGTCCCTAAATTTCTTGATTTGGTATGCAAAGGAAGTTTGTTGTTGTACCTTGTTTATTGAGACCAATTTCATTTTTGGTCCCAATAGCTCTATTACGACTAAACTATTGGGATCAAATTTGGGACAAATTGATTTTGGTCTCTAGCAGGTGTAGAGACCATTGTTTGTACGTCCATAAGAACCATTTATTTTAGTCCCTACAGACACAATTTCTTATAGTGATTACTGTGACAATATTATTAAGCACTCTAAGACTATATGAAAACACAATATAACTTTTAGAACTTTTTTTAAACTCTAATACTCACAAAATAGAGAAATATTGAAGAATTATTATTTATTTTTTTTTCACTTGATGAAAATAATGAACTGAAACCAGCTCTATTTATATAGTAACACCAACAATGGAACAACCTAAGTTAGCAAGAGCATGAGCTACTAGACCGTCGCTCTCATTGTCAAATTATCATCCCTGTTGATGGAGCCAGCTAGACTCAATCATGATATTACATATCAAGCACGTTTCACGTTTTCATCGAGCAACCATTTCACTAAATCACTTGTGTATTTCTTTTCACTAACTCCCTCTAAATGTTGACATAATCATTTGTACATTGAAATGGTAAGAATTATGTTGCACATAATTTGGTTTAAGATATTGATTAGTTAATTTATTTATTCTTATTAGTCATTATCAAGCTTATTACCATCAGTGGACGATGGAAAATAAAAAGACAAAACTAAAGTTTTATTAAGAACTGCAAAGATACGAAAAGATCTTTCAAGTAATATTAATGTCCCCTTAAATTAAAAAATAAAGAATAAGGTCTGAACATAAATAAAGTAGAAATTATTAATCGAGGTATTTTAATAGACAATTCGAAAAAAGGAAAAGTGTATACCACTTAACGGAGAGTAAGACCATATTTGTTACATGAGTTTGGATTAAATTTGGATTAATTTTTTTTCCAAACCCATGTTTGGTGCAACCAATGTGTTTACTTAAAATTAACCTTTCAATAGATGGGTTAAAATTAATTCATTATCATTTATCTTTTTCTTTTTAATTTATAAAATATCACATATATATAAAATATAATTTATATAATATATATAAAATATAACAGTGGCAGGATTAATTTTCTCACTATAATTTTTTTTAAAAATATTTAATTATTTATATATAAAATATTATATTTATTAAATATATATTATTAAAATATTTTAAAAATTAATATTATTTAATATCAGTAAAAAATAAATATGATTTGTAATATTTAAATATTTATTTTATTTAAAAAATAATCATATCCTATGTTACACCAAATATGAGATAATTTTTAAATTTATCCAATACAATCCCATCCAATTTCATATAAATAATCCAATCCTATCCCATACAATAAACGAGGCTTAAATGTACAATTTTCTCCCAAGTTGCAGGGAAGGGTTCATGTTTATCACAATTTACTGCTCCAATTTTTACATAGAAGTGGGTAAAATGGTGTACCAATGAGAATAATTGCTGAATAGCTACTGGAGAAGAGATATATCACAATTTTTTTTTTAATTTTTCTAATCTTTAAGTTAAATTCAATGGCTCTATTAAGCTGCTCACTAACTATATATGTCTAGTATGAACTTTTTTTTTTTTTTTTTAAATCTGACACCTCACGAGTTAGAGGATTACTCGAACCACTACTCTCAGTAACGGAAGGAGTTTACTCCCAACACAGAGTAGAGGTCTACTCATACAATTACATTTTTATGGGCAATGATAAAATATATATTTATATACCTACATAAGGTATTGAACCTTGGTGGCTTGGAAGAGTTTTAGGCCTCCAACCACCAAGGCAAGAGGTCTTGCTAGTATGAACTTTTTTTTTAGGTGAACATTAGATAATTAATTGCTAGGAAGATTATTGTAAGATTTTAGATAAAAAAAAAGTTGAAAGATGTCCTAAAAACGTATCCATTACACCAAAATAATATATACTCAGATTCCATAGCAAGTGGAACATAAAAATTCATATATTTATTTACCAATTTAGTCAATTCAGCATCTTCTTCATTGCATCTCTCTCTCCCTCTGTTTTTTTTTTGTTCATATTTGAAGTTGACTAAATTGGATACATGTAGAGTAGTTTGATGTCACTCTGGATAAGCCTCCATAATGGACTGTAAAGCTAGAATTTTGATGATTTTGTAGCGAGGAAAACCTCCTTCCTCCAACAATTTCTTCCATTGAAGCTCAGTCCTCTCTTTTCCTCCTGGGTTGTTAACCATCATTTGTAAATCAAATGCCAAACCAGTGTCATCAAACAGCTCATTTTCATCAGGTTGCAGAACCACATCTACTATTATCAATTTCCCATTTTTCTCTGGTATGGCTTTTCTACAATTAATCAAAATCTTCATACATGCTTTATCGTCCCAATCGTGTATAACCCACTGTATATATTTTCAATTAAAAAAAACATGTAAATTGGTTTATAAATGTATAACAGTTTAGAGTAATTAATATTAGTATAGTATATAATTACCTTTAACAAAAGTGCATCAGCATTAGGGATGTGATGAAACATATCACCTACAATATGCGAGACTCCATCGTACACCGGTGCTGTGGCGATGACATGTGGCAAATCGTAGTTGATACCTTTTATGTGTGGATAGGATTTTACGACCTCAGATATCATCCCTCCAATCCCACCTCCTACGTCCACCAGTGATCTCAAGCAATCAAATCCATCTTTATATCCTTTTACCATCTCCTTTATTAAGATCTTTCCCATAGATGTCATGCCATCATTGAACATTTTGTTGAATCGATGATCTTCTGATGCCATGTCCCAAACACTACGGCCAAAGGCCTTTTCAAAAGCCATACCACCTTCTTTGATGGATTGGCTTAGGAAATGCCAGGAACCCACCACGTAAGCATGGGTTTCGATCAAGTACAAGGCATTAAGGCTGGAATCAGATCCATTAACAAGCCATCTTGATGAGTGGGTTAGCCCGTAGAGAGGCTCTTCTCCACCTTCTGTTGGATGATCAATGGAAAAGATGTTTCTACGAACCAATAATCTCATGATGCGTTCGAGAGAGGAGATATCAGGAGAGGGAGACTCGATGCGTGAAGTTATTTGCGATATAGTGATTGGTCGGCCATAAGAGTGTATAATATCTGGTATTTGAAGCTCAATAGCACACTTCAAGGCTAGAGAGTCTACGAAGGCAAACATGTGCCGCCATATCTCTGCTTGGCCTTTTAGTGATGCCTCATTATCAGTTTTTGAATATTCCATATTCTCTCTTTCTTTTAATGAATTTGTGTTATGAAGTGAAGAGACATATATAGAGGGAAGGGTAATTGATCATTAAGGCAAGAAAATTTGATTACTTTCCATTAATTATTCATCAATTAATATCCACTTGCAATAACATTAGTTCCATAAAGAAATCATGATAAGTCAGTTCAATTATTAGAGAGAATGACAAAATCATGATTCACGGGTTCTTATATGTCAGCTTAATTGGTTTTATATTATTACAAAACCAAAATTATGTGTGGACCCTATACTTAAGTAGCCTCTGCACTTTAATTAGGTGGATACATAACAAATACTATCAAAATATTTTATCGTGGAAGTAGAATAAATTAACTATGAGTATTAATTATATTTTTATTGGATTAAAAATATAAATAATCCTGGTAATAAGTCTTTCACATTTATATTATTTAAATAGGGAATTTAAGTCATATCCTATTGCATAAACTCTCAAATTTAAAGTTGTGGATTTTTAAACTTATGGATTAATTAATAACTCAACCACATTTACTCTTTTAACAAGTTGTATTGATTGAATGGACGGTACATATGCATTAAGATACACCTCTCCCATTTGAAAAAGAAAGTTTGAAACTACACGTACCCTAATTATATAAATAGTCTCAACTTGGGTATGTAAAATCACAAGTGAGTTGTCATATTTATATATATAACGAAAAAACAAAATTTTGTTCACTCTGGATAGACCTCAATAATGGATGAAGAAGCTGGAATTTTGATGATTTCGTAAAGAGGGAAGCCTACTCCGTGTAGTATTCTCCTCCATTCGGAGCTCAACCGCACATTTTAATGCCATTGAGTCTACGAAGCCAACCATGCGTTTGTAAATCTCTGATTGAGCTTCTACAGTTCTACTGATTCCATTCAAAACTCTCTTTGGAATTGAATGAAATTTAGAGGGTGTGTTTCATGTCATGTATCATGTACACTGGTATATATATACAAAAAAAGAGAACACAAATCAATCGGTCCATGTGTATATATATGTACAAAGGCAAAAGGCAAAACTGCAACAAGATCGATGTAGTAGGTCAGTCGGCATATAAAACAAAAGGATCAGTGTTATAAGTCAGTGTTATCAGTGTTATCAGTGTTAAAATGAAAGTAGGTGGACACAAATTAGGATCTTGACCAAAGAGGCACTTGTAGAGGGTTTTGTCATCTAACACCTTGGTAGACATGCGGTTTATGAGATAGATTGTTGTAAGAAAGGCTTTATCCCAAAACCTTAGAGACATTGAAGCTTGAGCAAGAAGGCTTAACCCCGTTTCCACTAAATGTCTATGCTTCCTCTCCATAAGTCCATTTTGTTCATGAACATAAGGGCAATTATGTCTCAAAGCTATTTCACAACTAGTCAAATATTTATTCAATATAAGACATTCTTTTCCACAATCCTTTTATAGGGTTTCGATTTTGTGAGAGAAAAATAATTCCACTTATGTTTTGAACTCTATGAAAAGTCTTTGGATCTCACTTTTGGGTTTGAGTAATTAAACCCAAGTATATTGTAACACCCCCTGATCCGACTCGACTGGATCGACCCAGGAAGCGCTACCGGGTTTTCAAAACTTTCTAAATTCACTTTATATATTACAAACTATTGAAAATCGTATCAATTACTAATTTAAAATATGTTTCTAGTGAGCCCATCAAACTTTATTTTCAAAAATTTCGGCAGAGTTTCCTCTATTTTTCTGATTTCCCAAAACCTGTTTTCAATAAAACAAGGATTCACACAAAATCCACAACACTTCTAAATATCATTTTCAATCAATTGCGCACTCTGCCGTTTAGTGCAACTTTCCAACAGTTTTTCAAATAAAACGTATATAAATAGTATTTACAAACATTTGAACAAAAGATAAATCATAAAACACGTATTACAAAACATATCTATACATATCAAATTACAGATTTCTGTATATGCATGCTTAACTAAATACAATATACAATTTCAAATTCAATTATAACTACTTAAAAGAAACTGTGATTCTGGACCTTCAATCTGCTGTTACTTCTTCTCTATCCTTTATTTCTCCCGGTGTCTCTGATACCTGCGCGTGATTAAATCCAACGCACTAAGCAATAATGCCTAGTGGGTGTACACTTAACTCGAGTATCAAAATAAATAATCATTTCATAATAAAAACATTTCAATTTTCATCATTTCATAATATTCCACTACGATCGTATAAAAACATTTCAATCTTTAACTTCCTTACGGAAAGAAATCATAAAAGCATCTAAATTCACTCAATAAAACATACAATCATTTTATTTATTCTGTAACATTTTATGTATACAAACAATTTATTCACTTTCATTCTTTATTTTTGCCTGTACACTCAGCATACATTTCAATATATGTACATCAGTATGACATTCACCTCCGGGATTCGCCTAAACTGGATTATACCAGGTTTGCCCCGCGAGATATAACAGTCAGGGATACAGTGCACTAGTTGTCTCCGGGATTCGCCTAAACTGGACTCAGCCAGGTTTGCCCCGTGAGATGCAGCAATCATCACTATCAGTACAATGGCTATCTCCAGAATTCGCCTAAACTGGACTTGCCAGGTTTGCCCCGCGAGATGCAACAATCATAGATACAGTGAAATGGCTATCTCCGGGATTCGCCTAAACTGGAATTGCCAGGTTTGCCCCGCGAGATGCAACGATTATAGATACAGTGAAATGGCTATTTCCGGGATTCGCCTAAACTGGACTTGCCAGGTTTGCCCCGCGAGATGCAACAGTCATCAATATCATCAGTGCAATATTTATCTCCGGGATTTGCCTAAACTGGATTATACCAGGTTTGCCCCGCGAGATATAACAGTCATCCATTCGTTATATTCTTTTTCCAATTAAACAATCGTTTCAAACAATATTAGTAATATATAATTCATACATTTCATAGCAAAACTTTCCGTTTCTTTCGAAATCAACAATTATATTCTCAAACAATTTATTTTTAAAATAATCGTTGTAAATCAAAAATCGATGTAATCAGAATATTCAGAATATTCAAATAAAAAATACATGTAAACAAATATTCATCAAAATATTCAAATAAACTTAGATTCAAATCAAAAACACAAAAGGGTTTTCGAAAAGAAGTGTACACCAACCTGATTTCCGTTTTTCGCACAGTTTTTCTTCTGAATTTCCTTTTCCCTTTCTCTTTCCTTTTTCTCTTTTCTTTTTCCTTTTCTTTTTCTTCTCTCTCTTCTTCTTCTTCTTCTTTTTCTTCTTCTTCTTCTTCTTCTCTCTTTTCTTTTTCTTTCTCGGTCTCTTTTCTCTCTGTTTTCTCTGTTTTCTATTTTCTGGAGATTTCTGCGATGACTTATTTTTTTTATAAAATTTCGGTCGTCGCGACCTGTGGTTGCGGTGACCTGGTCGCGTTGCTCTCTGGAGCAACTCCACCGCCTTCATCGCGAGCACACCTCGCGGTGTTTTGGTCACGCTGGATGGTCGCGATGCTCACTACCAGGATTTTTACTTTTTCATCGCGAGCCATTCATCGCGATCTGTGGTCGCGGTGCTCACTGCCAAGAATCAACATTCTTCATCGCGAACAGCTCATCGCGATATGTGGTCGCGATGGTCAGGTCGCGATGCTCACTGTCTCAGTTTTTCACTCTCTCTTCGTGCATCGTTTTCGACAGTTCAATTTGGTCCACAATTCATTTTCACATATTCAAAATTAATTACTCGAAATTCGGGATGTTACATATATCTAGTGAAAACATCTAGGAAACTCACATAGTATTTGAACCCTTTTGAGGACAACATGGGGGCTAGTCCCCAAACATCAGCAACAATAAGTTCAGGGGGCGATTTATATACTATTTTAGAAGATTGAAAAGGCTGTTTATGTGACTTACTTAGTTGGCATGTATTACATAGCAAAGTAGAGGAATTAAAGAAGGAAACTTTACATATATTCGGAATTTGTTTAACAACTTGTGAGGTGAGATGTCCCAACCTCATATGCCAAATTTATAGAGTAAGTACATTAGAATTTGAACTGGCAACAATAGGCTCAGTATGAGCAGAAACAAAACACTTATTAACAGCACCGAGACATGACTGTGAGGTTTTTAAGGAAGTTTGAGTGGAATTGGCAGAATGAGAGACAATAGGCAAGTCAAAAGCATAAAGACCATGCTTAAGAACCATTTAAAGAAGAACCTTCTTCGTAACTTGATCCTTCACAAGACAAACATGAGGATGAAATTCAACAAAAATATTGTTTTCTCTCACGAATTTAGATACACTTAGGAGATTTTTGGTGATTTGTGGAATGTGGAGAAAATTTCTTAATTGAAAAATATGACTATTTTGAACAAAAGTGTTGTGTCCAATGGAAGATATAGAAAGTCCTTACCATTTTCCATAAAGATCCTATCAGCACCTTGATATGGCATGCTATTTTGCAGGTTGTTATTTTCTGGGATACAATGATTTGTTGCACTACTGTCCGAATACCAAGCAGGATCAACAACACTATTAGGAAAGGCTGTCATGGCTACCATTTGTGCAGTCATGGAATTCAACTGTCATTGATTGGCTTGAGGATTCCCTGTAGCATTATGGCCATTAAATTGAGGTGTAAAGAATTGATCATACCTATAATAGCACCGAAAAGCTCCATGGCCAGAACGGTGGCAGATTTGGCACAGTGGTCTGTTATTTGAGTTGTAATTTCTGCCTCTTCCTATATTCTTCCTTCTACCATTATTACTATTGTTAGGAGCATGATTAGCTGGTCTATTACCATTGTTGTAATGCTGACCATTGTTTTGTTGATTTCCTTTACCAAAACCACCTTGACTACCTCCATTTCCTTTCTTATTAGCAGCAGTCATATTCACTATCAGATTTTCACTTTGAGTATCTTGATCTAACCTTGCTTCATGAGTCAACAAAAGAGAAGTGATTTCTAACATTGTATAATTGTGTTGCACAGAGGTAATAGGTATGATAAAACAATTATATTCTAAGCCTAAGCCTCCAAGAATGTTCATTAGCTTATCATCATTGGTTAAGGGATGGCCAGCAAAGGAAAGTGTATACATGATGCTCTTCTTCTTCACTAAGTATTCTAACATTAAAGAATCAGCTTTCTTCAAAGTCTGCAGTTGTAATTTTAACTGCATTATATTAGCCTTGGACTGTGAAGCAAATAGTTAGACAATGGAGTCCCATGCTTCACTTGCTATCAAGCAACCAACAAACTCAGGAAGCAGTTCTTGAGCTATTGAAGATAAGATCCAGCACAGTAAGATCTGGTCTTGTTGCTCCCAGTCCGTGAAAGCTTCACTAACAAATCCATTAATATTGAATCTGACTGAAGGTTGCACTGCTGAATCAATATAGGAGGAAAGTCGATTTCCTTTGATTGCAGCAAGCACATGTTTCCTCCATAGCAGGAAGTTGTTGTTGTCCAACTTCACTGTCAAAACAAGCTTTATTGTTGTCAACGACTTCAAGCTTCTGCTCATGGTGAGTTGAGAAGTCTCATTGTCTTTACAGTTTGAAGCAAAAGTAGTGGCTTCTAGATGCTCTGATACCATATTAAACTCACTTGTTTTCTCTCTTCTAATAGTGGTCAAACCAGAAGAAAGGAAAAACGATTTTCTCGGCAAACAAATAGGTAAGAGAAAATCTCTTTTGCTCTTTGATTTCTATCTTCTTGAATTAATTACAATGAACTGCAAATACATATTTATAGGTTACAAATCTAATTCTAACTGATTTGCAAAAGAGCGGGAAAAGTTGTTAAACCCTAACAACTTTTCCCTCAAAAGCTAATAGATTTCTAACTGATTTAGAGCTAACTATCCATGATCATCACGATCATCATTCATGATGATCGTCTTCACCTTTCTCCTTGCTGGGTTTACCACCACATGCATGGTTAGGGGTGCTAGAAGCAGATAGATGCCCATCAGGTATTTGATAAAATGCCTAAGTTGATTTGCCACCACCTGTTCGACCATTTGCCTCACTTGAGCTAGTGTCAACAGATTGCACGAAACCCTTACTTGAACTGTGCTTAGTCACAGTCAAGTTAGCTGAACTAGCTATATCACTAATAAAATTGAAACGTAATAATTTATTCCCTGAAGAATAGGACTTCTGCTGTTATTCCACTGGACATAACAAACTAAAAACTTAACAATAATGCTAAAATCATCTAAAAAGAAAAATAACGGAAATTGATTTATATATGTATAACACTTCAAGAGTAATTAATATTGATATTAGTACAATATATAATTACCTTTAACAAAAGTGCATCAGCATTAGGGATGCTACTAAACATATCACCTGCAGACCCAGTTCATATCTATTTATTGACCCGATTGATTAGTTTTTTCGTTTGACCCGTTTTAGACCTTATTTTTTATTATTTTTATATTTATTTTGTGTTTTACACTGTGATTGGGTGTTTTTATTAAATGTTTTTAGAAGTATTTTTACAATTTGAATAAGTTGATTGGATTTGATGTGGTGATTGAGTGTATTGATGGATGTTGGCTGAGTTTGGTTTCAGATAAACAACACGAATTAGGAATGTTGTGAACGACGCGATCCCTGAATTCACTTTGCAGCAAGCAACGCGAATTGTGGTAACTCAGGAATGTCCTCGATGAGTATTTACTCTAATAGTTTTGTGCGTTTTAAAAGGTTGGTTATTGGTAATTTCTCCCAGTGTGAATTGGGCCGTCGAATAAGTGTTCCTCTGCTCGTATAGCTTGAGAATATGAGAGCATCTACTGCTTTTCTTCGTTTTGTGGAGAAAACGGACAAGGATATAAACTATTCTGAAAAACAGAGTAAAAAAGAGGAAGAATCTGACAGTTTTTTTTCATAAATATACAATTAAAATTTTACTTGGCTATAAACAATTAAACTATTAATTATGGTTAAAAATAATAGTACAACCTCATAAAGTACGTATTTTTAACAATTTTTACGTGAAAGAAATCATGATGATGCAGGAGTTGAATTATTAAAGAATGACAAAATCATGTTATAGTTATAATTGTACAATTTTAAAAAAATTATAAAATTATGAATCACGAATTCTCATACGTTCTAGTCTTCTAATCTATCTAATCTATCTCTATATATCTAATCTATTTAATTTATTTATCTACCTATCTATCTATCTATCTATCTAGGTGTAGGGATGGCACCAAGTAAAATTTTACATTTCAATCCATAACAATTAATAAAAATTATAATATACCCTTGAGTAAATAAAAATTAGTAAAAAGCCCATTATCATATAATTGAGCAATTTTTTTTTTCTTTTATCTCCGCATGATTCTCTCTCTAATCTCTCTTTCCTCTACCCGATCTTAGCTCTCTTTTTCTCTCTACCCAACAATGAAATTATACTTTTCACTTACATAGATTCATCAATTTTGAAAAATATTGAAGATTGGTGGGATTTTTGAAGGTAAGAATTGTTTAAGTTGATTTGTAAATAAGAAAAAGACAAACTTGGATAACTTGTGTATTTTTTTATTTATTGTAGACCCGGTTCCGGTTCTGCACAAAAAGGAATAGGAACCGCCAGTTCAAGAATCGACGGGAATCAAAACTGCCATTTCCGGTTCGATTCCTGTTCCTCCATTTGAAAAAAATAAAAAATAAATAAAAAAGTGATTGTTGGGCCCCAACGGTCTCCTTTAAGACCATTGGTCAACCCAATGGCTAGTAGAGGGCTCGCAGTAAAATTGCAGCCAACCTCCCATTTTTCCTAAATCATAAAATGACCCCTCCCCTAAAACTATATAAACTCTTTCCCTTATTCATTTTTCACACACCAATTCTCTCAATCTATCTCTCAACAATTCTCTCAAATTCTCAATTGTCTTCATTTTCAATTATTAATTTTAATTCTATATTTTATTTTCAAATTATAAAATTTCAATGGCAAGTTCTAATTATTCTAGAAGATCAGTTTCCAGCAGAGGAAGGATCCTATAAATGTTCAAGAAGAGCCGCGTGATAATTTGTTCAATGAAGTAAATTATCATGACTTTCTACAGCAGTAAGCATTTGAGGATGAAATATTCGGTAATGTAACTCCTCCCAATTTTTCTGAACCCGATTCCACTTCTCAAGGCCCTCGAAACCCTCTTTACCATGCAACCAGCCAATCTCAAAATATGCCCGATTTGGGTGATACTGATTTGGAAAAGTACAAATCTGAACTTTTTAAAGTTCATATGAAGAAGGTGGAAAAAGAACAGGGAAAAATGGTGGTGACTTACAACTATTGTTCCAAAGAGTTTAAGAGGGACAAGTCTGAAGGATACGACACATTTTGGAAATACATCAACATCTGTCATTTAGTTGAAGCATCTCGAGTACGCGGACAACAACAAATTAGCAGGTACACATCTTCTAACCATCCTTTATTTAAATTATTGTATTTAGAGTTTTTGATGAATCTCATACTGGTGATAATATATATAAAATGATGAAAATTATTTTTGGAGAATATTCTATTGAAAACAAAATTTTTGCAATTGATTTTGATAATGCTGCAAACAATACTACCGTCATTCCACAATTATATGAATTGTGTAATCCCTATTTTGGCGGAAGATTTTCATCAAAGATGTATTTACCATATTTTCAATTTATGTGTACAAACTAGTATGCAAACACTTCAAAATTTTATTAAACCAATTAGGGATGCTCTCTATTATTTGTAGAAACATCCTAGTACCATGAAACAATGGGCTAGGTTTTGTAAATTTCATGGGAAGCATCTAATTAGATTTTCATGTGATGTTTCAACTCGTTGGAACTCCACGTATAAATTGTTGTGTGAAAGTTATGAGTATAGGGATTTATTAGTTCGTTTTATGCAGTATAATTGCAGTAGTATTAATTTATATAGTCAGCATTGGGATGTTTGTACATATATATTGTAATGCCCCTAATTTTTTGTAATTATAAAAAGTATCATTATTAATTATTATTAAGCATGCAACAGTCAAGTATGTGATTTGTATTGTTGGAAAGTATATATATTCGGTATATGGTTGAAAAACAAATAGTGATTTTAACCGAGTTAAATCTCATTAGAGATATATTTTCATGGTGCATTTGGATGATAATGAGTCCAATTGAATATTGGTGAAGTCAATTTGGTAATTGGATAGGTGTGGAATATTTTTGAAATAATTATCGAGATGGGATGTGATTAATTGTAAATTGGTTTGCCATTTTGAGATTTGTAGAAGCTCAAGGGAGCAATTTAAAATTAGGAAGATATTTATATTATATATATATATATAATTGTGATGGTGGAAAATTCCTCTAAGTTGAAGTCAAACAAGAAGCATCTTATAAAAAAAATAAAAATAAAAGATTGCACGTTGACACAAACAAAAGCAATTTGAAACTTGACAAGTGTGATACAACACCTAAGCATGATAGAGAGAATTAGAGAGGACTTAGTCAAAGAGTGAAATGAAAAGTTTGAGTGTGAGAGTGAGAGAGAAACCGTGAGAAATAGAGAGAGAAAGTGAGAGATTTTAAAGAGAGAAAGTGCTAGAAGAAGAAGAAGAAGAAGGAGAAGGAAGGTTGTAACACCCCAAATTTCGAATAATTAATTTTGAACATGTGAATATAAAGATGTATGAGTTGAGGGATATAAAACGTAATTAAATGTATGTTTATTTTTATGGTTTCTAGATGGAGCGGTCCAGAAAGATTACATGAAGTGAAGAAAAAGTGACAGTGAGTACCGCGACCAGAGATCGCGATGAGCTGCTCGCGGTAAAAAATGGTATTTTCTGGCAGTGAGCACCGCGACCACAGATCGCGATGAGCTGCTCGCGGTGAAAAATATCAAATTCGGGCAGTGAGCAACGCGACCACCAGCACGACCATGGTACCGCGATGAGTGATCGCGATGAAAGTGGTGGAAGTTTTCCAGTGAGTACCGTGACCAGGTGGCGCGACCACAGGTCGCGATGACTGAAATAATATAAAAAAAAAAGTTAGCTTCTGTGAAAAGCCATCGAAAACAGACAGAAAAGAGAGGAGAGAATACCGTGAGAAAAAAAGAAGAAGAAGAAGAAAGAAGAAGAAGAGAAAGAAGAGAAGAAGAAGAGGAAGAAGAAAAGAAAAGAAAGAAAAGAGGAAGAGAAAGGAAAGAGGAGGAAGAAAAGAAAGAAAGGAAAAAGGAAAACTCAGAAGGAAAAGGGCGTAGAACCGGTAAAACGGTATCCAGGTTGGTGTACACACGTTTCTGAACTTATTTTCGATAAATGTTTTGAATTAGTAAGTCTGGAAATATAGTTATGGATTTTATATATTCATATTGATTTGTTTATATACTCGTATTTCATTTTTGCATATTGTTGGAACTATTTGTGCAATATTCTGCTATTATGGAAATTCGAATAAAAGCGTATGTTTTCAAAACCTGGTTTACAACTATTGTTTGGTTTTCCTATTTATGGATTTTGATGGAAATTGATATTCGTTGATTCCTGAAACCAAAGAACTAATTTGTTATGATATTTGAACGGCCATAATATATGTATAGGGATAGATGGATATAGAAGATTGACATGTCAATTGGGTGAATATATGGCAGTACTGCACCGTGATTTATGATGCCTCTGATATTGTTTATACGGATACCATTTCCTCGTGAAATGGGAAACCGACTGTGAAAAGATACGGATACCAGTTCCTCGTGAAATGGAAAACCGACTGTTTATATAGGGATACCATTTCATATGAGATGGGAAACCCGATTGTAAAACCCGTAATCCAGTCCTGTAAACCCTGTTATGTGTATCAATGGCCCAATTGAGAATTGATAGTTAGAAAATATTATGGAAAATAAAGAAATTATAGTGAAACGGAAACCCCGAAACTTTTGAAATACCACGTTCGTTTTATATATGTATATATATATCTTTCTGACATTCTGTATCTAAGTTTTATGGTTTATGTATATATGTATCTGAATTTCTGAATTTAACAATTAGTGTTTTCAATTATATTGCAATTTGTTTTATATATTTATATTCCTGAAATTTTGACTTAAATCTTTATTGTTTATTTATATATCTTTCTGAATTTCTGAATTTACAATTTAGTGTTTTATATGATATTGCAATTTATTTAGTGTACACCCACTAAGCTATATGCTTAGCGCGTTGATGTTTATCGCGCGTAGGTGACAAGGATACTGAGGAGGCCAAAGATTGAAGAGAGAGTTGCTGACAGAGAGTCAGAGTCACTACATTTGGTTATATATGTATGCCTGTATAATGTAGTTAGATATGCATGCATATACAGAGAATTTGTAATTATGTTTTGTAATTATGTATTGTAATTAATTGTTTTATGCTTTCTGTTTTGTATTTTTTGAAGGACTGTAATTAATGAATTGTTTTATAAACTGTTTGAAAGTCGCACTAAACGGCAGAGTGCGCATTTGAATGAAATGATATTTGAAGTGTTGTGGATTCTAATTGAATTGAGTTTGGTTTGAAAACAGGTTTTTGGGAAATCAGAAAAATAAAGGAAACTCTGCCGAAATTTTTAAAAATAAAGTTTTGATGGGCTCACTAGAAAAACATTTATAAAATACAATTCATATGAATTTCAATGGTTTACAGTTTATAAACAGAATTAAGAAAGTATTTGAAAACCCGGTAATGCTCCTTGGGTCAATCCAGTTGGGTCGGGTCAGGGGGTGTTACAAAGGTGAAGTTGATCAAGAAGAGTTGTGTGTAAAGAATAGCATTTCAGGTTTGGTAATACCGTTTTCGTATTTTTCAGATTTTCCAGAATATTTCGGAATCGTTATATTATATTGTTTTTAGTTTATTTGAGCTATATTGATTATGATATGTTGTTTTGAAATTGATTTTGGGATGATTTGGTATATATTGTTTGTAATAAATTGATTTTGAATATATATATATATATATATATATATATATATATATATATTGTTAGTGATTTGGATTACATTTATTTGAAATATAATTTGGATCCGTAATATTATTTACGAAAAATATTCTGAATTGATTTTCGATATGTTTTGATTATAGTAATATTACGGAGAATATTATTAAAAGCAATTTCGTATATATTGTTTTGCGATTTGTTTCGAAAAGTGATTCGGGACATTTGGATTTACTATGGATTTATGATATATAATTGCATGTGATTTTAAATGTGATTTGAAGCGATTTCTGAATTCAGAAATATTTTCGGAAACAATTTTGTAATTTGCTTGTATATGTATATTGATGCGATTCGAATTCCGGAAATGTGTAAACTGATTTGGATATGATTTCAGAATTTAAATTGATGATTCTGTTCAGAATGAATTATATGATTTTCGAAAAGTGATTTGGCTCTGATATATGTAAACATAGATATGGATATAGGATATTGACATATTAATTGGGTTCTCTGAGTAGTACTACGCCTATATGTTATGATTGAGGTACCACCCTTTGCGGGTTGGGAAATCTAATCTGGAATACGCAGCAGGTCCTCCGTTGGTATCCAACTCTGTTCTGATATATCTGGGATACGCAGCGGGTCCTCCGTTGGTATCCATCTCTGTTCTATATAGCCCGTAATCCAGTCCGAAAAGCATGTTTAGTATATCAGGAGCCTAAAATGGAAATAGAAATGAAATATAATTTGTTATATGATTTGATTTGGTATTAATAAGTTTGATACGATATTTTATTCCGATTTCGGAAGATGTTATTGATAATTGCTTTGATAGGATATTTGTTTTCGTTTTTCCAAGGGATATATATATATATATATATATATATATATATATTTAAAATATTTGATTTAATTGTGCCCCATATGTTGGTTTTATATGTTATTTGCGTTATTGAGATATTATATTATGTTTATACAATTGGATTTTGGGTACACCCACGAAGCATTATGCTTAGCGTGTTGAGTTTCTCACACGCAAGTAAGAGAGTTCAGGAAGAAGATAAGGCTGGAAAGAGTTGAGTCTGCAGTGATTGAGTCCTGAGTCACATTGCTCCCGCATTTTTAGTAGTCCACTATATCTTTGATTTTTTATATGTATTATATCGGCATGCATGGACAAGAATATTTTTGTAAATATTTGTAATATTTGGGCCCATGGAATTTAATGCTGTTGAAGTTGAATATTTATAAGTATTTTTGATATAATTTGTTTTGGTAAGTCGCACCGAATATGGAAGGATGCGCAATTTGATTTGAGATTATAGAAGTGTGAATTTTATGAATTGTGAAAACAGGTTTTGGAAAGTCAGAAAAACAGAGGGAAACTCTAGCGAAATTTTCAGAAACTATTTTGGACTATTGGTTTCGATTTATGTTTAAGTATATGATTTTAAGTTTTCGATAGTATAATTTTAATGCTAACTGTATAAGAAGGTGCTTCCGCTAGTATTTTCAATTTTTCGTATCCGTATATGTCTGTATCCGGTAGCGCTCCCCGATTCGGTTCGAGCGGATTCGGGTCGGGGGGTGTTACATATATATATATATATATATATTTGTGAATTATTAAAAGTTTTAATGATGCTACTAATAATTTATCTAGTATATATCCTACCACGCATTTATTTTTTGTAGAAGTCCTAAATATTGTTGGTGCACGTTCTGAGTGTGCACAAGATTAAATGTTAACTGAATGTGTTAGAGTAATGAAATTAAAATGATTAAATTATTATAGGGATATTCCTATGATTTATGTATTTACTTTATGTTTTGACCTTAAGTATAAATTAGATAATTTATTTGATAATGTTAGGAGTTTATTTTATGAACTGTATAATGAATATCGTTCTATATACGGTCCATCACTTAACATTAATGTTCAGCAACCGGAAAGAGATTCTCCATTTTTAATGTTTCTTCCACATTAAAGAAGTTAGGGTCAAGTATATTATCTAAACAAATAAAGAAAATGCGGAGTGTGTCTTCATCAACCTCTACTTCAGAGGTTGATATTTACTTAAACACTGCATTCGAGTTTGTGAGCGATGACTTTAATCTTCAACACTAGTGGAGGGATCACGAAAGCAATTTTCCTATTTTGGCCATCATTGCCAAATAAATTTTTGGAACTCCTGTCTCGACCGTGGTAGTGGAACAAGAATTTAGCGCCGGCGGCAACGTTCTCGACGAGAGACGATCGTTGCTGAGTCCAGACTCAATTCAGATCCAAGTATGTGTTGATGACTGGACCAAGGCGCAATACAGGCAATAGGAAATGGACGGACCATTCGACGACAACAACGACGATACAACAGCCACCGGAGGTACGAGTGACTATTGATCCCAGATAAATAAAATATAAGAGAACTATGTGGGTTTTGATTCCTCCTAGAAGATACGTAAGCAGCTTAATTGAGGTAAAATTAAGTGCAAGTCCAAATTTATTATTTATTTATTTAAATTTTATTTTACTTTTATGATATTATTGTAATTTTATTTAAATTTTATCGTAGTTTCAGGTTATCCACTTTTTTTTTTTTTACGTTATTTTAATTTCTAAATAATTTTTTAATTTTAAAAAAAAATTAGAACCAGCTTGGAACTGAATGAGGAACCAGAACCAGCAATTCCATGTTGGTTCCAGAATCGAAACCGAAACCGGGGGGTACCCGTTCCGGTTCCCCTCCCAAAGGAACCGGAATAGCCGGTTTCATAAACGGAACCGACAGTTCCGGAACCGTGACCAACCCTATCTAGGTGCAATTTAGATTTTGTTTTCATTAATAACAAAAAAGAAATGAAAAAAAGGGTTAGAGAGGCTGATTAAACTGTTTTAAAGATGACAATTGGGATGTTTGGAATTCACTGGTGATATCAATCTAATTAAAATTCTCAGGCAGAAAATTTACGTGTGAGAATATAGTTTTATATTGTCACAAAACTAAAATTATGTGTGGGATCCCATACTTGAGTAGCCTTCTAATTAGATAGGATGCATAACTAGTACTATCAAAACATTTTATCTAGTAACTAGAGTGAAATAGCCCAGACTTGATTCCATGTAGTAAGCTAACTCTGAACATTGGTAACATTCTTATCCGATTGAAAATGTAAAATAATCAATACCGATAAGTCTTTCACAGTACTCATATTACTTAATTAAGTATGGATTTAAGTTATATCTCCTCCATAAAACTCTCAAATTTTAAATAGTGGGTTTTTAAACTTATCAATTAATTGATAATTCAATCACATTTACTCATTTGACATGTAGCATTTGATTGAATGGATAATACATATGCATTAAGATACATCTCTCTCATTTGAAAAAGATGTTTGAAATTTTAGGTACCATAATTATATAATTAGTCTCAACTTGGGTATATAATGTAACAAGTGAATTGTTGTCACCATATATAACAAAAAACTAATTTTTGTTAACTCTGGATAGGCCTCAATAATGGCTGAAGAAGCTGGAATTTTGATGATTTTGTAATGAGGGAAGCCTGCTTCGTGTAGTATTCTCCTCCATTCAAGCTCCGTCCTCTCCCTCCCTCCTGATGTGTTAACCATCATAACTAAATCTAATATCATGCCCAAGTCATCAAAAAGACTATTTCCTTGAGGCTCCAGAACAACATCAACCACGTACTATAACCTTTCCACTTTTCTTCGGTATCGCATCTCTACACTTCTTCAGAATCTTCACACAATCGTCATCGCCCCAATCGTGCAATATTGACTGCAAAGGATAGAAAATGATGTTATCTATATTCATTGTATTATTAGTAATCCATCATCAATCATATGTTGCATGTCACTGTGGTTTTTAGATTTTAAATTACGTACCTTCAAGAAGGCTGCGTCTGCATGAGGAACCGATTGAATTAAACATGTCACCTCCAACATGGTTAATTCCATCGTGCACTGGTGCTGTACATGTGGTAAATCGAGGTTGACAGCTTTGATGTGGGGAAATGATTTGACAATCTCAACTATCATCCCTCCGGTCCCACCTCCCACGTCCACTAACGATTTGATGCCATGGAATCCCTCTCCGCAGATACAATCGCCTTGGACGCCATCTTGGTCATATTGGCCACGCCATCATTGAGCAACTTCTTGTACTCAGGATTTTCTGATGCAAACTCCCACAAGTCACGACCACGATGAGACTTTTAAAGCAATCCCACCATCTTTAACGCACTAAGGGAATGCCAGGTAGCCAAATGGCAGGGGCTGTTGAATAACAAGAAGAAAGGAGCCATACTCGTATCTCCGTTGTATAAAAGCAATCTAGACAAATGGTTGAGCCCGTAGAGGGTCTCCAGATCATCGCTGCCGGTCGATGAATGATGATCATGTGCAGTGAAGATCTCTCTACGGACTAGAAACCTCATGATGCGTTTGAGGTTAGGAATGATATCTGTTGTGGGAGGAGAGGTTGAGTGGATGCATGAAGCTATGCTGGACAATGTCATTGGTCCTCCATGAGAGTGTATAATGTCAGCTATTCGGAGCTCAACCGCGCATTTTAGTGCCATTGAGTCTACAAGCCAACCACGCGTTTGTAAATCTCTGATTTAGCTTCTACTGATTCCATTCAAAATTCTCTGATTAATCTCTCTTTGGAATTTAGAGGGGCGTGTCATGTCAGGTATCATGTATACTGATATTTATATATATATACAAAAAGAGAATATAAGTCAATCGGTCCATGTGTATATATGTACAAAAGGCATAACTTTTGGCATTATAAACCAATCGGCCTGTTATAAAGGCAAAACTGCTAAAAAGATCCTTGTCGTAGGTCAGTCGGCCCATATGGATATATAAAACAAAAGGATCAGTGTTATAAGTCAGCTGGCTCCTGCAATCAAGAGATTGTTTTGCGGGTGGTCAACAGAAATTATAGGAAACAAATTATATTAAGAATCTAAATAAAAAAATTCAACTTGACCATTTCCATTGACAAGAACGCATGGTTTCTTTATCTAAATGGATAAGAGTGTGTATGTGTTAATTGACTTCTAGAATCCTTAACTTCTGCCTTGATCATAATAATATAATGTTTATCCTTATTATTGTTGGATTAGTTTTTACCATATTAATTAGTCACGATTTGTGAAAGTGTGCAGGTCTAAATCCTAACCACTCAGCAGAGGAGATATTTGCAAATTTGGCAAGCAATTTTTAACAAATTTTAAGTATTCAAAAGAAGTTCTTGAAAACAATTTAATTCAATGTTTCTTTTATGAAAGAAATTTTTTTACAAATCTAACCATCCTAATTTGATATCAGTTTAAACATAAGAGAACTCTATCTCTATGATATAAACCTCGATATAAAATTATTTATATTTATGAAACAAATATACGGGATAATGTGATATGCTCAATCCATCAATTAAGATTTTTTTCCTATATTGAGGAGTTATAATATTATAAGATAGTATATATGTGCTGACAGCAGGCATAGTTAATTATACCATAATTAAATATATAACCAAATCTGTATGTCACTGTGGATATGCCTCAATAATGGATGGTAAAGCAGGAATGGGGACGATTTTCCATTCTTAAATCAAATAAGGGTATGGTAAAGCAGGAATAGGTCCTCTACAAGTTCCAAAACGTTGTTGAACCAATTTATAACCATTTCATTCAATTTATCTTTAATGGACAAAGACCTCCCCTACCGTTAGTTGACTTTAGTCAAACTTAACAGGTACAAGGGCATTTTCAGTTTTTTCTCCTTTTTTTTAAATTTTATTTTATTAAATAAAAAATTTAAAAAAATCTCAACCTTCCATCTTTGAGATGATGGACGGTTAGGATTTATTTAAAAAATATTTTTTTTTTAAAATAACAATTATAAAAAAAAAACTCCAAATTGGATCTCCACCCAAGAACCACAAAAAAAAAAAAAATTGAACTGGCTGGATCTCCAGCCGCTGGGATAGGTTCGCCTTCGAAGGCGAACTAAGAAGGCTAACCCAGAAACTTTTCTGGGTTTTGCCTTCGAAGGCGAACCCTATATCTTTTGAAGGCGAACCTAGATCTGGGGTTCGCCTTCGAAGGCTAACCTAGATCTAGGGTTCGCCTAGGTTAGCCTTCAAAGGCTAACCCTCATTGACGAACCCAGATGGTTCATCTTCGTTGAGAAGGGTTCGTTGGCTGGATCTCCAACAAATTTATTTATTTATTTATTTTTTAATCTTGGTGGAGATCCAATCTGGAGATTAGATCTCCACATTTCAAACTCAAATTTTTTTATAAAAAAATAAATTTTAGATATCCACCGTCCATTCGAAGATGGACGATAGAAATCTGAAGTTCAATTTTTTATAATAATTTTTTTTTTAAAAAAAAAAAAGAAATCTCTACCGTCCACCTCACCTGAGATGGACGGTGGAGATCTAACCTTTTTTTTTATTTAATAAAAAGAAAATATTAGTTTTAGAGGTATTTTGGTCTTTTTAACCTGTTAAATGTGGTCAACCGTTAAGTCTAACGGAAGTCAACTAACGGCAGAGAAAGTCTTTGCCTATTAACGATAAAATTGACTCCGCTTATAGTTAGTAAAACATCCGAAGAAGGTGTGTGTTATTATATATATATATATATATATATATATATAATCATCACAAATACTAGGATTTGCATCCATATTTTGTTTTTGAATTAATTACAATTTTAAAGTTTAAAGAAGGACGTGACTCAAATGTATAATTCCATTATCAATTTCATTGCATCAATAATTTAGACGCAGTGAATGCTTTAATAATCTGTTCATTTGCAAGGACAAGATAGGAGTTTTCAAGCTTGCACTAAATTTTGGACAATTCTTGCCATCAGGCTTCAACTAACTTTTAGAAACTGGATAAACTTGTATCAAACATTGTAATATGATCAACTCTACCATCTTTTGCATAAACTACAACCATACGCTATATACACTCGGGATTCATCCACACATAAACTGGGAAGTGCTCAATATCAAGTGAAAACGATTATTCCTTGGCATTCATCACTTTAGACAAATAATCCGTAGAAAATGAAAATTCAAGTATAGAAGGAAACTGTATGAAAATTACTAGCAACCTACCACCGGAACACCCAATACAGTTCATATTTGAAGGAGACATTTGCTCCTGCTTGAGTTGGGTATCATACTGACAACTTAACTCTCTACTCCAAATCAAAATATCTAAACTTTATGCAAAAGTTGGCTTCAAAAGCAAAATTTACTAACATCCCACTTGACGGGAAGTGGCAGCTGTAACATGAACCGGGTACTATTGATTCTTGCATGTCAGGTTGCCTGAGACCTACAAAACTCACATGTTGATGAATGACGATAGAGTAGAAGCATTGAGTCTGTCAATTGAAGATTGTACTGACAGTTTGTCTAATTACAGGGTTCATTATCAAATCTGGCCTCAGAAACTATAATCTTAAACAAGGTCCATCTTAGTTTGTACTGAACAAATCTCAGCTGTACCTCAGATTTCAAAAAATTGGTATCCCTGACCCCGAGTACACTTGAGTAGATCTTCCTGATATTCAACAAGTCTCGTAAGTCTTACTATTGGGAGATTCGCTTTCTTGTCCAAGGTAACATTTTGTACCTTTGAAGAGCTACTGACAGAATTCTAATGGTACAACAGGTTGTATGCCGGTAAATCATGTATCCGATGAATATCTTCCAAAGAAAGTTCTCTCTGCAATTGTGTCCGAGTTACTTGTAAAACCTCCTGAAGGAATGGAAAATACTATGAGATTTGTAAAATGGAGTGTCACCCTCAAAGAAAAGTTCAACTAAACATACATGAACAAGTCCTATGAACAGTCATGTATCAATTTCAGGAATGTTCAGTCCTATGAACCATGTGTTCAAGTAATAGGATTAACATGTTAAAAATCTGAAGCCAGTGGAAATAAAAGAAAAATCAGCAAGGCAATATTTAAAATAAACAAGTCGAAAATGCTGGTTCTGCCCCTTTGTGCAACAAATAGGAGTTTTATAACATGACACAGATATTTGATTAATTTCCCGGGAAAGTTAGAAATGGAAAGGGAAGCCACTGCCCATTATTTACAAGAGTTGCTTTCTTATCTCCCCGTAAATGAACTAAATGCCTGAAAACAAGACTAGAATTTCCAAAGCCACAAATCTATATTCTACAAACTCTTTTCCAAAACCGTAAATCTAATTCCAGAAAAACCAGACAAGGAATTTATCAAAATCAATTACTTGAAATTTAGGAAGCAGGTTTCCTTTTTATTGTATTAATTTCTTTTGTTGTGGAAATGGCTCACCACATGGTGGCACATACATCAGCACACACGTGATGAGTACCAACAAATCCTTTGATAAGATTTTGGCAAGAAAAGACTTCTGCAGAAATCAATGGAGCATCTCACTCCTCCGATCACCATGAAACCCAAGAAACAGAAAGGAACACTAGAATGGATCAGATGCAGAAGATAAAGCATGGAGCAGTAATGAAAAAAAAAAAAAAGGAGAAAAAATGACCTGAACTTTGTAACAATTGAAATTAAATTGAGAGAGAGCGAGAGAGAGAGAGTACATTAAACTCCATATAGGAAGCATGCATTGCAAGCCACTGAGCGTCCATCATTTCAAAAGCTATACAGTATAGTACATCAAAGGCTTCTTCATCCTCTGCAATTGTCAACAATCAAATCACAAGTGGAATTTGGAAATAAGAAATCAGAGACACATAAACAGTTTTAGGAAATCCTGGTATATTTGGGACTAAATATTTATAATCCTATTACCTCCTAACAATCTAACAAAATTGATTCCCGGAAGACATCTTGGTTTTGCTGCAAAAAAGATGAGAAGAATATTAGAGTACAATTAACAATTTTTTCCCTACAGTATAGATCTCATATAACCAAAAGTTTTATACTCATATCATTGACAGAACTAATACATTAGAAGCCCTAAGGAATACGTTATGATGATATAATCCATATAATATTTGGATGGCCCATATATTTAAACTTAAACAGTCCAACAGTCTTCTAAATACATTAGTTTATGATATGAAAAGAGGCATTGTAATGGTCGGAAAGAAAAAGAAAGATTTATCAATAAAATCACTATAAAATTTCATTAAACTAAGGGTTCTAGGGAAAAAAAGAAAAAGAGATAAACAGGTTTTTATTAACGATATGCTTCCATCATGTCAACTGTTAGCAAAAGAATGCAGCATGGTCTCAACTTTTATTACCTAAACATCCTTGGCAGTGAATTTTCTTCTTTACTTTAAGATTATGAAGTGCAAAACATGGCATCAGATACAAATGAACTTGTCCACAAACCTGAGTACAAATCCAACATCTGAATCAACATGAATGACACATTAATGCCAGCCACAGCAAAAGGGTATTCCCACATAGCTCGATCCCCATCTTGCTTGAACAACAACCTACGGAACGATTCCTTCATTTTGAATTTTCATAAATTAGTAACAAGTATAACTCATTTTCCTTTCACAAATTTAGACATCCAGAAAACTGAAAAAAGTAGCAATAATGCACCAGGGCTCATGGAAAACAATTAAAAAAAACAAATGATGGTATATAAACAACAGAATAGAAGGCATACCGGATAATTCTTGGCGAAAAAAAGCAGGTTCTCAAGAGAAATAAAACCGCAACCCCTAAAAAGAGAATTTCAAATTAGTTTCAAATAAATAATGTTGGTGAATTCTTTAAGAAAAAAAATAGGATATCCTTTATACCTCTCTTCCATTTTTGTTAAATAAAAACTAACCAAAATTTCAATGTTCCCAGAAAGCATTCTCATATTCTAAATAGTATAAACAAAGCACATCTCGTCATAATATTTCACCAAAATAAATATTAGAAGGATGATCATAGAAAATTACTAATATAAACTCAAATGCTAACAGACTTGCAGTATCATGACTCTCAACCCACCACATGTATAAAATCTCTTTATACTAACAGATTTGTACCTAAAGTCAGTTGACGGATTAGGACCCTGCCACCCCATCTCTTTCCATTGCTCAGAGATCAAACCATTCAAAGCAACATCTGGAAAGGCAGCATGCCACAGTACTCTAAGAGCTTCCTGTCAATAGAAAAGGCCAATGAAATAGACTCATTCTTATGGCATATGGAATTAGTACCATGCTTGTCCTCAGAAGAAAATGAAAGATGAAGCAATATATATAGACATGAGATTATGCAAATGTGCAGTCAATTAAACATAACTGAAAAGTGGTGCTGGAATTTAGCATTGAGAAGCAGAAACTGACTAGCCTCTGTCATTGTTATTTAAGACTATTTAGGTCATGATACCCCATTTAACTAATAGTACAGCATACTAGGAATAGTTGGAGAAATATTTGCCTACCAATGTCAAGTGTCTTGCTGACAGGTCAATAGAAAAATTATTTTTCACAACATACAGTCAAGTGTTCCGATAGCTTTAAACAAAACCAATATAAAAGTGGAAACAATCTTTTAAGAAAAATAATAGATCTCACAAGAATTGAGAAAGTACTTGATGATCAGGGAGACTCTCATCAAAAGGTGTTTGTAATCGTTCTTGAAGCCTTTGAAGTCTTCCTTCCTGGTAGGTAGTTAAAGAACATATTGTAAGAATAAAGGAGCAGATTTGAAAAAACAATAAAATACATCACAGTGACAACCATCCTAGTAAAATTGATATTTGAGATTCTCTCTGCTACAAAACAAATTCCATTTATGTTTTCAGTGTCATGTCATCAAACTGAAGCCCTAAGAAAACTTTCACATGAATGGATTACTAGTAAGTTACTACTAAAACCAGGGCCCGACAATTATATTTTAGCTCTAACAGCCACAATAAATGCAGTACTTGTACGCATAGACACCATTAATAAGTGGAGAGATGCAAATGTTGACAAATTACAGGATGCAAGCAGACTATTAAATAAGCATTTCCTATTACCTGAACAGGAGTCAAAGGGTAGTCAATAAACTTCTCATTACGTTTATTGCTTGAGCGGTTAAAGAGCCCCCCTATCCATGAGCGCGATCCAACCATAGCACTAGCTACAACCACCATAAATTGATCTTGAGATATCAGAACACGTGTTACAGGTAATAGTTCAGTTCAGTCACCTGAGATTGTAATTTGAATAGTTAAATAAACTACTGGTTGATGCAGCCTTGAACTAAGAAAAATTCACAATTACAATAGTCTATTACACAATTCTAAAGTCTGTTACCGGCTGCAAAGTTAAAGCAACTGAAAGCAAGATAATAGATGATAAACATACAAAAGAACCTTCAATAGAAAGGTAATATGAGTTTTGTACTAAGATCATCAAGAACACTCATAATATAGTTTTCTTAAAGAAAATGCGAAGGCAGAGAAAATTTGCTCGTAGTAATTCAGCACCGTACAGAAAGTAAATGATTAGTCAAGCAAAATTAGTACTTGTTGCTCAAACCCAATAAAACAAAATTACATGAGGCACCTACTCTCTCTTGTTAACTTGATGCTTAACATGTAGGAAATTACGCCACAAAGTTAATGAGAATGATCATTTTTGATGCCATATTGGTGCTACCATTGACATGTAGCTTAATTATTACTACTGTGAGACCCTTCGGTTTATCTTAAATTGCAAACAACCTGCCACGCTAGTGGTATCCTAGTGGCTTCCTAAGACACCTTAAGGTGTGAGGACAAGAGACCAAAGACAATTCAAATTGGAGAATGAGCCATGTTCCTAGATGTGCAATGTGCTGAAGTTCATTTCACAGAGAGAAAAGGGAAAATTTGCATTAATTCTTTTAATCTCTGTATACCAGAGCCAGTAAAAAAAGTAGGTACTAATAGAGGAACCTTACAACATGTAGAAGAAGGAGAATTAAGATCAATAATTTCTTAAAGTTGAAAAGGATATTGGAAACATCTACTCACTGAAACATTGAGCTAACTGTTGTATTACATGAGTGGAATTGTGTGACCATTCCACCTCTTCATCGCTCTTCTTCTGTCTCCAATAGATTTCATCCTCATCAACCTACATTTTCATTTTGAATCAAGTAATGACATAGCAGAGGTGACTAGACACAAACTACTGAGCTACCAAAACTATACGCGGATCTTTCACTGAATTTGAAATGAATTATCAAAATTTCCAACAAACAAGGAGTATAATATAAAGAAAAATTTGTCAGTTTTAAGCAAAAATGCTCCAAAATTAGGCAAGTAAATACTACAATGTCAATTGAGCACAGAATCATAAAAGGTAAATCAATCTCATGATAAATATAAAGAACTTGAAAATTTCCTATAGAGTATGCAATATTTAAAAAATTCATCATGGAGCAAGTTTAATTCTTGTTAACATGATGAAAAGCTACGATCAACCATTGTAAGAACTATGCACTATGTGGTAAAAATCAAATTCATATTAGAGCCAACAAGCGAGCAACAAGTGATGATCACTCACAATCAATCAAATCAAAGGGTTGCAAAAATCTCAATGACACTAGATAAAGCCACATTGCAAGTTAAATGGATATTACTTAGAGGCCATTAAGGCTTAATACCAGTAATCAAGTAAAGATTCAAGTACACATTATGCAGAAAGAAAAGAAATTTCTATTTTGTGTTTATGGCAAAAACCAAGAGCAATATCAACGACAGGATACAAAAAATATATAGAAAAAAGTAGTTAAAAAAATTACATGTTGACACATTTTAAGCTAATGGATTTTTCTAATAGGTAGAAAAAATTATCAAAAATTAGACTGCATCAATTCTCATAAAGATAAGAGAAGATGGTTTGGGGTTAGTATACTCTGTGACGAGAAGAGCAAGAAGGAAAGCATTGTCTACGCTTCCTCAATCTCATGAGGGGGGCCAAAAATTAAACAGGAGATTGTTGTACCCTTTTTAACCAAAAGCAAAATCCAAAAAAAAAAAAAAGAAATGAAAAGAAAAAAGAACAATAATAAAAGCTTAAAAAAACAGGTGACAAATGATTGCACCTGCTCATGCTTTCCTCACATTAGTCAACCTCTCATCATTTTGATTTTCTTTTTGTCTACCTCTCTCTCTTTCCAGAGACAGAGGGGGAGAGAGAGGGAGAGAGAGTGAAGAAATGAAATAATGGCATTAGATAAAGAGATACCAGAAGCTGAAAAGGTAGGAATTTTGAAGAAATAAAATCAACAGCGCAATCAAAGGGCTCTTCAGGCAAAACTTTAAACTGTGAAAAGGTTTTTTTGCCCATTAAAATACCCCAAACCGTGTGTAAAGAAGATTAGAAAAAAAGAGCAGGGAAAGTGTGGCAGGTGTCTGCACAACATTGACATTTGACAAGCGAGACAAAACTGGCATGCTCTCACAACAAAGACATATAATATACAGACACAAAACGCTTTGACGAGGAAAAAGCAAAAAAAAAATAAAAACAAATAAAAAATAAAAAAAGAAGGGTACCTTTTATGGGTATTGAGCGGAAGAAATATTAGTGCAAAGGGTGGCGGTGGTGGTGGTGGCGGCGGCGGTGTTGATGATGTAATTAAACGGGTGGGACCCACTTGCGCAAAGTGGTAGGACCAGAACTGGCACAAAAAGAAGAAGTGAACAAGGTCGAAGAAGAAGAAGAAGAAGAAGAAAAATGGCATTTTTGTTGAGATTGATTTTTGAATAGAGAGAATAATTGGTATTGTTTTCTTGGGAGAAGTTTAGGAGGAGAGTTTTGTGGTTGATTCAGGGCTGTCCATGCCTTTGCTAAACCAGCCAATTTCCTACAAATTTGCCAGCACCGTAGCTCCCGGCTTCATTTGTAATTTTTATTAAAATTAGAAATTATGAAACAAAATTTATATATATTGTGTAGTATGTTCGTCAACGCAATAAGTGGTTGGCAAAGGTAAATAATACGAATAAGTTGTACAATCAGATATTTTGGATGTAACTCACCTCACATAAACATAGAAATATTCGAATTTGATAATAACATATAATATGAGTGTATGTGCATATCCAAATTTGTAGTTAGCCTATTAAATGTAGAATCAAAGATTCCATGGTTAACCAAAAAAAAAGTTAATTCACACGAAAAATTTAGTTTAATAAAAAAGTTATTAACCCCACCAAAGTTCTTCTTGTGCAAGATTTTGCTTGTAATATGAGTTGTATAGATTTAGTCGTGAATTCTCCTGTAAAATGTTTGAATTATTTAGAGATATCAAACACACACGTTAAAACTTTTATAATATTAAAATCTTGACGATCAAGTCACAGAGCTAAAAGCAGGTGCAATGATGGATTGATTATAATATATTAGAAGATAGGTTTATGTTAATGGTTCCATCCAAGCCTAATCAATCAGCTTTGTATAGGTCAACAAAGAATTGCTGACATTATGAATTGTGAGTGATAGATAAATATATATATATATAAAATCAACAAGATGTCTCCCCATATCTTGTGAAGATTAAATATGTGAGCTTAGATGAGTTGATGATAGTTGATGAATTTTTATAACAACTAAACAAGATCCTAATTCCTTTTCAATTTGCCAAATTGTATAAGAAATATAGTAATGAAGGGGAAAATGCATGTATAAGAATAAAAGAAATTAGAAACTCTTTTGATTACAAAAGTCATGCCTACATTACAAGGTAATTAAAAAACTGGAAGAAAAAGAACCACATGACAAAACCGGAAAGATGGAGGTTTAAGGTTAAAATAAAAGGAAGAGAGATGGATTATGGAACAGGATAGGACTTGTTTTTACACATGCATTTGTAAGCCATAGGACATGTCTCAGCCTCTTCGAGCGATGAACACACAAAGCTCACCATCACCAGTCTGCATGGTGAGCATGAACCGCATGCATGCGAGCAATCTGGTAAGCTTGATCCTGCTATTTGCAGCGTTTCTGCTCCTTTTCTCTTCATGTTTGGCACCCTTTCCCAGTAGTACTTATTGGGTTTTATTGCAACTGTTGCTGCTTGATCTCTTGTAGTACTAGACTGTGAAGAATGGTGATGACCGTGATCTGTTCAATATAGCAAATGAATGTTAAAATGACATCACAAAAAGCCCATAACCAGCAATAATAATAATAAATCAGAAATTCAATATTGAGAGGAGAGAGAGTCTCATACGTGAGTGTGGCCTGCTAATGTGCCTCGAAGACATTACAGCTGGAGCAGAAGAGATAACAATGACTAACACAGCAAACCAAACAGAACCCTTCATGTTTTAAATCTTCTCTGATTTTCTTCTTCTTCTTCTTCTTGATCTTTCCTTTTTAGCTAGCGAGCTAGTGATTTTGTGAAGATGGAGAGAATTTTTGAGTAGTAGTGGTGATGAGTGGCAAACGGAGAGAAGTAATAAAGTGTATATAAAGGAGCGGCTCAAAGGGGATAGAATTGAAGCAAATCACAGGCAAGAGTGTGTAAAAGGGATTGTGATAAGAGAAGGTCACATGAAAGAGGATGCCCATCAGAAGATTGCTCACAAGAACTCACACGGACTAACCCTTTCTGCTTTTGTTGTTTCCATGGAAAGGAAGGAAGGATGATTGAGTTCCACATTTACTGAATTCAAAGTGCTTCTTTTTACGTGAACTCTCATTGTAATCTCTGCTCAAAATGCATTGAAAATTAAATGCAGTGGTTTGTATATGATGTTTTCTTTTTTTCTTCTTGCAATTTTTGGAGGCTTACGCTGATATAGAGAGCTCATAAATTGGGTACTCTGGTCCTGTGGGTCTTATGACTACCATTAATGTCACACGAGCTATTATTTTATTTTCATTTTTAAAAATATATACATATATTATTACAAATTTATTTAATAAAGTCACACAAGCTATATACTAATTACATATTGTGGATAATGGGTATTATTTTGATTTTCTACTAATTTCCTTTAGAAAATGGAATTATTAATCATTTTAGAATTTGTACCAGATTTGGAATTTTACTCTGCCGGCTTCTATATTCTAAACTCAAAAAAAAAAAAAAAAAATACTAACGATTATACAAAATATTCATGTGCAGCTGCCATTTTTAATTAGAAAAAGCTTCATGTCAATTTATGCTGACTATTGTCAAAGGTCAATAATGGTTTATTTAGACTGTTATTTGTTTTTTTCTTCACATTTAATTCTTACTTTATTTCTTTAATTAACAATGTGTTAAGTTATAAATTACAAAGATACAATCAAGCCATGCCCTGTAACTCATCTTCAATACAAATCATATCAACACATAAAATCGGATCTGATCATATATCTATTCTCTTCCGACTTCCATCCTCATTTCAAGCAGTGGATTTGTGCCACGTGTATCCCAATAGTCCTGGTTACGGTGCCACTGTTTCACACAGAATGGTCTTGGTAGTTGAGCAGTTGACTTGATATACAAGTATTAGCACTGTTTATATATTTATATATGCGCCCGCCAAGAATGACAAAACGTAACGGTCAAACTTTATTATATATACTTTTGTTTGAACTCTGAACTTTATTATATTTACCTGCATTATTCATTTTCATTGAATATCTGTCTCCCAGTCTCTACTCAAAACCATGAACACTCTTGTCCACAGCACCAGCAGCAATTTTAGCCGGAGATTCGACGGTTACGAGCCACTGGACTTAAACAGTGGAACTGGCGGCCATGAAGATCATCAGCGCTGGAGAAATTTATCCAAGCGAAGAAAGCAGCCACATAGCGTGGTGAAGACTTTTAGTTACAGGCGTGACCGAGCTAGGCACAGGCAGATATTCCTGAAATCTTATACGTTAACGTCGAATTTGGGAAAGTCCGGTTCTGGAAAATTGAAGAAGGCGACGGTTAAGGTGAAAGCAGCGGCGGTGTCGGTGGTGGCCTTCATTCGTATGGATTCTTTGAGGTCTTGCCATTCGAGATCCCTCTTCTCCGACGAGGACGCCGGTTAGGAAGTGCTTTTGACTTTTTCTAGACTGACTTTTCTTGAATGTTCAATAAAAGCATGCAGTTAATTTGCCCCTTTTTTTTTTGGTTTCTCTTTGTAAATATGTTGAAGTTAATAAATTAAATTAGCAAGAACTGAATTCATGATATAGACGATAATATGGATATGTGATGCAGAAAAATGGCTCTATCGGTATGGGGAATCAAAGTGATAGTTGATTGAACAAGTTTATTTTAATTTTCTACAATAAGAATGTTTTGTTAATTTTTTTTTTATTTTATATTGATAGGTATTTCAAAGAAAAAATATATAAATGGGATAAAATTGAAGGAGCTTGTGATAGGTTTGCGTCGAAAATAGGGAAAAAAACTAATAGTAGAAATCAGTTTGAAACCCACAAAAGGCGGTTAAATAACAGCCGAAGCCATGCTCAAACCTCAAGAAGTTTGGTTCATGTCCACAGACACATAACAATTTGCTTAATTAATCAATGGAGCCAACCAACACCAAAAGAGGCAGAGCACATCCATCAAAACATGATCAGCCTCTCTTTCTTTTTCTTCTTTCTTTTATCGACTATGCCCACAAAAGGGACCTAGAAAGGCAACCCTGATCAAATATGAGCGGTCATGAATCAACACGTCCATCATCAAAATATGTTATGCTAGATGATAAACAGAACCTAATACCTCCGCCACAGCGCCGCAACGTTCCCCGCTACAATCAACCCCACTCAAAGCCATCAAGAGGAAACAGCTGCATCAGATGCCTTTGTTGTTGCTGCTGCTGCCTCTTCTTCTTAATCTTCCTTGTCACCGTCATCGCTTACATTGTCTACGCGCTTTATACGCCCCACGTTCCCTCGTATAATGTCGATAAGTTTGAGGTGACTGCATTTGATGTCCAGCCAGATTTCAGCACCATCAATTCTGAAATTTCAGTGACTGTTAGGGCTGAAAACCCTAATGAAGGAATAGGGTTCATTTACGGCAAGGAGAGCGCCGTCGCCTTAATCTATACAGACAAAACCCTTTCTACAGGCAAGCTTCCAGTATTCGAACAACCCAAAAAGAATGTTAGTATGATCAAGGTTGTGTTGAAAGGAAAGAGTGAGTTTGGGACAGTGCTTCTACAATCTCTAATGGCTGATGAAAAGGCAGGGAAAGTGCCTTTGCTTGTCACAGTTAAGGCACCCATCATTGTTGTGATTGGAGATTGGCCATTGAGACAGGTTCTAGTTAAACTTAACTGCTCTTTGGTTGTTGATAACTTGACAATGGGGAAGAAAATTAAGATTTTGTCGTCTAAGTATGACTATCAAATCATCTTTTGAAATCGAAGCTCCTGAAATGAAGAGTTCTTATAAGCATAATCAACTTGGTGTAATTTTTAGTACCGGGGCTACATAAAGATACTTGCCTTGAAGCTTATTGAATTTATAAATTATTAACGTAGTATAACATGATTTGATAGAGTCCAGGTTTGTATAGTTTGTGCAATTAGAAATGCTCAATTCAGAGTTATTAAAAGACTCAGTTGTTTTCTACTTTTTTTTTTCTTTTTCCTTCCCCTCCATTTTCTCAGCAACCAAACAGATATGCCATATGGGATGAAAAAACTGAAAATTAATTATTGGCCGAGATTATTTGTGAAATCATTCGAGCCCAAATTTGTTTATAGCTAAAGGTATATAGGGGAGTACACTACTACTTGATTTTCATACAAACTAAATAATACAGAAGTAATCCAGTCCCAACATCATAATTTAGTATTATTAATTAATTCAAATTGACCTATTAACTACTAATTTATTAAGTTAAAAATTCCCATCTGTGGAAGAATTTGGTATATATCATGATTGTGGATAATGTCAAAAAGCGGCCAAACGTCAAACGTTAAAGAAGAGACAACTATAAGATCAAAATCAGTAAATCAAAGACAAATATTTCTAGTTCCTGGTCACATATGTGATTGCTTAAGCGTGTATAGACTTCAACACCAGGGGAGTATTCTCCTCTTTTACGTATCGTCCTGTGTAATACAGAGTCCTTTTATTTTTAGTTTGAAAGATTGCAGAACAGAAAATGTTCTCTTGTGAGTTGTACAGGGTTGAGCTGGATTTTAGTTGCTGAAACTAAAATACTAATCCATTCTGCAAGTTATACCATATTCCTTCCACCATAGACCTTGAAACCCTTCAACTTAGTTATGATCGAATTGTTTATTGTGGTTTTTTAATGCCAGCAGAATTAAAAGATCATGTTCATGTATTTTGTTTTGGTCATAAAGAAAAATTTTGCCATCTTCGCTAGTTAGCATACGCCTTTCCATTCTTTATTTCTCAGTCTAATCCTGCCTTCCTTAGAAACATCAAATTGCAGTAAGGAAAAGATTAATAATCAATCGCAGAATGACATTCAAACAAATCGACCATCATTAATTAGTAACTAGTGAAGAAAGAAAACGATTTTGATTTATCAATCTCAACATTCAGATGAAGGCCCTTTAGCAATTGGAGAGAGCACGGTTAACCAATTCTCTTCTTAAGATCTTTCCGGCAGAAGACTTTGGAATGGAATCAATGAAAGTAACACGCCGTATTTTCTTATGTGGTGCAACCTAAAAGAATAAATGTAGCAAATTTATGGTCACAAACTAACCAACACTGTATCATATAGTGAATACAAACTTACATGCATTTGTTCCAGTTACGCCCAAACTAAGCACAAGTGAGGCAAATGAACTGTATAATTCTATGATTTAAGGTTTTAAAATTTGTTGAAATATATGTAAGTATTCTTATAAAACTAAATCATACCTGTTTTGCTATGAAATCCATAACTTGAGCCTCGGTGATGGTGGTTCCAGGTTTCCGCACCACAAAGGCCATGGGAATCTGCCCTGCTTCCTCATCTGGGTACCTATATCCAGATAACAAGGTTAAGCCAAACACAAGTGCTTTCAAAAATTAAAAAGATATTGAAGACAATGGACATGTAGTACATACGGGACAACAGCCGCATCACCAATGTCTGGATTAGATAGAAGTAAATGCTCCAACTCAGCTGGGGCAACCTGCAAATACGTTCTAAATAATTAGTATATATTTGAATTGTTTGTTATTATTAAGATTGTTTGGATCAACAGTAATTGAACAACCTGGTTTCCATGGTATTTAATAATCTCCTTTAACCTATCAACAATGAAGAGGAAACCATCAGAGTCAAAAAAAACAGAGGTCCCCAGTTTTTAACCATCCCTCTGAATCCAAAGCATCAGCAGTTTCCTTTTCATCTCCTACATAACCTGGAATGAACAACACATTTCATGGATTATTTTCAACAAGAAACCTTCCTTACAACTTACTAGAAAGTCTTTGGTGCATCGCAAGTCTTTTATATTTAAATCACCCCTTGTGAGATAGTTAGCCTATCAGATTGCATCAAAATGCACCAAGTTTCTCTCCTTGCATATGGGTACAGAAATTAATGATAATTAAAAAGTAATAAGGAATTACCTTTCATGATGGTTGGGCCACGCACCCACAGCTCTCCTCTCTGTCCAGGTGACAATATTTCTCCAGTTAAAGGATCAACTATTTTGGCCTCCACAAGTTCAGTTAGGCGACCCACAGAACCAAGCTGATTTTTCTCGTCAGGACTTCTCATTGCAGCCACCGGTCCTGCCTCTGTCAAACCGTATGCCTAATCCAGAGAAAGAAGGAAATATCAACCTTCAAGTTCTTTTATCATAAAACCCATCAGAAATGTTTAATCAGAATTGAATAACAGGGTAGGTGCTCACGTCCAGAATCTCAACATTGGGGAATTTCTCTCTAAAATTTGCTGAAACCTCCTCACCAAGCGGGGCACCACCACTCAAGAGAAATCTCAATGAACTAAGATCGTAGTTTGTTAATTCCAATTTTACCATTGCCACAATAAATGAGACCGGCACAGAGCAATAATTTAACTTATACTTCTCCGCAGCTTTAAGCACTGTCTCCAAATCAGACGCCCCCGTTAAAACCAGAGTCTCCCCCATTGAAGCCGCCCTCATCAAGTATATTATACAATAAGAACCAAACAAAGGGCGCCTCAGCAATGATGCTCTTTGTTTGACTCCGTGTTCGAATGGATCAAGAGCATGGGACGCAGCGATTCGGGCTATCAAGTTTCCATGAGTCAATAAAACACCCTTGTTACGACCGGTTGTTCCTGATGAGTATACGATTGCTGCTATATCAGACTGATTCACCACATGTGATCTAATCTTGTCAAGATCGCAATTAATATTACTATATTGAGTCAACAAAGAGGAAAACTCCGGGGAATCAATCAAGACGGTACGCAGGGTAGGTGGAAGCTTGTGGGAGTAGCGCAAGGTGGCAAAGGCGATGATGGATCTACTGAGTTGGATTTGGTGAGTTAACTCCGATATGGAATCGTCCGGATTGGCCGGTGCAATAATAACACCTAAAGATAAAAGAGAGAAGTAGAGTATTGGAATGTGGATGGAGTTAGGAGAGAGGATGAAAGCGACGTCGCCTTTGGATAGAGAGTATTGTTTTTGGAGGGAGATAGCGAGGGATTTGGTCTGGTAGACGAATTCGGAGTAGGTGACACTGGCGTCGGTGGCAACGTCGTTAATGAGAAATGGGGTTTCTGAGAAATTGGTGGTAGCGGTGGAGTGGAGGAGAGAGAGAACGAATTGTGTAGCAGAGAGAGGTTGAGATGGTGGTGGGAGACTAATGCTTGGTCTTAGACTACCAAATATTTTGGTGTGAGAACAGAAGCCGCTTTTTGGATCCATTTGCGAATTGGTGTTGGTGTTTGTTCCCGCCATTAATGAACTTTCAGAGCTCTGATTTAAGTATAGACTAGAGTGTGAGTCGAAGTTGTAGTGCAGAGAAGCTCGCAAGAAAGGGAATATAAATATAAACTTATTGAACCATCCAACGGTCGGAAATATAAGAGATTGTTAGACTTAGATGGGTGACTGATACAATGATAAAAACATAATTATACGTATATTCTTATGGTTTTTTTTTATATTATTAATGTTATAACAATGATTAAATTGAAGAAAAGTAGATCTGACTATCTTCTTAACTGTATCTCAAAATGCATTTATATCATTGAGTTGAGACTGAATTAATTGTTATAATTTAAAAGAAAATTAATAATAAAAAAGCTCACTTGTAAGAAAAGAGATTTGCATATCTTACCTTTATTCAAACAAGATTTTAAATACACCAATGGAATCTATTTTAAGAGTTATATGAATTCCTTAAACAAACATAAAATAATACATCATCATCGATCTTCAGTGCGATTTCACTTATTAGAATAAACAAATTTGGTGGAATTTGTCTTAAATATATATATATTTGTCATGTTTTTGGGAACAGTATTTGTTTTAAAAGTTGTGATCTTTTCTTTTTTTCTGATCGAGGGGAAAAAGACATACCCTGAAGATGCTTATTGAATTTATTAATTTATTAATGTAGTATCCAATTAAGACTTATGAATTTGAAAGTTTTGATATTCATCAATAAGTCAGTTGATTTATTAATCTCAACATTATGAAGATCCCTTTTCCATTAGATCAATCAATGATATAGGGATTAGAGAGAGTTCGAATTCTCTTCTTAAAATCTTTCCAACTTTAGAATATATAATCAATTGCCTCCAGGGGTGTTAGCGCAGTGGTATGGGGGGTCGCTTTCAAGGGTCTAGAAAGCTTTTGGTGTGAAGTTCGAATCCTACCGCTACTGTGCGAGTTTCTGACTTACCTTGTCCACTTACTGTGGGGCCGGGAGAGTGAGTCCGGGGGTTTTACCATCTCCACAAGCGGGCTTGGAACATACGAGTCCAAAACGTGAGTGATCCAAAGACGGATTTCCCTCGGATTTCCAAAAACAAAAAAAAAAATCAATGAAAGCAACTCGTTGTATTGTTTTATGAGTTTATTTTTTATATAACACTTTTTGGGATTAGATTTGTAAAAATAGCACCAAATTAATAAATTGAGTGGAAATAACATCAAAATATGTTTTTGAATACAAATGCCCTTAAAAGTTTGAAAAATCAAATGAAAAAAAAAAAAGAGTTTATGTGACATCCTTTTCTCTTTCATCAAAACCACCTTCTTTTTTCACTAACCCACCTTTTTCATTTCATCTCTATTTTTTTTACTAAAACCACTATTTTCTCTATCATCGAAATCACTCATTTTCTTTCACCAAAACCACCCGTTTGAACTCCAGGAACACCTCCAATAAGTCTGGCGATGTCGACGATGAGGAGACGACGGCAACGACGGTGATTGAAGGACTAGACGAAACAAATCGGTGGCAGAAGACATGATCTAATTTAGATCACAGCCACACCATGATCTGATAGATCACAACTGTGATCTATTAGTCCGAAAATTTGTAAAGTTTATTTTTTTTATGTTTTTTCAAAAAGAGATTAGTAAGAAACTTAGAAAGATAACGAAAGAGGAAGAAACTTAAAGAGATAACAAAAGAGGAGATGAGTGTTGAGTTTCTATGAAAAATAATCTGAGAATTCTTTAATGAGACATAAATACAATTTGATAACTTAACTAATAAAAAGTAAATTGAATGAGACAAAAATCATTTTATAAGGGTAAAATTAGGTTTATATGAAAAATAATGGTATTTCTCAAACTTTTATTAACTTGGTGTTAGTCTCAAAAAATCAGTTAGGTTTTGTGCAAAATTTTACTAATTTCTCTTTTTTTATGAGCGATTATCATTTTGGTCCCTAACTTTTGGGGAATTATCAATTTTTGAAAGTAGTTATGGTTAATAGTATTCTTGGACCCTAACTTTTAGAAAATGTATCAATTTGGTCCCTCTGACCAAATTTCTACCAGTCAAACTTAATAGAATTGGTAAAAAGACTGTTTTGCCCTTGACTCTATTTAAATGAGTTAAAATTATAATTTTAACATCAAATTTTTAAAAAAATTATTAATAATTAGAAGGGTAATATGGTCATTTCATTTTAAAATTTGAAAAATAAAATTTAAAATATTTAAAATATACTTTTTAATGGATCATGATAGACGGTAAAGATTATATTGGAATTTAAAAAAAATAAAAATGAAAATTAAATATTTTTTTAAATTTTTTTTTAAAAAAAATTAAAATTAAAAATGGTGAAAATCCAGATTAAATCTCCACGGCACAAAAAAAAATTCAAACTTTGAAGATCAACGAACTTAGATTTGGTTTCGTTGATCATCAACGAACTCAATTTCTGGGTTCATTCTTCAACGAACCCAGATCTTGAACCTCAATTTTTTTTTTTTGTTGAACATCAAGTTTTTTGTGAAGAGCAAAAAAAAAATTTAAAAAACTAAAATACCTCTAGAACAGTTAAGTTTGACTAACGGTTGACTCATAGAATGACCAAATTGATATATTTCCAAAATGTTATGGTCCAAGAATACTAATAAATAAAATTGATTTAAAAAATTAATAATTCTCTAAAAGTTGAAGACCAAAATAATAATCGTACTTTTTTTATTTGGTAAAATAATAATTTGATTAGATATCAAGTACGGAACCCAAGTTCCATGGAAAATTTTCAAATTATATTGCATTTATTTTAATTTGTTGTAAATGATGAATGTCCACCATATTGATAATGGTGTAAATAGTAAATTCCACCATGATTATCAACCAATAACTTATTGATTTATTGGTTGAGTGGATTGAATTAGGTGAGGTAAGAATGACTATAAATATGAGTCAATTCTTGTTGAAATAAGTAGAAGAAAATTCTCTCTAAATTAAGAACTTCTTTTGTGGTGCTTTCATTTCTTGATTTTGGTATGTTAAATCCTTTTCTCCTTCACTCTTACTTCATTACTTTATATCATAATAAAATCATTCTATTACCTTATATTATAACACGTTATCAGCACGACTAGCTTATTAGTATGCTCTGTGATTGCCACTCTGTTGGATCTTTCACATCAGAAAATAAGTTTAGTTTTACTTATATTTATTATATTGAAACATGAAGATTACAAAATAAATAAAAGAGCTAGAAACTATAAATATTATAAACTTTAATCCAATAAGAAGTTCTGGACATAATAATAATATTATTATTTTTAATTTAATGTTTATATATATATATATATATATATATATATATATTTATGTAATTTATATAAATATAATGCATTTCAAGTCGGCTATGCCGACCACGTTTATATTTATGCAATTTATTTATTGTTATGCATCTCAAGTTGGCTATGCCGACCATATTTATATTTATGTAATTTATTTATTGTTATGCATCTCAAGTCGGCTATGCCGACCACGTTTATATTTATGCAATTTATTTATTGTTATGCATCTCAAGTTGGCTATGCCGACTATATTTATTATTTATGCAATTTATTTATTATGCATCTTAAAGTTGGTTATGCCAACAATATATACTATTTATGCATTTTATTTATTGTTAATACATTTTATTTCAGTACTCTTTATTTTAATTAAATTTGCATATGTACGATCCAGTCAACATTTACTTATCTATAACTATTTCTATATATGTTACGTTTATATGCCTATTTAATTATTAGATATGATTTATACTTATTATGCACTATTCTTGATATATTTACTAAAAACTAATTATTATTATTGTTTTTGTATGAATAGAAATCTGCTGAAAAAATGTCAAATCTTAAGAACCTGCAGTTCTTTGCCTTAGATATTTCTGGAAACAATTACCTTTCCTGGATTCTGGATGCTGAAATGCATTTACAAGCCATGAATTTGCAAGACACGGTTAAGGAAGAAAATGAGACATCCCTGCAGGACAAGGCCAAGGCCATAATCTTTCTTAGACATCATCTACATGAGAATCTAAAAGTCCAATATCTCACAGTGAAAGATCCATTAATATTGTGGAAAAATTTAAAAGATCGATATGATCATCAAAGGGATGTATTCCTCCCAAAAGCAAGATATGATTGGATCCATCTACGATTACAAGATTTCAAAACAGTTACTGAATATAATTCTGCTTTATTCAAGATCACTTCACAACTAAAATTGTGTGGTGAAACAGTGACTGAGCATGATATGTTAGAAAAGACGTTCTCTACTTTTCATGCTTCGAATGTGCTCCTGCAGCAGCAATACAGAGAACGTCGATTCCAAAAATATTCAGAACTAATCTCGTGTTTGTTGGTTGCTGAACAAAACAATGAGTTGCTAATGAAAAATCATGAACTACGTCCAACTGGTTCATCAACATTCACTGAAGTGAATGCCAATAGATATAAAAGCAATGGACGTGGTCGGGGTCATGGACGAGGACACGGACAATGGAATGGTTCTCGTGGTCGTGGATATAGTTCTCGTGGTAGTTACAAATCCTCATGGAACCGTAACACCAATAATATGCCCCAGAAGTGGAATGCCAATGTGGCTAAGCAAGATAAAGGAAAAAACAAAATTATAGATGACAAAACCACTAAAAGCAATAAAGATGTTTGTTTTAGATGTGGTGTACCCGGACATTGGTCGCGTACCTGTCGTACGCCTAAACATCAGGTAGATCTATATCAAGCATCTATAAGAGGAAAGATAAAGGAAATTGAGGCAAATCTTGCGAATCTCTCAGATCCAGAAGATATTACTCATCTTGATATTCCAGATTTTTTTGGAGATGAGAATGGAAATGGTGGCTCTGGCCACACCAATTAGGGTTTATTATGACTGCTTTTTACACTATATTTGGGTAGCTGGTAATGGGAATGTCCATACCAACTAAAATATGTCAATCATCGATTTGTTTTGTGTGTGCGTTTTTATTATGTTTTTATCCTTTCTTTTTCTCTGCAATCAAGTATGATGTATCTTTTGTGCCTCTGTTTTCGTTAATAACTAATATATATTTTTGTTTAATGAAATAAAGGATATGGATATGCCATCTGTTTCCAGTGGAGAAGATAAATGTTTGATTGATAGTGCAACAACACATACTATTCTTCGTGATAAGAAGTATTTCTCAAATTTGATATCACTTAAAGCTGAGGTGAATACTATATCAGGTCCTGCAGACCTAATTGAAGGCTCTGGAAGAGCCACAATTCTATTGGAAAATGGAACAAAAATATGTATCCATGATGCTTTATATTCAAGCAGTTCCCAAAGAAATTTACTTAGCTTTAAAGATATTCGTTGTAATGGATATCATATTGAAACAATAAGTGAAAATAATATAGAATATCTCTATATTACTTCTGTTGTTTCAGGACAAAAATTGATTTTGGAAAAGATTCGTACTTTCTCATCTGGATTATATTATACGATAATCAAATCAATTGAGGCTTATGCAGTTATGAACCAGAAGTTCTCCAATCCAAAAATATTCATGCTTTGGCATGACCGCTTAGGTCACCCGGGATCTACGATGATGCGTAGAATCACTGAAAATTCTCATGGACATCCATTAAAGAACCAGAAGATTCAGCTGTTACATGAGAGTATATGTACTGCATGTTCACAAGGAAAATTAGTAATTAGACCATCTTATCCTAAAGTTGGTTTTGAATCCCCATCATTCCTACAAAGAATTCAGGGGGATATATGTGGACCTATTCACCCACCTAGTGGACCATTTCGCTATTTTATGGTTCTAATTGATGCATCTGCAAGATGGTCACATGTTTGTTTATTGTCTACTCGTAATGTTGCTTTTGCCAGATTACTTGCACAGGTTATTAGGCTTCGAGCACATTTTCCAGATTATCCAATAAAATCAATACGCCTTGATAATGCTGGTGAGTTTACATCCAAAACTTTTTATGAGTATTGCAAAGCAGTAGGGATTGATGTTGAACATCCAGTCCCACATGTGCACACCCAGAACGGATTAGCAGAATCATTTATCAAACGCCTACAGGTAATTGCGAGAACTTTATTATTAAGAACACAATTACCAAGTTCTGTATGGGGACATGCTATTTTACATGCTGCTGCATTAATCCGTCTTCGACCTACTGCTTACCACCAGTATTCACCATTACAACTTGTGTTTGGCCATCAACCTAATATATTCCATTTACGTATTTTTGGTTGCGCTGTATATGTCCCAATTGCCCCAACTCAAAGAAATAAAATGGGACCCCAAAGACGTTTAGGGATATATATTGGTTTTGATTCACCGTCAATTATTAGATATTTGGAACCTTTGACGAGTGATCTTTTTACCGCACGATTTGCGGATTGTCATTTTGATGAGACAAATTTTCCATCTTTCGGGGAAAGAAAAACTTCTCCTGAAGAGAAGCAGGAATTTTCTTGGAAGGTTCCAAGTTTGATCCATTTAGATCCATACACATCTCAGTGTGAGAATGAAGTGCGAAAGATAGTGCATCTTCAAACAATTGCTAATCAGTTACCAGATGCATTTACAGATGCTAATAGGGTAACAAAGTCATATATACCAGCTGCTAATGTACCAGCCCGGGTGATTGTTCCTGAAGAACGATATAAACAATTAGCAGCAACTGAATCATATGTTGCACGACAGAAGCGTGGTAGACCACTTGGATCAAAAGATACAGTTCCCCGGAAGAGGAAAGTAAATTATCAGGATTCTGATAAAACTCGAGTTACAAATAAATCCACTTTCTCTGAATCAACTCCAGTAGAGTTAGATGTCCCTGAAGCGACAGGAGCCCCTGTAGTGGCAGAAGCCCCTGAAGTGGCAGAAATCCCAGAAGAGAGACAAGAAAATGGAAATGAAGAAATATCCATAAATTATGCAAGAGAAATATGGAATCGTGAAGAAACAATCATCGATGATATATTTTCTTACACAGTAGCTACTGAAATTATTAATGATGATTATGAACCTCATGGTATTGATGATTGTAGACAAAGGCATGATTGGCCTAAATGGAAAGAAGCAATTCAAGCAGAATTAAATTCTTTAGCCAAACGTGAAGTATTTGGACCTGTAGTCCAGACACCTGAAGATATCAAACCTGTCGGATATAAATGGGTTTTTGTACGAAAACGAAATGAGAAAAATGAAGTCATGAGATATAAGGCACGACTCGTAGCACAAGGTTTCTCGCAGAGACCTGGTATTGATTTGATGAAACGTATTCACCAGTGATGGATACAATCACATTTCGGTTTTTATTAAGTATGGCTGTTTCAGAAAAGCTTGAAATGCGTCTAATGGATGTAGTGACTGCTTATTTATATGGGTCACTCGATTCAGATATCTATATGAAAATTCCTGAAGGATTTAAAATGCCAGAAGCATATAAATCGAGATCTCGTAATTTATATTCGATAAAGTTACAAAGATCCCTGTATGGATTAAAACAATCTGGACGGATGTGGTATAACCGTCTTAGTCAATATCTGATCAAGGAAGGGTATATTAATGATCTAGTATGTCCATGTGTTTTTATAAAGAAATCTGAATCTGGATTTGCTATTGTAGCAGTATATGTTGATGATATGAATTTAATTGGAACTCCTGAAGAACTCCTGAAAACTGCTGAATATTTAAAAAGGGAATTTGAAATGAAAGACTTGGGCAAAACAAAGTATTGTCTCGGCCTGGAGATCGAGCATACACCAAATGGAATACTTGTTCATCAATCGGCATATGTTGAAAAGATTCTGAAAAGATTTAATATGGACAATGCTCATCCATTAGGTACTCCTATGGTTGTTAGATCTTTGATCCTAAAAAGGATCCATTCCGGCCTAAAGAAGATGATGAAAAGATACTTGGTCCCGAAGTACCATATCTAAATGCAATTGGTGCTCTATTATATCTTGCACAATGTACTAGACCTGATATTGCATTTGCAGTAAATTTATTAGCAAGATTCAGTTCAGCACCAACTCGAAGACATTGGAATGGAATCAAACATATTTTTCGTTACCTTCGTGGTACAATAGACTTGGGATTATTTTATGTGTCTAACAATTTTTCAGGTTTAATTGGTTATGCTGATGCTGGATATTTATCTGATCCCCATAAAGCTCGTTCACAAACGGGATATGTTTTTACCTATAATGGCACAGCAATCTCCTGGCGATCTATAAAGCAGAGTATTGTTGCTACATCCTCTAATCATTCGGAGATCCTTGCACTTCATGAAACAAGTCGAGAATGTGTTTGGCTAAATTCTATTATTCATCATATTCGAAGTACATGCGGATTTTCATCATCCAAAGAAATGCAGACGCCAATATTTGAAGATAATACAGCTTGTATTGCTCAGATAAGAGGAGGATATATCAAAGGGGATAGAACTAAGCATATTTCTCCAAAATTCTTCTATACTCATGAACTTCAACAAAGTCGACAGATTGATGTAAAACAGATACGGTCTACAGATAATCTTGCAGATCTGTTTACTAAATCATTACCGACGTCAACATTTGAGAAATTAGTATATGGCATTGGTATGCGTCGATTTTGTAAACTACAGAATTAATTTTTATCAGGGGGAGCATACAATCAGGGGGAGTAGATTTTTGAAGATAACAATACATGTGTATTGCACTCTTTTTCCCTTCGACCGGATTTTGTCCTACTGGGTTTTACCGGCAAGGTTTTTAATGAGGCAGTTTGAACACATCAAATACAATTTATAATCCAGAAGATCATTGTATTGTTTACCAACATATTTACTTTAAAATGGTGTACATCCAAGGGGGAGTGTTGTAAATGATGAATGTCCACCATATTGATAATGGTGTAAATAGTAAATTCCACCATGATTATCAACCAATAACTTATTGATTTATTGGTTGAGTGGATTGAATTAGGTGAGGTAAGAATGACTATAAATATGAGTCAATTCTTGTTGAAATAAGTAGAAGAAAATTCTCTCTAAATTAAGAACTTCTTTTGTGGTGCTTTCATTTCTTGATTTTGGTATGTTAAATCCTTTTCTCCTTCACTCTTACTTCATTACTTTATATCATAATAAAATCATTCTATTACCTTATATTATAACATAATTATGTTTTTTAACTTTTAATTAATTTTACTTTCTTTTTTTTATATATAAAAGGGAAAAAGACAACAGAAAAAGCTAGGCCTAAAAATGAGACAAAAGACCCTGGTCTAGTCAATTTTAAAATTATTCCTAACTAAAAAGTGAGCCACAAAGTTAGCACATCTAGTCATAAAGGAAAAAGAAACTGTATCTCTATTATAAAGAGATAAAATATCCACAATAATAAGACCCACTTTAGACTTAGGAGGCTTCTCCTGGATAAGAAAATTAATAACGTTAAAGGCATCTGACTCCATCAAAAGATGAGTGAACCCAAACTCTATAGTAAGGTGCAAACCATTTGAAATAGCAGAGGCTTTTGCTACTTCGATCGAAACTGACCCAATGAGTTTGTGCGATAATCCAGCTATAAACAAACCATTACTATCCCGAATAACGGCCCCCAAACCAACCAAACAATCAGAACTTTTAATTGAAGCATCAACATTTAATTTATACCATCTCTCTTTAGGAGGGTGCTAACAGCGAGGAGTAGATATTTTAGAAGTAGAATTTTTAAACAAAAGATATTGGTCATTTACTTATCAATTAAAAAAATATTTTAAAAATGATAGGATTTTTTATAAAAAAAACATGATTTTAAATAAAAAAATATAATTAATAAAATATAATAAGTTATATTAGATATTTTTAATATTTAAAAATTTAAAAAAATTTATATGGAAAAGTCTAAACTTGACAACTAAACGATACAAAAATAATTAAAAAGAAAATTTTAAATTAAAAAAATAATTTTGACCTGCAGAAAAACTTTTCGAACTATAAGCTTACCAGATTCCTTTCATTATAGACCTTGAAACCCATTTAAGTTTTGGACCCTCCAAACCTCAAAATCATCACATGAGGCACTCGACACTATATGAATTAGCCTTTATGATACAAATTGGACAGTAATTAACCTTTATCTTGATTTGCACCTCTAAACTCGGAAAAAAAAAAAAAAAACAGATTTAGAATTCAACTTAGTCTAATCTTGCTTTCCTTATAAACATCAAATTGTAGAATGACATTGAAACAAACCGACTAACTTATTTGAACAGTTCGATCGTCATTAATTTGTAACTAGTGAAGAAAGCAATAGATTTTGATGTATCAATATCAAAATTCAGATGAAAGCCCTTCAGAAATTGTTTCAATAATCAACGATAATTTAGCAATTGGAGAGAGCACGGTTGACCAATTCTCTTCTTAAGATCTTTCCAGCAGAAGACTTTGGAATTGTATTTTCTTATGTGGTGCAACCTAAGGGCTCGTTTGTTTCATGGGATTGGATTGGATTGGATTGGACTATTTTTATAGGATTGGATTGGATTGGACTATTTTTATAGGATTGGATAGGATTAGTACTGTCATGTGTTTGGTGCAGTACGGATTGGATTAAAAATACTACTATGTTTTGTTTGGTGTAGTATGGGATTGGATAAAAAATTTTATTATATTTTATATGTTTTATATAGTTTGAAATTGATTAATTATTAGATTAAATTAATTTTAAAGTAAAAAATTGTTTTAAATCAATAATAAAAATTAAATATGGTTAATATTTTTAAATAAAATATTTATACTACTTTTAAAAAAATAAATACAACTATTTATAATTAATTTTTAAAAAAACTAACTTTTATATATATATATTATATATATTAAGCTATTATATTTTTATTTGTAATTTAGGGAAGAGGGACACTACTCGAATGGATTGAATTGGATTGGACATGATTAAATTAATAATGTAATGTGTTTGGTGCAATATGTATTGGATTAAATTATTACTGTAATGTGTTTGATGTAGTATGAGATTGGATAAAATCAGGCTGAATTAAATTAATTTTTACATATAATAAAATTATTTTAAATTAAATAAAAAATTAAATTACTTAAATTAAATTGAGTTTAAAATTATTCTATTAATAAAATAAATTTAATAAAAAATAATAAAACTATTTAAAAGTAATTTTAAATAAAATAAATAATAAAATTATTTAAATTAAAAAATATTTTAAATAAAATAAATTATTTAAATTATTTTTTAAAAATATATAGAACTATTAAAAATTAATTTTTATTAAAATATATTATATATAAATATAATATTTTATATAAAATAAAAAAAAAATGTGGACAAGTTGTCCCACCTGTTGAGGCAGGACAAGTTGTCCCGCCTCAGTGGGAGAAAATGAGCACTGTTGGGATTGGCTGTGACCAATCCCAACAGTACTCAATTTGTACCAAACATGGGTTTGGATAAAAAAATTATCCAAACCTAGTTATCAAACGGGTCCTAAAAGAATAAAGGTAGCAAATGTATAGTTACAAACTAACCAACACTGTATCATATAGTGAATCCAAAACTCATATGCATTTTTTCCAATTACGTACGCCCAAACTAGCCATAAGTGAGGTAAATGAACTCTATAATTCTATGATTTCATGTTAAAAGAATTGTTGAAGTATATGCAACTATTCTTATAAAACTAAATCATACTTGTTTTGCTATATAATCCATAACTTGAGCCTCGGTGAGGGTGGTTTCAGGTTTCCGCACCACAAAGGCCATGGGAATCTGCCCTACTTCCTCGTCTGGGTACCTATATCCAGATAACAAGGTTAAGCCAAACACAAATGCTTTTAAAAATGGAAAGATGTAGAAGACGATGGACATGTAGTACATACGTACGGCCTACGGGACAACAGCCGCATCACCAATGACTGGATTAGATAGAAGTAAATGTTCCAACTCAGCAGGGGCAACCTGCACATACATTCTAAATAATCAATATATTTATATATATTTGAATTGTTTGTTATTACAGTAATAAGTTTGTTTGAATCTACAGTAATTGAACAACCTTATATCCATTGTATTTAATAATTTCCTTTAACCTATCAACAATGAAGAGGTAACCATTAGAGTAAAAAAAATAGAGCTCCTATTAGTAAATCTTAATTGTATATTTGACTTTATGTAATGTTAGGTGAGTGTTTATTGTACTCTTGACTTTATGTAATGTTAGGTGAATATTAGGTGGGTATTAGACTTTATGTGTTATATCTTCATGTATATATACCTCACAAGATTACTGAAACAAACAAACATTTTCCTCAATTACATTTTCTCCCACTTTCATCATTTTACACATTTCTTTCATTATATTTTCATACATTTTCATTATTTTACATGGTATTAGAGATAAGTTTCTGATCCGAACAACGTGTTGCACAGAATTTTCATCGAGCAACTTCAATAGCTTTCTCGTATTCATCAATGATGAGTTCAAACTATGGTGCTGGTAATAAATACACTTATGCAAATGCGACAGGTCTGTATCCATTTTCTAATGCTTCAATTAATTCTGTATTTACAAAGCTATAGATTTTAGATAGTGGAGCCACCGATCATATCACTTATGATTCCACACTTCTCACCAAAACACAATCATCATCCATACCTATTGTTAATTTACCAACAGGATCTAAGCATCAATCACTTCAACTGGCACTGTATCTTTTAATTCTAACATCACTTTAGATGATGTTTTATGTGTTCCTAGTTTTCGCTTAAATCTAATTTCTGTAAGTAAACTTACCTCTGCATGTAATAGAGACCACCATGTTGTTTACCCGAGCCAATCATCTACCTCTGCACCAAGTCCTATACCAGGTACTCGATATCCACTCTCTAATTTTCTTTCATACTCATGTTTTTCACCTTCCCATTCTACTTTTCTAGTTAACATCACATGTAGCACCCCCCGACCCGACCCGGCCGGACCGACCCGGGGAGCGCTACTCGGACTTTCAAAATTTTTCAAAATTTCATTTTACGTTTCAAAATCATTGTGAGCCCATTCAATACAAACTTTCTACAAAAATCCGGCAGAGTACCGTTTGTTTTTCAGACTTTCCAAAAACCTGCTTTTACACAAAACAATTCCAATACAATTTCAATAGCAACACTTCTATATCACTTCAAACAGTTGCGCACTCTGCCGTTTAGTGCGACTTATCAAAATAGTTTATAAAATAAAATAAATCGAACTTAAACATTTACAATCATTTTGATAATAAAATACAGAAATCATAAACTAGTTAATTACAAAACATTTTACAAAACATATTCACAATTTCCCTGTATATGCATGCTTTCAGAATATATATACACATAACATAAATATAGCTACCCAACTGTACAATCTCTGTGACTCGGTCTGCAACTTGCTCTTCCTTCAGTCTCTAGCCTCCTCTGGATTCCTGGTACCTACGCGTTAGAAACAAACTAACGCGCTAAGCATAAAGCTTAGTGGGTGTACTAAAAACTCAATTAAATAAATCACAATATAAATATTTCAAAACAATTCCATTTCTATTGCATTTCAAAACAATTAAATTTCGAAAATCAAAGCATTAAATAATTCCAATTACTTTAATTTCAATAATGAAGTCGATAATGAATGCTATCAATAAAATCATTCGGTTCACTTTTCAATTTCAATCAATTCTGGCCCACTAGAATACTAAACATTCTAGGACTGGAATATGGGTCAATGTGACGTCCGGGGTTGCCCCGCAACAACAGTCACTGATATCACGTGATTGTCCGAGATTGCCCCGCAACAACAATCACTAATATCATCGCGATTGTCCGAGATTGCCCCGCAACAACAATCACTAATATCATCGCGATTGTCCGAGATTGCCCCGCAACAACAATCGCTAGTATCATTGTGATCGTCCGAGATTGCCCCGCAACAACGATCACTAAAATCGGTGTGATTGTCCGAGATTGCCCCGCAACAACAATCACACAATAATAACGGCGCAGTACTGCTCAGTAAAACCCAGCTGGTATACCAACCTCCTATATCCATTTCTATGTCTAAGTATCCTAGGGCCGTTACAATAAACGATTTTCAAGTATTCGCAATAAATTACAAATCATAAACAATAGTCATGCAAGCAACTAAATCAAGTATTCCTCACAAATCGTAACAATCGGAATATTCGAAAACACGATCCAAATACGATCTATCATAAAATCATTCCAAATCAACAATAGATATATATAAATCATTAATTTTTCATATAAATAAACAAGTTTCTTACGAAAATCGAAAACGTGAAACTTCAACGAAATCGAAAACGAAAACGGAAACGAAAACGAAAACAATAACGAGATACTTTTCGTAAAAATTTCGAAATCGAAAGTACACCAACCTCGGTACCGTTTTCGTTCGACCAACCGCGGTTCCACGATTTTTTTCCCTTCTCTTTTTCCTTTCTCCTTCTTCCTCTTCTTCCTCTTTTTCTTTTCTTTTCTTTCTTCTTCTTCTCTCTTCTTCTTCTTCTTTTTCTTCTCTCTTTTCTCTCCTTTTCTCTCTTTTTCTCGGCTCTTTCTCTCTCTTTCTCTTCTGTTCTGTTTTCTCGCTGCTGCGAGAAACTTCTTCTTTTTTTTATATTTTTTTCGCTACCGCGACCGCCGTCGCGACCTGTGGTCGCGCCACCATGTCGCGATGCTCACTGGAGTGCGCGCACCGCCTTCATTGCGAGCGCGCCTTGGTCGCGCGAGTGGTCGCGCTGCTCTCTGCCCGATTTTGACAATTTCATCGCGAGCAGTCCATCGCGACCTGTGGTCGCAATGCTCACTGCCAGGTTTTGCCATTCTCATCGCGAGCAAGCCATCGCGACCTGTGGTCGCGGTGACCAGGTCGCGATGCTCTCTGGTTCAGTTTTTCAATTTTCAATTTTCATTTTTTTTTCACTATTCAATCTGGTCCACTGGAAATCATTCAATCTGGTCCGCTGGAAATCATAAAATAAACATACATTTAATTACATTTACACCCCTCAAATAGTAAAATTCATTTTCACATATTTCACATATATCAAAAATTCATTACCCGAAATCCGGGATGTTACATCACAGATCACACTGAGCCTAAAAATTATGCTCAAGCTGTCCTTAATCCACATTGGCGACAAGCTATGAATACAGAATTAGAAGCATTGCAGCTCAACAACACATGGAGCTTAGTCCCTTTGCCCATTGGCCACAAACCAATTGGTTGCAAATGGGTCTACAAAATCAAATACAAAAATACAAATCTGATTGCACCATTGAACGCTACAAGGCTCGTCTTGTTGTTAAAGGATACAATCAAGTTGAGGGCATTGACTATCAAGAAGCATTTTCTCCAACAGCAAAGCTTACAACACTTCGTTGTCTTCTTACTGTGGCTGCTGCTCGCCATTGGCACATCCACCAATTGGACGTTCAAAATGCTTTCCTCTATGGCGACCTTCATGAAGTTGTCTACATGGAACCTCCATCTGATCTCCACCGACAGGGGGAGAACATTGTATGTCGGCTCAATAAGTCTCTTTATGGACTTAAACAAATATCAAGAAATTGGTTTTCCACATTTTCAGATATTATCAGAAAGGCTGGCTATCAACAATCAAAGGCTGATTATTCCCTTTTCACCAAGACTCAAGGTACTTCTTTTATAGCAATTCTTATATATGTCGATGACATACTTCTCACAGGAAATGATCTACATGAAATGAAACGTCTCAAAAGATTCCTTCTTAAACGCTTCCGTATCAAAGATCATGGAAACTTGAAGTACTTTCTTGGTATTGAATTCTCTCGCTCCAGAAAAAGTATTTTTATGTCACAAAGAAAATATGCGTTGGACATTTTACAAGATTCTGGACTCCTAGGTGCATGTCCCAACAATTTTTCAATAGAGCAGAATTTGAAACTTACTCATACTGATGGAGTATTGCTAAATAATCCAACAAAGTACAGAAGACTAGTTGGAAAATTGATATATCTTACAGTGACGAAACCCGATATAGTTTATTCAGTTCGTACATTGAGCCAGTTTATGCAAGAACCTAGAATGCCTCATTGGGACGCTGCCATTCGAATCCTCAAATACGTCAAAGGTACACCTGGTCAGGGATTACTACATCACTCCATAAACAGTTTAACTTTGAAAGCTTTTTATGATTCAGATTGGGGAGATTGTCGCGCCACAAAAAGATCAGTTACAGGTTACTGTATTTTCCTTGGAAGTTCTCTCATATCATGGAAATCTAAGAAGCAACCAATGTCTCTAGATCATCAACTGAGGCTGAATATCGAGCAATGGCTAACACATGTTTGGAGTTAACTTGGTTACGTTACATACTACATGATCTAAAGGTTCCTCAAACAACTCTTGCACCATTATTTTGTGACAATCAGACAGCTTTACACATTGCTGCGAATCCTGTCTTTCATGAGCGTACAAAGCACATTGAAATAGACTGTCATATAGTATGAGAAAAAGTACAAGCCGGAATAATCAATCCTTCTTTTGTTTCTTCACACTTGCAATTGGCTGATGTATTTACGAAGGCTTTAAAAAATGATCAGTTTGTGAATTTACGTAACAAGTTGGGACTTCATGATATTCACTCTCCAACTTGAGGGGGAGTATTAGTAAATCTTAATTGTATATTTGATTTTATGTAATGTTAGGTGAGTGTTTGTTGTACTCTTGATTTTATGTAATGTTAGGTAAATGTTAGGTGAATATTAGGTGGGTGTTAGACTTTATGTAATGTTAGGTTAATGTTAGGTGAGTGTTTGTTGTACTCTTGACTTTATGTAATGTTAGATGAATGTTAGGTGAATATTAGGTAGGTGTTAGACTTTATGTAATGTTAGGTGAATATTAGGTGGGTGTTAGACTTTATGTTTTATATCTTCATGTATATATACCTCACAAGATTAATGAAACAAACAGACATTTTCCTCCATTACATTTTCTCCCACTTTCATCATTTACACATTTCTTTCATTATATTTTCAGACATTTTTATTATTTTACAGGTCCCCAATTTTTAACCATCCCTCTTAATCCCAAGCTTCAGCAGTTGCCTTTTCATCTCCTATGTAACATGGAAATAGCAAATTCCATATGAGAAAATCCCATTCATCGTGCATCTTTGATTTAAATCATCTGTTATGATAGCCGATTATATTTGTTTTTTTGTCATGTGACGTGATTACCTTCCATGATGGTTGGCCCACGCAGCAACAGCTCTCCGGTATGTCCAGGTGACAATGTTGCTCCAGTTTGAGGATCAACTATTTTGGCCCCCTAGAGTTTAGCTAGGCAACCCACAAATCCAAGCTGCTTTATCTCGTTAGGCCCTATTATTGCGGTCATCGGTCCTGCCTCTGTCAAACCGTATGCCTAATCAATCCAGAGATAAAAGAAAAAAAAAATCAAACTCCATAAGTGCTTTTGTTTTCATAGTAAAGTTTGTGTGAAAAGGAATATATAGATTAAATAACTGTGCATGCATGGGTACGTTTTGAATCTAGACATTAGGAAATTTCTCCTTGAAATTTGCTGAAACCTCCCTACCAAGCGTTGCACCACCACACAAGAGAAACCTCAGCGAGCTAAGATCGTACTCTTTTGTCAATCCGGATTTCACCACAACAAATGACGAAGGGACGGCCAAATAATACGTCTTATACTTGTGCACAGCTTTAAGTGTAAAATAATGAAAATGCCATAAAATATAATGAAAGAAATATGTAAAATGATGAAAGTGGGAGAAAATGTAATGAAGGAATAATGTACTTGATTTTCATTAACCTTGTGCGGTATATATACATGAAGATATAACACATAAAGTCTAACATATAACTAACACTCACCTAATATTCGCCTAACAACACATAAAGTCAAGAGTACAACAAACACTCACCTAATGTTTACCTAATAACACATAAAGTCAAGCATACAACAAACACCCACCTAATATTCACCTAACAATTCCTAATAGTCAAATATACAATTAAGATTTACTAATACTCCCCCTCAAGTTGGAGAGTGAATATCATGAAGTCCCAACTTGTTACGTAAATTCACAAACTGATCATTTCTTAAAGCCTTCGTAAATACATCAGCCAATTGCAAGTGTGAAGGAACAAAAGAAGGATTAATTATTCCGGCTTATACTTTTCTCGTACTATATGACAGTTTATCTCAATGTGCTTTGTACGCTCATGAAAGACAGGATTCGCAACAATGTGTAAAGCTGTCTGATTGTCACAAAATAATGGTGCAAGAGTTGTTTGAGGAACCTTTAGGTCATGTAGTATGTAACACAACCAAGTTAACTCTAAACATATGTTAGCCATTGCTCTATATTCAACCTCAGCTGATGATCTAGAGACATTGGCTTGCTTCTTAAATTTCTATAATATGAGAGAACTTCCAAGGAAAATACAGTAGCCTGTAACTGATCTTCTTGTAGCGCGACAACCTCCCCAATCTGAATCACAAAAAGCTTTCAAAGTTAAATTGTTTTTGGAGGGAAGTAATAATCCCTGACCAAGTGTACCTTTGACGTATTTGAGGATTCGAATGGCAGCGTCCCAATGAGGTATTCTAGGTTCTTGCATAAACTGACTCAATGTACGAACTAAATAAACTATATCGGGTCTTGTCACTGTAAGATATATTAATCTGCCAACTAGTCTTCTGTACTTTATTGGATCATTTAGCAATGCTCCATTAGTGGGAGTAAGTTTCAAATTCTGTTCCATTGGAAAATTGTTAGGACATGCTCCTAGGAGTCCAGAATCTTGTAAAATATCCAACGCATACTTTCTTTGTGACATAAAAATACCTTTTCTGGAGCGAGAGAATTCAATACCAAGAAAGTACTTGAAGTTTCCAAGATCTTTGATACGGAAGCGTTTAAGAAGGAATCTTTTGAGACGTTCCATTTCATGTAGATCATTTCCTATGAGAAGTATGTCATCGACATATATAAGAATTGCTGTAAAAGAAGTACCTTGAGTCTTGGTGAAAAGGGAATAATCAGCCTTTGATTGTTGATAGCCGGCCTTTCTGATAGTATCTGAAAATGTGAAAAACCAATTTCTCGATGCTTGTTTAAGTCCATAAAGAGACTTATTGAGCAGACATACAGTGTTCTCCCCTTGTCGGCGGAGACCAGATGGAGATTCCATGTAGACAACTTCATGATGGTCGCCATAGAGGAAAGCATTTTGAACGTCCAATTGGTGGATGTGCTAATGGCGAGCAGCAGCAACAGTAAGAAGACAACAAAGTGTTGTAAGCTTTGCTGTTGGAGAAAATGTTTATTGATAGTCAATGCCCACAACTTGATTGTATCCTTTAGCAACAAGACGAGCCTTGTAACGTTCAATGGTGCCATCAAATTTGTATTTGATTTTGTAGACCCATTTGCAACCAATTGGTTTGTGGCTAATGGGCAAAGGGACTAAGCTCCATGTGTTATTGAGTTGCAAGGCTTCTAATTTTATATTCATAGCTTGTCACCAATGTGGATTAAGAACAGCTTGAGCATAATATTTAGGCTCGGTGTGATCTGTGATGTTAACTAGAAAAGTAGAATGGTAAGGTGAAAAACGTGAGTAAGAAAGAAAATTAGAGAGTGGATATCGAGTACCTGGTATAGGACTTGGTGCAGAGGTAGACTGATGTGCCTGAGATGACATCAGGAAATCTCTATGCCATGCCGGATGTCGCTTAGGCCTTGTTGACTGTCTCGGAGGTGGAATAGTAGTAGTTTCAGAAGGAATGTTTGATGGGTCTGAAAGTGGTGGTGAGGTTTCAGCGTCTGGTGTGTTTGTGGAAGGTTGATCAATGCTGGAGGGAACAACAGGTGTGGGTGAGATGGGTTCATGTGTATTAGATGTTTCTGTTTGCTCAGGTTGGTGAGGCTTGGTATTAGAAGGGCATGTTGGCGTGATAGGCTGCATTTCTATGGTCTCATATATAAATTAGGCACTACAAAATCAGAAGTGGATGGGGTTGAGATAGATGAAAAAGCAAAAATTGTTTCATAAAATTTGACATCACGACTGACAAAAAATTTCTTGATTTCCATGTCATATAATTTGTATCCCTTTTGCCCAGTCGAATATCCAACAAAAATGCAACACTTGGCACGTGGTTCAAATTTTTGAATGGGGTGTACAACAGTTGCATGACATAGACAACCAAAAACCTTTAAGTGATCAAATGATAGCGGGCGACTATATAGTATTTCAAAAGGTATTTTATTTGAGAGCAATGGTGATGGCAACCGGTTAATGAGATAAACTGCAGTTAAAACACATTCACCCTAAAAATGTAATGGTAAATGGGATTGAAAAAGTAGTGCTTGTGCCACGGTGAGAATATGACGATGTTTCCTTTCAACGACTCCATTTTGTTGTGGAGTGTAAACACAAGTGCGTTGATATTCAATGCCATGAAGTCTAAAAAAAATTTTCATAGATAAAAATTCAGAACCATTGTCTACTCTGACTGCTTTGACATATGCATGAAATTGAGTGTAAGCAAAATCAATAAAAGATTTCAAAATGTTTTGAGTTTTAGACTTGTGCTGCATAAGAAATATCCATGTGCATCTTGTAAAGTCATCTACAATGGTAAGAAAAAATCGTGCCCCTGAGTGTGTTTGAACTTTGTAAGGACCCCAGATATCACAATGTAATAAATCAAATAGAGCATGAGTTGATATGGAACTTAATGGAAATGGAAGTCTTGTTTGTTTTGCCATGGGACAAACAGTGCAGTTATTATCATAAGAAATATTGTTTAACGATAATAAGGAAGAAGCTAATTTAAGACGAGATGGTGATGGATGTCCAAGACGCATATGCCATAGATTAGAAGGCTGTGAAATTTGATGACAGGTTGACATCCTTTGCAAGGGATACATGTAATAGAGACCACCATGTTGTTTACCCAAGTCAATCATCTTCCTCGTAGCCAAGTCTTGTAGGACACAAAAGGTGGGAAAAAAAAATGACGCAACAATTTAGGGCAGAGGTAAGTTTTCTTACAGAAATTAGATTTAAGCGAAAACTAAGAACACATAAAATATCATCTAAAGTGATGTTAGAATTAAAAGATACAGTGCCAGTTGAAGTGATTGATGTTGTAGATCCTGTTGGTAAATTAACAATAGGTATGGATGATGATTGTGTTTTGGTGAGAAATGTAGAATCAGAAGTGATATGATCGGTGGCTCCACTATCCAAAATCCATGGCTTTGTAAATACAGAATTAATTGAAGCATTAGAAAATGGATACAGACCTGTCACATTTGCATGAGTGTATTTATTACTAGCACCACGGTTTGAACTCATCATTGATGAAGACGAGAAAGCTGTTGAAGTTGCTCGATGGAAATTCTATGCAAGACGTTGTCCGGATCAGAAACTTGGCTTTGATACCATGTAAAATAATGAAAATGCCAGAAAATATAATGAAAGAAATGTGTAAAATGATGAAAGTGGAAGAAAATGTAATGAAGGAATAATGTACTTGATTTTCATTAACCTTGTGCGGTATATATACATGAAGATATAACACATAAAGTCTAACATATAACTAACACTCACCTAATATTCACCTAACAACACATAAAGTCAAGAATACAACAAACACTCACCTAATATTCACCTAACAATACATAAAGTGAGGAGTACAACAAACACTCACCTAATATTCACCTAATAACACATAAAGTCAGGCATACAACAAACACCCACCTAATATTCATCTAACAATTCCTAATAGTTAAACATACAATTAAGATTTACTAATATTAAGCACCGCCTCCAACTCAGACGCCTTTTCCAATAAAACGAGTCTCCCCAGATGAAGCCGCCCACCCCTCGTCATGGTTATCAAACCAAAAGAACCAAACGAAGCGCGCTTTACCAATGAAACTTTACGTGTGGCTCGCTGTTCAAATACATCAGTTGCAAAATACCCAGCGAGCCGCCCTATCAAGTTTCTATGAGTCAAAAGGATACCCTTGTTTCGACCGGACGTTGTTCCTGATGAGTATATGATTGCTGCTACATCAGACTGATTCACCGCTTCTTCTGATACACTATCAAGATTATTGCAACTAATAGTATTACGTTTGCTAGTCAACAATAACGAAAACTCTGAGGAATCGATCGAGATAGTACGGTGATTAAGCGGAAGCTTGTGAGAGGCTTGCGACGTGGCAAAGGCGATGCTGGGTTTACTGAGTTTAATTTGGTGAGTCAACTCCGATGCGGAATCATCCGGGTTGGCTGGTACAATAATAACACTAAAAGATAAAAGATAGAAGTAGAGGATTGGAATGTGGACGGAGTTAGGAGAGAGGATGAAAGCTACGTCACCTTTGGATAGAGAGTATCAGAGTATTGTTTTTGGAGAGAGAAAGCGAGGGACTTGGTTTGGTGGAGGAATTCGGAGTAGGTGATACAGCGGTCGTTACCGTTATTAGAGTTATTTTATAGTTAATTAGTTGGTTAAGTTAACTAACCATAGTTAATCATTAGTTGACTAATTAGATGATTTAATTTACTTGAGCTACTGTTTTGTATATAAATATTTTTCATTGTTCTCTTTGTAATCAAATGAATTGATTGAAGTAATGAATAAAATCTTTCTTCTTCTCTCGTTCATTTTACTTTCGTTTTACAACTCAATATGGTAACAGAACTGAATTGGTCCAATTCACTATGAAATAAATTGTTAGCTTCAATTGAGCTTCTTTTCTTCTTCAAGCTCTGTCACAACAAGTAATTTTCTTGTTTGATTGCCATGGAAGCTTTGTCAACTAGAAATGGAAGTGATTCTAGGTTTTCAGCAAACAGGTCCAACCTTGAAGATGTTTCGAGTCCATTCTTCTTACATTATTAAGATAATCCAGGTCTTGTTCTTGTTTCTCAGACGTTGACAGAAGATAACTATGTGTCTTGGAGCAGAGCAATGTTGATTGCTTTATCAGTCAAGAACAAACTCGATTTTGTTAATGGAACTATTAACAAACCAAAAGGTACTGATCCCAACCTTCTTAATTTTTGGACAAGAAATAATAATGTTGTTATTTCATGGATTCTAAATTCTGTTTCTAAAGAGATATCTGCTAGTGTAATTTTTGCTGATTTAGTTAGTGAAATATAGAATGGTTTAAGGGATAGGTTTCAACAAAGAAACGGACCTAGGATATTTCAATTGAGACGTGAATTGATGGATCTGTCTCAAGACCAAAACTCTGTTAGTGTATACTTCACTAAGTGAAAACTATTTAGGAAGAATTGAACAATTATAGGCCGTATGTACTTGTGGAAAGTACTATTGTGGTAGAGTTAATGACCTAAATTCTTACTATCAAAAGGAATACGTTATGTCTTTCCTCATGGGACTTAATGATTCTTTTACACAAGTTAGGGGTCAATTGTTGATACGAACCCTGTCAACTTGTGACGAAACCTGTAACAAGATTACTGCCTAGGACCGTTCTACTTTCAGGTTTAGGATGAAAACTGCGACCCAATACCTATAGAGAAGGTGCGAACCTTGGTATTAAGAGGACGCCACAATCAAGGATGGAAAACTTGATTGATAAGTCAGGGTACGAACGCCATAGAATAATCTCATAAGTTCGTAGGTTCTTCAAAGAACCCAAGAGAGATTTTAACTCATATTTCTATATTGAAATTCATCCAAACTTCTATAAAATGACTTACAAATAAGTTTAAATAGAAAATAAAATATCTTGAAACAACCCTCAAAGTATGGGAAACAAAAATAAGTAAAGGAATGTGTCATTTAATGACTTGTTGACAAAATACAACCCTCCAAGCTAAATGTTTTTGAATTTAACAAAAGATAACTCAATTGTCAAAATAAGACAACAAATTGTCAAAGTATGATAAATCTAGACACTTTGAAATATCCAACCAAATCTTCCTTGTGCAACCTTCAATGGATCTGATTCCAAATTGCAAGTTGAAGATAAGATCATGATCTTTGAAAAGTCCTACTCACACACCTCTAAAAACCTAACCGTTCAAACGTTATGTATTTCTAAAGTTATCCCTACGAATCAGGTTGCCTCCTCCTTAACTTGAATTATATTCACTAAGGTCAATCAGATTACTCCAGCCTTTAATGCATGCCCATCCGCATTCCATGCCCTTGTGCTAGACAAGTCTTCATCAATTGTTGCTTTTGCTGTTAAGGCTGATTATGGGAAGGGATCTAGCAATTTTAAGAACAATTATAGTGCTAATAATACCAATCAGAAGGGACAGAAAAGAGAGGCTCTTTTGTACCCATTGCAACTTCCATGGTTATAATGTTAATAGATGTTTTAAACTACATGGTTATCCCTCTAGTTATAAACCGAAACATAGGGAAAATTTTGTCAACACATCAGCTGTTAATCAAGTGGCTGCAGAGGTTAAGAATGATTAAGTTGGTGTTGGGAATTTTATTCAAACATTAAATCCTAACCAATATCAAAGTCTTCTTTTTATGTTCACCAACCATTTATCTAGCACATCTAAGATAGTCAATGATCAGCAACACAGTGTTCAATCTACTTCCAGCAACACTCCTTTTGCTTCATATGCGGCAGCAACTTCTTTTACTACAGGTATATGCTTATCAGTTTCCTTGAATCCTATATTTGCATCTACTCAATATTGGATAGCGGATTCAGGAGCTACTCGGCATATTTGTTCCAGTGCTAGTGTTTTTCACTACAAGAAAAAAGGGTTACTATAACAACCTATCTACCACGGGCATTCATGGACCGTTGTAGAAAACTCTTATCTATCGCAGGCCTTTAAATGCTCGTGGTCTTTAATCACATCCACCACGGGCCTTTAAATGACCGTGGTCGTTAAATATTATCTACAACGGACATTTAATAAACGTAATGGATAACCATTATATATTATGGGCATTTAAAGGCTCATAATGGATGAATATTATGACCCACAAAATAATTGGATCGGGTACAGGTTAGTTCATTGTGACCCGAACCACCCAATCCAATGTATAAAAGAAAAAAAAAACCTACCATTTTTGTCCTCATTTTTCTCCCCCTACCAGCAGCCGCCTCTTTTATTTTTCTCTCTCATTTTTCTCCCCTTACCAGCAGCGCTCCTCTCTCCTCCTCGCCTTGCTTTCCATTGCCAGTCCATTGCTCACCGGTCCGTCGCTCGCCACCTCTTGTCTCGCCGTCGCAGGTCGCGTCTCATCGTCGTAGGTCGCGTCTCGCCATCGCCGGTCACCTCTTTGGAACTGTCTAGGTGATCAGTCATACTTATCTCATGTAATGTTTAATGGGTTTTTTGCTTGTTTTGTTCTTGGGAAAATGCATGAAGGACTTTGTTTGTTTATCAGGAAACTGATTCATATTCTGTTTTGTTTTAGATGCATTGAATGAAAATTTTTAAGAAATCTCACTTTGTTAGAGAGACCCCAATTCTCCTAGGCGTGGGTCTTGTTCTATTCAGACAATGACAATAATTATTGTTTTGATAATCTGATCGAGGCTCAATAGTGGTTACAAAAATCTCATCATGAAAACATAACACACTTTTTTTTTTTTTTTTTATGTGTTAAGTCAGTTCTCAAAATCTAAAGGACCAAAGCAAAGTAGCAAACCACCGATGAAAATATAAAGAGGCCAGTGATAACATAGGCTGCCCAGATGGAGCCCACATTTGGTCTCAATTGTGATGTATTTGATTCTAGTCAAAAATATATATAAATATGTATAATATATCAATTAAATCACACAAGGAAAAATGAAATTGATATGGCATTCCATGAACAGATGACAACACATAAACACGGGTACATGTATGAGTTCTGTTTTGTCTTTAATTCATTTGTACATGGGTAGGTAGTTGGGTGATGTAAGTATATTTCTAAGATTTAATATTTTTTTTTTTTATTTACATTTCAGCTTTTTGGTTTTGGTGTAATTATGTTTGCTTGGAGGTTCACTGATTAAAATAATTTGTTTATGCTGTAAGTGTATTTGTAAATTAGCTTGGATATTCTGTTTGCGCTGTAAATATGTTTGTAAATTTTGTGTGCTGTAAGTATACATGGTCGGTGCTTTTTTCCTATTTGATTTGTAAGAATTCTAGTTTTTGGGCTTATATTATCTAGAGTTGGTTTTGTTGGGTGCTATTCTGCCTCTTCATATTTAATTTTCTTGGAACTAACTTAAATCTTTTGGCATCTTCAGGACATCTTGGCATGGGGGCATTGATAGCTGCTGCAGCAACTTATGGTGCCCACAAACATGGTGGTCATGGTGGCCACATGAACACTTGAAGAAGTTAGAGATGCTTATACTGCTTGGCAATCAAAATACATTATATTTTAGGATTTTATTTATTTTTTTGTAAGTGATAACACAAAATTACGATTTGAATTAATATTTTGGTGAGTTTATTATTAGAACTTGAGAACTTTGATTAGGATTTGATGTTATTTTGTTGTAGTATTTCTATTATTTGTTCAATATTTTAAAATTTTCAATTTATATTATATACCAATTAATTTCATCTAATTAATTTTTTTTAATGAAAATTAAAGTATCTACAACGGTCATTGCCCCTTTTCGTTTAATTTATTCACTACGGACATTGCCCGTTTTCGTTTAATTTATCCACAATGGACACTGCCTGTTTTCGTTTACTTTATCCAGCACGGGCAATACCAGTTGTGGAAAAGCGCACATTTTCTATCACTCCTTAATACATAGCGAACGGATGCTTGTTGTCGATACTCATCCACAACAGGCATTGCCCATGGTGGATGACCTTTTTTTCTTGTAGTGTTTGATTCTATGAAGCCTATGTTGAATGCCACTGTTACTTTGCCAAATCATACTCAAATACTTGTACAGTTTTGTAGTGATGTTAGGAAAAATTCTGACCTTATTCTCAAAGATGTTTTGTTTGTCCCTCAATTCAAGTTTAATTTGATTTCGGTGAGTGCTCTCACTTTTGACTCTCAACTTACTGTCCATTTTCTCCAAAATTATTTTATGATTCAGGACATCAATTTCAAGAAGATGATTGTCAAGGGTAATAAGATGTATGAACTCTATGTTTTAGGCATAAAGGAATTGGATGCTGCAGATAATATTGCTCTTTTAAATACTGTTTCTGCTCATGTATGACATAATAGGTTAGGTCACATTTCTTTTAAGAGATTTCTTGGATTAAAAGATCTTTTGCTTTGTGATATTTTAAAATTTAATAAAGAGAATCCTTGTTGTATATGTCCTTTAGCAAAACAAAGGAGGTTGAGTTTTGTTTCTCATAATCATATGTCCAAAGTTCCATTTGAATAGGTGCATTGTGACATATGGATACCATATCATACTTTGTCTCATAATGATTTTTGATTTTTCATAACATTGGTGGACAATTATACACGGTTTACATGGGTTTATCTCCTTAAACACAAGTCTGAAGCTACTGTTATTATTCATCTGTTTTTCAAGCTTGTAGAAACCCAATTTGATGCTCGCATTAAGCTTTTTCGATCAAATAATGTCTCTGAATTAGCTTTTACTAATTTTTTTCACACCAAAAGAGTGTTACATCAGTATCCTTGTGTAGAGAGACCTCAACAAAATTCTGTAGTTGAAAGGAAGCATCAACATCTTCTCAATGTAGCTAGAGCTCTATTTTTTCAGTCAAAGGTTCCTATTCAGTTTTGGTCTGAATGTATACTGACTGTTACTTTTCTTATTAATCGAACTCATTCTCCTTTGGTTGCTCACAAGTCTTCTTATGACAAGTTGTATAATGCTTTACCTGATTACTTCTACTTCAAGGTTTTTGGTTGTCTTGCTTTTGCCTCTACATTATCAGCTCACCACACTAAGTTTCAACATCGATCTCGTATATGTGTGTTTATGGGTTATCCTCCAGGCATGAAAGGTTACAGGTTGTATGATATTATCACCAAACAATTTTTTATTTCTCGAGATGTTATTTTTCATGAAGACATATTTCCTTTTCATACCATCAACAGTTCTGCCTCTATTTTGGTTAATCCATTTCCAGATTTGGTGTTGCATATTGCTTCTTTGGATACTGTCCATTCTACTGATGTATATTTGGACTTTGGTCTTCTTACACCTGTTACTTATAATTTGGAAGTAGATGATAATCTTGACAGTTTTGGTTCTCATGACAGTGCAGTTATTCCCCTTCGGCGACCCTCTCAAGTTGTCATGTCTCCTACTTATCTCCATGATTTTCATTGCAATTTGTTATGTCAAAATAATTTGCAATTTACTGCAGCAACTGTTCTTGATACTCCATATCCTATTTATGATTTTGTATCTTATGATGGCTTATCTTCTTCACATGAGTTTTATGTGTTGAATGTCTCTTCTCACAGTAAGCCTCAATTTTATCATCAAGCTGTTAAGTTTCCTCAATGGCAAGTTGCAATGAAGGCCGAGTGGGATGTTATGGAGCAAAATCACACTTGGACAATTGTGCATTTACCTCAAGGTAAACATTCTATTGGCTACAAATGGATTTTTAAGATCAAATATGGGTCGGATGGTTCGATTGATAGACATAAGGCCCGTTTAGTGGCTAAGGGGTATACTCAACATGAAGGTTTAGCTTTTTTTTAAGACTTTTTCTATTGTGGCTAAGTTAGTGACTGTTAAGGTGTTGTTAGCTCTTGTCATTAGTCATAAATGGAGTTTGGTTCAACTCGATAGTAACAACTCTTTTCTGAATGGGGACTTATTTGAAGAAGTGTATATGGATCTTCTTCTTGGTTATTGTAAACAGGGGGAGAGGGGAGAGTTTTTGTCACGGGGGCAGATTGTTGTGTAAATTACATAAGTCCATATATGGTCTCAAACAAGCCTCCAGGCAATGGTATTCAAAGTTCTCTTATGCTCTGGTTCAATTTGGTTTTGTACAGTCCAAGTCTGATTATTCTCTGTTTACTAAAGGTTCTGGTTCTGATTTTATTGCTCTCTTAGTCTATGTTGATAATATCATCATCACTGGTCCAAATGTCCAACTCATTCACTCCTTGAAGCTTTTCTTGCATTCTCGGTTCAAGCTTAAGCATTTGAGTTCTCTCAAATATTTTCTTGGTTTAGAAATAGTCTATTCTTCTAAGGGTATTGTTCTTTCTCAAAGGCATTACACTCTTCAACTTCTTGAAGATACTAGTTTTTTGGCTTGTAAGTCTGCTTCTATGCCTATGGATCCTAAGCTTCATTTGTCATCTTCTAATGGTGACTTATTACCTGATGCTTCTCAGTATCGCAGACTTATTGACCATCTTCTTTATTTGACATTGTCTCGACCTGATATTAATTTTATTATGCATAAATTAAGCCAGTTTTTGGCATATCCTAGACATTCACATTTGCAAACTGTTCATCATCTCCTGTGATACCTTAAGAGCTATCCTGGTCAAGGTTTATTCTTTTCTGCAACTTCCTCGGTTCAGCTTCGTGCCTTTAGTGATGCTGATTGGTGTTCTTGGTGACTTCTTAGTTTCTTAGAAGCAAAGAAACAGGCTAATGTTTCTCGTTCCTCCGCTAAGGTTGAATATCGTGCCTTAGCTTCCACTATAAGTGAGTTGGTTTGGTTGCAACAATTACCCAAGGATTTTCAAGTTGCTAGTCCATCTCCTACTCTCTTATTTTGTGATAATCAGACTATTGTTCATATTGCGACAAATCATATCTTTCATGAACGCACAAAGCATATTGAAGTTGAGTGTCATTTTGTTCATGACAAAGTTTCTGCTGGTGTCATCAAAATTCTTCCTATTCGTACTCATCATCAGTTAGTCAATATATTTACTAAAGCTTTACCCTCTACTTTGATTTTTCCTCTATTGTCCAAGATGAATGTTCAGAATATTCATCATCCTCCACATCTATCTTGAGGGGGAGTAATAGAGTTTTTTTTATAGTTAGTTAGTTGGTTAAGTTAACTAACTATAGTTAGTCATTAGTTGACTAGTTAGATGTTTTAGTTTACTTGAGCTATTGTTTTGTATATAAACATTTTTCATTCTTATCTTTTTAATCAGATGAATTGATTGAAGTAATGAATAAAATATTTCTTCTTCTCTCATCCATTTTTCTCTCGTTTTACAACTTAATAGCCACCGTTAATGAGAAATGATGTTTTGTGAGATGTTGGTGGTGGTGGAATGGAGGAGAGAGAAAACGAATTGTGTAACTGAGAAAGATTGGGATAGTGGTGAGAGAGTAATACTGGGTCTTAGACTGTGAAATATTTTAGTCTGCGAGCAGAAGCCGCTATTAGGATCAATTTGCGAGTTAGTGTTTGTTGCTGCCATTGATGGACTCCAAAAGCACAAAGGGGGCTTCAATTCAGTAATTGTGTATAGACTATAGTTATTGCAGCGCAGAGATGAAAAAATTTAGGTTGTATATAATATGCGGGTTATAAGGCTTTATTGTACTCAAAAGGAGATATAATTTTTGTATAGCATTTTTGGGAGATGCAACGGTCTGATTATAATATATATACGTACAGTAACTATTTAAGTAACTGATTCTCATCATGAGCACTGGATTGAAAAAATAAAGAGGGAAAAATAGCTTTCTCCCCCTTGTTATATGGGCTGCTCTATTTTTTCTTTATGCTATATTTATTTTTTTTATTTTTTTTTTGTGGTTACTAGTTTGTTAGAAAAATGAATCTATACTTTTTTTAGTTAAAATTTAAAATAATAATTGGATTGAGGGGAGTGGAATGTTCCTCTATTTAAGCTGAATTTCCTCTCTGAAGATGCTGCCTCAGCTTGCCCACTAGCTAACTCTTCTTGCTCTTAAGATTCTCTCATTTGGCACTTTGATAAGTGAGGTGTTTACACTGTTAAAAATGGATACGAAGTGGCTTTTGTCCTCTTCGAATCATCCTTGTGGCTAGGGTTTGGGTTCTATGAAGTGTTGGTGGAATTTTATTTGGAGGATCTCAATCCCTCCAAAAGTGAAAGTGTTTGTTTGAAAGGTGGTTTAAAACTATATTCCCACTTTTGTGAATTTGACTTCCCAAGGTATTGAGCTTGATAGTTTGTGCCCTATATGTAAGAGTGGTCCAGATACGACGTTAGATATTTTGTGGGGTGTTCTAAATTGAAAATTATTCTTTGTTTCGGAACTTCTTTGTGTTGTTCTATAGCGCATTTGGTTCAAACGTAATAAATCTATTCATGGTCAGCTCTTGCTTCCTGTTGAGGAGATCATTGACTGGTCATGTAATTTTCTTTTAAATTTCCAGTAAGCTAGATTTCAGGGGCTGTCTGTTTCTTTTGCGACGAGGCCTGTTCATTCTTGGGTGCCTCCTCCAGCTGGTTCATTTAAGATGAACACTGATGCCAATATTGGGGCTGCATAGGGTTTGGTTGGCTTGGGATTAATAATTCGTGACTCTTTTGGTTTGGTCATGGCTGTTGGGACCGTACCACTACTGGCTTGCTTCAGCCCCCAAATGGTATAGGCTATTGCGATCCTCCATAAGATTCGGTTAGCGCTTGATGCGGGGTTAGCTCCTATTCTTATGGGATCTGATGCTTTAAGTGTTATCAATATCCTTTGGAATCGATCTATTTTGTACTCAGATTTAGGTTTGGTGATTTCTGATATTCTTCAATTAGTCGAAGTTGCTAATGTGATTAGCTTTTATTTTATTCTTATAACTGTTAATAAGGTAGTTGATGCTCTTGCAAATGTTGCTCTTGCTCTTATTTCAGATTTATTTTGGGTTGAATCATGTCCTCCGTTTATGGAGTTGTTGATTTAAGATGATTGTCCTGAATGATCTGTGTTGTTTGCTTCATTTTATATATTGACATTTTTTTCTCAATAAATAAATAACAATAAGGGATATAATTATTCTTCCCCCTGTAGTTTGAGGTATTCTCCATTTTCTACCATCTAATATGTCTAGAAGGGATGATGGTATCAAATGGGGGTCTAAATTTCACTTCGAAGAAGTATGGGTGAATGAGGGGACTGTAAAGAGGTTATTAAGGCTGTGTGGTGTAATGACTATGGAATGAATGATATTTCACGACTTCACAACAGTGTGGGGCTAGTTGCTAATAGTCTGCATGCTTGGAATCGTGCTCGAAGAAAGGCTAATGGTAGGGAGCTTAGAAATTTAAAAAATGAGCTTCATAATCTTTATCAGGTGGCTGATGGTAATGTGGATTTTAAAAGGGTTAGGGTAGTAGAGGATAAGATTGATAGAATGTTGGATAAATTTGAGGTTTTGTGGAGGCAAAGATTTAGGGCCCTTTAGCTCAAGGTTGGAGATAGTAACACTAAATATTTACAAATCAAGGCAACTAATAGGAGAATGAGAAATAAAATTTTAGGGCTTGTAAATGAAGAAGGTAAATGGAATGATAAGAGCGTGGATATTGAAGTTGTAGTGTCAGATTTTTCAACAAACTATTCAGATCTACCTCTCATTCTAATTAAGCCTTAAAGGATGTTCTTCAAACTATAGAGAGGAATGTTACACCTTAAATGAATAAATTTCTTACTGGTTAATTTTCAGTTGAAGAGGTCAAGTCTGCCTTGATGCAAATGTCTTCGTAGAAAGCACCTGGCCCAGATGGACTTTCAGCTGCTTTCTTTCTAAGGTATTGGGATGTGGTTGCTAGTAAAATGAAAAGGGCAGTTTTGATAGTCTTGAATGATGGTGTTAATATGGGCAGCTTGGCGAAAGCATTGGTAGTGCTTATTCCGAAGATCAAAATTCATATCAGGGCCAATGAATTTAGGCTTATTAGCTTGTGTAACGTAACCTGCAAACTAATTGCTAAAGTCATTGCTAATAGGTTGAAAATTATATTAGGTGATATTATTTCTTTGAATTAGAGTGCTTTCGTTCCTAGAAGGCTGATTACATACAATATGTGGTAGATAGCTTTGAGTGCCTTAATCACCTAAAGAACAGTAGACAAGGTTCAACTGGCTTTCCTGCTTTCAAGTTGGATATAAACAAAGCCTACGATAGAGTTGAGTGGACTTTCCTCAGTGGCATCATGGACAAACTGAGCTTTGATCAATCATGGATCAGAAAGGTTTTGGGTTGTGTTTCATTGGCTTTGTACAGTTTTTTCATCAATGGAGAGGCTAGAGGCAGGGTCTGTCCTTCTAGAAGAATTAGACAAGGTTGCCCTCTCTCCCCCTACTTATCTTATTATGTGCAGAAGGCTTATCAAGACTGTTATTAAGAGTTGAAAGGGATGGTGTTATTCATGGGATTAAAGTGGCCACGTATGCTCCCTCAGTTTCTCACTTATTTTTTGCTGATGACTGCTTAATTTTCTCTAAAGCTTGTGTTGCGGAGTGTGGTGTGTTAAAAGGTATTTTGCATAAATATGAGGCTGCCTTAGGGCAGTCCATTAACTTTGAAGCCTTTTCTTTTAGTCCTAACACCTCTCTTGGAGTGATTAATGAGAATAGGAGCATTTTTGGGATTAAAGTTGTTTCATGTCATGAAAAGTATTTGGGTTTCCCCTCGTCTATTAATAAGAATAAAATAGTCTTATTTGGTTATGTTAAAGATAGAATTTGGCAGAAATTGCAATGTTGGAATAATAAACTCTTTTCTAATTGGGGTAGAGAAACATTGATCAAAGCTGTTACTCACGCTATTCCAATTTATGCCATGAGTTGCTTTAGGCTTTCTAAATCGGTGCATAATAAGATGCATGGGCTGCTTGCTAATTTTTGGTGGGGTTTTGAGAAGGAGAGGAAGAAGATGCACTAGTTGGGATAGAGTAAAATGTGTCAACCTAAGTGTAATGGGGGTATGGGCTTTAGGTAAATTGGGACTTTTAATCAAGCAATACTTGCAAAATGAAATTGGAGAATCATTATTAATCCTGTATCTTTTATGACTAGGATTCTTAAAGCTAGATATTTTCCAAACTCCTCCTTTTTGTATTGTTCTTTGGGTAGGAATCTCTTTTGTGTGGAGATGTATTTTTTAGGGCAGAGAAGTGTTGAGGAAGGGTGTTAGGTGGAATATAGGGAATGGTGAAGGGGTGTCCATTTATGTTCGATGATCATTGGTTGCCTCAAAACTCTAATTTTAGATCCTATTCTCTCAGGTTTCCTCCCTGAGGGGGTGACTGTCTTAGCCTCAATTTCATAATCAAAGACTTGGTGTAAGGAGTTAATTAGGCAGTATTTTATCTCTGAGAAAACTGAGATCATTCTTAGCATTCCATTGTGCTCTAGACCTATTGTTGACTCGATTGTATGACATTGGGACAAAAGGGGAACTTCACTGTCAAAAATGCTTATAGACAAGCCCTGATGCAGCAGGCTGCTGGTCTTCCCTCTTGTTCGAGAGGGCCTTCTCCCTACTGGAAGAAGCTTTGGTCTCTTTAGTTGCTTGTCAAGATCATAGGTATTTGCTGGAAAGCTTATAGGGGTATCCTCCCTCCCTATTCTATTCTGTTTAGAAGAGGTATTGTTAATTCATAGCTGTGTGGTTTCTGTGGTAGTGGACCAGAAACAATTGATCAAGCTGTTTAGGGATGTAAAGAGGTATTGTCCTTGTGGAGTATATGCCATCTCTTTCTTGTTGCCAAGTCTTTTAGTGCAATAGATTTTATGGATAGGTTGTTATGAGTTTTTGAGGTGTTTAAAGAGGAGCAATTTAAAGTTTTTATTATTGCTGCCTGGATGATTTGGAGGGTCAGAAATCTGAGAATGTATGGGAAGCCTTTAATGTTTGATTCTGATGTGTGGGAGAGAGCTTCTGATTACTTGAATGAGGTGGTTGTAGCTGGTCTTAAGGGGTATAGTGCAAGGGCTCTTGTTGGTCCTTGTTCTGCTGGTTCTTATGCTACTACTTCCTTGCTTTCTTCAGGTAAAATCTGGAAACTTCCTGATATTGGATTCACGATTAAAGTAGATGCAGCTCTTGACTTGAGAGGTAATGCTTTTGGCATAGGGGTGGTCATTAGAAATACCTTTGGGGTTGTTGTATGTGTTGTTTCTCAATTCTTTGAGTGCCTTTTTGATGTTGGGGTGGCTGAAGCTCAAAGGATCATTGCTGGTATTTCTCTTACTGTTGGCAGGGGTTTATCTCCTTGTGTAATTGAGTCAGATGCCCCAATGTTGTGCAGCTGTGTGGAGGGTCTGTTGTTTCCAGATGAGAGGTTGACAATCAGATTCTGGACATCAAGTTTTTGTTAGCCAAGTTTTCTTTTATTACTTTGTCTTTTGTTTCTCGGTGTTGTAATTTAGCAGCTCATTTTGTTACCAAATGGGCAATTAAGCATAAGCTTTTAGAGCTCTGGAATTCTTATTCTGAGTGGCTTTGCAAGCTGGTTCAGGCTAATTGTAATGGTCGTGTTTCTAGTTGATTAATGAAATTTTCCTTTCAAACAAAAAAAAGTGAAAAAGTTGCGGTTCTACAACCTCTTTTATGTATCGTCCTGTAATATAGAGTACTTCCTTTACTTCTATTTTGAAAGATTGCAGAAGAAAATTGGGAAACTAATTACAAAATGAATAATGGTTCAGAAGATTGCAGAGCATAAACTTTTCTCTCGTTAGTTCTATAGGGATGGCTGGATTTTAGTTGCTGAAACTAAAAATACTAATCCATTCTACAAGTTTAACATATTCCATCCATCAATAGACCTTGAAACCCATTTTAGTTCTTCAAGCCTCAAAATCATCATATCACAGGGTCAGCATTCTATGAAATAGACTTTACGGTACAACCTTAAATTTTGGCTTGCACCTCTTAAACTTGGTAAAAAAAAACATATAAATTTAGTTATTAACTTTGTTTTTATATCCTTTTTTTTTTTTTGGAAGAACAGTACTGCATTTGCATCATTGCATGCTTATCTACACAAATGATATTGCAACAAGAAATATATGGCACGCATACCAATTTTCATTGGCATAAACAAATGAATTAAATAACAACAGTCCTTTTAAACAAATGAGTAAGAGTTGGCATGCATAGATGATAGAACATGGTGAACAAATCATTACACATTCTCCAATTGTTACCTCAATAAACTTATTACGCAATAATATAAAATAATGCGAGAGTCTCCATCATTAGCAACCAAGCTTTCCTCCCATGCCCTATAAAATGATGCGAGAGTCACCATCATTAGTAACCTAGCTTTCCACCCATGCCCTAAACAAAAGCCCCACCTCATCTCTGCAAATTAATCCGCATGCCTCCAAGAAAAACCTCAGTTGGTCACCAGCCCATAAATATATAATACAAAAAAATAGTGAGATAGAGAGAGATCATGTGGGTTTGATTACCAGCCCCTTGGACTGGAGTGGCATGTGTCAACAACCACGCAGTCTTTTGTTTCTTTGATTAGATTATCAAGTCTGAATTAGTTTTTTGGTTTTGCTGACGTATTTGGAGGTCGAGCTTTCTGCAGAGTTTACAGTGATTGAGCTGTCCAATCAGCTCTCATACAGCCTCCTTTGAAAAACTTTTAATTATAAATTTTTTAGTGGAGTAAAGTTTTATCCCAAGAGTTTTAGTATTTAAATTTTTATACTCTTAGGCCCGTTTATTGGCAAGGTCTAATTTCAATTTAATTTGTTATTTGATTGACACTCAACTAGATAAATTCAGTCCGATATTATAAAATAGTGAGGCTGTGGCCACCTTTTTGTTTTTTTTTCTTTTTTAACTTCTGTTTTTAAAATAACTTTTTTATCTTATTATAATTATTTATAATAATAATATTTATTTATAATAATAAATTTTATTATAACATTAAAAAATAATATATTTTAATACTAATTTAAAAATTAACTAATTAATTTTAAAAAATTTATTTAATTTAAACAATTTCTTAATTAAATTTATTTTAATTTAAATATTTTTATTTTATTAAATTATATTATATAATTTTATTTTATTTGAAAATTAATTGATATATCAATTTTACATTGTCTTAGACATTAAACACAATTATTTTACGTCCAATCCAATATAACACCGAACAATGAATAATACTTAATAGTCCGGTACTTTTGTATCCCTTTTAATTTTTTTAATATTAATTAATATAATATATTTTATTTATAATTAATTTTAAAATATTTAATATAAATATATTTATATTTTAAAATATTTTATTTTATTTATATTTATTTTAAATAATTTTAATTCAATTATATAATATTTTAAAATAATTTTATTTTATATAAAATTAATCTAATCAAATTTGATTTTATTCAATCTCATTCTATACCAAATAATGGACAATAGTATTTTTTATCATATTCATACTATACCAAACACATTATAGTACTAATTAGTCCAATCTAATTTTATCATATCTTATAAAAATAGTCTAATATAATGTTGCACACCAAACACATCATTTGATAGTAGAATTGTAGACATTATTTGATAGGGGAATTGAGTGCTGGTGTAGTGGTGCGCTCTATAAACGTAAGGATCACACTAATTGTTGAACTCTATAAAAATTTTATATCTCTTTTATTATTTGTCATATTTTTATTTATGTGTTTAATTTATTATTTTTCATAAATTTATATATATTTCATAGCGTGTTTAGCACTTGCTCTGTTGTCGTTTGATGTAATTCGCCTTTATCCGACACACAGGAATGGAATGATGAGCCTCATTTGTGGGATCAGTGCGTGTGAATTAAGGTTCAATCATGTTGACAAACGTGACATGGATATATGGTCCAAAATTGGTTCAACTGCTACTACTTCTGTTTTGTACTTATCGTGACTCTTTTTCTATCCTCTCAGGATCAGAAAGCAATCAACTTGCAAGTGTTTGTGTACTTCTGCTGGTCTTGAGCCTCCCAGTCCCCACGTCATCATCAAATTTGACTCAGTCTCAACTGATTTACTCTCGATAAGCTTTGATATTATTATTGTTAATTGTTATTTTTTATACATAAAATTCGTCAAAAATCTTCTTTCCATAAACATTTTCAGTATATTTATATATATACTTCATGAAGTTTCAAACAACCACAATTGGAGGAAAAGTCAGGAACAATTATTCCAAGATTTTAAAATTAAATTTCATTGGCTTATTATTATCCTGTTTTCTGGGGATCCTTTTAATAATATATATTTCTGATGGTGATTTTTTTTTATTAAGACATGTTATCTAGAATTTTAGATTATAAATAATGATTTTAGAGCATATAATTGATTCGAAACAGTTTTAAGAAAATTAAATTAAAAAGTAGGTTTATAAAATTTATGATACAGTGTAATTAGTTTATTAGAATTCAAACAGGAATAACCAGGTGAAAGATTTGAGTTACCTGAAGCTTGAGGTTGTAAAACCGGCAAGCGAACAAGTACCTGACACTCTGTCAACACATTCTTATACATTTCTTGGGTTGTTGACAAGTGTCCAGATAACTACCGAGAAGTGGAGCAGTTTTTCCAGGAAAAACTACAACTGTCTCTTGCCACTCCCTTTCAGTCTTACCCTATTTGTCAAACCCACTTCTCCTAAAATTATTAACCACCAAATTCCACCACTAACCCAACTCTCTTGTTCTTGACCTCTTTTCAGTTGCTAAAACACACCGATACATTAAACTAAATAAACAATCGGTATTCTCTATGTTATTCTTGTCCAGGGACCTGTAAAATTCAAAAACCAGCTTTAGCTACAAAGTTTGGTTTCTTATCATCTACTTTTCAGCTACTCAAATTCTTGATATACCCCAAAAAGGCACTGGTTAAGTAAATTCCACCATGTTTAGCATCTTATTTGGGTGGCGAAAGGCTTCGAAATGGTGATTTAATATGATGGTTGATCAGAATTTTTGCAGGTTGTTTTTTTTTTTTTTTACTGTTATAGCTTGTGGTGTTCTTATGATGTTTGGATGTGTTTCTTCTTGCAGTAAGAAGCTGATAAAGCAGGTCCAGTGCCGTCTCAAGCTGTTGAAGAACAAGAGATGCTCAATTGTGAGACTGTTACGCGAGGACGTGGCCGAGCTCATCAAAATTGGCAATGAACAAATTGCCTTCAATCGGGTACCTTCAATTTTAGCCCCTGTTTTTATTTTTCTTTCTTCATTTATTTTTTTTAAAAAAAAAAACCACGGTAATCAATATGACACCAATACACATTAATCAACATTGTTCTACTTCTTGTTCTTGTTCTGACTTCTTTTTTATATATTGAAGTCTGTTTGCTAGATTGATTTAAGTTATATACCATGCAAAAATATTACAAACTATTAAATTATATTCTCTCTGGCTTTCCAGGCTGAGCAACTCTTCAAAGATGAAAACACGATGGTAGTGTATGAATTGTTGGACAATTTCTGTGAATTCATCCGTATGAACCTGTCATATATCCGAAAACGCAAGTATGGATACTCATTCCTAGCTAAATATCAAAATGTTTGTTTCCTCTTGCAATTTTAATTCCTGTTCTATGGTCTAAAAGTGACAATGACTCCTATAACTTGATTTTGCATCAGGGACTGTCCCAATGATATCAATGAAGCAGTTTCAAGTCTTATATTTGCCTCTTCTAGATGTGGTGATCTTCCTGAGCTCCGTGGGATCCGAAAGCTATTCGAAGAGCGCTATGGTCAGAGATTCGCAATGGCTGCTACTGAGTTGTTTCCGGGGAATCTTGTGAACCATCAGGTTGTAAACCATATCCCATTTTTGGTTTCTTTTTGGTTGATTTGCAAAATGCTTATACATGACATTGTTGATACAGATAAAAGAGAAGCTCAGCCTGAAGTCAGTACCTGATGACATGAAGCACCAATTATTGGATGAAATAGCTAAAGATTACTGTCTCCGACCTGAGATTTTGGCAATTGAATATGCTTCTGAACTGCAACAGGTAGATATTTATACATTTATCATTGCTCTAAAACAAATAATTTACATTGTTTTATTCGCATCTTATGTGCTTTGTATCTGCAGGTGCAAGAAAATAATTTACATCATGAACTACATAAAACTTGTGGATATAAAATTGAAGTTCCAAATGCAAACAATGCACAAGACCTACATGTTGTTGATTCATCTATGATGTGCCAGACCACACCCATCAGGTCAAATCCTTCTCACTCTCACCGAAATTCCGATGCAGTTAGTACTTCCATTAGCTCTTCCATGATTCAGCAATCTTCATCAGATATATTGGAATCGCCAATTCATAGCAAAGCTGGGAAATTAGTAGAAAATTTTGCACGTTGTGATCCATATGAATCTGGAGTTGCTGGTGATCATACTAGAGAATGTCAGAGCAGTGTCAGGAATTTTGCAGCCATTACAGAACACAGGAAAGAGAGAATAATGACAGGAGCATCTTCTTCAGAAAGTTTGCCTCAGTTTCCTGATGATAAGGTGGTGTACCTTGATGATATAGAGGAGTTTCAGTCTTCCACTGGAAAGAATGGTGACTGCCAGGACCAGGACCATAGACTATTCAAGTTCAAACCATCTGTCTTGCCCAAGACAGAAACCGCAGGTGGTTGGCATGAAAGATATACAAGCCAATATGAATCAGGGAGTGAAAATTCAAACTCAAAGAGTTCTAGAACTAGTTTGAAGGCATCTGGGAAACGATCAAGGAGGAGATCACTTTCGCGGGAAAATTCAAGCATAAAGGATGTAGAATGCAAAATTTATTATGAGAAGCCTTGCAAGATTTCAACAACTAACAAGCATAGTTCTCATCCTCACAGAAAACATCAGAAGAAGACTCCCGCAGAAGAAGGAAAGCAATCATTTAATGCAGAGAAGAAACGAAAGCAGGTTTGCTGTGTAGAATCAGGAACTATCTTTCAGTGCTGTAATTTCAAACATGACAGAATGACATCATTCTGCCACTGCCACTTCAACCGGGAAACACATGGTTGCAGCTTGGAACATTCCTGTTGTTGTATAGGTGATCTAAAATATGAAAATTTCTATGATCATCTTGGCTGTTGCCACCTTTACCTGAACACAGAATCGGAAGAAGAAATGGGAAGGCCTACTCTTATTCAGAGACCAAGGAGAAGAAGCTGTGACAATAGAGCTTCTGAGTACAATGTTTTCACCTACCCGAATCGCTGGCCAAATGAACAGATTCAGAAAACTAAAGGAAAAGCAAAGGAATCCGATTCTCCAAGCAAATGTGCTATTCCTGACAGATTACACCCAAAAGAGACTACTGCTCCATTGACAGGAAAAAGAGCAACGCCACCGCCTTATTTGACAGTGAAGACAATGCCTCCAGAGCGGCCTAAAGAAACTCGGCCAGACAACATCCAGCGCTGCAATTCATTACCCCTCCAGCATCCTGATCATGTCCATCCTAAATTGCCAGATTATGATGATATAGCGGCTAAGTTCATGGCTCTCAAGAAAGAGCTTCTGCAGAATAACGGCTGATTAAAGCAACCTCAAATGTATTAATATATAGGACTAGTTTCTTTCCGTTGATTTGTACCCTTCTGTAATATGACATGAACAATTCTTCTGTTCTCCAGTTACAGATATTAGAATGATTCTTTGTTAGAGTGGGCCTCGCACGAATGTAGAAACAAGTTGGATAGAACTCCAAATCAATTTTTAGTTGATGTTCAAAATCCTTTGGATTACTAAAAATTCTTCTACAATTCTGAGTTACAATAACAAGAAGACATTTGCTTCTGCACCAGTATCTAAAACAATTGTACTAATATTTTAGCCAATTTTGAAGAAAAGTTGTGTTTATAAGAGCACCAATCCATAATTAAGGAAAAACAAATCCCTTGAAACTACATGGTTCCATGCAAATTAGTAGTAGAGAGGCAGTCCTGCGCTCCTGGCCAATGCCCATCAAGACTTGGACTCACTAACTGCATAAACATTATGTGCCCGAGTCCGAGCCTGGACTTGGGCCTTTTTTTGTTTCCCTCTAAAAATAAGGCCTTGTCAAGGGCCCGATTACTCTCCTCTTCTCAACTATTTTGTGTTTCTTTGTGATTTTCTTCTTTCACTTCAAATTTCTTAAACCCCCTGATATGATATAATCGTTTGATATGACACAATCGAGGTTGAATTTAAGAACAAGAGGTGTAAGAAATCTTAAAGAGAAAATTTTGATTGGAGTATAAAACTTCAAACTATATCTTGCTCGCTAAAAGAAAAGTCAAGAACAAGCACAAGCACTTGCAGAGAAAAGAAAATTTTGTAACTTGATTGGTGAAGTGTGAACCATCATGTATATATGTGTAAATTGTAGGAAGAGAAGAGAATATCATGAGTATGGAATATACATGCAAAAACATGCACCTCCATTAAATTATTTCGTATACTCTGCAACTATTATAAGATAGCGCGTGGACAGCTCTCTCCAGGGGTCTGCAAACCAATGATAGGTTGTTGGAGCCATTCCTGAAATGGACCAATAATGTGAAAGATTGTGATAATGTTTTTGCAATTTATTACACACTCTTTAATAAAGCCAATTGGGGTTGACTTGCAACTCCTACAACCTAGCTAGCAATATTATAACCTCGATGCGTTTGTATCATTCTGTTTCAAATCATACACCTTTGGGACATTCTCATTATGCGGTTTGATATATTTACATTGAAGATTACTAACTCCTATACAATTGGGTGAGTTGAGTGTTAAGAGAATTCACCTATAAAACTAATAGAAGACTAGTTTTTTTGGATTGTAATGTAAGACTATCAATACAATATATATCACTTCTCATTAAAATAAAAAAATATTATTAAGCATTAAGTGTGTAAACTTTTAAAGGTATTGAGCCTTCAACCAATGTCGTATGGGCTTGAGCTGAATTATGCTAAAAGGTAACTCAAAAATGGTGGCCAATCAAACACAACTGGATTCACATATGAGAATGAGTTGTTAGAGAACCCATATGTGAAGCTAGTAGAAGACTAGTTTTTTTGGATTGTAAGGTTATCTACAATATATATACCGTTTTTTATAAAAATAAAAAATAAAATGTCATCAAGCACTAATTATACATACTTTTCGTTGGGTAGGTGACTTGATCTAGATTACTTTAATCGGGATTAAATATTTTGACAGTTAACATTCGATTTTTCACTCAAAAGAATTCGTATTAGGTGACTTGATCTATATTAATTCAACCGAAGTTTTCACATATAAACCCTAAACTATGAGAATTTCATAATATTTATTTCATAACATCTGGAACCTACCATTAAACTTAGAAACACACTTGTTATACAGCATTGAAAGTTTGCACGACAACTCACCACATTCATAGTTAAGTGATCACCTGCAACAAAGCACTTTCCTTTATCATCATTGTTTGATTAAACGTCAAATTTTGATTGGATGAAATCGTTATAATTGGTGTAGCTAGAAGACAAATTAGTAAATAATAAGATAATGTTGACACATTTTGGTGGGTCTTTTTGTTCTAGGTTTCTGGCCAATACTACTCTTCCACTACTCCATTTTCTGTCCCTAATATCAAACATTTTCCGTGTGCTCACCACTTATGTTTAAGATAAGTAACGTCTATAATGTAAAAGTTTTTGGTCTGATGATGATAATAAAATATATATAAAAAAAAAAAAATTAACCATGCATTAAATATTTATATTTCTTAAGTCAATATCATGTATGATCATGTCATGCTTCACTCTCTATGTATATGATAAGCGTTTAAAATATTAATTAATCCTATATGCATCAACTTTTAATCAAGCTGATCATCTTGATCAATAATTTTTGCTAACTTGTCATGCCTATCAATTGTTGACCAAAGTTTCTTCAGTGTATTAATAGTAGTGATCCCTTTACTGCTTCTCTTGTTGCGTGATAGTGATTCATTAAAGAAACATGATTAGTTTTGATAATGCTTCTAAAAGTATTATAAAAACATGTTTTGTACAATGGAAAACCTAATTAAATTATTTTTTATAGTTTAAAAAATCTAGTGTTGAATAACATATTTTAAAAGCAATAAAATAATAAATAGTTATTTAGTGTATTATTCAAATCCCATTCTTTGAAACTTGAAAGACACAAAATATCTTCAAGTTTTATATATTTTTATTAGTTTAGCAATTAAATTTAAGAATATTGATTTTAAAATATAAATAAAAAGTAGCTCTTGAAAATGATACCAGACCTTTCATTTCATCTCATGGTTCAGTGTCACTCGAAAACCATGAACCCACCAAAATTCTTATATATATAAAAATAAATCAAAGGCATAGTTGGTTATTGAATCATATCTATAGCCAAGGCTAGAAAAAATAAACAAAAATAGCAATAAAAAGTTTCTCTGTCCATTGAAATTTTTTGTTATGATTTATCCTCCCACTAACAGAAGATAATGAAGATTGTCATGTATAACATTGATTGTATTGTAAAACTTTAGTTGATTAATTAATTAATTTGAAAGGAAAATTTCATTAATCTTACTCTAGGATACTCTACTATTTTTTTAAATTTCATTTTAAAATTGTGAAAATTATAATAAAGAAATTGTTTTATAAGACGTTAGAAAATCATACTTAAAACAAATATTAATTAAAAATATATGACGAATATATTTGCAATATATATTTTTACCAACTGTTCAAATTAAAAAGTAATTAGAACAAAACAAATTTTAGGAAAAAAAATACCAAATAATTTTCATCAAAAAATTTAGCTTTCTTGTCAGAGAAAGAAAGAAAAAAAGCAAACATTATTATTGCAATGTGGAAAAAGAGGGTTGGTGTACCAGTAATACAATTTGTGACACACTAATGCATGTTTTCCACTTAATTTTAGAAGGTGAAAAAAGAGTGACATATTCATGCATGTGCCCCTTAATTTTTGTTAAAAGTTGAAACAGCTCGAGAGAAGTTGGTGGATTGCATGTCGTTGTGTTGAGTTGAGTTGTGTTGGGGTCAAAGACAGAGAAAAGCATACTACGGCTTCCTTCCAACTTTGTCTTCATGCACTTGAATGGTGCCAAAACCTTAAAAAACTGAGTGAGAGATACTTTTCCATTTCTCAAGATAGATATTGATTGAACCACGACTCAGGAATGGATCACACGTGTCCTCCAACTGGGTCACCAACTTTTTCATTGTAAGCATTAATTAATTTTTATAAAAATCAAAATTAAAGGGAAGAACAAAAATCCCAGTTTTGATTGACAAAGAATCGAAGGGGGGGAGAGGGGGAGCTCACAGTAAGGTTGATGGGTCTATGCTTAGAGTAAAAATGTTTGAATGCGTGAATTAATAGAAAATTACAATTAAAAGTTAATTAAAAACATAATGCCCTTGGATATGGGGAAAGAAAATTTTAATAAAAACAAATGATGGAAGTGATTGGGTGGACCGCCGACACGTGCCGATTTTGCACCGACTTTTACAAGACACCGTTATGCTGGTTGACTTTCACAATAAAAAACCAACCATCTGACTTTTTTTTTTTTTTTTTTTTTACTTTTCAAAACTCTTCCGCCGAAAGTTAGACCCCCCAAAACGTGGATCACTTTTCTGCCACAAAGACATACCTTGCCACGTCAGCTTTTTAGCAGCTAAACGTCAACCCCATTCTAATAGCCGTTCACGGATAAACTTGTATTACTGTAATTTTGCTTTAAAAAAAATGAAATTATCAATAATTGATGTAATTTTTTAACCTCAAATCAACACATGTTCTCTTTTGCCATAGATAAAATTTAGTACTATAATGTCATACTTATTTATTAATATTACCTTAATTTTTATCTTCTTTTTTTTAAATATAATTTACAATATTACCGTGATTAATTAAATTTATATAGAGGTGCATATCCATTAATTTGTACTTATTCAAACCCTGATAGTCTACAGGTATTCAATCGCTTAATACTTAAGAGCATCTCCAATCGAGGCGATTAATGGTGCATTGCACTATAATGGTGCAAATTTCCCTTCCAACGCAGCACCATTGTGCTGTCTCCCATGCATATTTTTGGTGCAAGTGAACAGTATTGTACTATATTTGGTTCAGCACTGTTCACTTGCACCAAGCACTGTGCATATTTCCAAATTTCAATTTTGCCCTTTATATTATAACTCCAACAAATTTTATTCCTTTTATATCCTTTAACTAATTTAATTAATTTATATATTTCAATAAATAAATAAATATATAAATTAACTTTATACAAAAAATATACCGTTGGGATTAATTTGTCGAGAGTTTCAAAATGAGTACAATATTGATATATATTATTAAGTTATTTAATTAACTTATTAATTAAATATTTAACTCATTTTTAATTTTTAATTTCACTTAAATTTTTAATGTATAAAAAAAATTATTTTATCAATTACTATTTTAAAAATATAATAATCAGTAATTAAATAAAAACAATAACGTTAAACTAACTTCAACAAAATACATAGATAAAAAATATTTTTGGATAATGTGATTATTGACTAGAAAAAATATGTCGGTTAAAATTGATGAAAATTTAATGGTAGAAAAATAAGTGGGTGAAAAAACAGTCGCTCGAAAAATATACGGGTAAAAATTAGATACAAATTTAATTAGTTGAATAAAAAAATTAGTTGGAAAAAAATAATAATTAAAATAATATTATATTAAAAACGAGAAAAAATTAATTTGAGTATTTAATTTTTTTATATATAATATATGTAATTATTTAATAATAATATTATAATACTAAATAAATAAATAAATATTATTTAAAGAATTATGTATATAATATTATTTAAAAATATTGTTTGCACCAATTTGGTACAAATTGGGTTGGAGATGAAAAAAATTTGGTATAAAAATATTCTAAAAAGATGCTATTTTTACACCATTTTAGTGCAAAATTTGGTGCTGTGGGTTAGAGATGGCCTAAGCATATTAAAGCAAAGGAATAAAAGGCTGTTGTCTTGTACAATGATCTGTGAGTATCGAAACAGTCGCACTCGCTTAATATAATTTTTTTTTATGTGTTTTTAAAGAAGTTTATAAAATAATATTTATCCAAAATGGACAGCACTGTACTGCACACCACTCTGATCATTAGACGAGAGTTGATTAATCAAAGATCAATCACACACTCCCATCTGCAGCCCGCTATTGGCAATACCAAGGTGTACGGACACAGGCAGAATCAGTCATCTAACTAATATTGTATAGGAATATTACCATTATTTTATCTATAATTTGAGAGATTCTCTATTTTTATCTATTAATTTTATTTTTTTATATTATCCGTTTAAATTTATAAAAATATCTAAAATTTCTTATCTTGTTAAGTTTCTATTTAATTTTTAAGATTAATTCTTAAATGTTAAAAGTTAGAAGAATAATTATAATATAATAAATATTTAAAATATTTTTAAATTAAATATAATTTAATTTATAAAAAATAAAAATAAAAAAATAATATCTCTTCTCATCTTTGTCTTTTTCTCTAGTATCTTTTGTCTCCCTCTTTCTCACCAAGTTTCTCTCCTTTTCTCACATATCTATATTTTTTTTTATTGATTGTGGCATGATATTAGGGGTATAAAAATTGGAAGACTATGTTTGCACCCCTCTCATAGAGGTGGAGATCATATCTAGATTTCTATGGAGTGAGGTTGAACTCCACATATATATATAATTTTGTTTTTTCAATATTTTTTAATTTTTTTATTGGAGATTTAATACCAATATCTACCAGATAGACGGTTGAATATCCACTAAATCTAAAATTATTTTATAAAAAAATTTATTTTTAGTTTTCTTAAATTTTTATTAGAGAATTTAACAAAATTGCCTAAAAAAAACTTAAAATTGTAAATCTACACACCCTCCACTAATTTTTATATTGTGTACCCAAATAATTTGATTAGACAAAAATGCCATCACTTTAACCCTTTTCCCGCTTTTTTTTTTCACTATGTTCTTCTTCTTCACACAGCTTCTTCTTCTTGTTCTTCACTTATTGTTTTTTTGATTTTCTTCTTCATATTTTTTTTTCTTCTCTTCTCCATAAACCTTTGATCATACCTAAGCCAACAACATCTCTCTTTCTCATCTCTCTAAACTCCCATATTTATAAAATTATTCAAACCATCTCACAAACTCCCACCATTGAAAAATTCCACGGTTAGTGTCAAATTTTCATTTTTACATAATGGTTATAATTAGTTAATGTACATCTTTCTGGGTTTTCAATTAATTTTGGGCATTTTACATTTGTTAATCCTCCATCAAAGAAATAAATAACGATATTTGTTAATTATTTTGATTTTTATTGGGCCGGCCCTACCTGATAATTGATAGTATCAGGCTGGCCCTACCCGATAATTGATACTATCGGGTTGAGCAGACCCGATATCTGGTTTTGTCGGGCCATATCTCCCCGATGATTAGTACCATCGGGTCAGCATGATGCAAAGTATAATTTAATTTAATTTTTATTTTTATTTTGCAGAAATGAGCATGGTTGATGTACAATTGATAATTAATTGGGATGGACATTGAGTATGTGAATAAGGGGTTTATTGGTATGATGGCAAGAGATCAAAATGGGTGTTATTTCCAAGACATGCAACTTTTGCTCAACTATTAGATAAAGCGTACGATGTCACTGGGATTGACAGAAACAGTTTTCGAGTTATTATAAAGACGGTTGCTCATACCATCCGCTCAAGCATGCTTGTAGAAATAAGTGATGATGATGATGTTATAATATTATTGCGTCAAAAGAATATTGACCCTTTAATTTGTATAATCGTGTTTGAGATTGAGCATAGTTACCCACAATTCAAGTATAAATATTTTCTAGAGTCATCTAATTAACAACACTATCCCATCAATTTTCAGTTTCTTTTATCGAAGTGAAGTAATCATATTCAGGAGGACTACACACCAAATTTCAATAATATTACAAACAAAATTAATTCACAAAAAAAAAAAAAACAACGTAACACATAAATTAAAAATCAAAAACTACATGTCAATCTTACGTTTCATCATCATCTAACGGTATAGAGTTTGAAAAGATTTCAATAGACGTTTTCCTCCTAAGTCCTTTCATTTACTGTTCTTTGAAATCGAATTTATGTATGTGTACAACGATGTATTCAGCATACATAAGCACAAATGCACCATAGTTATGACTGCAATAAAATCAATATAGCAACACCGTTAATTATTTCCTAATATAAAATCACAATTAGTATAAAAACGGATAAAGTTCAATATGACTTACGCTTCGCGTTGTTATGGGACAGTATCAGGATCTAGTCTTTTGCACGTGAAAAGAGTTACCTGTACTTTTTTCCCCTTATTTTTATAGTAGTCCCCTTTAAGTTTCTCTTGTTGTCGTTCCGTGAGATTTTTCTTTATTAATGCAATACTTTCCCATTTACAGTATGTGGTCACTTTTGCATGAAAATAATTTTTTTTCCTTAATTTTCAATGAATCAATTCCTTAATTTTCAATGAATCAATTAATTTCTTACTTCCCATTGATTTTTAGCCTACAATAAAAAAGGATTTTTAATTCGTCAATAAACCAAAAAATATAACGATTATGATAAATAGATTACTTACATAATTATGAGATTAACTAAGCAACATATAATATATAATAACTAAATATGAAGCAACCCAGAAAGCAAAATGGAGTCTAGTGTCTCCACAGGTACACATATAGACTTCCAAACTTCTAATTTAGTACTTGTAGTAATAACACACAAAAAAAAAATGAGAAACAAATTGATGGGAAAAAAAATTATTAACACAAGGTATTTTCATCAGGTCACCACAACCCGATGAATTAAATTATCAGGTCATTTTGACCTGATGATTTACTTTCATCGGGTCACCGTAACCCGATGATTTACTAATATAAATGACCCGATAATAATTCCACCAAATCAATGATCAATTCAACGAATTCAACATTCTAAACGTATAAAATTAAAAAACCCACGACACTAATTTCAAATCTAAATGTTAAAAAGATGGACTTGTAAACAAAAAGATCAAATAAAAGAAGTAATCTTACCTGAAGAACAGTCCGACAACAGTCCGCCCAAGCCGTGGAGAACAGTCCGTGAAGAATGCGTTGCCTTGCCGTATGAAGAAGAAGAAGAATGCGTTGCTGCGGCGGAAGAATAAGACCAAAAGAAGAAGAACAGACCTAGAAAAAATTAGCAAAACTAGAACAGTAAAAAAAATGCCTCGTGAAAAAAAAGCAAAAGAAGAGGAAGAAGAAGAGTGAAATAGAGAAGAAGAGAAGAAGAAGAGGACAACTCGTTGCTGCGATGGAAGAAGAAGACTGTAAGGAAGAAGAACAGACCGTCGTCAGGGGAAGAAGTTGCCTGGAAAAGTTGAGAACAAGAACAGTAAAAAAAAGGCATTTTTGTGTGGGGTAGGGTTAAAGTGAAAAACAAAAGAACAGCGAAGTATGGGTAGGGTTAAAGTGAGGGCATTTTTGTCCAACCAAATTGTTTGGGTACATAATATAAAAATTAATAGAGGTTAGGTAGATTTATAATTTCAAGTTTTTTTGGACAATTTTGTTAAATTTTCTTTTTCATTATGTATTTTTAATTTTTTATTAAATTTATATTAATATATCCTAATAAAATGGGTAAAAAAAAAAAATTAATGAGTAATAAATAGAGAATATTTTAAACTATTGGGGATCAATCATCGTACGCTTATTAATTATTATATATTAAATTATTGAAGCTCTAAACCAAAGAACTCCTCTGTACTTTCCATATAAGCGCCCTCTGATTCGCAAGAACTGAAAGTCAAGCCAATGAACTGTGAACAGAACACAGAGAGAATATTGTTTTTATTATGTACAGTGCAATACAACAATGTAAATATATAACATAGTATATTATAATATATATTACACATTTAATACATAATACAAGGTCAGTGCCTCAGTGGGAGAGTTGGTTAGAGAGAGAGAGAGAGAAATTGGAGTGGAAGCCACGAAACTAGAAAGACAAAGCCGTGTGGGACCCTAAAAGAAAGCCAACCAACCAGGACACTTGTACAAATTCTCACTCTTCAAAATCTTTTTCTGCTCTCTCATGTTCATATAAAACCCCTTCACTGCCCCTGCTTTTCTTTCACCTCTCTCACACAAAAACATAACGCTCCCCTGCTTTTTTCAGCATCTCTGATTTCAGATTCAAAACGCACCCTTTTGGATTTCCTTTTCACGCGTCTCTGCCGCTCGCTCGCTCTCTCTCTCTTTTTATGTTAATAATATATGATGTATTGGTCCTTCAACTTTGGGATGGGCTGCTAAGTATTTCACCGTTTTCGTATCCGATTCTGTTTTTGGTTCCATCGGATTAGCTATTAAATTGTCAATCCAGATTCTATAATTCCTTCTTTGTTTCCATATTTTGACTAATTTTGGATCCGGGTGTTGGGATTTTCTTTCTTTTCTTTTGTTTTTATGCAATTGGGTTTTTGATATACATCTGATTCGAATCTTTTTTTAGCGTGGATAGATTTGCTTTGGTGTCCCATCTCAAATTCGTATCAATCTTGTTGTAAATAGGATCTTATCAGGTGTTTTTATTTATAAAGAGAGCGAGCGGGTAGACAGCTTGTTATATTTTGATTCAATGGCTGCAGCAAAGAACAGTAGTGGTAAATCCAAAAAGGGTGTTGATGAAAGCAGAGGAGGAAATTGGGAGATTGACAGAGGCAAGGATGTCGATGTCGGTAGCTTCGAGAGGAGACAGCAATGGAGGCCGGTTTTTGATGAAGCTTCCCTGTCACCAAGACCTCTCAAGAAGATCCGTAGCCCTGAAAGAGTAAACCCTGTTCAATCTTCATCTTCTTTAACTTATCAATCACCTTCTTTATCTGTTTCTCCTAATTCAGCTTCCTCTGCAACTCTTGGTGGTCCGCCTTCTTCTTCTTCTTTGTCTTTGCCGTCTTCAAGACTCGTTTTTCCTTTCGCTTTCGACACATCTCAGCCCCAAGCTGTTCAATTTCCACAACAGTTTGGAACATCACCATTTCCTCTCCCTATTTTCCGCCCTCCGATTCAAGCCGCGACACAGAATCAGCAACAAATGATCTCTTTTAGTCCTCAGCAGCAGCAGCAGCACCAACAAAGCTTCAACTATACTCCGTCGCTGTCACATCAACAATATCAGCAGCAACTTCTTCAATGCTGGCGTGGTGCATTGAATTTAAGTCCAAGAGGAAGGGTGATGATGAACCGATTGGGACCAGATGGGCGACCATTGTTTAGGCCTCAAGTTCAGCCTTATAACGCTACAAAGCTCTACAGGGGAGTGAGACAACGACATTGGGGCAAATGGGTAGCCGAGATTCGTCTCCCTCGAAATAGGACTCGCCTTTGGCTAGGAACGTTTGACACGGCTGAAGATGCCGCCTTAGCCTATGATCGCGAGGCCTTCAAGTTGAGAGGAGAGAATGCTAGGCTTAATTTCCCTGAATTGTTTCTCAATAAGGACAAAGCAGCGTCCACAGCTCCTGGTTCAGATGTTTCTTCTCCTCCGCCAACTCCTCATGAATGTTCAAGTTCGAAGCCAAGCCGATCCCTAAAACAGCCTAAACAAGCTCAAGAAGGCCTAAAGTTGCAGGCTATGAGCACAGAACCAATGCCGCCACCACCACCAGCACAGTCCTCAAGGAGACAATCCTGACAGTGATTCAGGTTTTGGATCGAGTGAGGCAACAGCAAGTGATGAAGTGCAGATGGTTGCTGAGGGTTCCGGTTCAGGGGAAGGCGTTTCGGGTTCACAAGAATTGGTTTGGGGAGATATGGCTGAGGCTTGGTTCAATGCAATTCCAGAAGGTTGGGGTCCAGGAAGTCCTGTGTGGGATGATCTGGACACCAGTAACAATCTTATGATGCCTTCAAACCTTCCTTTTGCCAATCCAAATCAGCAAGGTTTCAATGAATCGGATCATCAAAAGCAGCAGGACAATCTAAATTCCGTTTCTTCTTCATCATCCCCATTTTTCTGGAAGGATCAAAATTGATTGCTCATCCACAAGATTCATCTTTGCAAGTGGTTTCTCTTTCCTTCTCTTTGTCTCTGATTCCCTCTAGAGCCTTTCTAGGGGAGGTTTTTGGACCACCTCCTTGATTATTCTCACTGGTTGCAGATTTTTTACGAAATCATCCTGTAACTTTCAAGTTACTTCACTTCTTCTTAAACCCTCAAAATCACTCTTGGTTGCTGATTTTTCACAAAACAACCTGTGATTTTTGTCATCTTTCTTTCTTTTCTTTCAAAAATCATCATTCGGTTTCTTTCCTATCACACCTTTTTTTCTTTCAAATCCTTCAGTTTTTAAAATTCTTCCTCTATCCCACATTTGCTCCAAAAAGGCTGCATATTTGAGGCCTTTTAGTAGTGGCAATTCAGTAGATGCTTGATAGGTTTATGCATTTTGTTCCTACTGGCAGTAGTAGTATCAACATCTGTCCCCTAGCTAGGGTCACTTGACATTTTAGTTTTTGTGTCTTCACTGTTGATGTAATCTTATGGAGTGAGTTTGTATTAATTTTCGAACTAGGACCAGCTTAGAGTGAGACAGTTTTAAGATCTCCTCAATTGGTCCGTCCATCCATCACGAGCTTTATTTTTCTGCTCCCAGGATGAATTTTATGTAGTTTCTGTACATTGTTGAAGTTTTTATTATTATGATTATATCATTGTAATATTTAGCGTAATCAGTAGTAGTTATAATCATAAATCAAGCCATTTGCTAGCACTATAATTTCCATAATTTCTTAAATTAACCTCCAAGCTAAACATGTCATGCCTTGTGATAATTACCTCACATGCATGCTTGTCATGCTTTCTTGTGACGATTTTCCCAGAAAATCAGCTTATTACTTGTACACCTTAAGACAACCAATTATAAAGCCGAAAATGGTGATACTGATACATGACCAATTATAAAGCCAAAAATGGGCATATGATTGATATACTTTTACAAAATTTTCAACATCTATCAACAGAATGAAAACACTTCAAAATTGCTACTGAGAGTTGCTTTTGCTGATGAGCTTTGAGATCATAAACCCATTACTTTGTAAGAATTTGTCGATATTTCCGATTAAATCTTCTTTTTCCTAGACAAAGATTTATTCTTGATTTGGTGAGTGTTGCCACGAATCATTCAAAGGTCAAACCAGCTGTGCTTCTTATTCATTCATGTTTTACCTATTTTCAATTCATATAAACTTTTATCAAATTACAAGGAAAGGGAAACAAAATCAATGTGCTACAAGTATCCCTTTTATTTGGTTTATTTTCTTTTAATCATATTAACAGGGTCATCTGATCATGTTTGTCAAGATCATTAATCATCTACCACAAATCGTTTTGTCATTCGAAGTAAAAATGACAAGAAGGACCTTCTGCTTTTTGTGATACCAACTTGAGAAGTGCATTGCAGACTGCACAAATTGTTATGGGAATTTTCAAATCCTGAAATGTGACTTTATCTTTTTATCTTCTTTGTATGAATACTTCTTGTCTTGGAATCAATCCAATTCAGGATTAGTCTTAATTAACATATTTACTTATTAATTATTATATCTAAACAATTTTAAGATTATATATTGACTAGGTGATTGCTGATGTTGAAAGGTGGTGGGCCCTGTCACCGGCCCATGAGATCAATTCAAATTTCTTATTTGTGACGGCACGAGAATGATGAAATAGAGATAAGAAAATGATGCTGTTAATAAAAAAAAAATGAAAATATCTGCCATTCCAGTACAAAGTTGCTGTTACTTTCAGTAAACCAACCCCAGCATTTGATGTCATGGTGCTGCTGCTACAATCTGTTTCTGCTTATAAATGATTGTTCAATTTTAATTAATTAAATTTATTTTCTTGGCTGCCTGTGAGCATGGAAGCTGGAACCTGAAAATGATGTACAACTTAAAGAACAAAACTAGATTTCGTATGGTTGCATGAATAAATCTCCAAACAATATTTGACTGAACATAGTTCAACTTTTTTTTTTTAACATTTAAGTTATTAAATGCAGCCGTCTTCCCAGTACTTGGGAAGAAATTGTTACACTAATTAAACTCTGAAATACAATACTTCTAGGAAGTCAAATTGGAAAAATGGTTAATGCTGTTAATTATTTGGCTATCCTTATATCTAGTTCTAGTATACTAATTAGAATAGTAATTATGGTTATAGAAGAAAAAGCTGTCATCATGGAGGTTTAAATAGTTGAGGAAATTCTGTGAAACTACAAGAAATTTAGAACCAGTAAACTCACTAGTTGAAAAAAATGTCATAAACCACTGGAGTATTAACTGTTAAATGATTTTCAAGGTTTGGTAATATAGAGTGATATAGATAGCTGCCACTTCAACAAAAGTAACCTGATAGGACTAACATTAAAAATGCCCACAACAATTGATCGAATTGCCAAATATAGGCCCAAGTGCAGTAACTGCATTCCAGTGGAACATCATGTTGAGGCCCAATTAGGACAGTTTGAGCCCAACCATTGTCCCAGAAGACTCTGGAATGGCCAGAAAAACCAAACAATTTACAGGATACAGGTGGACAAATTCATATATCAAAGAAATCCAAATCTCAAACCCTTATTGGCTAACAAAGGCCGACGTGGCAAATTAGTCAGCAACCCATAACTGTCTTATCTGTCTCTCTCTTGATTATCTCTTCGCATCTTTTAACTTCAAAACTCCATTGAAAATAGTAGGATCCAAGCTTTGCGTGTTCTCTCAATCTCATCATGGCTCTGCACACAGCCTCTATATTTCCTTCTACTGTCTCCATCTACAAAGAGGTAAAAACTGCTAGCAGTAATTGTTTCTTTTTATTATGACTGTTGTTTCAGTTCTGCTTTAACAAGCAACAGCTTCCTGAGCATGATAATGGTTGTTCTTATATTGGGGTTTTACACATTATATTATTCATTCTATAAACCTGTGATGTTGTGAAAAACAGGGGACGTCCAATTCTTCTCTTAAGGAGACAGGTTTCTTTGGAGTTTCAGTCTCATCCAACCTCAAAGCTGAGTTCAGTTCTTCACAGGTCAGCAGAAAGGTAATTGTTACTGATATAACACTCCTTTATCTCTATATTTAATCCTAGAAAGATGCTTCAATGTTGCCAGAAACAAACAGTTTAGTGGTGTAATATCATATCTGCCGATCTCCTGAAATGAGTTTAATGCTAATGCTTTGGAGGTTATAATCAAATAACTGCAAATGATATTTATTATACTTATATATATGTAATAGATCCACAACAAGTATTAGTAGTTCATCCCAAAATGATGTGTGTGAATGTGTTTTCAGTAAATCCATCCTTGACTATATAAAAAACTGAAACTGGGGTCATTTAGTAGAATCCAAAAATGATGATCAATATGAGAAGAGACACAATTATGAAATGTGGAATATTAAACACAAAACCCAATTCTAAAAAACACAATTAGCGATTGTGCTTTTATCTGTCTAAGGCTTTGCTTACTTGCAGAATTTCAGAAATAAGGAATTATCTTTTGTAACCATTAGAGCCCAAACGGCAACTACAACTCCTGCAATCAAGCAGGCTGCACCAGAAGAAAAGAAAACTTTGAGAAAAGGCAATGTTATAGTCACTGGAGCCTCCTCTGGATTGGGTCTGGCCACAGCCAAGGCACTAGCTGAAACAGGAAAATGGCACGTTATTATGGCATGCAGAAATTTTCTCAAGGCCGAGAAGGCAGCTAAATCAGTTGGCATTCTCAAGGAGAATTATAATGTCATGCATCTTGACCTTGCCTCCTTTGACAGTGTCAGGCAATTTGTTGATAACTTCCGACGTTCTGGCAGGCCGCTCGATGTGCTGGTTTGCAATGCTGCTGTCTACTTACCCACCGCTAAGGAGCCATCTTTCACAGCTGAAGGATTTGAACTGAGTGTTGGGACGAATCATCTAGGTCACTTTCTCCTCTCAAGGCTTCTGCTTGAGGACATGAAGCAATCAGACTATCCGTCAAAGCGTCTCATTATTGTTGGCTCCATTACAGGTACTGACTTATATCCTAGAATCCAAAATTTTCAAATACTATCAATTTGAAATCCTATAAAAACATACACTTGGACAGTTTGGAAATATAAGTTGAGGAAACCTGATAATGTTGGAAGTATAACCTTAAAATTATGGTCCTGTGAATCTATATACGAGTACAGTTCCAAAACATACAAAGGAAGAATATTCTAAATGGGATTTTTCTACTGATTGGATTAGGGAACACAAACACCTTGGCTGGAAACGTACCTCCAAAGGCCAACCTTGGGGATCCTGAGAGGGCTTTCAGGAGGCTTGAATGGGCTAAACAGCTCATCTATGATAGATGGTGGAGAATTTGATGGTGCCAAAGCCTACAAAGACAGTAAGGTATGCAACATGCTTACAATGCAAGAGCTCCATAGACGCTTCCACGAGGAGACAGGTATCACCTTCGCTTCTCTCTACCCAGGTTGCATTGCTACAACAGGCCTGTTTAGGGAGCACATACCCTTGTTCAGGCTCCTTTTCCCACCCTTCCAAAAGTACATCACCAAAGGCTATGTCTCAGAAGAAGAAGCTGGACAAAGACTGGCTCAGGTCAGTTAAAAATCCTTTAGTCATTAAGCATCAATAGGAACTTGTGCACACAAGACCGTGAATTAAAATTCTTCCTACCACACTACTAACACTGCAGTAATACAGGTGGTGAGTGATCCGCACCTGACAAAGTCCGGGGTCTACTGGAGCTGGAACAAGAACTCATCTTCATTTGAAAACCAACTATCTAAAGAAGCCAGTGATGCGGAGAAGGCACGTAAGCTGTGGGAGATCAGTGAAAAGCTTGTGGGGTTGGCCTAAATGAACATCAAAAGAGACTAAAACCCTGAGCAACTTATCTTTTCAAAGGGGTTATACTTTGATCTTGTAATCAAACAGTAACACACCCACACAATTTACTTTCTCATGTAGATTAAGAATATTTTTCCAGTTTCAAGACGATGAAAACCTCAATCTGATTGGTTTGTACAATAAGCAGGGAAAGCGTAATAGTGCTTGCAACTGAACTAAAAATATAGTCAGAAATGTGAATAATAACTTAAAGAGTAAGAATTAGATTGCCTATACAATATTCCAGAAATAGAACTTCAAATGGATGGATCAACCCCCACTTTTACAGAATAATTCAGATAGACAACTGACAGGAAAAGGTAAGGCAACAAACCAAGTATGTACCAAGATAATATAGGTACACTAGATTTTGAGATATACCTAAACGATTGAGAAACTGGTTAAGCTTATAACATTCTATTTGAAAATCCAAAGCGTATTTACTGTTTAGCTAGCATACATGAATTTAAACAGTATTTTTTTAAAAAGAAACTTTTGGCAAGAGAATCCAAGTGTACACCACTTAAATAAGCTTAGGTCTATATGTATATATATTAAAATAAAAAAAAAAAACCACCTGACTTATCACAATATGAAATTGTGTCTGTGATAGGGTGTAGAATTAATTTCTTCTGTCTTGGATGGCTCCTATCCACTGGAGAGTTAATCTATCCTTGAAATCCTTAAATTTCAGGTGCTTCAGATCATCAGTAAGTATAAGATATATAGACCTCTTCTTGCATAAAGCTAACGATATCAAATCAGTCTCAATTCACTTATCACGGTGCATCTCTGCTTAGTTACTGCAATTTCACAAGGCAAAAAAGAAAAGTACGTAATAAATTGAAAAATAAATCTGATAGATCTGTTCCCTCCCCAAGCTCCGGGTATAATCAGGTTATCAGACTTTCCTTTTCTCAATCAGATACAAGCTGAAAAAGTACGTATTAAATTGAAAAATTGAAAATGCAGACACTCAATGGCTACAAAGAAAAACAAATGGAAATGTGACTCGGGCAATAAGTTCAATCTAAAAGAGCAGGATTTCAGATAATTAACAATCACATAACATATTCCGTAGTTTAGCAGTTGAGAAAAACAATTGAAAAACCAAAGATAATATTTTCACTCAATGCAAAAGTAATGCAACATTATACTGAGAATGACAATTATAAAGCACAGTGAAGTACCCTACAAGGACATTAGAGATGATTACTATGCTGATGTAAACGGTATTACAGGGACACCACGCTAAATTCCTATAGTTGACCTTTTCAGACAGCAGCAACCTTCAGCAAATTGAAGAATAAACCTTATCTAGCCTCCAAGTGAGACAAAAAAGCAGAGACAGCACCTGGAGATATATAATTCCAGTTGACTTTCTTTTAACCCCGCAAACCTTTCTCTTTTTCACAGAGAGAGGAGTATCTCTGTCTCGATGTCATCAAAACCAAGCAGTTAGCTATGTTGCTCGGGCTGATTCAAAATGAACCAATGTCCTAAATTCATATTATTGATTATAAGCATGTTATCAATGACATTCCTTTTCACGTTTCTGGCTCGATAACACAAACTAATGTGTTCGGATTCATTAAATCCTTTGGTATTGCCATCATATATTCATAACATCCCTCCCAGATGCCCCAAGATAGAATATAAATGACCAGAATGTCATAATTACAGACCATATATACAAGTAACAAACTGAAGACCTGAAAACACTGCCACAAGCATCTGCTAAAGTAAAATAGCATAACAGGTCCAACCTCACGGAGATGGATTTGGATAACTGATTACTCTAGAATTTATTCTTTTCAACCAGCATCTATAAAATTATGACAAAAACAAACGATTTCATAACAAAGGGATAAGATAACAAAACTATTTTCGACCAAAAAAGTACTACAAAACTACAAGCTTACAAGCAACTAATACACTTGGCAGGCATTCTCTTTCTTCAAAAGTTCAACCACTACTTACTTCAAGATGCTTCAGTTGTCTAATGAGAATTCTCCACAGCCTTGGAAAATGCCGGCCATCTCTCACCCAGCTTTTGTTCAGCAGCAATGGATCTCTTCAAAACATTCTTCTGGTTGTTGTCAGTTCATGATGCAGTTCGAACTTATAGCACAATGCCCGGAAATCCCAACATTTGGGGCAAAAGTGATTAAGCAACTAGTGTCTGCTATTTTCAGCAGCACTCTCTTCCTTCCCAAGTGCAACCACAACTTTCTTCAAGATTGCTTCAGTTGGCTGGTGAGAGTTCTCGACAGCCTTCGAAATTGCTTGCCATCTTTCACCACGCTTTGGCTCAGCAGCAATGCATTTTTTTAACACATCCTTCTGGCTGTCCTCAGTGCCATGCTGCAGTTCAAACTTGTAGTACAACGCCCAGAAGTCTCCAATATCTGGAGCAAGGGTCACTGCCCTTTTAAGCCAGTTCCTAGCTTTGTCAACTTTCCTATCATGCCAGAATAACTTCGCCACAGCAGCAATAACATGGGGGTCTTGATCACACTTCTTGAGAGCATCCATACTCTTAGTTTTCCGTTGGGGGCGAGGAACCATCTCAATTGATGCAGCCCACAATATGCCACTGTTGGGACACTCCTGCAATGCCTTTGCCATCATAATATCAGCTTCCTTTTTGTTTCCATGCCTGGACTTCAGCTCGGACCGCAGCAAGCCAGAGTTCAGGGTTCCGAGGATTCTTCTTCCTACCCATAGTGAGCACAGCTCGAGCTTTACTCAAACCGTTCATTTTCTCCTCTAGATTAGCAAGTGAGAGCCAAAGTGGAATACAGTTAGGACAGTGCTTAAGACCCGACTCATAAGCTTCCCTAGCTTGTTCCATGCGACCAAGCCGCTCCTCTAGCTGCCCGAGCATCAACCACAACTTGAAGAACGATGGGAATTGCTTCAACCCTTCATCAAGCAACCTCCTCTCCTCCACGTTGTTTCCCAATTCTCTCTCCACAATTGCAGATTTCATCCAAACTCTTTCCGTGCCACCCCTATCTCTTGCCTTAGCAAGGAGCATTCTCGCTCTCTCAGGCTCATGGTTCTCAAATTCAAGCTTGAATGCTGCAAGCCAAATCTCCTCTGAGTTAGGTATAGCTGCATAAGCTTCTTGAAGAATTGCTCGGGCTGCAGGCACATCCCCAGCAAGCCACTTCTCTTTGGCACCCATAAGCCAAAGAACCTCAGCCTGTGGGCAATAAGTAACTGCTCTTCTCAATAAAGCATCAAGACTCTCCCTTGTCCCATTGCTCTTCTCAAGATGAGCAGCTTTAAGCCAAATGCTTTTCTTAGTCAAAAACACAGTAAGAGCATGTGCATAAATGGCTCTTGCAGTCTCAATAGATCCTCTCTTTTTACACTCTTCAGCATCTGCCACCCAAGTTCTTTTCCTATCCTCTTCTTCCACACCAATGCCAATTGTATTTGCAATGATCGCTTGACAAGTGACCACAGACCCTGCTTTCTCTGCAGCCTCAGCCTCTTTCATCCATGCCTCTCTATCAATAACTACTTCTTCTCTCTGCAACGCCCTTACTCCCCTCTCAATAATTTTCCCCACCATTGATGTATTTCCATTGGCTTCCTCCAACTTGGCAGCCGTAATCCAAATTGCTGGATCTTTAGGCAACTTCATCCTAGCCCTATTAAGCACTTTCTTGGCATTATCGTAAGTCTCCAACCTAGCTAAGGCCAACCACAACTCCACATGTAAAGGACAACACTCAACTGCTCTGTGTAACAACAACCTAGCATCTTCCGGATTTGCTAACTCCACAACAGCCTTCCACAACCTAACCGAATCGGGTATATTTTCCAACCCTTTCCTCAAAACTCTACTTCTATTCACATCATCATGTTCCAATTTGGCTGCCTGTAACCACAACTTCACAGAATTAGGTATCATTTTCACACCGGTAGCAATAACAGCTTTAGCCTCATCAGGACTAGCAAGCCTACAAGCTTCTATCCAGACGTCTTCATTTTTCGGACACTCCTCACAACCTTTTTGTATCAACTGTCTGGCTGCCGCAATCTTACCAGCCACTTCCTCCAACCTGGCAGCTGCAATCCAACCCGGTGGGTGTTTTGGGTTTGTTTGAATCACACTCTTCAACAACAACCTGGCCTTCTTTATATCCGAAATCTCCGCATCACTGGTTATCTTCATACTCTTCAAATCAGTCAAGTAACCTTTGGGATCCACCACAGTCAATCCCGAAACAGAATCAGAGAGACGATCCAATTTCAGCGACAAAACGGTTCCTCTCCCTTCACCCACAGCAGTCAAGTCAGTAACAGGGGTCTGACCCCAAGGAGTCTCCGTCCCACCAGCTATTCTACTCTTCGGGTCCAAGGCTGTCACATGTTCTTGCTCTTGTCTAGCTTTCTCCAACAAAGTATCGGGGACGGGCACGAAACTTTCGAACCTCTTCTTCTTGTTCCTCAACGAATAGTCTCCAATGTCGGGGATGCTATCCCACTCTTGTGTCGACATAGTGTACAACTTTCTCTTCAGATCAGCGAACTGCTCCGTGATTTTAGGGTTCGAAGCTCGATACTTCTCGATCTCTTGCTTCAACCTGGCTTCTCGCCGATCTTTTCTTCTCGAATCCATTCTTTTGTCGATAGCTTCCCAAACAGCATCAGCTTCTTTGTCGTCCTCGTCGTACTCTGAGTTCGCAAACAACCCCACATCATTACCTTCGAACTCATCAAACTTCTGATTCTCATCATAACCCTTGTCCTCTGCTTCGTCTTCGTCGTCATCGTCTCCGGGTTTTCCCCGGCCTCTGCCCACCGCAGGCGTACTAGCCGCGCCGCCAATAGTGGTGGCGGACCGATCGGGGAGGTCGGGAGCTGCGCGAGCCGGTCCGATATCAGACCGAGTAGTGAAGCCGGTGGCACCACGACCCAGACCGGCGACATAGTTAGGAGGAGGCTTGGAGTTGAGGAAATCAAGGCGGGGCTTGCTGGGAGGCGGAGGAGGAGGAACGGCGGCGCCGGTTCCGCCGAGGAGGGGCACGTGGAGGGTTAAGGTTGAGTAATGAGTGATGCCGAGTTGGGAGAGGAGGGCAGAATCGTCATTGTGGAAACTGTGGGATGGGATTAGAATGTGCTGAAGAGAAATCGGGATGTTGGTCTGCTGATGGAGGGTCCATTTCAGGGAATGGAGGGTCGTGTTGTTGGGGTTTAGGTTGAGATACAAGGTTCCAGAGTCGGGCGATGAAACGAACACCATGACTGATCGTCTGGTTGTTCTTTGATATTTCAATTTAGGGATTTAAACAGATGAAAAACCGACTTTCCGGAATTGGGGATGGGCAGACTGGGCCTTGGCCCATTTTTTTATTATTATTGTGAGCCCATTTACGAAATAAGTTCTTGACTCCGGCCCAAGAATTGTTAAGTCATCGTAAGAATTGGCGAGTAATTGTTGAATTCATGAATGAACAATAATACTATTAACCCAAAATCCATGTTACTATTAACAGAAGTACTTGGAGCCCAAAAAAACAAAAAACTGTAAGATATTGACTTTATATTGATCAAATTTTGAACCTATTTAAAGTATTATTAAGATAATAGTCTTTTTGGAGCGATTTCTATAAAGTTCAATTTCAATTATATATATAAATTAATTATAAGAGTATCTCCAATAATGCAGATATGTATTTTTGAGTATTTAAATAGTGCCACATCAGCATTTCTAAATAATATGGATCTACCTTGTCAAAAAAATTATAAAAATGCATATTCACTTCTTCAATGTGAATATCTAAATAGTAATTTTAAATCAATCATCACAAGTCATTTATTATATTCTCTCTCCATTTAATATGATAATTAAATGCATTGATAAAATGCTAAAATTTAATTGGTGAAAAAAGTTAAAAATCCTAGTAAGCATATCAAGGAGGATATCTACAATTAGAAACTCTACTTGATATTCTCTAACTTTTTTTTTTTGCCACATCATCTCAATATTAAAGTTAGATAATTACATTGGAAAATATTTTCTTTAACTTTTCCAATACAAATCCTATGTGGCACTCACTTTTCTTCAAATGTATTGTAACATTGAAGATACTCTAAATATATAAAAACTATCAAGATCACTAATCCGGATATCAGAATATATAAAAAATAAAAAATTTCACACGTATTTAAATCTGTAAGCTGATACTACTAACTATTTTAACTGGAATGAAATATTATCCTTTACTATTATTTTACCATCCCATCAGTTTTAAAAGAGATTGAATTGAGTATATTTATATACTGTATTTAACTTGATAATTTTATATTGGGACGTCCGGACATGTGTGGTTGTCATCTGAAATTGAGTATCACAGCAAATGGATGTAGGCCTCACCGCTTGATCCGCAGTTACTAAATATTGTCGGTGCAAACCAATCATGTATACATTTTACCTGCAAATAAATAAATGACATTCAATTTAACTTTTCTCTATTTTTAACCCATAATAAAAACTGCAATTAGCCTCTTCAAAAATAAAAATAAATAAAAACAGCAATTAGTTAAATGGATGTAGGGTTGTTACCAAATTTAATATAATGATTTTTTATTTAGAAAAAAAAAATTGTATAAATTCCTCAGCTTTATAAATTAATATAGTTATTATCAAATTATATTAACGACCAAATTAAGTTAATAGTTTCCCTAAAAAAAAGTTAATAGTTAAATTAAGGGTAAAATTCATTTTGATCCACATCTTTTCTCAAGTTATTACTGTTTGACTAATATTTTATTTTTTAATTCATGTAATTTTTAACTTTTTAAAAATTCATCATTTTAATATTTTTGATCAAATTTTTAACTATCAAATATGATAGAATATATAAATTAACTATTTACTTTTAATTTTAAATAATTAAGTAGAAAATATAATTTTACCTTTTATTTTTTAAATAACAAATAAATCTTATATTGTACATCTAATAGGAATTTAATAAATATTAATAAAAAATTAAAATTATAAAATACATAAAATTTATAAAAAAAATCCCTAAATATTAAAAATACATAAATAAATTAATTAGCACCATTATTAAAAACCTTTAAAAAATAAAAAAAATCAGTACAATAATCACTAATTTATAAAAAATTTAATAATTTAAAATAATATTTTAAAATAATATTAAAATAAATATTATATATAAAAATAAATGAGCTAATTGCACTCACACCCCTGAGGTTTGGCCAACTACAGGTAAAATTAACTTTATCGTTTATTAACAATGACACCCCCTTGACTTTAGTCAAAGTGAACAGTATCAGGGATATTTTCGTCTTTTTCAATTTTTAATTTTATTTTATTAAATAATAAATCAAAAAATTAAAATAAAATAATAAAATTATTTAAAAATTAATAAAAAATAAAAAATTAATTAATTTAAATCCATTTTCCAGATCGAATCTCAACCGTCCATCAAGATTAATGAAGGGTTGAGATTCAATCTGAAAAAAAAAAAAAAAAAAAAAAATTTTTTGGATCTTCGAAGAACCCAATCTGGGTTCTTCGAAGAACCCATCGAAGAACCCAGAGAGGGTTCTTCGATCTCTGGGTTCAGATCGAAGAACCCTTCTGGGTTCTTCGATCGAACCCATCTGGGTTCTTCGAACGAAGAACCATCGAACCATGGTTCTTCGTTCGAAGAACCCAACTGGGTTCTTCGAAGAACCCAGTTTCTGGGTTCTTCGAACGAAGAACCAAACCATGGTTCTTCGTTCGAAGAACCCAGATGGGTTCGATCGAAGAACCCAGAAGGGTTCTTCGATCTGAACCCAGAGATCGAAGAACCCTCTCTGGGTTCTTCGAAGAACCCAGATTGGGTTCTTCGAAGATCCAAAAATTTTTTTTTTTTTTTTTCAGATTGAATCTCAACCCTTCATTAATCTTGATGGACGGTTGAGATTCGATCTGGAAAATGGATTTAAATTAATTAATTTTTTATTTTTTATTAATTTTTAAATAATTTTATTATTTTATTTTAATTTTTTGATTTATTATTTAATAAAATAAAATTTAAAATTGAAAAAGACGAAAATACCCCTGATACTGTTCACTTTGACTAAAGTCAAGGGGGTGTCATTGTTAATAAATGATAAAGTTGATTTTATCTGTAGTTGGCCAAACCTCAGGGTGTGTGAGTGCAATTAGTTCAAAAATAAATTATAATAAAATAAATTATTAAAGTAATAAAAAACTTTAAAAAATATATTTTTTAAAAGTTAGGAGAGTAGAGGAAGATCATTATTTTTTAAAAATAATAATAATTTTTTTTAAAAGAAATTTTATTACACAAGCCAAAATTTTCTAGGAGGTAGTGCTACACGCGTATGGAAGGGGCATATTTGTTGCCAAGTTTGACCTAATATTGCGGGTGACGATTAGATCAAAACTGAATTGCCAAATTCCGTTGATTTATTGCAATTTCTAACATCAATCTTTCTTTTACTTTTATAAGTTAGAAGACTTGACTTGTATATGACAGGAAAAAAAAAAAGAATGGAATTTGGAATATTACAACAAAAGTTCATTTATTTCTTGGATTAAATAATTTCCATTAATTTCACATCCAACAATTAAGTGAATAAGTGGATTTCAGAAACAGTTTCTCCATCAAAATTCAAAACAGAAAGTACTAAAATTAATTGTGAGGCGTTTTTCCAGGGAAGGAACTCTCGTTGAAAGGACAATTTTTTGAAATATATTCCTGGAGTCAACTCTTTGCCTAGCAAAAACCTGAAAAAAAAAAGTAGAAAAACCAATAGGTAAAAGCCAGTAATACTTTGCATAATTTATACACAAATTCACAGCTGTGCATGTGATGTGACCTTGAAAACACCATTAAACCTTGTTTATCTTATTTAAAGTAATCGGTCAACACCTTGTGATGCGAGCATTTTATCCCTGTAAAAACCTGAACAAATAGCAAGTTGATTGCTTGCTTGACAATAAGAAAGGACCCACTTGCTAAAGTCTCGTCTTTTTCCTGTTTTAGATCTAAAGTCCCAACTTGTGGCGTGGATTTTGGTAACAACGAGTTAATAACAAACCAAAACACCATCTGGGTTTGTATCTGAAAACAGGCAGAGAACATACAGGGGAGGTGAGATGGGGTTGGTGGGTGTCCCAGAAAATGGGAATGGAGAAACGGGTGTTTCTTTGGGAAGCAGGAACAAGTACAGGAGAATGGATTCTGAGGTCACAGAGGATGGTGATCACCTTCAAGAGGATAGGAGGAGCACCATCAGAAAATATGTTTTTGCTTGTGCTGTTTTTGCATCCCTCAATAATGTTCTTCTTGGCTACGGTAATTGTCTCTGCTGTTGTTGTTGTGCAATACTTACGTGTTTGTTCATTGATTATTAGCTTAATTGATTTAGGTTGTTATGTTGAAATCATTTGTAGAGAATTTTCTGTGTTTGATGTCTAAATTTAGTTGGAAAAGAAAAGAAATTTGGAATCTTTTTGGCAGTCGGTGATAGCAATTTTGGCATTTTAATGGTGTTTTCGACGAACAAGATGGTCTAAATCAATACTAATTAACTTTAGAAGTTTTCAATTCATTCTTTATGATGGAAGGATAGAACTAGGAACAGTAAATTATCACATTTTCGGTATTATGTTGTCAAAGCTGTTTGCTAAGATCTATCATCACATAGAATATTAATTTGTCCAGTTCTCAGTTTTTCAACCTTGCTCATTGTCATGTGACTCGTATCAGCATGGCAAAGTGACTTTGCCGCATGATGCATACCATGAATAGAGAAAATGGTTTAGAGCGTTGAGGATAATGACCTTCTTGCTTCATATATCGAATTTCAGTTAGCTTATTTTGCAAACATGTTTCTCTTCGAATAAATCTTGGTTTCTTACATTGAAAGAGCTACAGATGATAAACTGTGCGACTCATGATAAGAAAATGTTATTGGGGAAGTATTTTAACAATTTTATTGCTTCATTTTTTATGTGTAATTTAGAAACTATCATTTCATTGGTTGACAGAGAAATTCTTGTGAGCTTGTGATAGTTTCCAATTTACTGTATCTTTATCGTTAAAACTGAACTTCTATATTACTTAAACTGTTAGAAATGTTCGTAATAAACTTCATGCTTTCTTTTTGTACCTACCCACTTGTCTAGTTTGGTTGTTCGAGTGAAATGACATTGCAGTTAAGAAATTAAGGTGTTCATTCTGCAGATGTGGGTGTCATGAGCGGAGCAATCATATTCATTCAGGAAGATTTAAAGATAACCGAGCTACAGGAGGAAGTTCTTATTGGAATCCTGAGCATCATCTCACTTTTGGGTAGTTTAGCTGGTGGGAAAACATCTGATGTTCTCGGTAGAAAATGGACGATGGCTTTAGCTGCTCTTGTCTTTCAGATAGGTGCAGTTGTGATGACAATAGCTCCTTCATTTCAAATACTAATGATAGGAAGAATCTTAGCAGGAATTGGAATTGGCCTAGGAGTCATGATTGCCCCTGTCTATATTGCTGAGATAGCGCCTACTGTTACTAGAGGCTCCCTTACCTCCTTTCCAGAGATCTTTATAAATGTAGGAATATTACTTGGTTACGTCTCCAACTATGCATTTTCAGGTCTGTCAGCACACATAAGCTGGAGGGTGATGCTGGCAGTGGGAATTCTGCCCTCAGTCATTGTTGGGTTTGCACTATTCATAATCCCGGAGTCACCAAGGTGGTTGGTCATGCAGAACCGTGTTGAAGAAGCAAGATTAGTGCTGCTGAAAACAAATGAGGATGAGAAAGAGGTGGAGGAAAGACTTCAAGAAATACTACTTGCTGCTGGAATTACTAATGGGGAGAAGTATGAAGAAAAGGCTGTGTGGCGTGAACTGTTGAGTCCTTCTCCATCACTTCGCCGGATGCTAATCACTGGGTTTGGAATCCAGTGTTTCCAACAGATTACTGGAATTGATGCAACTGTTTATTACAGCCCTGAAATTTTTAAAGAAGCTGGGATTGAGAATAATTCAAAGGTTCTTGCAGCAACAGTTGCTGTGGGCATTAGCAAGACTGTCTTTATATTGGTCGCTATTCTTGTTATTGACAAACTTGGGAGAAAGCCCTTGCTCTACCTGAGCACAATTGGAATGACTATTTGTTTATTCAGTTTGGCTCTTGTTCAAACTTTCCTCGGCAAGGGGGAACTTGGTATTGCTTTAGCTATCTTGTCTGTTTGTGGAAATGTGGCGTTCTTCTCTGTGGGACTTGGCCCTGTTTGCTGGGTTGTGACATCTGAAATCTTTCCTTTGAGGTTGCGTGCTCAAGCAGCCGCACTTGGGGCTGTGGGTAATAGGGTATGCAGTGGCTTGGTTGCCATGTCTTTCCTCTCTGTCTCCCGTAAAATTACTATGGGTGGAACATTCTTTATCTTTTCAGTTATTTCGGCTTTTGCTGTTCTATTTGTTTACAAACTTGTTCCAGAGACAAAAGGAAAATCATTGGAACAGATTGAATTGCTATTTAAGGATGAACATGGTTGGCAAGAAAGTGAAGTTGAACTGGGAGATGTTGAGCAACTTGTGCAGAAAGAATAAAGGGGCCACTTAATGAGCCAAATCGTAACAATCTGATGGCTCGACAGGATCACAATGATGGGAAATCATTCCACGTTCACTGATTTCACACCCCTGATGGAACTACTGTTAGTATGAACTTACTTATCTGTGGATATTGTCTATGACCTGAAGCTTTCGCCAGTGATCAGGCAAAGCAGACAGCAAGTGAGGGTGGGGGTGGGTTGTGCAGAGTGCGAGAGTAGTGTAATATCATTTGAGTACATTCTTCATTTTGGTAGCCATAAGCATGCCTTAAACTTATTCGAAGTAGTACATCTGTCATTATATGTTTAGTTACCTCGAAATCCATGGAACAGTTGTATTTGCATGGAAATAATACTTGTATAAAACTCAGATGAGTTCTCAATTGAAGATTGAAAGTATATATTGTTCTGTTTGGAAGTTTTATTTTATTTTTTTATAGTCATCACTCATCAGTTTATTCCACTTTCAGAAAATATGTATAGCTTGAACATTAAGAGTGGCTCTGTTTTGTATTTTGTGGTAACTACTAGTGGAATCGGCCAAATGGGAGTGTCTTTGCAGATCATGGATTTGTCATCCTATCTGCTCTGCAATTTTAGAATTTACATATTAATTGCTAGGAATCCAAAATGATGATTGATCAATTTGCTTGTTATTTTTTATTATGTTACATGAACTTCATTTTTTTTCATTTTATTTAACTTTCAACTCCAATAGGCAAAGATCATTTGGAAGAATCCACAAATACACACAATTTATGAATTAAGTTCAACAAATTGAGAAAGCATTATAAAATATTCATTAATAAATATCAAATTAAGCAATTAAGCGTGATAATTTGAGAGACAAATGTAAGAACCCACCGGCTGCACTTTATAAATGTACTGGTCAAAAATTGGATTAAAATATTTTTAACCAGACTTAATGTTAAAACAAGCGCTCAAATCCTAGGGGTCCAAACTACAAGTCATTCAAGTCCAACTTACACCAAGTAAAACTCAAAAGAAGAAAGCAAAGTAAATGCATTCCCGACTTCTTTAAAAGAGGGGCACTATCAAGTATGTCCCTGGCTAAGTTAATAATGTTATCCTTATCCCAATAATCACAGGAACAATCTATGACCTTAGCCTAAAATCCCAAGAATTACACCAACAAGTTTAGATCTCCTCCTTTAAATAGTAGCCTTGAACACGGTTAACGGTAAAAATTGGATCACATGGTCAACAATGGTTAAGGATTATGCACGAGGCAACAGAGCGGTTGGCCGTTGTGTTGAGATATTCGGCTATGATAAAATCTTACAGAAAAAGTGGTCGACTGGAGTAAATCTACAATTAGAGAAAGATTGTTAAGGAGCGCCAACCTTGTACCGGCAATTAAGTTCCGATGATCACGTCAGTTTAGTGGAAAAATATCATTTTTAGATAAATCACAGAGATTTTAAGGTTTAGAATATGTTGAAAAAGTTACCCCAGCCTTATTTTTCAGAGCTATTTATATGGAGTCTTCATTTCTCTCTCTTCGTTCGTTCACATGCGGTCATGGTTCAGTACCAATTATGACTTTTCTAATACAATATCTGATGGAGGTTGCTCGTCAAGCGACTCGGGTCGCATCATCATTAATGCTACTGTGTAGACATGTCACAACTTTTAAGGGTCGGTACATTTAATGTCGTTAGGTAAATTAAATGCATCCCCTTTTTTACTAACGCCGCATTGACTTGACTCATCCGAGAAGTAGCTTGGACGGAATGTATCATGTCTTCCTTATCCGTTATTACTGAGAACATCCTCTGTTCTCAAAGGTGATTTGGATGGGCTTCTTGGATACTCAAGGCCAAGTACCATATTTGGGTCCTTTTGGCGAGTTTTATAATACGACAAATTAATTCAAAAAAACTACTCACAACAAACACAAATTCGGGTCTTTCACAGACACTTGAATTCTTTGACTTTCTCATATTCTTACCCTCTGACTCAAGGAAGGACTGGCTCTCTACTAATTTTGTTGAAAGAAGTGCATTGTGGACTCATCCCTAGCTACGAACTTACATCTCATCCTCGATTACACTACCCACACTCCATCGCTCTTACTTCAACCTACTAAGGTTTAACTGTTCTCCAGTCTACATCGACCTATCAAGGTTTCACACCCTTATGCTTGACATCCAATGTCAACCTACGATTTGATCACTCTCAACTCTACACTTTTATAGATTATCTTCTTGTACTCAACTAATTTGAGCATAAAAGTACATTTGGCTAACGCTACTCCAATGACCCAACTGCTATACGTTACCCTTTTTACAGTTTGTTGGCGTCCACCTTCAAATCAATTGTAGATTTAACAATCTACAATAAACTCAAAATATTGTTGAATTAGTAATTTTATAAACAATAAAATCTTCTTAATATTTCTCTTGAATTAATAAAAATAATATTTATGTGTTTAACATACTAATATACAATCTCATGTGTATTTAAAAGAATTAAAAGAATTTTTAATTTATTTTTCATATCTTAATATTATGGGGGAATTACACAAACACCCCTGTAATTTGATGAAATTACATAGATAAAAAAGGTTTGGACATATTAACACAAACCTCACCTGATGTTTCATAAATGTTACACAGACATTCTCTACTGTCAACTTGAGACCGTTAGATGCTAACAGTCAACGGTGTAAAAAGTCTTAAAATACCTAAAACACCCTTCTTTCAGTTTTTAAAAATTAAATAATAATTAAAAAAAATTAAAACTTCATCTTATTCAACAAACTTTCATCACCATATCTAAATTCAATATTTTCCATCACAACATCATCATCTTCAAATCATCAAACATTACCACTTTCAAATTATTAAACATTACTCAACATATTCATCAATCTACAAAAAAAAAATCAACAATATCAATTCTTCCTTCATAATATATAAAAGAAGAAATCTGCAACAATCCACAAAAAAAATCAACAATATCAATTCTCGCTCACTCTCTCATTCTTTACTGAAATTTTTTTTTTACTTCACCCAAAATGTTGATGCTCTATGAGTGGACCAGATCTGATGATTTTTGGCTCCATCCATTGTAACCTTTGGCTAGAGAGAGAGAGAGATAGAGAGATTGAAGGAAGAGTATTTGGTGGATTAGAAGATTAATTTTTTTTAAAAAAAAATTAAAAAAAAATTTAGTATACAGAGAGCAGTTCGTGAATCATGCAAGATAATTAGCAGTAATTCGAACAACAACTATATTTAGAGTGGTGTCAAAGGTAATCACATCTCTAGAAAATAAAGAACAAAAAAAAAATAAGGAGATGGAATGATGGAGCCCAGCCTCCATAGAGGGCCGGGTTCCTCTAATGAACTGCCGGTGTACTCCAGCGGTATCCATAGAAAAGGAGCCTTGACTTCATTTCTAGATTTCTGGAGAAATATGGACTCTTCTAATGGGTGTTATTTATTTATTTATTTTTTAATAAATTATTTAATATACTAAAAATTAATTATTTAATTTTTAAAATCAAAATAAGGGCATTTTAGATTTTTTATATCGTTGACCGTTAGACACTCACAGTCTCAAGTTGATAGCAGGGGTGTCTGTGCAATATTTCTCAAACGTCAAGTAAGGTTTGTGTTGATATATCCAAATCTTATTTGTTTGTATAATTTTACCAAAATATAGGGGTGTTTGTGCAGTTCCCCCTAATATTATTAACACACCCCGAAATATAATTAAGCTACTAAAGCAAAGTTTTCATTAATCTGTATTTGTTTTTAGGGCTAATTACACAAACACCTTGAGGTTAGGCGAAATTACACGAATATTCAAGATTTAAGTATATCAACACAAACTGTCCCTAACGTTTAAAATATGTTGCACCAACATCCCCTGCTGTTAGTGTCAGAGCGTTAGCATTAGTCTGACATGGTACCAATAGTGTAAAAAGACTGAAATACCCCTAAAAGTTTAATATCCTCATTATGACTCTAACATCCTCCCTGACATGACATATTTTTGTCTTCTAAGTGATGATTGCTAAGGTAATTGACAGTTATACCCTCTAAAATTAAAAAAAAAATACAAGGATATTGTTTGATGACCGTTGCTTCCCAACGGTCAATTTTTTTGTGCCTATTTAAATGGCTGATGGTACCATTTCGTTTTGTATGAAATATGTGGGTATTCTTTTGTGAAAATTTTTTTGTTGGTTATTTCCATTGCATTGACATACTGCTTTCTCTTAATTTTTTTTTTTTTGTTTTGAAAGTTTTAATGAAATGGAAGCATCATGTAGCAGTGAAGTGAATGGAGGGCTAATTAAATTCAAGAATAGAAAGTGTGCTTGTGGTAGAAGAGATGTTGTGCGGATATCTGAATCGAAGACAAGTCCGTATAAATTGTATTTCTACTGTGAGAGGGGAACATGCAAGTATTACACTTTTTGGTATCCAAATGATGATGAGTATAGAGTCAATGAAAGTGAAGATGCAGTTGATAAAAGAACAGACATAGAAGTCCTCAACAGTATTAAAAACATGGAAGAAGATATCAAATATCTTATTTCCATGGTGGAAGCAATTGGGAAAAATCATCAAAGGCTAGAAAATAGTATTACAATTATCAAACACTATCAATTGCTCATAATATTTTTTTATGCTGTAATCATAGTATTTGTAATATACCTAATATAAAAAAAAAAAAAATAGAAATCACAATAGCATTTGTATTACGAATGCATTTAACATTTAACTGCTAAGAAATGCTGATAATGTACAAGCTAATTTTGATGGCTTGTATATTTTACAGCACCCATTATAAAGTAGTTACATCAATCCCAAATACAAAATATAAGTACTTTGGTGATCTTACTACACCAACAAAGGCAGTACCCAACATCCCAAATAAACATATTACTAACAAAATACATCCACAAATTCATGCAGTACCCAAAAACCATGTCACCTCCACAAAAATATCCATAACAAAGGCATCATGAAGTGAACAAAAATATCCTAACTACATTCTGGGCAGCATGAGTTTAACAAAATAGCTTCATCAACAGCCACCATCAATTCTAGATAATTAACAAAATAAGAAAATCAATAACTAAAGAGGATTGGAGGAACATAATATTTTGAATATTGAAGACAATGATGTTAATTACCTGGGTAGGCTGATCTGTTGGTGTATTCTGTGAGAGAGGTTGAGAGCCTTGTAGAGGCTGTAAAACTGGAACTGATTGGGAAGCTGATTCTGGCTGTGAGGCTGGAGGTTTAGCAGAGACAGTCTGCTTCTTCTTTTTCTTCTGAAGTTGTGGCTGTGAGGCTGGAAGTTGAGCAGGGACAATCTTCTTCTTCTTTTTCTTCTGAGGTTGGCTGGAACTACTTCCAACCTCAAACTTCCTTTTTCCCAAAACAGTATGTGCTGCCTCCTTATTTTTGTACTACAAAAAGAAACATTGAATCAATATTAAAATCATATTCAAACAAATATTAATAAAGCAGTGAATCAATATTACCATGACTAATTTTGCAGAAGCATTTGTCTCCCCGTTATGTGGACATGTCCTGATATTATGCCCAAATACTCCACATGCACCACATTTTCCTACAGTACTCCTTTTACTTTTGGCTGCCTCATCTGGGCTTCTTTTTCTACTTTTCTTTGGTCTTCCAGGCAAGTTCTTCCTGTTAGGTGGCAGAACTTTGTTGAATGTCATCTTAGGCCAATTTGATTGATGAAGAATTGGATGGATGACATTTGAGTATGTTCTCAAATAGGCCTCCTTAGACAGGTAGTTGTGCACAAATTCATGCCCTTGCTTTCTTGTGGCAGTTATAACAGTCATGGTATGCTTGCATGGAATTCCACTTATCTCCCAAGACCTGCAATCACAAGTCTTCAAATCAAACATCACAATGTAATATTTATTTCTTTCACTTCATACTCAGCATCACTTGCACACATGACTTGTACAAATCTTCCATGGTCTTGATTCTCGATTAATTTTCCCCACACATCAGGGGGTGTCTCTGTCCTCCACTTCTTAGCTTCTTCAAGTCTTTTGTGAAAACGCTTCATGAACGATCTACGAAGGTTTTCAAGCAATGTCAAAGCTGGTTATCCTCTGAATCTATCTATCCAGCTGTTAAAACACTCAGAGATGTTATTGGTTACATGATCAGACTTGACATGTGGATCGAATGCATGACGAGACCAATGGCAAACAGGTATCCTGCTCATGTAGCTATATACATCCATGTCTTCCTCCCTCATCTCCTTCATTGTCTCATCAAAATCTGCCTTATTTGTGCTCTTGGCAGCTTTAAAAACCATATCAGATGAATTATTCCCTCTGTGCTTTGCTCTCAGATTAGCAAATATATATCTAACACAAAATCTATTACTTAACCCTGGCCACCATGTCTCAATTGCATCTACAACCCCTTTTTGTCTATTTGTTATGAAGCTGATTCTTCGATTGTCATCATGTCCTAAGTGCTCGTGTAAGTGTCTAAGAAACCAGCCTCAATTATCTTTGCATTCAGTCTCACATATAGCTACTGCAAGTGGAAATACCCAAAAATTGGCATCTATGGTATTGGTTGCCTTTGGAACACCAGGGTATTTCCCTTTCAGATGACACCCATTCAAACCAATAAAGGGTCTACACCCGAATAGAAAATCTTGCTTCTGTGCAAATAAGCTCACAAAGAACCTCTGAAATTTTGAAGGACCATTAGGGTCTAGTGTTAATGCTTTAACAAGTGCAACTGAACCAGGATTTGTGGTCCTTACAATATGCCCATAAGCGTACATTTTGTTGTAGCATGCTTCATACTCTTCCTGTAACATCCCAAATTTTGAATAATTAATTTTGAATATGTGGATATATAAATTTTGTGATTTGAGGGGTGTAAAACGTAATTAAAAGTATGTTTATTTTTATGGTTTTCAGATGGACTAGATGGAGCGGTCCAGAAAGATTTCATGACGTGAAGGAACCAGTGCAAATTCTTGACCGGGAAATTAAAGCACTACGAAATAAAAGAGTTCCACTAGTGAAAGTCCTCTGGAGAAATCACAGCGTTGAAGAAGCTACCTGGGAGAGCGAGGAAACAATGAGACAGCAATATCCACAACTGTTCAATTGAGGTAAATTTCGAGGACGAAATTTCTTAAGAGGGGAAGAATTGTAACATCCCAAATTTCGAATAATTAATTTTGAATATGTAGATATATAAATTTTGTGATTTGAGGGGTGTAAAACGTAATTAAAAGTATGTTTATTTTTATGGTTTCCAGATGGACCAGATGGAGCGGTCCAGAAAGATTTCATGACGTGAAGGAAAAAGTGGCAGTGTGTACCGCGACCCCTCACCCCAACCACATATCGCGATGAGCTGCTCGCGGCGAAAAATGGCATTTTCGGGCAGTGAGCACCGCGACCACAGATCGTGATGATTAGCTCGCGGTGAAAATGGCAAATTCTGGCAGTGAGCAACGCGACCATGATACCGCGAGGGGTGCTCACGATGAAAGCGGTGGAAGCTTTCCAGTGAGTACCGCGACCAGGTGGCGCGCCCACAGGTCGCAATGACTGAAATGATATAAAAAAATTAGCTTCTATGAGAAGCCATCGAAAACAGACAAAAAAGAGAGGAGAGAAGACCGTGAGAAAAAGAAAAGAAAAGAAGAAGAAGAAGAAAGAAGAAGAAGAGAAGAAGAAGAGAAAGAAGAGAAGAAGAAGAGGAAGAAAAGAAGAAGAAGAAGAGAAGGGAAAGAAGAAGAGAAGAAAAGAAAGAAAAGAGGAAGAGAAAGGAAAAAGGAGGAAGAAAAGAAAGAAAGAAAAAGGAAAACTCAGAAGGAAAAGGGCGTAGAACCGGTAAAACAGTATCCAGGTTGGTGTACACACAGTTCTGAAAACTTTTATATTGTTTATTGGCTTAAAGAATTTTAGAATCACATTTACAAGTTTCGTATATTCGTGTTTCGTATATTGATTGAAATAGTTATTCTCAATTTGTGAATAATATTTGAAATTAATTTTGAGATACAGAAATTGGGATTATATCGAATTTATTGATTTATTTTCTGTATTCTGTTATTTATAATTATCAATGAATATTGAGTTTGAAGTTGAGTATTGTAAAGTTATTTGAAACGTGACTAAAATAGCTGTATTTTCTGAATTGAAATTTTATGGCCCTGATATATGTATAGGGATATGGATATAGGAGATTGATATGTCAATTGGGTGAATATATGGCAGTAATGCACCGTGATTTATGATGCCTTTGATTGTTGATTATACGGATACCATTTCCTCGTGAAATGGGAAACCGACTGTTAAACACGGATACCATTTCCTCGTGAAATGGGAAACCGACTGTGAGAATATCCGGATACCATTTCCTCGTGAAATGGGAAATCAACTGTTTATATAGGGATACTATTTCATATGAGATGGGAAACCCAACTGTAAAACCCGTAATCCAGTCCTGTAAACCCTGTTATATGTATCACGGGCCTAATTGAGAATTGATAGTTCGAAAATGTTATGGAAAATAAAGAAATGATATTGAAATTGAAACCCATAAACTTTTAAAACACTTTGTGTTTATATAGTTTTTGTTTTATATATTTATATTTCTGAAATTCTGTTTTTAAGCTTTATTGTTTATTTATATATTTTTCTGAATTTACAATTTAGTGTTTTATATGATATTGAAATTTATTTTAGTGTACACCCACTAAGCTATATGCTTAGCGTGTTGATGTTTATCGCGCGTAGGTAACAAGGTTACTGAGGAGGCCAAAGATTGAAGAGAGAGTTGCTGACAGAGAGCCAGAGTCACTACATTTGGGTAGTTGTATATGTATGCCTGTATAATATAGTTAGATATGCATGCATATACAGAGAATTTGTAATTATGTTTTGTAATTATGTGCTGTAATTAATTGTTTTATACTTTCTGTTTTGCATTTTTCGAAGGACTGTAATTAATAAATTGTTTTATAAACTGTTTGAAAGTCGCACTCAATGGCAGAGTGCGCATTTGAATTAAATGAGATTTGAAGTGTTGTTGTGGAATGTATTTGAATTGAGTTGTTTGAAAACAGGTTTTTGGGAAATCAGAAAAACAAAGGAAACTCTGCCGAAATTTTTAAAACTGAATTTTAATGGGCTCACTCGAAAAGGTTTTTAAATTATAACTTATATGGTTTTCAGTTTATAAACAGAATTAAGTAAAGTTTTGAAAACCCGGTAGCGCTCCCTGAGTCGATCCAGACGGGTCGGGTCAGGGGGTGTTACACTTCCTCAGTACTCACCAGAACCTTATTTTTTACTCTATATAGAGTCCATCTAGGAATGTTGATACCATAAATCCTCTTAATCTCACTTGCCAAAAAACTTATCTCAATGGATTTTCGTCTATCAAATTCTCAAACCTTTTTACAATCCACACAACATTTGCCTCTTGGTTTTTGTGGACCTTCTGGCATGCATGTCTGTCATGCAAAGTTTTCACTTGGAAGCAACTTCTATCAGTGGTTGGACTTGCATGTATCCTCCACGTACAACCTTCGAAGGCACACTCAGCAGTGTACTTATCCCTCTCATTTTTTATTCTCATAATTTGGAATCCCTCCTGCACCATATATTCCCTAAGGGTTGCCCTAAAATGATTCAAGTTATGAAATAACTGCCCTACTTCAAAATGAACCTTTCCATCTGCAGTAGACCTAAAAGGCCTCCCTCTTGTGGCAGCATTTGCTCTATCAACATCTGACCCTTCATTGTTATCTTCAAACATTGCATATCCCTCTCCTTGAAAAGATGCAGCGTTTGACAGTACTTCATCACCAGAGTGCTGCTCTTTATTTCCTTCTTCTTGGTTAACTTTTTGGTTCATATTAGATTCACCAGAGTGCTGCACTGAGTGTTGTGATTCAGCCCTGGAATTTGAACATTCTTCAGTATTGCTATCACTATCACTTTCTGGTAAGTAATCCTTATCTTCGGAATCTGAACATTCTTCAGCCCCGACTGATGTTCTCTGTTCTGCAGCAACATCGTTGTGTTCTTCACTGGGCATACTCTGATTGGCTGAGTAGGATTCATGAGGTTCTCCTTCTTCACTACCAGGTTCATGTGGAGGAGGCACATGGTCAGAGGGAGGAGGCACTGCTGTCAGTGGCAGCGACTCTATGTGCATCCTTATTGCTTTCAAACCTCTACACTTAAATACCAAGAAGACATCACGTAAATCCCACTCGTCTTCAATTAATCTGTACTCACCAGTCCAAGCCAACTTTACCTCTAATTTGAACTTCTCATCTGCATGTGGTATCTCTGAACATGTCATCATGTAGACATCAGTAAATAGTGCTGACAAACTGTAATCTTCTGGGTGTGGAACATTGTATTCCACATCAATGCCCAGATACTTAACACGTAAAGTTACTGCCATTGTTGAAAATCTGTACACAATGTAATAACACACAACTCAGACCAACTTGTAAAACAATACACACAACACACAAACATAACAATAAGATGAACATGATGTGACTAAACAAACACAACTCAGACCAAAATAAATAAAATAAACAAACTTGTAACACAATATTTGAAAATACAACACAACACAACAAAATAAACACAACTCACACTAACTTGTAACACAACTCAACCTTGTAAACATGCTGTCAAAAACCAAACACACAGAACACACAAAGAAAACAACAACAAAAAATAATATTTCAAAGTTATGAAGATGCTGTAAATAAACAAATACATAAACTTCACAAATAAACCAATCAAATAAACAGTAAAACAATATTTCAAAATTAATCAAAATGCTGTCAATAAACACAACACACAGAAAAAAAAATAAAGAAATTGGTAACAATCCAACTCCATAAAATAAATAAAAAAATGGCCAAGAAAATAAAAAAAATAAAAAATCACACATGCATACAGTGACAACAATGGTGAAGAAATAATAATAAATAAAAAATGGTGTAAACTGTGACAAAAATGACTCATGCATCACATCCCTTCAAAAAATCAATAAATAAAAAAAAATTATTAGGGTTCTGTTACAAAACTTACCAATCGATGAACACCAACACAAATGAGCGTGATATCAACCGAGATGGAGGGTGGGTTCAGTTTAGATGGGTTGATTTAAGCGGGAATGGAAGAACAGTAGGGCGTGATTGGGATGAGTTCAGATAACAAACATCATGGTAAGAGAAACCATGGGTGTGATTTTCGCAGGAATGGAAAGCAAAAGGGGAAGGCAAAAGGTTCGTATAATATATGATAACCATGAAGTGTTTCACAAGTCAAAGTCTCATCATTGGCGGCTGTTCGTGTATACCAAGGCAAAAATAATATTTTTTTAATTATGTTAACGAATTAAATATTATTTCTAAATGTATTTCTCTATTAATTCAAGCTGTTCGTGTATACCAAGGCAAAAATAAATTTTTTTAATTATGCTAACGAATTAAATATTATTTCTAAATGTACTTCTTCATTAATTCAAGCTGTTCGCGTATACCAAGGTAAAAATAAATTTTTTTAATTATGTTAACGAATTAAATATTATTTCTAAATGTACTTCTTCATTAATTCAAGCTAACATATACTGACCACAACACAAGATTACCATTTTGCCCTTACTTTTACACTGTTGGTACCATGTCAGACTAACGCTAACTCCCTAACATTAACGGCAGGGGATGTTGGTGCAATATATTTTAAACGTTAGGAGATGTTTATGTTGATATACCTAAATTTTGAATATTTGTGTAATTTTTCCTAACCTCAGGGATGTTTGTGTAATTAGCCCTCGTTTTATGTTCTTGCTTATTAAGCAAAAAATCAATAGAGTAAATCAAGAAAACTAAAGAAACTGGAAAAGGAGAAAAAACAAGTAATAATGTACGCAAAAGTATATTGTCTGCGTCATAGTCGAATGATTCTCGGTAATAATTAATAAAATACATTTTAAAAATTAAATAATAATTTTTAAGAATAAAAAGATATTTTTGAGTGCCAGCCCCAACCCATATCGCCTCTGCTCGTGACTATAAACAGTCCAAACTAGAAACAAAATTGTTCAAGTCGTTCTTCTCTCCCACTCTCTCTCTCCCTCTCTCTGTCTCCGATTCATCAATGGAAAAGATTCAGCACAGCCATGTCCAAGTAAGAGGAGTGAAGCTTCACGTAGCTGAAATCGGAACCGGTAGAATTTAGCAGTCTTATACCACTAGTATCATATCATATCATATCATATTAGTATTGTTCAATTTAATTTTCTGAATAAACCCGCTGAAAATTTCCATGTAGGTCCAAATGTGGTGGTTTTCTTGCATGGATTCCCTGAAATATGGTATTCATGGAGGTACCAAATGATTGCTGTAGCTGAAGCTGGATACCGGGCGATCGCTATCGATTGCAGGGGATATGGACTCTCAGATCATTCACCGGAACCTGAGAAAACATCATTTAACGATTTTGCTGATGACGTTGTTGCCCTTCTTCACTCTTTGAGTATCAGTAAGGTAGCTTTGTTGAAGCTTATAAATTATTCTAGGGCTCTAAATATTTTGATTCAAACTAAACAACTCTCAGTTTTTGTCAAGTGGGTAAACACTCAAATCAGTAATTATTAATTTGAGTGATCGATTCCTATTACTGAAGCTGTTTTTGAATCCGTGATTTGCTTGATTGCTTGCGTTGAGCATCATCTTTATTCTTGGGTTTATGTGTACATGGAAATTGTGGTACATTAACTTTTGAGTCTTTAACAATCAAAAACCAGGCTTTTTTAGTTGGCAAAGACGCTGGAGTCATACCGGCATACATGATAGCAGCTGTCCACCCTGAAAAAGTGACTGGTATCATAACAATGGGTGTCCCTTTCATGATACCAGGGGAATTTTCACTCAAAATCATGAATAAACTTCCAAAAGGATTCTACATATTAAGGTGGCAGGTAATCTCTTGTGTTCATAGTTGATCTGTATAATCAGCAGGTGCCTGGTATCTTAGTTAATAAGTATGTGCCTGATATTCAATCCAGGAACCAGGGCGAGCTGAAGCAGATTTTGGCCGATTTGATGTGAAGACGGTGATAAGAAAAATCTACATTCTCTTCTCAGGAAGTGAGCTGCAAATAGCTGGTGATGATCAGGAGATCATGGACTTGGCTGACCCGTCAACTCCTCTGCCACCATGGTTCAGTGAGGAAGATCTCTCTGTGTATGCTAGTTTATATGAGAACTCAGGTTTCCAAACTGCATTACAGGTCCCTTACAGGTAACCAGAGAATTATGTAAACATCTGAAAATATGAAACAAAATACATGTTCCTGAAGCAAATTTACGTGCCCCTCCCATTTCAGGTCTTTTGGAATTGACTGCGGGATAACTGATCCAAAAATCACAACTCCAGCATTGTTCATCATGGGTGAGAAGGATTATGTTCTGAAGTTTCCAGGGATGGAGGATTTCATTCGAAGCGGGGAGGTGAAGAATTTTATGACCAATTTGGAGATCAAATTCATGCCAGAAGGAAACCATTTTGTTCAAGAGCAACTTCCTGAGGAAGTGAATCAGCTCATCATCAATTTCCTTAACAAAATTAGTACTTGATGAGATTGCTCTCTGAAGATTTGAGGTGTTCCAGAACTTTTTATTAGTACTGATGTGTGTATGAGATTCCTGTGAAAACTGTCTAGAATAATGCTTCTCAGTTTATATTTACTGGATTTGGGTTTAAATTTGGACAATAGCTCCTATTTGGTAAAACCAAAATTTATGTTTTCCACTTGGGAAGTGTGTAAATCTCCAGATCATTCAGGGAGATACTAAATTTTATGTTGAAGCTATAACTTTAAGATATATACACACACACATATACATATGTATATAATATATACACATACATGTATGTATGAATGTATGTTTCTATGTTATCCATACTAGGAAGAGAGTGCCAGAGATAATGAATAGCGGAAACAGACACAAATTGAATAAAAAGCCAAAATATGAAGTTGGCAAACAATCTTTAGATCTACACGTGACATTAAGAGGATTTGCACCATTAAATGCTATTGCAATGATAACAAGTGACAGGAACTTTGCAATGGAGAGGGTGGGTCAAATTTGTCTGTTTGCCACTCTACCTCTAGAAGGCAGTCATAGTTGTAGTTGTGCTAGATAAGAGGTTGTTGAGTGGCAACGATCCCGTTTTCCTCTTTAACTCCAGCAGGAACCATTTTGTTCATGTACCAGGAATAATAGAAGAGACCATGAACAATGATAAACTTAGAGATGAATGCAACAGTAATAATATTCTGGAACAAATGGAACCAAAACAAAGTTTGGTACAGAAGCACATAAGCTGGGAACGATATAAGAACGTATCTCACACTGGAAGAAAATTCCAGATATTATTCTTATACATACTTGAAAGAAATTCTCATATTTAAGGCCTACAAAGCTTCAGAGGTCATAAGCTGGGAACCTAGCCTTGGAAGGTTCGCACATGTCTAGAAAAAGATAGGCCATACCTCCAACCCCTTCAAACAGGGAATAGGGGTTATCACCTCCGTGAATCTCTCCCTTTGCTATAACCTTGTGTGCTCTATCAAGAAGAAAGCATGCAAATGCTTTGGCCCGGTATAAGAACTCTAAGTTCCCTGTTATGTGGTAGAGTGCGAGAAACAGATAGGCATTCCCACTAATTCCATGGCATATCCCAACTCGCTTAAGCAACCCACGGTTCCACACCACCTCTGCAGCATCAGCAGCAGCTGCTAGAAATTCTGTGTCTTCAAAGACCTGAGAATTTGACAATTATTTTGGGGAAATCTTGAGAAACCAATTACCAAAGAGAGTTCCGCATAGAAGGGAAGAAGAAAGGAAAAAGAAATTTAAAGTAACATTCACTGTAGTTCTAATTGGTTGATAAGTCAATTTTTTGAAACTACTTCAAGAAGCAATGACTAACATTCTAAACATATGTAAGCTAATGAATTGTGTTAAAGTTTATTCCGCCCAAGTTAAAGTAGAAATCAACCATGTTGCTCAAATAACATAACTTCATGGCAAAAAAAAGCTGATATCCATAACACTTTACCTTAGCCGCCTTGGCAAGTGTGAGACCAACCCCTGGAGCACCATGACACCAGTGCACAAGAACATCTCTCTTTGCATCTTCTTCACTAACGGGGTAGTTCCCACTGGGAAGGCGGTTCTTAATCATGTACTTAAGCGTGCCCTTGACATCCTCAGCCTCATCTGGTTTCAATTCCATGTCCATCAAAACATGCATAATCCCTGCCAATCCGTGGGCAGCACCCCAGTGCTTTTCTCCATTCCATTCAAACATCAACGGGGGTCCTCCTTTCTTAGCCAATCTTCTTCCATTCTCAATAATTTCCTCTACGACTGTACGCTATGAAAACTTTATCATATTACTAATATTGATTGACTGACCCATCAAGAAACTACAGAAATCATAAATGCAATCATGATAAGGTAAAATGGGAGTTTACAGTGATTGTAGGAAGAATAGTCCCCTCGCCAACATTCTTGTTCAAGAACAAACAAGACCATAAGTACCCAACTCTCCCATATAATAACTCATCAGGGAGATTCTTCGGCAGCTTAATCTGTTTCATGGTTCAATATTTTCCATAATCTTAACATCAACACCTAGAAGTAATGAAGCAATGACATGAAAAGTGGAGCAAACACAATTAAGTTACCTCTGTAAATTGGGCTAAATAGTAGTTAAGCAGATGTTTATCACCGGCATATTTTGCCGCAACAGCGCCAAGAGCACAAACACCAGCCCGCCCACATAAAAATGTTACTTCTCTAATAATTTAAAACAACATATAGAAGCAAGACATTAGGGTATTATTTGCTCTAAAATTTCAATGCAGGTGAACAGTGGTGATCAAGCCTCATACTGAATTTGACAAAAATATCTCTCAAACGCGCGCGCACACACACATATATATATATAGAGAGAGAGAGAGAGAGAGAGAGAGAGAGAGAGAGATATGCAGAGCAGCAGAGAGATGGAGAGAGTACCTGGAAGGTAAAGATGAAGAGTCACAAGATTTGATAATCTCTAAGCAAAGATCAAGATCGTTCTTGTTTTGAGCGACTTGATAGGCTTTGAACAGCAAGAAAGCCGTACCAAGAGCCCCACAATAGAGAGTAAAGTCTTGCACATGTTGCCCAGTTAGACCCCACGTCTCCACCACCACCTGGAACAAGCAAAACTCCACATATATTATAAACATGATCATCTCTCAATATCGAAGACAATTCAAACAAAGAAACAAGAGAGAAAGAGAGAGAGAGTATACTGTTTCTTTAAGGTCAAGAGCGGCGCGTTTGAATCTCTGAGAAAGAGAAGGGTAGGACATGGAGAGAAGCTTCAAGAGTGAATCAGCGGCTGCGTCATCTTCCAGCTGGGCTGTTTCTTCAACAAAGTCTGGCATTACATTTGGGAAGAACCGATCCGCCATTTCTTTTACTCGTCTGTAGAAAGCTCTCTGGACTCTAGACTCTCCAACTTTTGACTTGAAGACGGTGATAAGAGGTTAGCAGAGACGAGAAGCTCCCAACACGTAAAAAGAAATGTTCTGTGTACGTGGCGGGCTTTTGTATGTAGCTGACTTTAAATTACTATAATACTTCCATAACATGAGCACGTCTGGTAGCTATCTCAAACCAAAAAAAATAAAATAATATTTCAAATATGTGTTGTGTTTTCTTTTTCAACAACAGAATCTGTCAAATGTGTGAACAAATCTCAAACGCAGCAAGCCAACCTAGAAATATCTGGCACTAGGACAATTTAGTTAAGCTTATAACATGTGAAAATACTCGGTTGACTTTTCAATTTGTTAATACATTTAGGAAGCATATGTGGATAAATAAAATCACGCAAATTGGAGTTAAGATGATCAAAAGCCTTCAAATTATTCACGATTCTCTCTCGTAATTAAACGACGTCGTATTATGGTGGTTAAGTGAATTTCGCACGTTGGTTAAATCTTAAGTTGGCGTGGCTATACACAGAAACTTTATCCACAACCTGGTCCTTGTCGATCCGAACAAAACGATCTCCCTTTACCTAACAATAGAAAGTAGACCACTTTCTCTCTCTCTCTCTCTCTCTCTCTCCCAAATACGGACGAGCAACAGAGAAACAGAGACATAGACAGGAACATAACAAACCCAGAAACCAAAGAGACTGACTTTTGTTCTGGAATGGATGCGTTCGACGCACTTATCAACGACGGACAGGACCACCATCTACCCATGGGCGTCGACAACGACACCTACGAGTCGTCCTTCTCTCACTCTCCGCCTCCTCCTGTTTCTGTTGACTACGGCTCGCCGTTTGACACCGTCGGCAACGATGTTGCTGGTGGTGGTGTTGATAGTATCTTTACGGACTCTGAACAAAACAACATTTTTCTTTCGGATGAGCCCACCTTGCCTTCTCCTAGCAGGATGATGGATGAGCCCGTCCTGCCTCCGCCTAGCGAGATGTTGCCTGAGGAAGGCGTCGCTTTCCGCGAATGGCGCCGGTTAGTTTCTTATTTTTACAAGCTTATATCTTGATTTGTGATTGCATGGAAAACCCAGGTGAAAATGGTGATTTAATCCGCTGTAAAATATTAAAAATGCAATGGCTTTTAAATTTAATATACTTGTCAATCTGTCATGGTGTCTTCGTTATTCTATTTAGCGTGATTGTTTTTTTTTTTGTAGTTTCTACGCGTGCTCAGTTTAATAAAATTCCTTAAATGAATATTGGAATATTATAAATGCTTTTGCGTGCACTTTCGGTTAATAGTTTGCAGATTTAAATGAATTTTTGATACTCTTGGGAATCAAATTAATGTTCAAATTCATTTGTCTTATGGCTGTTCATCATCTCTGACAAACCTTAGTGAAACTTTAGTTTTAATGGCGTGTTAGGCACTACTAATAAACAAGCACGGTAAAATTATATTGATCTGGTGCATTATTGATATCTAATAATGTTAAGCTGTTGATTTATGATCCTTATATACTTAATTTGGAAAGAAAACTATAACTCAGAAATCATGTTTCACTTTTCTTCACAGTACATTCACGCCGTAAAGGCATCAAATGTGTAGAATGTCAAACGTTTGATTTGCAATGGTGCAGTCAGAACGCCATCCATCTTGAGGATAAGGAGAAAAGAGAGAAGGAAATGCGCAATCAGATCATCGATGAAGCTGAGGAATATATACGATCCTTTTATGAGAAAAGGGGGAAGAATATGGAAACTAACAAAGCTAATAACAGGGAAAGAGAGAAGGTATAGAAATTCCACGAAATCAATTTGCAATATCTTTCTCTGGCTTCTAATATTTCTTTAGATGAATGAAAATGTATGTTTTGAAATTGTGCAGCTATACTTGGTGAACCAAGAAAAGTTCCACAAAGAAGCTGACCAACATTACTGGAAAGCAATTGCGGAGCTCATTCCTCATGAGGTTCCTAATATTGAGAAGAAGAGAGCGAGAAGAGATCCTGACCAGAAGACTTCAATCTTGATAATTCAGGGTCCAAAGCCTGGGAAACCAACTGATCTTACAAGAATGAGACAAATGTTTATGAAGCTGAGACAGAAACCACCACCTCATATGATGCCTCCACCACCCACACCTGCCAAAGATGGCAAGGACGCAAAGGGCAGAAAAGATGCAAAAGATGGAAAGGATGCAAAAAAAGAAGGGAGGATGCTAAGAATGAGAAAAGCACTACACCAACTGCAGCAGGAAATGTGCCTGCTTCCCCAGCTAAAGAAGCAGCTGCAGCTGGAAATGCACCTACATCACCCGCTAAAGATGCTGCTTCTGACCCGCCAAAGCAGGAGACTCCTACAGCGACTGAGCTTGAGGAAGCTGCTAAACCAGAGGCAGCCGCTACTGAGTGATGTCATACCAAATTATTCGTGATTATTAATTTCTTCCCCTTTTTTGAATACTCTACCCTACGACAACCATTTGTTTTGGAGAATAAGAGTTAGCTAATATGTAGCTGCAGCAAAGGCTATGATGAGTTTTCTTCCTAACCTGCTTGAAGATTTTGTAGGTTGAAGTGAAGATTTATTTAGTTCTTCCATTCGTTTTGACATAAATTCATGTAGCTAAATCATTTTAGAAGCTTGCAAATTATGGATTATTTGTTCTGTATCTAATTCCTCAGGTGAGCTTTTAAGAGTACGAAAACTAAAATTGGTTCAAGTATTGACATTTTAATTTTGAATCTCTTCATCTTTGATAGGAACTTTCCCTTTGTCGAATGGCCCTAAAAGAACAGAAAAGAACGAAGAGGTTACAGGAGTGAATTCCTTTGGTTTGAATTTTTCCTTGCCACCAGTTGCATTCAAACAGAAATTAAAGCATCCAACTTCTCTGTGTATTGAGGATAGTCAAGAATATATCAAAGTAGACGGCAGTTGGGACTTAGGGTGTAATTCTTCAGGTTATTTGTTTATTTTGTTCTTTCTCTATTTTTGGACCCCCTTCCCCCAATTCTGTGGTCTGTCTTCTTCATTTTACAGAATATAGAAGGAAAAGTAGAACTTTCTATTAATTTTTAGTAATTTAATAGAAAAAATTTGGAGCAACTGCGTTAACAAAAACAACCAATGAGACAGTTCTGCTGACAAAAAACTGTATATGAGATTACAAAGGATCAAGAGATTGTACGATCAATTATATTTACAACAAAATGACTAGTAAAGCTGGAATCAGATTGCTGAACTCATAAGTTTGTAAAAGTGAAACCAACTTTGATTTGATTTGGTTTCTTTCTTTCTTTTTTCCCTCATTCTTGTGCATGGTTGGCAAACTTTTACAGATCAAGGAATAAGTAATGAAGTGGATCAATTCTCATTTCACAAGGGAAGATTTGAAGAGAACTGTGAACAGTGGACGGAGTCATATTATTTTAATTATATATCAAAAATGGATTGAACACTTGTCCTTCCTAATTGCAAGAAATGTGAAGTTCCAATCAGTGAGGATATGAATGGGATCTCCTCCACGTGCGGTGGTCACGTTCTACTTGTCACCACTCACCACCCAACTAGTTTTTGCTTCACATGTGACAGTCAATTACTCAAACAGATAATGTTATGTTATCCACACAGCTTGTTTGCATTTAAAAGCACTTGGACATTTTCAGCTCGTGAAAGTGGAAAAAAATCTCCCAATAATTATGGAGGCTCAACGACAAATAATGCTCATCATCCCAAATTCTATAGGATTCCCTGATCAATTCTACTATGCACTCAATTATCTTGTTGGCTTGTTGCTCGCTTGCAACTGCATTGCTAAACGACCTTTTTTTTTTTTTTTTTCTTTTTTATTAGAAAAGACTCTTGAATTTCTCTTTTAGTAAGTGTTTCAATATTGATAAATCTAGAGGTTTATGATAGCTTAGCTTGAACCACATACAACTAACCTATGTAAAATTAACTTTAAATGAAAATGGAATTCAAATTATTGAAAAGGATGTTGAGTGTATATTAATTAAGGCTTTATTGGAATTTAATAATGACATGTTTGTTCATAACAAGTGCAATTGTTTCAAAAAAAAAAAAAAAACATCACTTGTAAAATTGATCACCGATAATCACACACTGTACCAACACAACCGACCGAGTCAATCAGTACCAAGTAAAAAATAATGCACAAGGCTCCAAATATTATAACACAAACACGTTCAACGAGTCCAAAATTCATTAAAATCCACATGGCCCACAAACTTACGCATCATAAATACTAACATACACTAGCATTAAACGCTCTCTCTCCTTTGGAGAGGGCTACATCTACTCCACACAGTTAACACATTACAAAACAAATGATTTCAAAGGAACAAAAAAAAAAAAAAAGCATTGGATGCTATCATGCTGTCCAGTTGCTACTTTTCTTTTATGAAAAAAAGGAGATTATATTAGAAGAAAAAAAAAACACACACACACACATATGACAGACAGTTACTATTATAATAAGATGGGTGAGATAGTGTGAATCGTCGAACCCATCAGAAATCTGAAGTTAAATATATTGTAAAAGTCCTCGAGTTGCACTCTCTCGTTAAAAAATAACAAGTCTTAGGAGAAGAAGTTGAGGCGAGACGTGTAAGTTGCTTTGGGAGCCCAGTTTCTGGGAATGACATCCCTTGCAGAGAGAGTTCTTCCTGTAGAAAGTGTTGTTAGCTTCACTGAGAACGGTCCCTTTAAAGGTCCTCCAATTATGCACCAGGTTGCTCCCCATAGATGATTCATCTGTAACCACTGACCAGAACTTGCCTGCCAACACAAGATAATATTCCCATATATTGAAATTAGTGTAAAAGATAAAAAGACTTGGGTTTCTCTGCTTTCTACAACTAAGCTTAAAGGTACATAATTGGAAAGCGTTTTCTACTGTTATTTTAACTATTGCTTTTCTTCGGTTTCAGAATATTGTTTAATTTATTAAAACACGGCCGTATGGTCTTCTGCGCATAATGAGAACTTTTGAAATAAGCTCCCATGTCACATGCAAAGAGTCAAAGAAAATGGTTGTGGAACAGAGGAGAAAAAGCCAAGAGGAAAAAGTGTTTTTGATCACATTGCACATTGGCTCCATTGACAGGTGACACCAACATAATCATAAAAATAATACACACAAAATAAAATAATAATCCCTCTTTAAAAGTTTAAAAAAAAAACAAGGGCAATGTTTTTCTTAATAAAGTGAAGATATATTGGACACTGCTACACTAATAGGAAGCGACGCATCCGCAATGTTAGCACTTATCTTACATTTTTATTGAAAGATTATCATATTAATTTAAGAGTAAATAAATACTATTTTTCCTGAGGTTTGCTTAATTATAAATAAAGTTAATTTTTAGATTTATTGTCAAAAACCTCCCCTCCCGTTAGTCAAAGGGGAGGTATTTGTCTAAATTTTACCAAATTTTACTAAGTATAAGAGAATTATTTATCAATAAACGATAAAGTTGACTTCGCTTGTAGTTGGTAAAAACTCAAGGAGATCGATGCAATTAGCTGATAATTTAACTTTAATTTTTACTGTTCTAATAATAATCTTTGCAAGCACGTTTATGGAGTATATTCTTTTAGGAAAATGAGAACTTTTGAACACACACAACTTCTAAATCTTTTTGAGAAATGAAAATGCAAAAAAAAAAAAAAAAAAAAAAAAAGATCGTGAACAGTGAAACAGCATAATTAAAGTTAAAACAGAAAAAGGAGAGAGATTTCTCATACTTCTCTTATGTGCATTGACCCAACATCTCCATCTCCATCCTCGAATTCCACCAAAAGGGAGAGCCAATAATCTGTTGAACCTTCATTTACATGGAAGGCAATGTTCCTTGCAGGATATTTACAAGGAGTCCTGCAATAATATAAACAAATTCCCACTTTTTAGAGCCAAATTTTTACTACTCTGCAGTAAAGGGGATATATTTGTAAATAGATTTTTATGAATTTAACTAATCAACAAGATTAAAGTTAGATTTAAGGAACAAATAGGCGTAAAAAGTGACAAAATAGAAATTGACAAAACAGAGCAAGCAAGTAGAGACACGTACCGTCTAAAGAGGACTGGGAGCTCGCCTCGGTTCCTGAGTTGGCCACTCTCACCGGATACGGCCATACGACCAAAGGCTGCACCACTGAGGTCGAAGTGGGTGCGGCCATTGGAGCAGTACCCACCGGGGCACTCGTCCGTTACAATGATAGTCACGGCCCTCCTCGAGCATATGCTCCTGTCTAGGCACCTCACCTTGTAGCATGCCCCACAACCCTCTCCGTTCTTGAAAAGTACTGGGCTCACTGCACCCACTCTGGCCCTCAACGGCTTCACGTCCACTAATGATCCATACCCACATGCCCCTCCTGCACATCACCATCACCAAATTTCTTACTTTGCATGATTGTATACATTTTTTCACAAAATTAATAAACTTGTTTTAAAAAATTTAGAACAGGTTTTGTCAGTTCGAGTTGACACAGGTGAGTTCTTGCTTGCGAGTCTAACTCACCAAGTTTTTTCATAAAATAATATCTTACATGCCAAAAAAGCAACAGATCTTTAAGTGACTCAAAGTTCTAGTAAAAGACCACATTTGTTTACAAGTAGTGAATAAAAGGATAAAAATGTGAGACCTACCGTCACTTCCGTCGCCGTCGGGGCTGCCGTACCAGGTGGCGGTAGCCGGACGCCAATGTGGGTCAGACACAAGGTGTTTAACCTGCGCCGACACGACCAAACACTTGAACAGCAGCAAAAGACCGAAGCTGACGACTTGACTGGACCAGCGGCGGACCTGCATTGTGTTAGTTAGATATACAGGCAGAGCCGCCACCACCACCGTCGCTACCTGCGCAAGTTTCCCGGGAAAAAAGGAGAAACCCAGAAAATTGAAGTGAGAAATAAAACGGGGAGATTTGTTTGCCGACAGTTTCTTTGCATCGACTAGCTAGAGCAGACACTGACGAGTGAGTGAGGACAGAAACTATAGTGTTTGTTCAAGGCCCTTGTGTGTCAGGGGTCTATTAATAGAAGAACAAACAAGAGAGAAAGCTTTGTAGTCGTGTGTCGTGACCATATGATACATCGTTTTTGGATTTATTTACGACACATGCCACTTAAGAGCACCGGGGGTGGGGCCCATAGACGGTTAAGGCGTTAATTCCGCTTCACCGTACGTTCGTTGTTGTGTAGGGAGTATTGAAGGGTTTGGGGGTATTTTAGTCATTTGAGTAATGGACCGTTAATTTTGTTCTGTTCTTGGGCTCTGTGAAGAAGAGGAAAAAGAGTCGTTAGATGTTGACAGAGCAACCGATTAGCATGTGTGTGGGACCTATCCGATGTCGTTTTGGCTATTCAATAATCAAAATAAACGAAAAATGGTTGCTCCATATCCGGTGGAGGGAATAGGATCTAATATAAGTTTTTTTTTTTAAGTTTTAATATAGAATTTTAACTAATGAATTGGTTATAAGTCACATGTCCTTAGATGTGTAAAAAAATTTTAAAAAGAAGGAGCATAGAATATAAAATTCTAGCCATTAAATTGATTATGTGTCATATATCTTCAAATGTATTAGAGTTTAGGAAAAATTTAGGTTATAAGAGGATCCTAATCCGCGATGTAGATCCCTATTTGCTGCAATATGAAAAGTTTTGCTAACAAAACCTATTTTTATATAAAAAAAAAAAGGTAATTATTAATTTAGTCCCTAATTTTTAGAGAATTATCAATTTTTTAACGGTTTCATTTTTTGTACTCTTGTACCCTAAATTTTTATAAATGTATTAATTTAGTCATTTGATTAATTTTTTAACATTAAAACTAATTGAAAAAGTTAAAAAGACAGTTTTACCCTTGACTTTATTTAAATGAGTTAAAATTATAATTTTATTCTCAAATTTTTAAAAATATAATTAATAATTAGAAGGATTATATGGTTATTTTATATTAATTTTTAAAAATTTTTAAAAAAATTAAATGGATCTCTACTGTCTATCAAGATTGATGGATTTTAATGGACGGTGGAGATCATATTGAATTTTTTTTTTAAAAAAAAAAATATTGTTAATGGGGAATTAAAATTTTTTTTTTCTTGTTATTCTTTATGGAGATTCAGATTAATCTCTACTAAGAACAACAAGCAAAAAAAAAAAAAAAAAAAATTGGGTTGAAGAACGAATCCAAGTGTGGGTTCGTTAAAGAATGAACTCTCTACGTTCATTGAAAAACGAACCCAATAAAAAAAACAAAAAATCGGAATCGAATCCCTAGATTTGGCATCAATCCTCAAACATCAAACAACCCAGGCATCAAAGATCAAACAACAACCCTCTTCGAACATCAAACAACAACCCAAGCATCAACCCTCAAACAACAACCCAAGCATCAACCCTCTTCGTCGATCTAGTTAGGTCTCCGTCTTCTTCATCGAGTCTATCGACAGAGACCCAGCTAGATCCCTATCAATTTGTAATGGAGGCCCAACTCAGTCTCTATCGAGTTTAGTCAGATGAGTCTCCAATTTTTTTTTCTTTTTTGTTAGTTTATTAAATTAATTTTATTTTATTATTAATTAATTTTATTTTTTTAGTTTTGAGACGTGGACGTGCTTGGTTTAAAGACTTAAATACCCTTAGAACTGTTAAATATGATTAACGGTTGACTAACGGAGGGACCAAATTGATATATTTATGAAAACTGATGGCCCAAGGGTACCAATAAATGAAACTGCGTTAAAAAATTGATAATTCTCTAAATGTTAGAGACCAAATTGATAATTACCTCAAAAAAAGGGCAATTATCATTTGTTCCCTAAGGGTGCGTTTGGTACATGGACGGGACAGGACATGACAGAGTGGGACGGGACAGGACAGGACATAACATGACAACTGTTCCATATTGTGTTTGATATTTCTGGGACAAAACTCTGTACTGTACTGTTATGCGTTTAGTATGATTGGGACAGGACAATACAAGAGATTTAAATAACTAGAGTACCCTTCTTATCCTGTCTAATGTTTGTTACAATATATTAGTAAGAAATGGAACAGACATAACGTAATTTGAATTTTTTTTATTAAATAAATTTTTTTATATAATAATAATATAATTAAATCAAAAATAGAAATTTTTTTTTGAAAAAATGGTGGAGTCCATTGTCCATCTTCCTCCACAAGTACATAAAAAAAAAAAAAATTCAAGTCCAAAATAGAAGTTCATCTTCAAGTCCATCAAACGGAGACCGTGCTTCATCTTTCTTTTATCTTTCTTGATTTATTTTTTCCTATGCAACTAAATAGAGACCATATTTCCATTTAATGAAATTGCAGCAGGAAATGAAGAAATGAAAATTAGAGACTAAAAAGATAAAAAATTAGCATATGCTTCATTTTTACTTCATGTGCTTCACTTTCTCAATAGCCAAACAAGAAATATCAAACCAAAAAAATCACAAAAACAAAAACAAAGTTAGGTGGGTTTAAATGAAGCTTATTTTCTCTCATTTTTCTTCACTTTCTCACAAACCAAACAAGGAATCAAAACCAACCCATGCACAACCAGTGGAGATCGACTAGAGGAGAAGAGAGAGAGAGAGAGAGAGAGAGAGAGAGAGAGAGAATGGGAGAGAGGGCGGGTGAGAAAAATTAATGGATGAGAAAAGAGAGAGAGGAGTGAGGAAGAAAAGAAGAGAAAAAGAGGGTTGTGAGAAAAAAAAATAATGGAGGAGAAAAGAGAGAGAGAGAGAGGAGATCGGCTAGAGAGAGACAGAGAAAGAGAGAAAAATGAGAAGAGAAAGTGAGGGAAATAGATTAGGGTTTTAATTTATATTAGGTTTAATTGTAATTTTTAAAAGAATTAAGGGTATATGTGTTATTTACAGACTTGTCCCATGTCATGGGACTACAGACTACTTGTCCGAGGGTTTGAGGTGGGACAAGTTATTGAGTTTTTGGTCCCACCACGTCCCATGTCCATGTCACGCCAAACATGGGATAAGAACAGACTGTCCCACGTTGTCCTGTCCTGTCCCATTTACCAAACGACCCTAACTTTTGGGAAATTATCACTTTTTAAATCAGTTTCGTTTATTGGTATTCTTAGGCCCTAATATTCTGGAAATATATCAATTTGGATTATTTGACTAATTTTTTAACTATCAAACCCCACATAATTGGTAAAAAGACTGATTTGCCCTTAATTTCATTTAAATAAGTTAAAATTATAATTTTAACCTCAAATTTTAAAAAAAATTATTAATAATTAGATGGGTAGTATGGTCATTTTCTATTAAATTTTAATTAAAAATTTATAACATTTTTAAATACCCCTTAAAAAAATTTAAATAGATTTCCACCGTCCATCAAGATTAATGGACGGTGGAGATCATGCTGAAATTTTTAATGGAGATTCAAGAAAAAAAAATCAATTTTTAAATTTTTTTACTCTTCATAATTTTTTTTTTAAAAACTTGATGTTCTAGATCTCCACCAAGAAAAGCAATAGAAAAAAAAAATGAGGTTGAAGATCTGGGTTCGTTGAAGAACGAACCCAGCTCTTGAACTTCAATTTTTTTTTTATAAAGAGCAAAAAAAAAAAAATTTAATTGAAAAAAAAATTAATTTTACAATTTTCAATTTTAAAAAAAATTTCAATATAAACTCCACCGTCCATCATTTTGGATGGACAGTGGAGATTTTCATTTAATTTTTTTATTTTTTAATTTAATTTTTAATTTATTTAAATTTTTAATTATGGGTAGTTTAAAAGATAAAAATACCCCTAGAACAGTTAAGTTTGACTAGCGGTTGACTCACAGAAAGACCAAATTGATACATTTCTAGAATGTTAGAGCCCAACGATACTAGTAAATGAAACTGATTTAAAAAATTAATAATTCTCCAAAAGTTAGGGACCAAATTGATAATTGCCAAAAAAAAAATTGTAAGAGTTTACTTAATCAATTAATATTTTACAAAACTATAGTAATCTTAATAATAATTTTTTTTTTTCGTTACTATTTTCAGATTTGGTTGCATCCTAATAAGTCTAATACAACTTATATAATTAACAAAGTAATTTCCAAAATGAGGTTGAAATTTTTCAAAAAATTAGATATTTCCCAACACAAACAAAATAATGTTAAAAATTGAATGAAATGTGGAAAATCATAAAAGTAGAATGTGAGGTAATAGTGTTGAATTATTGGCCTATTGTGGCCCAATATTGTCTAGTGTTTGCACCTTATCTATCCAAATAATAAGTGGACACCCCATAACCCATTAAATATACTTGTATCTACAAAAATAAATAATACCATTTATGATTTATTGATGTAAGCTTTAGTTTGAGATCACATGATTCACATCCCCTCCTACCACTCAATATTCTGACCACACACATGCAAATGCAAATGCAAATGCAAATGATGCAATGTGCTAATTTAGTTAATACCGGTATTTACATTATTTTTTTTTTTACTACTTGTTTGAAATACATTTTTGTGTGTGTTTTTGTATTATTTGATTGAATAAACAAAAACAATTTAAGCTTAAAAGTGTTGTATTAGTGTAACTGAAAGCACTTTCTTCAAGTGCTTGAAGTATTTGTAGAGAGATTTGATTAGATTTTTTTTTTATTTAACAGTTTTTTAGTGTCTTTATCACTTGAAAGAGTTGTTATTGGTAAACATTTTTTTTTTATTATTATTTTATAAAAATACCCTAAAACCAAGCACTTTTGATAAAGTATTTAATAAAAACTTTTCCCCAAAAATGTTTTTAAGTGCTATTAAATATATATTGGTGAGCATTTCTTATGAAAAAATTATTAACCTAAATATACACCATAGATAAAGGTCAAATAAAGAATTAAAAGTAAAGAAACAGCCTTAATTGATGGAGAAAGCAGATTTCAATGACCCAGAAACCGAAATTAAAATTTGTTTGTTAGTTTGAGCACTGGATTCTATGTGAACGATCCAAGGCCCAGCAATTCTAGAAGTAGAAGTAGAAGTTAAAATGTGAAAGCATCTTCTCAAATTTCTCCTTCCAAAACAGAAGCAAAAATCTCCACTAATTTCAACGGAGGACTGCATCAATTTCTTCTTTATTCTCAAACTCAGACATTGAATGTGACAACAGCTTGTCGGCAGCCTGACTTATTTGAAAATATCATCTATTTCAAACGTTTCATATACAGATCTCTCTCTCTCTCTCTCTATATATATATATATATATTTATTAATAGTAAGATCTGGTATCCTCCTCAATTTATACCGATAGAAATTAAAAAATCTTTATAAAACAAAATGTAAAAATAAATTATAGTGTTCGAAGAGCAACACCAAATAAGAAGCAACAAATTAGTTAAGATAAATAATTATAGTTTGCTTGTCTCCTACTACTAATTATCTGATTTCTTAGTTAATTATAGTTTTTTTTCCCTCAAAACAATTGAACTATGTATATAATGCTTTTTTTTTTTTTTTTTGATATATCACTACTTGCTGTGGTGGTGACTCGAATCTGGAACATTACCAAGCTGAATGAGCATTTATATAATGCTTATTTCGAAAATAAAATTATGTCCTGCTTGTACTCATAACCCATCAAGTATATTATTAAAATGATAACATTTTGATGAAATAAACTATTTTAAGTCATTGATTATCGTTATTTGACTAGTGGGAATCCATATTAATAATGAAAATAATTATATACATCATAAAGCTTAGAGACAACGCATCGAACGAATAAAAGGTTAAGTGGTGCTAATTAAAAAACAGATTTAATTAAATAATTGATCTCACAAAATACAAGCCATTCTTTGACTAAATTAAACTTTTCAGAGAGAGAATCTTTTAAAATAAAACAATACTAAAATTATTTTATGATAATATGTGTATGGCCACGTTCATAAACAACGTGACACAAATTTGCACGATAGCTGGAGAAGAAGATTTTTTTTTTTTTTAAAGCTAACAAAAAGAGGGTTTTGTTTATATTTTTATTATAAAATATGATTGCGTGGTAGTTAAAGTAGCTACAGTTGAAGAAGATATATTGTTAATCCATTCAGCAAATGTCACAAACTGTCTTGATTATATTTGTATTGGGAATTTGGGACCCTTGATTTTAGGTTTGTCTGGGCAAAGAGTGGTGGTTTCATTTCTTATAATAAATGCATGATTTGCGCATAAAAAATAAGTAGGATTCTACACCTGATATCTGAGAAGATATCAATTATAATGGGTGTCCAGGCTCTGGAAAATGAGTATCTGAATCAATCTTTTTGAAAAGGAAAATCAGAATCAAGGGGCAAGAAAACAGAAAAAGCTAGCTTTTTCACTCTTTAGTAAAGTCTATTTTACTTACTTTAATTTATTTATTTTTGGCTTTAATTCTTCTCTTTTATGGTGTTGAGGTCTCTTTACGGGTTGTATGAATCCTTTGCTGGTGTGTTCATTTGATTACTCAATAAGTTGGTTTGCAGTTTGCACATGCAACTTTCACATTAGATTTTATTAGATGGGAATATATGATATGTAACTGAACATGAGCATTTGAAGATTTGAGTTCTGATTTGAATATCATAGATACTTTGTTGTAATCGAGTAAAAGTAGATTGAAACAGTTAGGAAAAGCATTAAAATAATGATTTTGGGGTTCAATTCAGATTTTAGTTATTTTTAATCTAAAATCTGAATGAAAATGTTTAAAGGTCGGACAATTTAGGAAGCAGAAGAGGAGAAGGAGAGAAAAGCTAGGATGGAAGATGAGGTTTTTGAGTAAAGAAAATAGCTAGTGAAAACTAGCAGCCCCTCAGTTAATACAAATTATACAAATCATGTTTGAGCAGTAAGAACAGTTCAATATTTATCCAAAAAAAAGAAAAAGAAGAAGAAAAACAAATGCTTACTCTATCATCAATCTGCTATAGAAACATGTTTTTAACCTAAAGAATCGGCTGAGCAGCAAAAGACCTTTGACTCCAACCAAGTAGTTGTTGTTCAACTCCCTTTGAGGCGACCTACTTGTAAATATAATAAATAACCCACGAGTTTCTTAACTATTGAGGTTGTAGGGCGCGATAGTAGTCAATTTAGAGGTGATAAGCAAAACACCAAACTACTTGTGTATTGACATTTCTACGCAGAGCATAACAGCAAATATTGTTTACTCAACAAAACATACGTAAGAATAAGATCATCAAACAAATACAATTTCGCATTTCAGACAGATAGTAGTAAATATATTATTCATCACTCAAAATATAGTTAAGTACTGGATGTGTCATGAGGTTTGGGTACAATGTTGGGCAGTATCATATTCTGTACAGAGGGAAGTCTATTTCACCGGCTCTAAGTTGGTCAGAACTCAGAAGCATATCCATCTTCTGACTTTGGAGTTTCAACCGGCTCTAAGGCGACCTCCTGCTTCTCTACACTTGATATCCACATGTCCGTGTCAGGCCTAACCAATGCAAAACATGTCACCTGTTGGCCTAATTACCGTATAAAAATTAGGAGAAAAAAACAAATTAGAGAAATCTGAAGGTGAATTCTTTTTGCTATATGTATTAACAGTGGAAGTGTTTAACCATTCAACAGAAAGAAGTGAATTTCAATTACAAAGGATTATGAATATAGTATCCGTTAAGCCATTACCCTAATGAGCATGCTCTAGAATATACTGGTTGCCAAACAAGGAGAAAGAAAGATAGCCCCTTTTGCAGCTAACATGAATTTATCTTCTACTCAAATACTCTGTAGTAAAACATCTTGAGACATACAGGAATACCAACATGCAACAGAGTAAATTGGAGACAAGTGCATAAATCAATGGCATAGACTTGTTAATTGCCATTGCTTGTTAATTCCCTGATAAGTGATAGAATGGTGTAGACATGCACAAAAGTAAAAAATTTTCTTATCTTCAATGAACATAGATCTAGAAACAAAGAAAAAGAAAAAGGTGCCCTAAAACACATATAAAGTGTAGAGTACTTTTACAGTATAGGTTAGCTCTGCCTTGTGAAATATATAGAAACAAGATGTCAACATGTGCATGCAGCTGAAAGCAGATGAAGGACAAGCAACGAACTGAGTTGCAATGGAAGCATACGGTTTCACTTATCAAGAGTAGTTATACATTCGAGTCAAATACAGGGAAGGAGAGAACAAAAATTGTTGATAGCTGTTGAGGTTATGACAAACTTCATGATGGCTTGCAATTTAATATAGTGCAAAATTGAAATATAAGGCCAATGGAAGGGTTAAGGATTTCTACCTTCTCATTGACCCTAATAGTCCATGCATCAGTTCTTGATCCATAAACAGGATCCCCAACCACATAGGTAGGTGGTTGAACAGCATTCTTCAAGAGTGGAACCCTATCAGGAGCACAATCATCATCGCTGTCATAGTATTGATGGGGTCCAAGGGCCTTGAGTATCAACGCCAATAAAAAAGACAGTCCCTGCAAATTAAGGGCACGGTTAATCATCCAAATCAGAACCTAAGAGATGCAAAAAGAAAAAAAAAAATTTGTTATGTAAAATTGGAAAAAAAGAAAAAACTTTTGCTTTTTTTTTTTTTTTTTGGGTGGGAGGGAAGAGTGCAAGACATAAGAAGATGGGCTCAAGCATTCCCCAGACCAAGCTATCAGGCTTCCATAGGTTGAATTATTGAGCTTCTAATACAGATGACTAAAAGGTAGTGGTTAAGCCTGGAAAACCCAAAACAAGAAAAAGAAAAGAAAAGAAATCCTAATTTGTCAAAAGTAATTATAATTAACTATATTTTCCATACTGTTCAAAAGGCCTCCAGGGAATTACTATAATTGTTCAACAACAGAGTCAAGTATTTAAAAAAAAAAAAAAAAAAAAAGCAATATAACTTGTACAAAGACCCAAACTAGGAGGGAAACAAAGCATCTAGAGTCCTAAACGGATCTTTCTGAAACTAAAATCACTAAATGAATTGTTGATTTATCCTGAAGCTTTCAGTTATACAGTATCATTTACAGAAATAACACACTATAACTTTTCTACTGATCCTGCTATCCAGCAAAATTAATAGCCAGGACTCAACAAATAAATAACTCTCACTGACAAATACATTTAGGCGAAGGAGAAAGGGGGACGAAACACAGAGGGAGATACCTGTACACAGACAATTGACAAGCCTATCCATTTGCAGATCTCAAAGTTAGACCTGATGAAATCTTTGAATTGAGTAAAACTACCACTTGGATCCTCCGGAAAGTCCTGATGACAAGTTGAATTCTATTAATCCAATACTCACATATCTTTTCAAAAGATTAAAAAAAAAAAGGTTGTACTCATGTAAACCGCACCCTAACCTCAGAAGTATCATATAAACTATATAAGTGTTTACCTCCTCCCAGTCAGGGTTCAAAAATACATCAGCAGTCAGTCCAGCCTCGAGCATGAGGAGCAAAAAGACAAAAAACATATACTGTACCCATTTAAGGTCAACGATGAACACTATTATTCAGATACTAGTAAGTGCAGCTCCAGTGAAGCAATGTTGAGTTTCTATAAAAAAAATTCAGCAATGAAACAAAAAAAATTGCATTTCGATAGTCCTGTAACTTTCAGAAATAGGAAATAGTAGAATCCATTTATTAATCTCAAAGGGTTCAATTCTCAAGAAGCAAATATATGGAAGGCCAAGATGTAATTTAAACCTATAGACATTATTAAAAAGCAATTAAGCAGTCATGACACGTATTTATAGACTGTAATTCAATATGGTTATGGTGGTGAGACTTTCAGTTTCATTAATGATCATAAAACTTCACCCTTGATCCTCGTCAAAACCATTGGATATTATTTTACAAAATTGGACATTTTATTTGCAAGCAATGAAGCATCACATCGACGTTATTTGCAATTCTCAGTATAATCATTTACCGCATGGTTCATACTTAATAATGCAGGTCAATTTAGCTTAGTCGCATCAAACAAATTAATCCACAAGTAAATTTCGACATTCTCCAACTAGTGTAATTAAATGGAAACACAGTCTGTAGAAAAAGATGAAACTAAGGAAGCATTTATACTCGTTTACTCATTAGGGAAAGGATACTATATAAAGGCAAAATCCATTAGCAGTTTCTGCTGCAATATGACCTGAGCATGTGATCACACACAAAATGACCCCCAGCCCAAGGAAAGTGTAAATGAACCTGTAATATTGAAAATAAAATGCTTTAAGTGCATGAAAATAATTCACATGAGAAAGCATTATATTTAACTATTTTGCAATCATTATTTGCGAAGACTTCAAATAAAAAATACCAGGAATTTCACACCTTATATTATAGCATATTTTCAACTGAATCATGAAGACAGAACCAATTCTAGATAATTACCACAGATCCTTTAGAACAAAACTCCAGTAACATACAAAAAAATATTCTTGCCTCATTTAATTTAGAACAAATAATTCAATTTAAGGCATTGAAAGGGCTTCCAAACTAATAACCAAAGCACACCTAAAGGGAACTCTACAAGAGCCATCTATTTCGCCCACTCCCTCTTCCCCCATTGCAGCTTATTGCAAATACAAATTCAGTCCACTTAAAGTAACCAATAAGCTTCAATAAGCATAAACCAAACAAATAGTAACTCAAAGTTTTTAACTTTCTAAACCACTACATATATAACTTTGAAAAAATAGTGGGCCCAGATAACAAAACATATAAACCAATCCCAAAAAAAAAAAAAAGTTCAAAACTTTATCCAATTCCCAGCAGCAAAACACATACAAAAATGCAGGTAGTGAAACACCCAACAACACTAAAATCTAAAAACTTTCTTTCTTTCATTTTACTAGCAATCCAAAAATGGAAAGTCATAAACAGATAGATGAATAGATGAAAATAATACCATGGAACTGGATGATCACCGCTAGGAGGGAGATGACCCATGTGTCTCTCCCAAACCCTAATAAGCCACAATGCATACAATATCATCGCAATGCCCACCATTCCAATCACCGAATTCACCATCTTCAATATCGATTGCATGCAACTCCTCATCATTCTCACCATTTTTTAATTTGTTTCCCAAGAACCCAAACCCAGTTGAGCAAATATGAAAAAGAATATATATAGCCGCACTGAACCCTAGATTGAATCCAAGAGGAACAGAATCTAGGGTTTTTGTTTGGTTTGACGAGATCCGAGAATTCTTAGCTAGCAAGTAGCAAGACTGTTGGCGCAATATTTATTTTATTTTTGCTTTAATATTTGTGGATCTTTTCTTTTTCTTATTTTATTACTTCTATTTTTTATAAATAAGTTTGACTATGTATTTTTAATTTATACACGAAAAGAGCATTTAAATATAATGAAAATCTATTGAAAATAGAGGGTTAAAGTTAAATATTTGGATATTATTTGTTTTTTACTTATACAGATAATATCATATTTCTCTCATAAAATTTGCTCTGAATACAAAGTTTGTAGTCATCCAAAATCCAAGCTGAAGAATATAGTTCTTGCACCAAGAGCTAGCTCTCTTTCCCAGAATGCTATTACAAACTTATCTCCAAGAACCCAGATGTCAAAATTTGTCCTTCTTTCCAATGTTTTCCATGCTACGTATAAACCCAGCTCATATGATGAATTGAATGCTGCTTGTGCTTTGTCTCTCAAAGATTGACTCCACGAGGCATGGATGTTCTCTGCCACGTGGCCCAACTTTTATATTTAGTCACCTTTAAACGGCGTCGTTCGTGCAATTAATGAGATTCGGTGTGTTTGCTACCGGAGAGAAAGTCCTCGTCTTCCTTCCTCCTCCAAAAATGGTGTTGAGAGGTTGCAAACACTAACAGAGTGATGTCTCTTGACTGATGCATTCAAAGCTTCTTCTCCAGAAACTATCTTCACCTATTTTGAGAATAAGCCGGTAATCTCTTTCTCTTCTCTGCTAACTTGGTTTGATTTAATGCTTCAAATCAGTTTCGATTCAATTATTTTTCTCATTATATGCTTCAATTAATCTGACATGCAAGTGTTTTATATATACGTATGCTTCTCTTTATTTCATATGCCCTGTAACTGGACTAAACATCACATGTCATATTAATTTTTCTTTATCAATCAATTGCCAATGTTTGCTTTATCATTTTCAATTAAATTAAACTAAATTTGTTCTACTTAAATTAAAATCAGAGTCATTTCATCTTTGACACGTGTTGTTGATGATAATTAAGAGTCGTTCGGGACACACCCGTGTTATTGAATCTGCTGAATTTGAAATGCACATAAACGTATGTTTGGTGCGTGAGATTATATTGGACTATTTTTATGGAATAAGATAAGATTAGATTGAATTGAATATAGTTAAATTAGTTTTGTGATGTGTTTAGTTTAATATGGATGAGTCTGAAAATAATATTATATCTTATTTCGTATAGTATGAGATTTGATAAAAAATAGTTATGTCGTATATTTTATATGGTGCGAAATTGAACAGCATAAAATTCCATATTTGTTGGTCATATGGGGTTGAATGTTTTATTTATTTATTATTTTTGGATGGATAATTTAAACTGACAATTTAATTTTTTAGTTAAAAGGTATAATTACTGTTATGTTAGGTTATGCATGTAATTACAACTCTACTATTAACTTTAATGATAATTTGACGAACTATATTTTTATGTATTTATATACCGTTCGCTTTAAGAAAGTACTAAAATTGATTGAGATGAGCTACTGAATGAAACTGAAACCATGGCGGCGAGATCTACCACTATGGTGGGATGCTACTTGAGACAGGTCCACCTCATTGCACGGATAAATTTATTCCTTCATTTTTTTTTAATTTTCTTTTTATTTTATTTTATTATATATATATATATATATATACATTAAATATACTAGTAAAATATTTTTAAGAAGTAATAATTTTTAATATCAATAAAAATAAATGTTATTTATTTGTTTAAAATTAATTTTAAATAGTTTTAAAAACTAATTTAAATATTTTTTATTTAACAAATAATTTTTTTAAAAAAACTTTTGTAATTAATCTAAAATGATTTTGTTTTACTTTTAAAAACTAATTTAATCAAAATTTATACTGGAAAACAAATGGACCGATAATTAAACAAGGAACAATCAAATCCCCGAGGGTGTGTATGTGATTTTCATATGGGTATTTACATTGGATGAAATGCTAAAGAAAGAGACTTTTAGTTGGCCTCTTCATTGGAAAAAAGAGAGAGAAAAAATTATTATGATCTCATTAACATCGCTTTGTTGTTTGATTGATTGATTGAAAGTAGTGATCATGTACATGTACTTCCCTTAATTGACAGCATACAATTATTTTATTGCTACATTGATTCAGCTGGATTATTAACAAGAAGATCAAAACTAAATAAGTGGCAATACTGTAAAGAAGAGAAGCAGAAGGAATACTGAACAACGAATTACAAGCTTTATAAAAATTTTCGTACTCCATAATCTATATAGAGGAAAATAAAAACAAAAGAGAACAAAGTAGATGATGAGAGCTAGAGCTTCCCATCCCAATGCAAAAACCACAACTGAAATTATAAGTATTAGCATGGTCAAGGATCTGCATCCTTAACATCATAGCATAAAAAAATGCGGAGAAGCTCCAACAATAGGAAGGAATGCTACGGAAATCAATATAGAAGCGAGATTGTTATCAATCAATAGCCCCAAAAAAACAGAGAATGCTGCTGTGATGGATAGAGTCATAGTTATAACATTAGAGGATAGGAAGCGACTTTGGATACTTAGATCATCAGTACCATTTCCAACATCGAAAGGTATTTGTAGATCCCCGGCACCTACAATAAGTGCTGCTACCACAAAAAGATTGTTTATGTTGATATTAACATCTTGTTTTGGGGTTGGTAGCTTGCTTTTCATACGTGATATTTTAGTTGAACCCTGGTGGCGACGAGATATATGTATAACATCGAATATGTCATCTTCTGTACAATACTCTAAAACACAAAATGGTATTTTAATAACTAAAAATTTACAAAAAATAGAAAACTAGAAGCTTTTCATATTTCATTAGTAAGTTTTTCGTGATTGACAATTCAAGGTTTAAAAGGGAAAGTAACTAGTGGCGGATGTAGGATTTGAACTAATATATCACTAACATGCTTTAATCATATAATCAGGTTAAAATCATCAACAAGAATCCTAAATTGAGACCTAAGCATGTTTCTAAATCTCCATGTTAAATCAAAAGAATAACTAGATGTGGAAGCGTATCTTGATCCATAGATGGAATTGTTGTGACGGGTTGTGATCTTCCAATTCAATAAGAAATTCCCTTAAAGTTCCTATTTTCTTACTGTTGATGGGGTAAGCAGAGAGAGGGAAAAGTATAATATGAATTGGGGACCATAACCCCTGATTTGTAACAGACAAAAAATATTGATATTTTTAATTTGGCCCTTCATCAAACTAAAAATATCAGTCTGGTCTTTGCATATTAAATTTATGACATTTTAATACCCAATTCTTTAAATCTTAGACCGATCACTTTAAATGGGCTAGACTTTAAGATAATAATACACATTTTAACATATATGTATGTCTACACGTTGGATTTTTCTAACAATCTCCCACTTGGGCTACATATGTCCCCCTACAAATGTGCAACCTTATGAACTCAAAATTTTATTATCACAAATAAAGGTATTTCTGAACAATCTCGTCCATTGATCATATTAATATAGGATCAAAGCAATTTTCGTTACATTTAGCGTAATTAAATCCATCAATGATCACATATACTAATACAACCAAATGAGATAGATCAATTATAGATGCGTAGCATGAAAATTACATGTAATGTGATCTAACATGCCTACTTCCAACTGGTCCTACTTAATTCTTTAATGATATCAAAAACAGAAAAAAAATAATAATAATAATAACAGAGTGAATTTGAACTGAATACTTCATTTTTGCAGAAAATATTCAAATGCACAAAAAAGTGTCCAAAACCCACTAGACCACAATATCCTCATACAATACTACATCATATGAGCAGTGTGCTCATGAAAGACCTTAGGTGGTAGTCCCTTAGTAAGTGGATCCACAGTTATGGAGTTTGTGCCAATATGCTCTATGAAAATCTGTCCATTCTAAACTCTCTCCTTCACAACTAGGAACTTGATGTCAATATGCTTTGACTTCGATAAGCTCCTGTTGTTGTTAGAATATAAGACTGTTGACTTATTGTCACAAAATAACTTGAGTGGTCTTTCAATACCATCTAAAATGTGCAGTCCAGTGAAAAAAATTTCACATCTATAGTCTGTGGTTGGATACCTCATAACATGCTACAAACTCTATGGCCATGATGAAAGAAACTATGAGTGTATGTTTGGCACTCCTCTAGGAAATAGCTTCTCCAGCCCGTAGATAGATGTAGCCTGATGTAGATCTCCTACTATCTTGGCATCCAGCAAAATCAGAATCATAATACCCTATAATCTCCAGCTGATTCGATCTCCTGTATGTGAGCATGTAATCCTTGGTTCTCTGTAGATACCGCATAACCCGCTTGGCTGCTTTCCAGTGATTCATCCCAAGGTTACTTAAAAATCTACCTAGCATTTTCAACAATGAATGCTATATTCGGACGTGTGCAAACTTAAGCATACATTAGACTCCAATAGCTGATGCACAGGGAATTTTCTGCATTTCCTTAACTTCAAGGTTACTTTTAAGGTATTATTTGAGACTGATTTGTCTCTCTTAGGGACAAGGGTGTCACCTGGTTTACTATCCTGCATGTCAAATATTTTAAGCACCTTATCGATATAGCTCTTTTGTGATAACTCAAGGATACCCCGAGAGCAATCTCGGTGTATCTGAATGTCTAATACAAAAAAGGCTTCACCAAGATCTTTCATTTCAAATTTCTTTGATAGAAATGTCTTAGTTTCGTATAATAAGTCTATATCATTAGAGAAAAGCAGTATGTCATCAACATACAAAACCAGGAAGATATACTTACTCTCACTGAATTTATGGTACACACAATCATCAACAATATTTATTTCAAAACCAAACAAGATAATTACTTGATGAAATTTGTAATACCATTGACAGGAAGCTTACTTGAGACCATAGATGGATTTCTTTAGTTTGCAAACCATCTTATTTGGGTCTCCAGACATAAAGTTTTTCAGTTGCACTATATAAATCGTTTCATCAATGTCGCCATTGAGAAACACTGTTTTAACATCCATTTGATGTAACTTAAGGTCAAAATGTGCAACAAGTGTCATAATAGTCTTGAAAGATTCTTTTGTTAAAACCGGAGAGAAAGTCTCTTTGAAGTCGATACCTTTCTTTTGAGTAAAGTATTTAGCAACAAGACGAGTCTTATATCTCTCCACATTACATTTTGAATCCCTTTCAAATTTCAATATCTATTTACAACCAATGGGTTTCACACTTTCAGATAATGAAACAAGATCCCAAACATCATTGTCTTACATAAACTTGTACTCTTCATTCATAGCATCAATCCACCTTTAAGATTTGGAACCCTACATGGCTTGATAGAAGTTGATTGGATCATTTTCCACCATTCCATTATCTTCCTCATGTTCTTGGGGAAAGACTATATAGTCATCCAGAATTTCATTTCTCCTTTCTCTCGTGGATCTCCTTAATGACATTTGTTCTTGAGGTTATTGAGTTTGCTCTTCCGAAACAATTACCTCATTTTGTGCGGGAAGTTGTTCAACATTGTCTTTTTGTGGTTCCGAATTTTCTTCTTGATTGATGACAGGAATGAAAATCTGCACATTGTCAAAAGCAATAGTAGGAATCGAAATTGATTCCTCTTTAAAGACAATGTCTTTAACCTTATTTATCCACCTAAACTCAACATCCTAAAAAAATATTGCAGTTCCCGTCTCAAAAATTGACTTTACTGTGTGATTGTAAAATTTGTAACCCCTTGACCGCTCAGAGTATCTAATAAAGTAGTTGCTTACTGTTTTGGAGTTCAGTTTCTTTTCATGTGGCCTATAAGGCCTTACCTCAACTGGACATCCCCAAATATGAAAGTGCTTTAGGCTAGACTTCCTGCCTGTCCAAAGTTCATAAGATGTTTTAGTAGTTGCTTTAGTTGGTACCCTGTTAAGGATATAAGCTGCAGTATTTAATGCTTCTCCCTAGAGTGATTCTGGTAAGGTAGAATGACTAATCATACTTCTTATCATATCTTTAAGATTCTTGTTTCGTCTCTCAGCAACACCATTCATGCTAGGTGATCCTGGCATGGTATATTGTGGGACGATTCTACATTCCTTTAGAAATTTAGCAAAAGGTCTTGGACGTTGTTCACTTGAACCGTCGTATCTGCCGTAGTACTCACCACCACGGTCAGATCTAACACTCTTAATCCTTTTGTTAAGTTGGTTCTCAACCTTAGTTTTGAACACTTCCAGTGACTGAGATTTCTCATGAATGAGATATAGGTACTTGTAGTATGAGTAATCTTCTATGAATAATATGAAATATTGTTGAGCATTTCAAGAAGCCGTAGGGAATGGTCCACAAATATCTCCGTGGATCAATTCTAAGACGTCAGAAGTTTTGTTGGCACCTAATCTCTTAGTTTTGGTCTGTTTTCTCTTGATACAAGATTTCAAAGTCTGTAAAGTCAAGGGAATCCAAAATACCATCAGACACGAGTCTTTCAACTCTAGCTTTTGAGATATGACCTAAGCGTTTGTGCCGTAATGTTGCTGAATTTTCATTATTTAATTTGCATTTAATACTAAGTGAATCAACATGTAAGGTTTCATTATATGATGCAATAGTATCAAGCAAATAAAGGTGATCATAAACACACAATGAACCAATACTAACAACCTTCGAATTTAATGAAAGACTAAATTGATTATTTCCAAAAGGACAACAATATTCAAATTTGTCCAACAAGAAAATAGAAACCAAATTTTGTCTAAATGACGGTACAACAAAAATGTCTTTCAAATCCAAATAATGACCAGTTCCTAATATAACCTAAATATGCCTATTGCTTCAACTTCCAGCGATTTTCCGTTGTCCACAAAAATAAATCTTTTAGTATCATTAAGCTTTCGGCAGCTCGGGCAATCCTGCATAGAAACACTTATGTGAGTAGTAGGACCATAATCTAACCATCAAGTGTTTCTAGGTATTAAAGCTAAATTAATCTCAGTATATACCAAAGTAAGAATTGTACATTTCTTTGCACGCCAAGTGTGATATTTGGTACACTCCTTCTTTATGTGTCTAGGTTTGTTACAAAAGAAACAACTCTCTTGTTCTTTGTCATTCTGCTGTTTCTTTTGAGCTGGACCTTTAGCAGCTTCATTATCCTTCTTTCTTTTCTTGCCCTTATCCTTAGAGGTGCTTGTCAAATGAGCACTTTTAGTCCTATCTTGCTTCAACCTTTCTCCTCTTGCACACAATATGAAATTAGCTCATTTAGAGTCCATTTCTCCTTTTGGCAGTTGTAACTGGCCTTAAATTGACTGAATTATGCAGGAAGCGATATTAATACCAAATGCACAAGCAAATCATCAGATAGCTCGAGCTTTAGTGTCTTTAGCTTTGAAGCAATGTGAGACATCTCCATGATGTACTCCCTTATGTTCTCTTTACCTTTGTACTTCATTGAAATGAAGCTCGCTAGAAGCGCACTTGTTTAAACCTTATCGTTTATAGCAAAACGTTTCTCAATTTCGGTAAGGAACTCATTGGCAGTAGTGATCCCTTCGAAATCAGCGCCCCTAAAGGCTTTCGGAATGTTGCGCTTAATTATCATAAGACATGCGATTTGAGTGATCCCACTTCTTAAAGTTCTTTCTATCCTTAGTAGAACTTTCATCCGTAAGAGGAGTGAGCTGCTCAATCCTTCATGCAAGGTCTATATCCATGTAGCCGAGAACAATCAATACGTTCTCTTTCCAATGCTTGAAGTTTGTCCCATTAAGCATGAAAATAAAACTTAAGTTTGTAGATATGATAGCAGCATATACATTAGTTGAAAGAGAACAAAACGAACAAACAAATATGTTCACATTAAATTCTATATACAATAATCAATAAATTCAAATATGGTAGGTCCCATCTCAAGATACTTAACACAACACTAATATCAAGTATTTGGACAATAATATTAACTTGTAAGTGGTATTCTTTGTGTAATGATTAAACATCGACAATAACTCATGTCAAATAATAAATCTATATTTGGATCGATTTATTATTCACATGGAAACCTTATAATTGTCACATGTTTATCACCATAGGTGTGTATGTAATTCGGCCAAATATTAACTTTCCTTTGGATCGCTAATATCCGTATGAATAAATATACACACAACCATCTAAATATTCTTAATAAACTAATTTACGCAAGAAAGATCACTTTAGTGACATGTTGTTTTAATTAATTTATTTAGAATGTTAGATAAATAAATAAAATATCATAAGACCATATTATTTCAATTTAATGAATCCTTAAATTTTTTTTTTATCCTTTCCAGAAACCTGATCCAATATGAAAATCAGATCAGAATGATTTTCCCAATTTCTTTATTTACATGAAAACCAATTTTGGTCCAAAAGTAGAAACCCACTTTGACTTGCTAAGAGCAAACATTAATAAAGCAGAAACCAATAAAGCTTAAACTTGTTTACAACAAGAATCGAAAAAAGAAAAGAAAAAAAGAGCAAACTTTTGATTTCCAGTCTCATTTACATTTGATTACCTCGATAAACGTCACACCAATTAAAAGCTTTAATATAAATAGATAACTTCAATGCAACTCAACAAGATAAAATATCACTCGGCATTTAAAACAGAAGATACATTCAATATTACAACTTAATCTAGTATTTTAAATAGATAGCAAAACACATGGTCACGAAAAAGGAGTATCAACTTCGAACGCTAGGGCATACGTTTGCCTCTTGTTTTCATTAATTGGAAGATCAAAAAATCCCAATCTTAAAGAAAAAAATGTAAAACCTAATTTCACAATTTTCTCAATGATTTAAACATGGAGTGACTCTGATATCATTGTAGGATTTGAACTAACATAGCACTAACATGCTTTAATCACATAATCAGGTCAAAATCATCAACAAGAATCCTAAATTGAGGCATAAGTATGTTTCTAAATCTCCATGTTAAATTAAAAGAATAACTAGAAGTGGAAACGTACCTTGATCTATAGATGAAATTTTTGTGACGGGTTGTGATCTTCCAATTCAATACACCTAAAGTTCATGTTTTCTCATTGTTGATGGGGTAGGTGGAGAGAGGAAAAAATATCGTATGAATTTGGGACCATAACCCTTGATTTGTAACAGTTAAAACAAAAAAATATTGATATGTCTAATTTGACCCCTCATCAAACTAAAAATATCATTCCGGTCTCTACACATTAAATCCATGACATTTTAATACCCAATGTCCAGTTTTTTAAACCTTAGACCGATCAATTTAAATGGGTTAGACTTTAAGATAGCAATACGCATTTTAATATATATGTATGTCCACACGTTGGATTTTTCCAACAGCTAATGCTTGAGGGGCCCATAAAGGACATAGCCCCCAGCCAATGAAATTGTTCCAAGTATACACGAGTGTATGCAATTTAAGATACATTATTATATGTAATACTACTCCATTGTTCTTATTTATTTTAATAATATTTTTCTTATTAATCTATTTCTAAAAAATCCATTTATAAAAAAAAGTATTTTTTTTTTACGTATCATGTGTAGTAGTAGAGACTCAAACATGAGACATTGTTAGCTCAATGAATGTCCTTACCATCGAACCACATTGGATTGTGTTATATATACAAAACATATTACCTTTATACTTTAATTTCCTATTATGTCACAAAATTATTGTTTCATCAATTTAGTTAATATATATTTCTTTATTTTAGGTAATGGTGGAAATAATATACACACTATCAAGGTGTTGAACCTTGGCGGCCTGAAGGAGTTTGAAGCTCCTCCAACCATCAAGATAAAGGACCTTTGGTACCCATCTTGTTATTTGAATATTAGTAATTTATTTAGAGTAAATAACAACTAGAACCTCTTGAGGTTTATTCATCTACAAGCAGAATCAACCTTTGATTTTATCGACAAAGACTTCTCATGTCGTTAGTTAAACTCCATTCAATTTAATGGTTGACCATGTTTAACTGTTAAAAAGACTAAAATGCCCTCAAATAATATATAAAATTACTAATATTCATTAAATAAAAAAATTATAAAAAAATAGTTAAAAAGATGAGATGGATTGTGAAGATTTTAACATTTTTTTATTTTTCTATTTAATGAATATTAGTAATTATATATATTATTTGAGAGCATTTTGGTCTTTTTAACAGCCAAATATAGTCAACTGTTAAATTGGATGGAGTTTGACTAACGACATGTGAGGTCTTTGTCAATAAACCCAAAGGTTGATTCCGCTTATAGATGAGCAAATTTTAGGAGGTATAAGTATAACTTTGTTTGATAATAATATGATAGTATAGACTAAGGTAGAATAGTATTTCAACTATTTTTATGATGAATTATATTTGAATCGATTTATTATTTATATATAATTGGAGTTTTTTTTACCATTACATTAATTTGACACTAAATGGTATTACATTTGGTTTTTTAATAACAATTTTTTTTTTTTATATATATACATAAGATCACTTACCTTGGTGATTGGAGAGCTCAAAATTTTGCAAGCCACGAAAGTTCAAATTCTTGTGTAGACATAAGATATGTAAATATATATTCCCATTATTGTCCATAAAAAAGCAATTGTGTGGGTAAACCTCTCCTCCGTGTTGGGAGTAGACTCCTCCCGTTATTGGGAGTAGTTGTTCGGGCCGTTGGTCTTGGTAGTTCTCGTCTCCCGTTGCTGGGAATAGTTATCCGGAGCGTGCTTATATGATTTAATCTCGGTTGGTCCCGGTAGTCCTCTAGTCCGTAAAGGTGTCAGATTTCAAAAAACAAAATAATAATTTTTTAAAAAATATTAGTATAAATTTATTTTGCGTTAATTTATTATATATAGTTTTTATGTCGGGTCCTCTAAAGTTAAAATCCTGACTTCGGCCCGTAACATCACTTGTTGATGATAGTTGAGGTTTTTCATTTTCACATAAAATCAGAATTTAAAACTATATGTTATAGTTGGGTTGAACTGAATCCGGATTAGAAATTTTGTATATCTAAAAGAATTGGCCTATATATCATTTATGATTCAGCTCAACACACACCAAAATAGGAAAAATTAGATATTCATCTAACCACACTTATACAATGAAAAGTGATTTCCAAGCTATGAAAATATATCATACACCATAACTTATGTAGAAGAAATAAAAAGGTTCACGTTGATACTTTTCATGATCTTTCAGAATTTTTGAATTTAAAAAATAAAAAAATTCTCAAAGTATGGGTTGGGAGATTTTTTATTTAAAAAAAAATTATGATCAAAAGACCTAAGAGACTCGCATGCCAACTAATGTAGTATCGAAGACACTACAACAAAACAGAGTAGTACGTTGTTGCCTTCCTTATTCTCTGCTTCAGTTTTGTAGCCGGTTACAAAAAGTAAAAACTGCCTTCGTGATGATTTGTACGGTGCGCACCAAACGCACTGCATCACTTGAGACAGAAAGAGAGAGCAGTGTTGCCCTAACAAGAAACTGTAGAATAATAATAATCAAGCAGCATATATAGTTTCAGGCCAGTGAACAATGTTACTGATTTTAGGGCATATTTAGTCCCTAAATTTTGATAAAATATCAATTTTTTAATGTAGTTTGCTTTATCGATATGTGGGTTTTAACTTTTCGTAAATGTATCAAATAAATCATTATGTTAGTTAACCGTTAGTCATACGTAATGGTTTCGGGATTTTTTTAATCTTTAAATCAGAATTATTCACGTGTCAATACTAATTTTTTTTTATAAAAAAGTTAAACTAATATAATAGAAATTAAATAAAATTAATTTAATCAACTAAAGAAATTAAAGCAAAAACAAAAAGAAAATAAAAAGAAAAATGGAGATCCAGATATGGGTCTCCATGGTTACATCATCGAGCTGGATTTCCATAAAGACCTAGCTTGACAAATTGATGAAGATTCCAGTTGGGTCTCCATCAATAGGGGTAGACATCCAACTAGGAATTCCATTGCCTCTTTCGATTTGGCGATTGAGATCCAAGCTGGATCTCCATGTGAAATGGAGGTGTTGAGAGGATATTGAAAGTGTTCGATAAAATGCTAAAGAGAAAGAGTGGAGTTGGTGCTATGCTTTTTTATTTTTCATTTGCAATTCATTGTTCCTGGTTGCTTGAAATGAAATAAATTAATAGAGAGAAACAGTTTTTTTTTTAAAATAAAATTTTTCATTTTTTTAATTCTATTTTTTTAATCTTATCTCCACCGTCCATCTATAGAATGGACAGTAGAGATTCATCTATAAACAATTTTTAATTTATAATTAAATTATATTAATTTATTTTTATTTTAGTGACACATGTTATATTTTTATTGGATATTAATAAAAGTAAAGTTGTTAAATTTTTAAAAATTTAAGGGTAAAATTTTAGTTTTAACTCATTTAAATAGAGTTAATAGTAAAAATATTTTTTTTATTATAAAATAAATCAAAATCAAACTAAATGATAATATAAAATAGAATTAAGTAAACGAAGAGGAGAAGTAAGAAGAAGAATGAAAAGCTTTCCTTTTTATTTCTCTGCTAAAATTGACACACAATTTATAAAGGAGAGTGATCATATATACAATTTATCTGGGTTCGATCGAAAACTTCGAAGAACCCTCTGGGTTCGATCGAAGAACCCAGTTTCTGGGTTCTTCGAACGAAGAACCATCGAACCATGGTTCTTCGTTCGAAGAACCCAACTGGGTTCTTCGAAGAACTCAGATGGGTTCGATGGAAGAACCCTCTGGGTTCGTAAGAACCCAGTTGAGTTTTTCGAACGAAGAACCATGGTTCGATAGTTCTTCGTTCGAAGAACCCAGTTTTCTGGGTTCTTCGAAGAACCCAGAAAACTGGGTTCTTCGAAGAACCCTCTGGGTTCGAACGATGGGTTCTTCGATCGAACCCAGAGGGTTCTTCGAAGTTCTCATCTGGGTTCTTCGTTCGAACCCTTCTGGGTTCTTCGAAGATCCAAAAAAAAATTTTTTTTTTTTTTTTGGGTGGAGTTCCAATCTCCAGATTGGATCTCCACCGTCTATCAGATTTGATGGACGGTGGAGATCCAGACTTTAATTTTTTATTTTTTAAAAAAAAATTAAAAAATTTATAATAATTTTTTTATTTAATAAAAAGAAAATATTGTTTGAGGGGTAGTTTAGTCATTTTAAGGGTAACAGTTGGTCAACCGTTAAATTTAACGGAAGTCAACTAACGGTGGGGGGTGTCATTGTTAATAAATGATAAAGTTGATTTTACCTGTAGTTGGCCAAACCTCAGGGGTGTGAATGCAATTAGCTCATATATATATATATAGGCAATTCATGATCCACAAATATCTAACATGTGTAAAGTGAGATGTCTCCAAATCATGACAATCATGACAAGTGTGTGGTGTAAATTCACACATTTATAATATTTTTAAGTGAGTTTTGACTGTTAAAAGATTAATTAGAAAGAAATTTAGAGTTAAAAAATTATTAAAAAATTAATAATTCAAAAATAATACATTGATAGAACTCAGATTACTAATGCAATAAAATTACATGCCAGACAAGAAAAAGGAACAATGAAGCATAAAGTAGAACCCTTATAGATGCTTTGAGGGGATTAAAAGAGATCATACTGGATAGCCTGTACATTGGAAAATACAAGCAAAAGAGAACGAAGTAGATAATTATTACTAAAGCTTCACACCCCATTGTAAATGCCACAATTGATATTACAACTAGTGCCTTCTGAATTTGTTAAAAAATATTAATTGTCATACCAAAAAAGAGGGACCGTTCGTCGCCAATGATCTGCATCCTTAACACCATAGCATAATAGAACGCGGAGCCCATCAATATAAGGGCAAGCTCCAACAAGAGGACTGAAATGAAATAATTATATATTTATTAAATTAAATTAATTATATTATATTAAATTATTTTTATTTTAGCGTTATATTGTTATATTTTTATTAGAGATTAGTAAAAGTAAAATTGTCAAATTTTTAAAAGTTTGATAGTAAAATAGTAGTTTTAACTCATTTAAATAGAATTAATGATAAAAATATTTTTTTTAATATTTTCTGTGAGCTTGATTGTTAAAAAATTAGTTAGAATGACCAAATTGATACATATTTATAGAAACTTATAACTCAAGAATACTAATAAAAAAATTGTATTAAAAACTTCATCAAAATTTATGAACTAAATAGATAATTGTCCTTATTTTATTAATTCATTGCTATAACTCTGTTAGCATACCAGCTACTAAGCCCAGAATACAACACCGATAAGTAAAAGGAAGAAAGAAGCATAAAGTAGAGACTTTATAGCAGCTTTGAGGGGATTAAAAGAGATCATACTGCATAGCCTGTATAGAGGAAAATACAAGCAAAAGAGAACAAAGTAGATGATTAGTACTAAAGCTTCACGCCCCATTGCAAATGCCAAAATTGATATTACAACTAGCACTATCTGAATTAGTTGAAAAATACCAATTGCCATCTCAAAAAAGAGGAACCTTGCGTCGTCAATGTTCTGCATCCTTAACGTCACAGCATCATAGAACGCGGAGCCCATAAATATAAGGGCAAGCTCCAATAAAAGGAATGAAATGGAAACCAATTTAGTGGCCAGATTGGTATCAAGTAATAGCGCTAAAAAGAGAGTGAATGCGGCTGTTATGGATAGATTCATAGTTATAACGTCGTTAATTAGATAGCTTTTATTGATGAAGTCGCGATAAGAGGCGCTACTAGCAGGAGCAGTACCAGCATTATCTGTACCATCTGCATTGTCAGAAGGTATTTGGAGAGCACCGGCAAAGGCTGTACCGACAACAAGTGCTGCTACTACAAAAAGATAGTTTATGGTGTTATTAAGCTCCTGTTTTGGGGTTGGTGGCTTGATTTTGAATTGTGACATTGTAGTAGAATTCTGGTGGTGACGCTTAGTCTGCCCGTACCGGAAGAATTCATGAGATATATATAACCTTGAATAAGTCATCATCTGCATGATTATAGAAAATATACATTGAATATGTTATCATCTCTGCGACAAAAGTAAATTTCAAGATCGCATATTGTCAAGTGACTAAAAATCTATTAGTAAAAACCTAGACTTATCTTCGCTCTGTGGTGCTACTGTATTCTATATTTATTACATATACGAATCATCATCATGAATAAGTTATTCTTCAATTGCAATCACTTTTAGTTTTAACCTTTTATATTTCAAATCAAGTTTTTATTTTGCCTCGTAAAAACCCATTATTTGGTTCTCAAGAGATCCCAAGTTTTAATATAATCAGTAATAACAACGATATTTTAATTAATTCTTTGAGAGGTCTAGTGATCCGTACCATTTGAAATTTCTTTAGTTTTTTAGATGTCTTCAAGCCAACATCTACAGAGTTCTCCTCGACAATTCCAGAAGATTTAATGTTTCTATCATTCCCATCAATTTGCTGGTCCTGCAACTAAGAAAAACTCAACAAAGACAAGTTTAACTATATACCCTTGAAAGTAATACTATATTTCCCTCTTTGACGCTGGGTTTGAGTAGTGAATAATCATACCTTTGTAAGTATATTCGATTTGAAAATATCATAGGCTGTCAGTCCTTGACAGTTCACGAGGTCGGCCTTTGATCGTTTGTCACACAGTAGAGTAAACAGTACCATAGAATGGCAATGTAATGCTGCCAAATGAAAAGGTGTGTTGCCATTTTTGTCCATTTTGTTAACAAGCTTATCGGTACCTTTTTCTTTGAGTATACACCTAACTACGTTATCTTTTCCGCTCTTGGCTGCAACATGAAGAATACTCTGACCTTTATCACAGAGCAATTCAGTTGGATCTGGCCACCTTCGAAACAACTCCTTGGTTACTTGGACATGGCCATTTTCACATGCTAAATGAAGAGGATAAAAACCCTTATTATTCCTCTCAAATGCCCAATTACTCTTGATTTCTATGAGGTACCGAACTCCCTCAATGTAACCTATGTCTGCTGCAAAGTGGAGTGGAGTATTCCCTTCTTCATCTAGCAAGAGTAGTAGCTCTTCTTTTTGTTCCTTTATTCTTCTCAACATATCTTAAAATTAGAAAAAAGATCATCAAAATGTGTATAAAGAAACATAAAGAGCATGATTAATTAACTTTGAAAAGGACATGGATTGATGCCAAGAGGCAAGAATATGTACCTAACTTTCTGTGCTCAATGGCAACATGTACAGGAGGCTTTCCTTCCAATCTTTGTACTAAACCATTACCTTGATCCGGTAGAGCATTCAAAATATAGTCAAGAATATCCTTGTTACCCGATTCAATTGCCATACACAATGGAGTCTTACCTGCATTATTTTGATGACAAGTAACATTTGGGTCCTTTAAAACTAGGTAACAAGCCAGATCTACTAAAATGTTAACATTTTTCTTCGATGCAGGTACTGCAAGCAAAGCTTCGTGCAAAGCTGTACTTCCTTCATCATTCTTCATGGTCAGCAAAGTGTCCGCGGATGTGGTGTTTGGAATTTGTTGGGCAAGGTCGACAAGTATTCTGACAGTGTTCAATTTCTGAGCTCTAACTGCAAGGTGAAGTGCAGTATTGCCCTCGGAGTTCTTCTTCGCGATCAAGAAGGGAAAGTTACGAGCTATGAGTTGAGTCATGTCTTGGTGACCAGAACTTGACGCCACATGTAGAAGTGAATTCCCTGAGGGGCTTACTTTGTTGAAAATCTCAGACAAATCCTCTCTTCCGATATCGCAAAATGGAAATTTATTGACGTCGCCCTCCAGTGCCGCTTCAAAATGGGAAGGTTCCATCCTTGATTTTCTTTGATAAGTCTACGAACGGCTTCCTTGATAACTAAAAAAACTGATATCTAGTATTGGTTTTTAATTGTAATGACAGATGAAACTAGCAGGAGTCCGTAGGCATATATATATATATATATATATATATATATGATAAAAGAGTTGATTTTTAAAACTATTATCTTAAATTGTGTTTAGCGGAAAATTACCCATTTGATGCGGGGCAGGTGCAGCCGAGTCTTATATCATTTTCACGACGTCACTTGGGACACATGCGGATAGCCTATCCGTCCCGCGTGGCTAAATGTAAACCAAGAGAGCTCGAGGTGCTTGCTTTTCATGATTTGGATGTGGTGTTTGGAATTTTCTTGTATATGATAAATTTTCTTTGGGTTTTTCGAAGATCTAGGTTCTTTTTCCTACTTTTTATTTATTTATTTTATTTTAAAAAAAACTTTAAATTTTCACCATCAATTTAAAGATGGATGATAGAAATTTTAAAATTAATTTTTTATAATAATTTAATTTTTTAAAAAAATAAAAAAATCTCCACCGTCAATCTCAGATGAAATGGACAGTGAGGATTTAAACTTATTATTATTTTTTATTTAATAAATTTAAATATTATTTTAGGGGTATTTTGGTCTTTTTAACGGTTAAACCTGGTCAACCGTTATATCTAACGGAATTTGACTAAAGGCAGGGGATATTGTTATCAATAAACGATAAAGTTAACTCTGTTTGTAGTTGACAAAACTTCAGGAGAGATGGGTGTTATTAGCTCTAAATTTTATATACGTGATAATGAGTCAACGAAGTAGGTCTACAATATTTAACACGTTTAGTGATGCTTCTTAATATTTAAGATAATTTTTTCAAAACAATATTTAAGATAATTGAAATTTTAAAACGTGGATGTTGGAACTTTACATTTATTTTAATTCACCAAAATTCAAACATTATTATTATAAATATTATTTTAATATTATATTTAAAATCACAAAAAGTTTGGAGACATATTTACCATTGTTGACGGTAGGTTACTCTCGATTTGAAGTTAAATATTCGAGTTGCATTAGTAAACTTGATTTTATTAGATATCGACAAAATAAATAAATTGATAAATAATGTTACGTCGGTTAGTATGTTGAAAATTCTATCAAATTTAAGGAATAACACAGAGCTTTAGCTTTCACATCATATGGGCCCATCGATAAATAATGTTACGTCGGTTAGTATGTTGAAAATTCTATCAAATTTAATGAATAACATGACCTTAGCTTTCACATCATATGGGCCCATTGATAAATAATGTTATGTCGGTTAGTATGTTGAAAATTCTATCAAATTTAAGGAATAGTACGCGGCCTTAGCTTTCACATTATATGGGCCCATATTTGGCAATATAGAAGGTTATTATTATTGCAGCTTACAAAAAGTCATAAAACTTAGTTGATCACATTTTCAGTATATCTTCGAAGAAATTTCTTTATAACAAAAGTTACAAACATTTGGATTGAGAAGTGAGAGCATTTTCGGAGTAGCTTCCAAGATCGACCAAAGAAGTTTAGAGTTGACTAGAAAAGAATTGTGTAACTACTCCAAAACGCAAAATGGTCCTTTAACAACTATAAATTTACAAGAAATAGGAAACTAGAAGTTTCTCATAATTGATTAGAAAGTTTTTCTTGATTGACTATTCAAGTTCTAGAGGCGCAGGTAACACCACTAATTGATTAGCAAGAAATATGTAATTATCGGAGTGGATTACTTCACTAAATGTGTGGAAGTAGAAACAATGGCTAAGATAACCGAGAATAATGCAACAAATTTCATCAAGAAGTTCATCATTTACCGATTCAGAGTCCCCGAGACAATCATCACCGATCATTAAACCCAGTTTGACAACAACTTCCGAGCTCTAAGTTAGGAATTTTGCATCAGTCTGAGGTTCACGTATCCAGCTTACCCACAGGCAAACGCTCAAGTAGAAGTCGTTAACGGGATAATAAAACATCTCCTCAGGTGCAAACTAGAAGCCAAAAAAGGACTATAGGTTAATAAACTCCCAGAAGTATTATGGCAATCAGAATAACACCGCACACTTCGACAGGAGGAACTCCGTTCTCACTTGCTTTTGGGACAAAAGCGGTCATACCCACCGAAATCACAATCAGAACCAGGAGAGTTTGAAGTTATACTCCGAATGACAATGACCTCGAACTGAGGACTAGTCTAGAAGAACTCGAGGAACGGAAGAAAAACGCCAGTATCAGAGCAGCTGCGCTCTAACAACGCACGGTAAAATATTAAAATGCAAGGACTAATCCTCGGAGGTTTCAAGTTGATGACCTAGTGTCGAAGAAAGTGACCGAGCACTAAAGACCCAACTGTAGGAAACTTGAGAAACAATTGGGAAGGCCCCTACTGAGTAGAAATGCCTGTTAGGAAATGAGCTTACATACTAACTACGCTCAGTGGAACTGCCCTGAAGAATCCTTAGAACGCTGACCACTTGAAGAAATACTAATCATGTAAAACATCACTTACTATTTCTTTTATGTTATTTTTGTTATGTAAGTTAGGAGGTTAAGGTAATGCACCTTACGAGGCAGCAAATTTTATCATTAAACTTAAAAAAAAAAAAAAATGATCCAAGTTAGTTCTAAAAGGGGACAGTCCCACGGGTTACATAAAAGAATTAGAGGTGACGACCTACGATTGAACTACGGTTCAAGCCTACAGGGGTAGCTCAAAGAATCGAGCCAACGTAAATTCCTATTAATAAGCATAGAAAGTTGGATACCAATATCCGACAACAAAATAATATATAAATTAACAATTTTAAACAGATAAGTGTAAAGAGTCAGATGCCAACATCCGACAACAAGACAAAATTTAAAATCAAACTCCGAAACGGGATAGTACGAGATTATATAAAAAAAAAAAAAATCATTCGGCAACGTCTTCGACGGCCTCATCTTCCAAGATTACCACCTCCTTCCAATCAAGCGAATATTTGAAGTTAAATATTCGAGTTGCATTAGTAAACTTGATTTTATTAGATACCGACAAAATAAATAAATTGATAAATAATATTACGTCGGTTGGTATGTTGAAAATTCTATCAAATTTAAGGAATAACATAGGGCCTTAGCTTTCACATCATATGGGCCCATTGATAAATTCTATCAAAAAATGATCCAAGTTAGTTCTAAAAGGGGACAGTCCCACGGGTTACATAAAAGAATCAGAGGTGACGACCTACGATTGAACTACGGTTCAAGCCTACATGGGTAGCTCGGAGAATCGAGCCAACGTAAATACCTATCAATAAGTGTATAAAGTTGGATACCAATATCCGACAACAAAATAATATATAAATTAACAATTTTAAACATATAAGTGTAAAGAGTCAGATGCCAACATCCGACAACAAGACAAAATTTAAGATCAAACTCCGAAACAGGATTGTAACACCCCCCGACCCGACCCGGCTGGACCGACCCGGGGAGCGCTACTCGGACTTTCAAAACTTTTCAAAACTTCATTTTACATTTCAAAATCATTGTGAGCCCATATCAATAAATAAACTTTTTACAAAAATTCGGCAGAGTACCGTTTGTTTTTCGGACTTTCCAAAACCTGTTTTTTTACACAAATCAATCCAAAATTCACATTTTTCACAAACACTTCTATAGCACTTTCAAACAGTTGCGCACTCTGCCGTTTAGTGCGACTTTCACAAATAGTTTATAAAATAAAAACAAATCAGACTTTAATATTTACAAACATAATAATTAATTACAGAACATATTACAAAACGTATTTACAACTCCCCTGTATATGCATGCTTTCAGAATATATATATACATAACACAATATAGCTACCCAACTGTACAAATCTCTGGGACTCTGTCCGCAACTCTTTATCTCTTCAGTCCTTAGTCTCTTCCGGATTCCTGGTACCTACGCGTTAGAAACAAACTAACGCGCTAAGCATAAAGCTTAGTGGGTGTACTAAAATCTCAAATATAAAACAAATCATATATTATAACTTTTAAATCGGAATAATATCACACTATATATTTCAAATCAACTCAATAATGGACATAAATCATGTTAATCTCAAAACCAAACCTTAAAACAGATTCGATCACTTTGGTTTCAATTACAATATCAACATTTAAAAATCAATAAATAAAATCATTCAATTCAGTCAATACTGGCCCACTAGAATACTAAACATTTCTGGGACTGGAATGTGGGTCAACGTCACGTCCGGGGTTGCCCCGCAACAACAGTCACTGTAATCAACGTGATTGTCCGAGATTGCCCCGCAACAACAATCACACAATAAGAACGGTGCAGTACTGCTCAGTAAAACCCAGCTGGTATACCAACCTCCTATATCCATTTCTATGTTTTCGTATCCTAGGGCCGTTTCCGATAAACCAAATTCACAATAAATGTCGCAATAGGTATTCAATAACAATAATTACTCAATAAACATACAAATCACATAGTATTCTTCAAGAATCATACTCAATAATTTTACGGAAATCTAAATCAATTATTTTTAACGAAATCGAAACATTCGAAAACACATTCGAAATACAATCTATCATAAAATCGGTCCGAAATCAACCATAGATCTACAAATCATCGATTTTACATATAAAATAAACACTTTTCATACGAATAATCGAAATCGAAAACTTTTAACGAAATCGAAAACGAAAACAAAAACGAGAAACGAAATCGAAAACTAAAACGAAAAAGTAAACGAAATACTTTTCGAAACGATTTCGAAAACGAGAGTACACCTACCTCAAATCCGTGTTTTTCGTTAGTTCTACGATTTCGTCTTTCCTTTTCACCTACACTTCCTTTTCTCTTCTTCTTCTTTCTTTTCTTTCTTCTTCTTTCTTTTTCTTCTCTTTTCTTTCCTTTTCTCGGTCGTTTCTCTCTCCTCTTGATGTTTCTATTTTTCTCGCTTCTGCGAGAAGTTTCTTCTTTTTTTTTTTTGTATTTTTTTCGCTGTCGCGACCTGTGGTCGCGCTACCAGGTCGCGATGCTCACTGGAATTTTCGCACCGCCTTGGTCGCGCGAGAGATCGCGTTGCTCTTTGCCACATTTTGACAATTTCATCGCAAGCAGTCCATCGCGACCTGTGGTCGCGGTGGCTGGTCGCGATGCTCACTGCCAAAAATTGACAATTTCATCGCGAACAAGCCATCGCGACCTGTGGTCGCGGTGCTCACTGCCCAAAATTGCGTTTTTCACCGCGAGCGAGCTATCGCGACCTGTGGTCGCGGTGACCAGGTCGCGATGCTCTCTGGTCCAGTTTTTAATTTTTTTTCATTTTTCACTATTCAATCTGGTCCGCTGGAAATCATAAAATTAATTACATTTAATTACATTTACACCCCTTCAAATAGTAAAAAATTATTTTCACATATATAAAATTAATTACCCGAAATCCGAGATGTTACAAGGATAGTACGAGATTATAAAAAAAAAAAAAAATCATTCGGCAACGTCGCGCCACCAGGTCGCGTTACTCACTGGAGCAACTCCACCGCCTTCATCGCGATCACCCATCGCGGTACCCTGGTCGCTCTGGTGGTCGCGTTGCTCACTGCTAGAATTTCACTTTTTCATTGAGAGCCAGTCAACGCGATCTGTGATCGCGGTGACCAGATCGCGTTGCTCACTGCCCAAAAATGCCATTTTTCGCCTCGAGCAGCTCATCGCGATCTGTGGTAGCGGTGAGGGGTCGCGGTACACACTGCCCCAGTTTTTCACTCCTTTTTCTTCATGCATCATTTCTGGACCATTCTATCTGGTCCACCTGGAAACCATCAAAATAAGCATATATTTAATTACGTTTACAGCCCTCAACTCATAAAGATTTTATATCCACATATTCAAAATTAATTATTTAAAATTTGGGATATTACATGAACAGTGTCTATTTCCAATCAAGCGATCCAACAATGTAACTACAACAATTACAAAGACTATAAAGGGATCCAACAAGAGAGAATAAGGTAAGTTCTTACCATTTTTTTCACTTTGACAGTTTAATTAGTTAGTGTGCGTGCCATACTGTCTATTTCATAAAAATTGACTTGATCGTTAGAGGGTGATAACCGACTAAACATCAGTATTCCTTCTAACCCTTTTTCAGTTGCACGATTAAGGTATTAGGACTAATCGAAGTTCAGTAACAACAGTCATATTTTTAAATATTTTATGGTTACTCTTTAAAGTTTTTGTAAATGAGACTAATTTTGAAAACTTGAAAATTATTTGGCTAGTTTTAGCAATTAACTATTGCGATATAGTTATGTTTCTTGCTAATATTATACAAAATTCTGATGAGGTTCAATAGTATCAAAAATACTGTCAAATCTCAAAAGTGAAAGTTGGAATATGATGCTCATCGAACATTTAAAATTCTTTTAACATATGAAGTATGTATATTTTTCATTCAGAAATCAGGAGAAGTCAGTATGTGTGGATAGTTTTTTCCTCTTATTATGGGAGTAGAGATATCTCCCGTTATGGGAGTAGATATCCGGACCGCACGTGTAGTAAGTTATCTCAATAGGTCCTGATAGACTTGTTATTGATATCGTAATTGTACCCTTCAAAAATAATAATTTTGTTTAAATTCATTTTAGTAATAAAAAGTTATAGAGCTAATAACACCCACCTCCCTGAGGTTTTACCAACTACAAGTGGAGTCAACCGTTAAATTTAATGGAATTTGACTAACAGTAGGGGAGGTGGAAATTTTTACCACTTGAGATGGACGGTGGAAATTTTTTTTTAAAAAAATAATCTTCAGATCTCCATCGTCCATCTTTAAATGGAGGATGGAGATCTGAATTTTTTTTTTGTTCTTGGTGGAGATCCAATCTCCACCGTCCATTAATTTTGACGGACGGTGGAGATTCAATATGGAGTTTAGATTTCTATACACCAAGATTTATTTTTTACTTTTTTTTATTTTTTATTATTATTATTATTTTAAATAAATCCTAACTATCCATCATCTTAAAGATGAAGAGATGAGATTTTTTCTTAATTTTCTGAATTTTTATTTAATAAAATAAAATTAAAAAGTATGAAAAAATAAAAATACCTTATGCATATTAAGTTTGACTAAAGTTAATTAACGGTAGGAGAGATCGTTGTCAATAAATGATAAAGTTGATTTCGTTTGTAGTTAGCAAAATCTTAGGAGAATGAATGTTATTAGCTCAACGTTCTATATAAGGGAAAAAAAGCGCTGTAAAGGGTAAATTTTTGGGTGGCATTAATTGGGCAGTGAATTATGATCATTAATCTTTAAGGTTATATTTTATTGGGTTAAGTTTATTTGGTCATTATAAATTATTATTTTTTAATCGATATTTTTTTTTTTTGCGTGATTTCTAACTTTTTAAAAATTTATTATTTTAATTTTTCTGACCCAATTTTTTACAGTTAAAGATGGTAGAGTATACATATTAACTATTTTACCCTTAACTTTAAATGATTAAATTAAAAATATAATTTTACCCTTTATTTTTAAAAATTTAATAAATTGAACTTACATGCTATAAGAATTTAATATGTGTCAATAAAAAAAATTAAAATTATAAAATACACAAAATTTATAAAAAAAAAAGTCCTTAAATATTAAAAATTATTAAATTAATTTAAAAACACTTAAATTAAAAGCCTTTAAAAAATAAAAAAATAAGTATAATAATAGCTAATTTATAAAAATTTTAATCATTTAAAATAACATTTCAAATTAATATTAAAATATAAAAAAATAAATTTTATATAAAAATAAATTATAATAAATTTAAAATTTAAAATAAAATAAAATATTAAAGTAATCAAAAAATAAAAAAAATATGTTTTAAACATATTAAGAGTTGAAACATTATTATTTTTAAAAATTATAAAATTTTAATTATTAAAAGTAATTTTTAATTGTTTTTAAAAATTATATATTTTTTTATTTTTTAACTTTAATTTTTATTTAAAATTGAAATACCTATAATATCATTAAATTTGATTAATAAAATGATTAAATTGATATATTTTTAAAAAGTTAAGGATCATGCGAGTTAAAAATAAAAATATCAGTAAAAAAGTAATAATTTTAAAAAGTAAGGAATTAAAATAATTTTTATCATATTTTATTTATTATAATAATATAACTCAAGTAATCAATGTATGTACGTAGAGATACCTTTCCTCTTATAATGAAACCGTAAAAGTTACTTTTCATATTATATTTCACTATCTGATTTCATCATATCCTAATATACCTAAAAGTAATAACAAATTAGCATTTTATTTAGAAATTTGAACGAATATATTATATATTACTCTTACGAAGATCAAAAAATTGGTAGATTATATTTTCAGGATGAACAAAGGCATGATTGAAATTTGAGAAAATATTATAAGTGGATATATAGTTGAGTGAACTTCAAATCATAATCAGATAATCAGATAAATCAACGAAATTTGGACTCATTTGAACAAATCATTTAATTTGTTCTCGATTATTAACAATAGTTTGGCTTGATATTTAGAAATTGGGACGCATATTGACCATAATTATATTATATTATTTTTGGTGAATTTTCTAGCTGGTTACAAAGAGTGGGAATGAGAGAATCTTGACAGAACAAATTACTGTATTAAAAAAGTTAAAAATTATGTATGCTTGTACTATCACTTGTAAAAAGCAAAAGGATCTCCCATATACTTGTAGTCAAAGCAGCAATAATACTACAAAGTACAAACTTTACATGAACAGTTTAATCATAATTTTAAAGGATATTATCAAAATCATCTTCCAATTTGGTAAATTAGTTAAAATCTTTTATTTAATTTTATTTATGGCCAAAACTTTTTTTATAATTTTATTTTATAATTAATTTTTCCTCTACCGTCAGTTTTAATTACTAAAATACTCATAACTATTAACTTTTCTGTTAGGGATATTATTAAAATCTTCTTCTAGTTTAGTGTATTAATCAAAATCCTCCCCAATTTCATCTATGGTCAAAATCCTTCCATAGTTTTATTTTATAGTCAATTTTCCATACCGTTAATTTTATTACTAAAATACCCTTAACTGTTAGGGCACAAAAGGTATAAAGATAAATATCTGTATATATTAAATTAAAATATATTAATTTATAATATCAATTAATCTCTACCCTCTATCATATGATGGACAGTAGAGATCAAATATAAAATATTAAAAAATTAAAAAATTAAGAATCTATGAAGATAGATGATAGAGATCCATCTTTTTATTTTTAATTTTTTTTTATGTATTTTTCAAAAATAAATTTATGCTTATGATCTCTACCGTCCATCTATGGAGATGAATGGGGGAGATCCATCGTTTTATTTTTAATTTATAAATTTTTTTTATTTTTATGTATTTTTTTAAAAAATCTATGTTTTAGTTTTTAATTTTTAATTTTTTAATATTTTATATTTGATCTCTACTGTCAATCATATTATAGACAGCAGTGATTCATTGATATTATAAATTAAATTTTTTTCATTTAATATATATAGTTATTTACCTTTATACCTTTGATGTTCTAAAATTTTTAACAGAAAAATTAACGGTTAAAGGTATTTTGGTAATTAAAACTAACTGTAAGGAAAAAATTGACTATAAAATAAAATTACGAAGAGAATTTCAACCAAAAATGAAATTATGAGGAGAATTTGACTAATACACCAAATTAGAGAGAGATTTTAATAATATTTCTAACATAAAATTAACGGTCAAGAGTATTTTAGTAATTAAAACTGATGGTAAGGAAAAATTGACTATAAAATAAAATTATGAGAGTATTTTGACCATAAATGAAGCTAGAGAGAAGATTTTAACTAATACACTAAATTATCGGGAATTTTAATAATAACTCTAATTTTAATGGACTTTTCGCTTGTAATCTAATATTAATCATAATTAGGACACAATGTCACAAATAATACAAAGAAAAACTTTGTTTTTAATATTTTTAAAGATCTTTATATTTTTTTTATCAGAAAGAAAAAGACTTATATCTGGATTACCAAAAACAGGCCCTAGTGTAGCTTGGAAGCTTTTAGTAAACCTGCTGATACACTGATCTGATACAGCTAATTGGAATCAAAATCCAAGAACATTTGATAAGCAGGTCGATCAGAAGAGTAGTAACCTTGTATAAGGTCATCAACTTGGAAACCAAATTTGTTGTAGAGATTCATGGCAGCACTTCTCATGGGATCAACATGGAGCACTATCTGCTGCACTTTTCTTCCTCTACATTTCTCAATTGCACCTTTCAGCAATGCCTCTCCATGACTGTGTCTCCTATGACTCTCCTTTACTATATTTTATTTCCAATCAATGCACAGAAAAAAAAAAAAAAAAACCAAGAATCTAGTCATTTTGAGATGAGAGAATTTGACATTATAGAATCATTCTTCAATTGGGCTTAATATTAATATCCATCTTATCAGAAAACTTTTCCAAATAGTGTTTTTAATTTTTTTTTTTTTAAGATATTCATCAAACAGTTTGTGGGTATATTCCAGTTGTTCACTAAGTTCTCTTTAAGCATAACATGCGATCTTCACCAATCAATACGGGAAGTGGAGGAACCTGCGAGCTTGGTGATAGAGGCAGACAAAGAAGAAGGCCAAGAGTACATGACATAGCCTACAACTTGTCCATCCATCTCCATGTACAGCAGCCCAGCATTCTTCTTCTTCAATTCTTCATCAAAGAATCTGGCAAGTGATTCATGTTTTGGAAATATCTTTCTTTCCATCTTCACAATCTCGTCCCCTACCTTGGTCCAGCTGTTTGAGTTTCTCTGCAACTCCACAATGACCCCACTACTCCCCATGGCTCATGTGTTCCGTTGGTGGTCTCAACTCTCACTGTTACGTAATGTTCGCACAATTCTTGTTTAGTAAAATCAAATTGATGTATTATCTTTTAGCATGCGAGTCAATTTTCCATATTAGTCATTTGCATTAAAAAAAAAGTAACTGAATTTTTTCTTTTTTCAAGTTATTTTGGGGAAAATCTTATATGTATCGGATGTAATATATTCGTCCATTAATATCATATCACATGGTATAAAAATTAAATTTAATTGATTATTTATACAATCTAGTATGATATAAATAGTTAAGATGATTTTTTTCATTATATATTCTTTTAACTGTATTAATACACACTTTTCAGAATAAATATAAAATATTTATTTTATTTTATTTTCAATCCATTAATACAATCATTTAAAGAAAAAGGCTGAGAAATTAAAGAGAGGATAATCATACTATAATTATCTCATTGCTACAACTGGTCAAAAGAAAATAATGTACTCCTAAACACAAGAGAAAAAAGCAAGAGTACACCACGTATAAAATACTTTAAAAATGGTTAGAAGATGAAGAAAACAGAGAGGCTGCAACCTACGTAGAAGAAAATGAAAACAAAAGAGAATGAAGTAAATGAACAAAGGTATAACTTCCCATCCAGACATGAAAGTCAGCAAAGGAATCAATGGAATTGCAAGCAGCACGGCTTGAAAAGATCGTAAAACAGCATTTACGTCATTGAAGGTAATGAAACTTAAGAAAACTAGGGTGATGCTATCCAACTCATAAGTCCAACTCCTTATACGTATAGCCCACCAAAATGCGCTGCTTACACAGAGGAGGGCGAGCTCCAACAACACGAAGGCGACCCATATCATTGTAGCGGCCAGTTTGTTATTAACCAACAGAGCCAAACACAGAGCCAGTGCTGCTGTGAGGGAAAAATTCATAGCTAAAAGGTTGGCAAACATGAATCTTCCTAACACCCACCAAGTGTACTCATCTACCTCTTTATCATCACCAACTGGCATTTGGAGAGAACCAGCAAAGGCCGCACCAACAATAAGTGCGGCTACCACCAGAAGATTGTTATCCTGTTGTTAAGATCTGCTTTTATGAGCGGTCCCTTGCTTTGCATACGTGGGGTTTTTGTTATAATACGTTGACATTTAATGTTCAAGCGCCGGAAGAATTCATGATACATGTATAAGATCGATAACGTCATCATCTGTAACTCAATATAACAAAATTTCAAGATTGCCATTGGTATTATATAACAATGACAGCAATCGCAACTCTAATTGATGCTTTGATCAGAGGGTCACAACTCCACAAGTATAGTATTTCATGTACCTTTTGATAAGATTCCTTTGATTCTTCATCAGAATTCTTCAAGCCCACTCCTGCAGAATTCGCAGCAACTCTAGAGGCATTCTAGTTTCCATCATTCATGTCAAATTTCTGGTCCTGCACATAAGAAAGAGAACTTGAAGAGAATGCCCCTTAGAGTAATACTATCCAAAAGAGTTGGGATGAGTATTGAATAATAATCATACATACCTTCCCGAGTATTTGGTTTACAAATATCATAAGCTGTCAGGCCTTGATGGTTTACAATGTTAACGTCTGATCGCTTGTCCATCAGCAAAGTAGCAACTACCATAGGTGGGCCATGCAATGCAATGCTGCCAAATGAAAAGGTGTGTTTCCATCCTTATCCTTCTTGTTAACAAGCTGATCCATACCTTTTTCTTTAAGTATGCATCTCACCACATTTTCTTTTCCACTCTTGGCTGCAACATGGAGGATGCTCCGGCCTTTATTACAAAGCAATTCAGTTGCATCAGGCCACTTTCTAAACAACTCCTTCACTACTATAACATGCCCATTTTCACAAGCTAGATGGAGAGGGTAGAGGCCCCATTTGTTCCTCTCAAAAGCCCCAATTGTTAATTTCAAAGAGGTGGCAAACTCCTTCAGGATAACCTACAGAAGCCGCACAATGGAGTGGAGTATTTCCTGCTTCATCTCGCAAAAGTAATAGATCTGCTTTGTGCTCGTTTATTACTTTTAACATATATATCTGGATCCAAAGAGAAATAAATTATATAATGTATAGATAAAAATGAAACACAAACAAAATCATGATACGTATACAAAAAGCAGACTTAATTATTGAAATTAAAATAATACAATAATTAAGTCCTTAAAGTGCTCACCTAATTTCTTTTGCTCAATGGCAACGTGAACAGGTGATCTTCCTTCCATCCTATCAACTGAACTATCGTTGATATGTATATATTCTAGAATGTCTCCGTTGTCCGATTCAACTGCCAGACACAATGGAGATTTACGTGCTTTGTTTTGGTGATATGACACTTTTGAGTCCTCTGATACTAGGTAACACGCCACATCTACTAAGATGTCTGCATTTTTCTTTGATATCTGTATTGCGAACATAGCTTTGTGCAAAGCTGTGTTTCCCCTCATCATTCTTAAATATCAGTAAATCTGCTGCTGCGGATATGCTGCTAGCAGGACTTTGTTTTGCAAGATTGACGATGTCTCGCAATGCTCAATTTCTGAGCTCCAACAGCAAGGTGAAGTGCAGTATTGCCTTCGCAGTTTTTCATAGCGATCGAAGAGGGAAAGTTACGAGCTATGAGTTGAGTCATGTCTTGGTGCCCGGAACTTGACGCCACATGTAGAAGTGAATTGCCTGAGGAGCTTACATTGTTGAAAATCTCAGACAGATCCTCTCGAGAGATATCACAAAATGGAAATTTATTGACGTCGCCATCCAGTACCGCTTCAAAATCGGCAGGTTCCGTCCTTTGAGTTCACCACTTAACCACATATTATGATATAATTTGATAGGACAGCACCTATATATGCCAAATAAATGATTTTAACATATATATCAATCAAGAGTGAAATTTACTTTAATTCCACAGGATCATCACTTTGAACTTTAATAATTTTATATGTATATATATATATATATATATATATATATATCAAGGGTAAAATTTGCTTTGATTCAACGGCACCAGTACTTTTTAACTTTGATAATGAAGCAGGACCAGTACTGACTAATTGAACGTGCATGCATGGTGTTGTTTCATTTCTTTCTTTCAGTCACTGTCTCTTTTACTCTTTCGAAATTCTAATGAACATAAACTACATGTGTAGTGTAGCATCTATATATGAAGCTATGAGAGGTAAGGTATTGATTATTACTTTATTCACTACATAGATAGACGTACACTACCACTCCTGCATGCAGAACCAATACCATTATCTCCAGTTTATGCTCGATTCTCGAAATTTAAGTGTTTTCAAAAGCATAAAACAGATTGATATTAAAAAGCAGCGAATTCAAACCTGCTCACTTCGTCGAAAATGTCCGACGCATCGGGATCCTTGATGTTACAAAAGGGAAACTTATCAACATTCAACACTGCCATCCCATGCAGCTTGAAAATGAGCAGGTTTGATGATTTGCAGCAATAAGCCTTCAAATAGCTAGGGAACCATCCGCTGCTATATATATTGGCACCAAACTAGCAAGTAAAATGGCTTATGTATATATCAAAAGAGTGAAATATTTAACTTTCTTTTCCTTTTAACTCAAACTTCATCTGTACTTTAAAAATGAAGCAAATATATATAGCCGGCGCATAAATACTCTCTCTTTTGTCTTTGTTTTTCTTTTTGTCTTTTTCTTCTTTTTTTTCTTTTTTGTTTATTCACTACGTAGACACCAGTATCACCACGCAGAGAAATTAACCAATACCTTCCTTTCCATTTTGTGGGGGCAGGAGAAACTTATATATGGGAAGGTTTTATCAAAAGAAAAACGGATTGACAACGAAACGGATAATAATTAATAAAGAAAGAATAAAGAGTATCAAGATATTTACAGGATTTTGGATTCCAGGTTGTAATTAAATTTGTACTCTAATTAAGTGAATTTCCCTACTACATAACATATTTATGTTTCTTGCTATTTTTATTCAAAATTTGGAGGTTCAAAATATAAAAAAAGATTGTTCTCCAATTCTCAAAGTGAAAGTACCACCATCCTATTGAAAAGAAAAGAAAAAGCAGTGAAAGCAAGAATGTGTCAACAGTAAAACCAGGAATATATGATGTCCGAAATTTTTTTTTTTTTTTTAGGGCAGACACCAGTTGGATTAACGGGTTGTCGTGACCTACCGAGATTAACCACTACAAACACGCTCTGAAAAACAACTCTAACTACAAAGAAAAGGTCTCCCCACATATTGTATATTGATTGACAATGGTGATTTGAACCCCTATAATACAAGTAAAAAGGGAATTACTGTCTACTTGAACTATAAATGAATATGCTATGATACCCAAAATTTTGAAAGTCCTTTGTGGATCAACTAAAACGACATAGTTATACCTCTTTGGATTAGTTAGGCACTGTTACATGCCTAATTTTATTAAGCCCAATTGGCATAGAAATATTATTGAAGCCCAACAGGCTTCGTAGAAGTCAACAAGGCCCAAACGAGCTGGAGACGCTAATAGAGCCCAACACAACAACAAAGTTCATCCCAACAATGCGAAGTGGAGAAAGGGACCTGAAGACTCTATGCGAGCAATAACACCTAAGCGATCTGGAATGAATACATACACCACATCACATCAACAGCATAGCTCCAACTCGCATTACGATAAGCTCAAAACTCCAGAGAAAGAAGAATCCCAATATTAAACGGAATTGATCTGATCCACTGGCAAAGTCCCAATCAGTTTTAAACTCCTTAATTTCAGCAATTGTAGTTTAATTGAAACATGAGGGATTTGATTTAATTCCTGATTTCATGTAATTAAATTCCATGTAAAACATAATGACTTCATCCCTTCACACTATAAAAGCGGTGGATCATCACTATTACAAGGGTTACAAAAATTCTGAAAAAAAATACATATAGTGAGCTCAACATTAATGTAACAACAGTAAATGTAGGCATTCTTTTAAATCCAAACCACTTTAAAAATCTCATTTGTTCAATCTTGTTTTACTGCTTTGCTATTATAATTGTTATTAATTACGTTGACCAAATTCACACGTCAATATTTTGGCACTAGAAGGAGAGCCCGTTTGAGGAATCAAACCTCTGTTTTCAGTAAAAGACAGTGTTTTTCATCTTATTTTTCTAGGAATCTTTTCAAAACAATGGCAAGAAAGGCAGGAACTCGCTCCATGACCACAAGAAGTAAAGTGGTACCCTCCTCCCGAAGGGCATTCAGAGGCATCCCACCAGGTCCAGATTCCACCTTGGTTTCAATCGTGGTCCCAATTGCTCCTGCGATTCCACCGCATGCTCCAAATCCACAAGTAGATCCTTTTCCCCCCCTTAAATAGAGCTTCAGGGAAACGACCAGGCTGGGCTATCCAGGCTGCCAGATTTCAACATGTGAATGTAAAGACATGCCGAAATGGAGAGGATGATAGCAGAGATAGCGCAGTGCTACCAATTCTTGATGCAGAATCAGCCCGTATGTGAACTAATTATGGAGAGTATTTCACCCCCACCTCCAGTGCGGAACAATCCAGTCCACCCTACTCGACACTTCAGTAAGCAAGATCCTCCTCACTGTGATGCCTAGGTGGGAATTATGTCCATTCCTCCAATGCGGAGAAGAGAGCTGCGAAAGAGCCTAGAGAATGGCAAGAAAGGCCTCACCATGGGGGCCCATAAAATTTATACTTTATATCAAGTTTAACCGTTAAAATTTTAGTGATAGAAACTAAATTAATATATTTTGAAAAAGTTAGAGATCATGTAAGTTCAAAATGTAAAATAGATCTAAAAGTTATATTTTAAATACATTAGGGACCAAATTGATAATTATTCGAGATACTTGGTTGTAGTTTAAGAAAAAATACGATTTCATTACAATATTACTAAATGTCAGGATATTCCATTACAATTTACTCTTAAAATAATAATTTGTAACAATTTATTGAAATCGGGACACATCATACATTACTGTTACAACGAGTAAGAAAGAATTAATTAGTTTGACCATAATTTCATTTTATTTATTTATATTTTTTTTTTGTGTTAATTTTCTAGCTGGTTACAAAAAGTAGGATTGAGAGCATTAATTCCTCCAAGTTTCCCAGATCAAACGAAGACATACATATAAAGGTTTGCTGGATCCGTTACCGTATTCTATGTAATTCATTCAGTGGAAAACTCATCAATCATACTCATTCAAAGTATAGGAGTTGCTGCCAGAAAATATAGATAATAGTGAAGCACCATTTTAATGGGAAGAAAATGCTATAAATAACTCTTAAAAAAAAAAATCATTTAATAATACTGAATTCAATTCGATTAACAACAATATCAAAAGAAATAACAAGCGTAAATTATTACATAAAAGCACAAACTGAAGAATAATAAACGAATTACGATCTTTAAAAAGTATTTTAAGGAATGAGCACGGAACAAACTCGATACCCAGTACAGAAGAAAATTAAAACAAAAGAGAAATAAGTAGATGATTACAGTTAAAACATCCCGTCCCAACATTAAAGTGAGCAATGTAATTGTAAAGAGTGAGAATTGAACAGAATCTGAAACTGTATCTATAGTGGTAAGGTATTCATACGTGTCTGTTAGGTTATATTGATCTATCCTCAGAATCGTGGCCGCAAAGAATGCGTCGCCCATAAAGGCAAAGGCAAGCTCCAACAACAGGAATGCAATCGAAACCAATATAAAGGAGAGATTGGTATCAAGTAATAGTGCCAAACACAGAGTCAATGCAGCTGTGATGGAGAGATTCATGGTTATAATAGTAGAATCCAAGTATTGACCTAGCAAGTAATAATACTCGTTGGTAGAGCTATTAATAGCAGGAGAAGGACTACTACCACCAGCGTTATTGTCACTGTTTTCATCCCGGAAAGGTATTTGGAGAGCACCAGTGAAGGCAGCACCGACGAGAAGTGCCGCTACTACGAAAAGATTGTTTATGGTGTTAGTAAGATCTTGTGTTTGGAATTGTGGTTTGTATTTAATTCGTGACCATTTAGTTGATGAGCTATGGTGGTGGTGACGTCTCATGCACACGAGTCTGATGAACTCATGATACATGAACAAGATTGATAGCGTCATCATCTGTACAATAAAAAAGAAAATTAAAAAATGCAAACCCCGTTACTGTAATATATTTTTACAATCAAAATAATAGAGCAATCATGATAGACTCTAATATTATCAGTTGAAAGGAATAGAATTTGGTACCTTTTGAAATTTTTTTGATCTTTTCAAGTTCAGTATCGCAGAATTTTTCTGATCAGCATTTCCAGAGGCTTCCAAGTTTCCAGCGTTTACGTCAATTCGCTGGTCTAGAACCTGAGGAAAACACACAATAAACAGGTCAGCTGAACCAAAGACCTTTAAAATTTATACTCTGATCTTTTTCGAAGTCGATCCAGGAGTTAATGGTCGATCATACGTACCTTCCCATGCATATTTGCTAGACAAATTTCATAGGCTGTCAAGCCTTGACAGTTTACAAGGTCAGGGTTGGATCGCTTGTCCCACAGCAGAAGAGCCACCACAATAGAACAGTGATGCAGCGCTGCCAAATGAAAAGGTGTGTTTCCATCCTTGTCCATCTCGTTAATTATAAGCTTATCAATGCCATCTTGTTTAAGTAAAAAGCTCACCACTTCTTCTTTCCCATTCTTAGCTGCAACATGCAGGATGTTTTGTCCATTGTTATCGATCAATTCCGTTGGATCTGGCCACTTTCTAAGCAACTCCTCCGTTACTCTCACGTGTCCATTTTCACATGCTAGATGAAGAGGATAGAGACCATTTTTGTTCCTCTCTAAAGCCTGATCGATATTAATGTCTAGTAGGTAGTGAGCTCCTGCAAAATAACCTAGAGAAGCTGCACAATGAAGTGGAGTATTCTCTTCTTCATCTCGCAAGAGTAATAGCGCTTCTTTTTGCTCCTTAATAATTTTCAACGCATCTGAAAATCAAAGTAAAATAATATTATAACGAGTATAAAAGTTGAAATATATAGAAGGAGATCGAAATGACTATACAAAAAGGACTTGGATATATTGATGCCAAAAATATATACATACCTAACTTTTTTCGCTGAATTGCAACAAGCACAGGGGACTTTCCTTCCAGACACTCAACTGAACCGCCGCCATGAGGTAGAGCTTTCAAAAGATATTCAAGAATGTCATTGTTTTCTGATTCTACCGCCAGACACAAGGGAGATTTACTTGCATTGTTCTGATGATAGGACACTTCTGGATATTCTGTAACCAAGTAACGAGCCACAGCTACTAAAGTGTCTACACTTTTCTTGTTTGACTCTGCAAGCACTAATAGAGCCTCGTGCAAAGCGGTGTTTCCTTCGTTGTTCTTCATCTTCAATAGGCTCTCATCGTCTGTACTGGGTATGCTTGGCATTTGTTTTGCACACTCAACAAGTACTTTCACTGTGTATAATTTTCCAGCTTTGACGGCAACATGAAGTGAAGTGTCACCTTTGTAGTTCTTCTTGAAGATTAAATGAGGAAAGCTACGTGCCATCAATTCAACGATCTCTACATGACCGCGACTTGCTTCCACATGAAGCAGCGAATTCCCAGAGGGGCTCACTTCGTCGAAAATGTCTGACACATCGGGATCGTTGATGTTACAAAAGGGAAACTTATCAACATTGCCATCAGATGCAGCTTGAAAATGAGCAGGCTTCATGATTTGCAGCAATAATTCCAACCACCTAAAATAGGGAATCATCCGCCGCTATATATATTGGCACCACAACTAGCAAGTAAATGGCTTATGTATATAACAAGAGTGAAACATTTACTTTTTCTTTTACTTTTAACTCTAACTTCATATGTACTTTATAAATGAAGCAAATAGAGCTGGTGCATAAATACTTTCACTCTTTTGACTTCCTTTTTCTTTTTGTTTTTTTTTTCCTTTTTTGGTTATTAACTACGTAGACACCATTACCACCACACAGGGAGTCGGAGTTTCACCTAGCCTTTTCTTTGTTGTCGAGATGCAAACCTTCTTTCCAATGACTAGCCAACCTCACCAATACCTTTATTTCCAGTTTGTGGGGGCAGGAGAAACTCATAAGGGAAGGTTTTATCAAAAGCAAAAAAGAAACAGCTAATAATTAATAAAGAAAGAATAAAGAGTATATCAAGATCTACAGAATTTTGGATTCCAAATTGTAACTAAATTTGTACTCTAATTAAGTGAATTTACCAACTTAGATTACATATTTATGTTCTTGCTATTTTTATTCAAAATTTGGAGGTTCAAAATATAAAAGAATATTGTTCTCTAATTCTCAAATTGAAAGTACGAGCATCCCATTCAAAAGAAAAGGGAAACAGTGAAAGCAAAAATATATGATGCCTCAACATTTTATCTTTTTTTTTTTTTTTTTTTTAAGGACAAACATCAATTGAATACACGATCAGCCGTGATCTAACGAGAGTAATCACTATAAACACAATTTGAAAAGCAACTCCGACTATTAGGGAGGGGCCTCTGGACACATTGTTTATTGTTCATTGACAATAGTGAGATTCGGTCCCCTATCTTGTAGTGAAGGGAAAATATATTATCCACTTGAACTTTCTAAATATGTAATGATATTTGAACTTTTGAAAGTCCCTTGGCTTCGACCAAATAAAACTATAAAGTTGTACCTCTTTGGATTAGTTTAGTACTATGCATGTAATGAAGCAGCAATACAAATATTCAATTGATTAATTTACTAGAATATTAGCAACCATTATAAATTTTGTTTTTTAAAAAAAAAAAAAAAAAAGCTAGGTCTCTCTCTCTTAGGGATGTCAATGGTGAGGAAATTTCCAACCCTGATCTCAACGAAAACATTTGTCTTCAAACTTGCCCGAACCCCCACATTTGTCCCGCCCCTACCGCTAGTTCACCTTCACCACTAAATTTATTTGTTGTAAACTGATATACAATTTTTACAAAATTTATATATTAATTTTATTTAATGAATAAACTATATTATGTTATTAATTAAATATATATTAATGTTTTACTAATAATTTGTTCGGGTGGTGTTTAGGATTTAGTTTGGGTGGTTTTGGGGGGTTGATTTAGGATGAGAGTTGGGAAGGTGAGGAATAACGAGGAAGTGGTGAAGTGTTTGTGGGTTGAAAAGAGAATTTAGGTTATATTTATGTACATGAGTAAGGATGGCAAAATTAGGGTCCAAACCCTCACCATATAAAACCCCTCAAAAAACTTTCAAATTTTTAGAGGATTTAAACTCGACCCTAAACTCTCTATATGGGCTTGTGGTGCGGGTTTAAATCCGACCTGCAAAATATGAGAATTTTATCCAACCCTCATTTTAACTCTCTCTTTTATTATTTTTTATTTTGTGGACTAAAATAAACTAAATTTTTAAAAATGGTAAAAAGATTAAATAAATTTTTAAAAATGGTAAAAAGATTAAATGTATTTTTATTAGTGAATCTTGATGGACGATGGAGATTATATTAAAAAAATTAGAAATTAAAAATAAAAAATGGGTTGGATTTGGTTTTTAAGTGGCGGTGGGTTAGGATTTAGTGTTTGAGACGGATAGTACTAATGATGATTGAGAAGGAAAAGAGAATTGGGTTAAGGTTTGGTGTTAGAGACAGAGATCGGCGGTGGTGATGATGATGATAGAGAAGAGAGATTGAGAATGTTTAAGGATCGGACAGTCATTTTCATTATATATTGAAGAGTAAATTAGTCTTTTGCTTCTAAGTTAAGGAGAGTTAATGGTAGGGGGATTTTAAAGAAAAATGCAAACTAGAGGGGAATTTTAGAGAATTGCCTTCAGGCTTCATTGTCATCAGTGAGTCAGTGACAACGTTTTTGTTTACGGACTGAAAAACAGAGAGGGTAAAGAAAGAAATGATATTGTCGCGTCGGCCAACCGTTGGTTCATATACTTTAACATCCTCAGTAACCCAAAAGCCAAAATTGCAGGAGATTTTAACAAACCACTGTTTCCACTTTTGTTGTCTCCTACTAATGCTCTCTGTTCCTTTATATTCAACTTTAAATTCAGCTCCAAAGCTTCTCTCAAATGTTGTTGCACCAAAATTGATGCTACTCAAAAACCCATTAAGGTATAATTTTCTTCTAATGCTGTATACATAATGAGGTTTGTTTCCTTAATTCAGTCTTATTTGTTTTCAAATCAGATTGTGGCAGTCAAGGTTTCCTTTGTAAGGGTTTCTTATTATTTGCAGCTGACCCAAGTTAAGATTGTTGAGAAACTAAGAAATAATATGCAATTTAACGTAATGTCATATGCCTTAATATGTTTTATTGAGTTATACATGGATTGTTGTAGACTATTGGACTTCTTTGTTATTGGTAAACAGGGTATGGAACTCAAGTTCTTGTTAATATTTTAGTAGGTTTAATTCATATTCTCAGTTTGCTGTTATTTTAATTGAACTGTGGAAATGTAACTCACTATATCCAGTAAACAGGGTTTCTCAGTGTTAGCATCAGATTGTCCATGGAAGAGTGGGAGTATATGGAGCACTATGGCCTATGTTAAATTTGCACACTTCATTGGATTACTGAGGCTTATCCATTGTTGCCTATCTACTGGATGAACCAGTTCTTAATCCGCAAACTCAAGTGAGCGTTTTTCCCTGGTTCACGATGCATATTTTATTATCCGTCGTGGCATTTAATTACTGTAATATAGGAAAAGAAAAGTGCATCACTGAACCTTTCACTCATTGAAGAAGAGAAGGGGTTGTCATTCCTCAAACCCGACTTCAGAATGCATTTTATTGTCTTGTACTTCAGTGGACTAATAAATGGGATCTTTTTTTGGGTAACATCAGCCAGAATGTAAGTTTGATGACCCGGAATCTTGTCAAATGTCAGAATTTAAGCTAAGCTTATTACTTAGAAACAATTCATATCGTTTTCATGGATTTGTGTCTTTAATAGGGAGATCAAGTTCTTAACCTTATCAGCACACTCCACTGTTGGATTCGTGTGATGTGGTTCTGGTGATCTATTATATCAGCTGGTGAGATTTGTCACTTTTATCTTTTTTCTTCTCTACTATTTTAGCTCAAACTGAGTTCCCCAAAATTCTCTCTCTAGATATGGTAACTAACACTTTTTAACTGGATGTCATTTTAGTGAAAATATGATCTTAAGAATATCCCTGTAAGGCTGTAAAGACTCTAAGAGTAATATATTTGTCTAAAAACAGCAATACTTGCATTGTTTGATTGGTCATTGCCCAAATGTTGTGCAAAAATTTTGCACAAATGTCCTTATGGTGCCCTTTACAAAGCAGAGTTGGATGTCATTTTATTATAGATTTTATTATGTATAGATATTCATATTCACAAATCTGTTCATTGATGTTTGACCTTATCTTCAGTGCAGGCAGTTTCCCTACTTGTGGTTCAGATGTTAGAACTCAGTGGAAATGTGTTTCTCCTAAGCATGAATATAAATTCGCTGCATGACCTTGTAGATTTCTTCAAAACTAACAAGATATCAAAAGAGAGGAACTGGTTACTTGCATCTGCACTAGGCTTTGGGTTTCTTAGTTTGTTGGTTTTCTTTTCATTTCTCGTTGCTGACCAATTATATGGGGTTAAGGTTGGTTTAATGAATTTATCTTTTTCTCCTATGTCTGCTTTCAGTATCAAATTAGAACATTTAATGTGTGCACTAACCGATAAAGCTCTATTGTTCCTTTTGTTATGGTGTGTTAGAATATAATTGTTGACTGATTAGGTTGTAAAACTATTGATAGCATAAACCTAATTGCTTCACTGCTCTTTTGTTCTTTGGCATTGAGCTAAAGCAGGGAGTTTGATGTGCTACAAAGTTGCATGACACTTAGGCCAACTAAATTAGTTAGATGAGTCGTAACTAACTTTGGCTGACAAAGAAGAATAAATTGTGAAAGGTGATGGTATGCTCTCTTTACTTGTGTACAGTGCAAGCAATGTTAAATGTTTAAATTGATCCATGAAATTAGGTTTAGAGAAGTCATGCTGATCCTCTGAGATGCCATAAATGAGAATTATTTTAGTTAAACATTTTGTCTTTATATAATCAACTCTCTTATTGTCACATTAATGTGTTTTTTCTTTACTGTTTCTCACTTGTATCATTTTGAAATTTGAGTAACTCCTCCAAATTTTGTGGTTAATCCTGATTTCATGCTTACTCATCTATAATTCTTGAATACAATTTAGAGTTTGAATCTACTTTGTGGTGAAGTTGGATCTCGTTACTAACCTGAAATAGTATTTCCATTCTGGACTAAAGATATATTTGGAGCTAATGACAGTTAATTGAGGAAGAGATGTTGGTCATAATAAAAGAGAAAAGTTCATATTAGAAAAATGGAGAAGAATACCCTTAATTTAGTATTAATGTTTACTTGGGTGCATTTGAGGGTTCAATGGAAATAGGTTGATTGCATATCTTTGCATTCCAATGAAACATGTCATTGTGTTTCATATGGCCTTTCAAAACAGCCCATCCGTTGCGTGCATTTTCCATAAAAATGCTCAATTTAATGTAAATTTGATTCGCTAACACTTTAACTACATTCTGTAAAATGAATTGCTGATGCAACTATTGTCTAATAGTGTCCATGAAAATTCATTCTATGTTATTCACTCCAATTTTGTGCAAATTTTTTATTACTGATCTGTTAGATATATCATTAATGAAAGCCTGATCTCACGAAACTTAAGTTCTAAAGTTCTGCAACTGATTTTTAGTTTTCTATGATTACTGATGTTTTTAGGTTATGGATAATCCCATAGTGAAGGAGATCCTTCTAAGCAGCAACATATCAAAAGCTGCTTTTGTCCTAGTTGATTGCATCATCACTCCCATTCTAGAAGACGCCATTTACAGAGGGTTTTTATTGACATCTCTTGCCTCTACAATGAAATGGCAACATGCAGTTGTCATAAGCTCAGCCATCTTCAGTGCAGCCCACTTTTCCATTGATAATTTTATACAGCTATTCATCATCGGGTGTGTGCTTGGATGCTCTTATTGTTGGTCTGACAACTTAAGTTGTTCCATTATCATACACTCCTTGTACAATGCCTTTATAGTAATCTTAACATTTTTGTCTTGAAGTTTACATGTTAGTATTAGACTTAGTTAGTTACTACATTAGAATTAATTAGTTAATTAGTTACCTTTTGATTAGTAATTTGTTTAGTTGTTGTGTATCGAATTGGTTAGCTGGTTTGTTAACAATTTTTGTTTGTTTCTGATAAGCTGCACAATAAGTCCAGCTATATAACTTTGTATGTATTTTGGATTATCTTAGTGAATGGATGTTTTCTTTTCTCTCCATTCTTTTCTTTTGTAATATGGTATCAAAGCACTTCTTTTTGCTACTCTCTCTTTGAATTTAGTTCATGGCTCGCGGAGGGGGCCAACACAATAACAATACCAATTGCTTTGGTTCGATTACACCTCCATACGATCGTGATACTCATCCTTGTGTTCAATATACCATGGATGATCTAACAGTCTTGGTTTGGTTCTTATTTCCCATCTTTAATGGATCTAACTACAATACATGGCGTCGATCCATGCTCATCGCTTTTAATGCCAAGATAAACTTGGTTTTGTTAATGGCTCTCTTTCTCAACCTTCAGCTACAGATCTATTGGCTGTGTTTGGTCACAGATCTATTGAAAGTTTTTCTTGATTGACTATTCAAGTTCTAGAGGCGCAGGTAACACCACTAATTGATTAGCAAGAAATATGTAATTATCGGAGTGGATTACTTCACTAAATGTGTGGAAGTAGAAACAATGGCTAAGATAACCAAGAATAATGCAACAAATTTCATCAAGAAGTTCATCATTTACCGATTCAGAGTCCCCGAGACAATCATCACCGATCATTAAACCCAGTTTGACAACAACTTCCGAGCTCTAAGTTAGGAATTTTGCATCAGTCTGAGGTTCACGTATCCAGCTTACCCACAGGCAAACGCTCAAGTAGAAGTCGTTAACGGGATAATAAAACATCTCCTCAGGTGCAAACTAGAAGCCAAAAAAGGACTATAGGTTAATAAACTCCCAGAAGTATTATGGCAATCAGAATAACACCGCACACTTCGACAGGAGGAACTCCGTTCTCACTTGCTTTTGGGACAAAAGCGGTCATACCCACCGAAATCACAATCAGAACCAGGAGAGTTTGAAGTTATACTCCGAATGACAATGACCTCGAACTGAGGACTAGTCTAGAAGAACTCGAGGAACGGAAGAAAAACGCCAGTATCAGAGCAGCTGCGCTCTAACAACGCACGGTAAAATATTAAAATGCAAGGACTAATCCTCGGAGGTTTCAAGTTGATGACCTAGTGTCGAAGAAAGTGACCGAGCACTAAAGACCCAACTGTAGGAAACTTGAGAAACAATTGGGAAGGCCCCTACTGAGTAGAAATGCCTGTTAGGAAATGAGCTTACATACTAACTACGCTCAGTGGAACTGCCCTGAAGAATCCTTAGAACGCTGACCACTTGAAGAAATACTAATCATGTAAAACATCACTTACTATTTCTTTTATGTTATTTTTGTTATGTAAGTTAGGAGGTTAAGGTAATGCACCTTACGAGGCAGCAAATTTTATCATTAAACTTAAAAAAAAAAAAAAATGATCCAAGTTAGTTCTAAAAGGGGACAGTCCCACGGGTTACATAAAAGAATTAGAGGTGACGACCTACGATTGAACTACGGTTCAAGCCTACAGGGGTAGCTCAAAGAATCGAGCCAACGTAAATTCCTATTAATAAGCATAGAAAGTTGGATACCAATATCCGACAACAAAATAATATATAAATTAACAATTTTAAACAGATAAGTGTAAAGAGTCAGATGCCAACATCCGACAACAAGACAAAATTTAAAATCAAACTCCGAAACGGGATAGTACGAGATTATATAAAAAAAAAAAAATCATTCGGCAACGTCTTCGACGGCCTCATCTTCCAAGATTACCACCTCCTTCCAATCAAGCGAATATTTGAAGTTAAATATTCGAGTTGCATTAGTAAACTTGATTTTATTAGATACCGACAAAATAAATAAATTGATAAATAATATTACGTCGGTTGGTATGTTGAAAATTCTATCAAATTTAAGGAATAACATAGGGCCTTAGCTTTCACATCATATGGGCCCATTGATAAATTCTATCAAAAAATGATCCAAGTTAGTTCTAAAAGGGGACAGTCCCACGGGTTACATAAAAGAATCAGAGGTGACGACCTACGATTGAACTACGGTTCAAGCCTACATGGGTAGCTCGGAGAATCGAGCCAACGTAAATACCTATCAATAAGTGTATAAAGTTGGATACCAATATCCGACAACAAAATAATATATAAATTAACAATTTTAAACATATAAGTGTAAAGAGTCAGATGCCAACATCCGAAAACAAGACAAAATTTAAGATCAAACTCCGAAACAGGATTGTAACACCCCCCGACCCGACCCGGCTGGACCGACCCGGGGAGCGCTACTCGGACTTTTAAAACTTTTCAAAACTTCATTTTACATTTCAAAATCATTGTGAGCCCATATCAATAAATAAACTTTTTACAAAAATTCGGCAGAGTACCGTTTGTTTTTCGGACTTTCCAAAACCTGTTTTTTTTACACAAATCAATCCAAATTCACATTTTTCACAAACACTTCTATAGCACTTTCAAACAGTTGCGCACTCTGCCGTTTAGTGCGACTTTCACAAATAGTTTATAAAATAAAAACAAATCAGACTTTAATATTTACAAACATAATAATTAATTACAGAACATATTACAAAACGTATTTACAACTCCCCTGTATATGCATGCTTTCAGAATATATATATACATAACACAATATAGCTATCCAACTGTACAAATCTCTGGGACTCTGTCCGCAACTCTTTATCTCTTCAGTCCTTAGTCTCTTCCGGATTCCTGGTACCTACGCGTTAGAAACAAATTAACGCGCTAAGCATAAAGCTTAGTGGGTGTACTAAAATCTCAAATATAAAACAAATCATATATTATAACTTTTAAATCGGAATAATATCACACTATATATTTCAAATCAACTCAATAATGGACATAAATCATGTTAATCTCAAAACCAAACCTTAAAACAGATTCGATCACTTTGGTTTCAATTACAATATCAACATTTAAAAATCAATAAATAAAATCATTCAATTCAGTCAATACTGGCCCACTAGAATACTAAACATTTCTGGGACTGGAATGTGGGTCAACGTCACGTCCGGGGTTGCCCCGCAACAACAGTCACTGTAATCAACGTGATTGTCCGAGATTGCCCCGTAACAACAATCACTAGTATCATTGTGATCGTCCGAGATTGCCCCGCAACAACGATCACTAAAATCGGTGTGATTGTCCGAGATTGCCCCGCAACAACAATCACACAATAAGAACGGTGCAGTACTGCTCAGTAAAACCCAGCTGGTATACCAACCTCCTATATCCATTTCTATGTTTTCGTATCCTAGGGCCGTTTCCGATAAACCAAATTCACAATAAATGTCGCAATAGGTATTCAATAACAATAATTACTCAATAAACATACAAATCACATAGTATTCTTCAAGAATCATACTCAATAATTTTACGGAAATCTAAATCAATTATTTTTAACGAAATCGAAACATTCGAAAACACATTCGAAATACAATCTATCATAAAATCGGTCCGAAATCAACCATAGATCTACAAATCATCGATTTTACATATAAAATAAACACTTTTCATACGAATAATCGAAATCGAAAACTTTTAACGAAATCGAAAACGAAAACAAAACGAGAAACGAAATCGAAAACTAAAACGAAAAAGTAAACGAAATACTTTTCGAAACGATTTCGAAAACGAGAGTACACCTACCTCAAATCCGTGTTTTTCGTTAGTTCTACGATTTCGTCTTTCCTTTTCACCTACACTTCCTTTTCTCTTCTTCTTCTTTCTTTTCTTTCTTCTTCTTTCTTTTTCTTCTCTTTTCTTTCCTTTTCTCGGTCGTTTCTCTCTCCTCTTGATGTTTCTATTTTTCTCGCTTCTGCGAGAAGTTTCTTCTTTTTTTTTTTGTATTTTTTTCGCTGTCGCGACCTGTGGTCGCGCTACCAGGTCGCGATGCTCCCTGGAATTTTCGCACCGCCTTGGTCGCGCGAGAGATCGCGTTGCTCTCTGCCACATTTTGACAATTTCATCGCAAGCAGTCCATCGCGACCTGTGGTCGCGGTGGCTGGTCGCGATGTTCACTGCCAAAAATTGACAATTTCATCGCGAGCAAGCCATCGCGACCTGTGGTCGCGGTGCTCACTGCCCAAAATTGCGTTTTTCACCGCGAGCGAGCTATCGCGACCTGTGGTCGCGGTGACCAGGTCGCGATGCTCTCTGGTCCAGTTTTCAATTTTTTTCATTTTTCACTATTCAATCTGGTCCGCTGGAAATCATAAAATTAATTACATTTAATTACATTTACACCCCCTTCAAATAGTAAAAAATTATTTTCACATATATAAAATTAATTACCCGAAATCCGAGATGTTACAAGGATAGTACGAGATTATAAAAAAAAAAAAAAAATCATTCGGCAACGTCGCGCCACCAGGTCGCGTTACTCACTGGAGCAACTCCACCGCCTTCATCGCGATCACCCATCGCGGTACCCTGGTCGCTCTGGTGGTCGCGTTGCTCACTGCTAGAATTTCACTTTTTCATTGAGAGCCAGTCAACGCGATCTGTGATCGCGGTGACCAGATCGCGTTGCTCACTGCCCAAAAATGCCATTTTTCGCCTCGAGCAGCTCATCGCGATTTGTGGTAGCGGTGAGGGGTCGCGGTACACACTGCCCCAGTTTTTCACTCCTTTTTCTTCATGCATCATTTCTGGACCATTCTATCTGGTCCACCTGGAAACCATCAAAATAAGCATATATTTAATTACGTTTACAGCCCTCAACTCATAAAGATTTTATATCCACATATTCAAAATTAATTATTTAAAATTTGGGATATTACATGAACAGTGTCTATTTCCAATCAAGCGATCCAACAATGTAACTACAACAATTACAAAGACTATAAAGGGATCCAACAAGAGAGAATAAGGTAAGTTCTTACCATTTTTTTCACTTTGACAGTTTAATTAGTTAGTGTGCGTGCCATACTGTCTATTTCATAAAAATTGACTTGATCGTTAGAGGGTGATAACCGACTAAACATCAGTATTCCTTCTAACCCTTTTTCAGTTGCACGATTAAGGTATTAGGACTAATCGAAGTTCAGTAACAACAGTCATATTTTTAAATATTTTATGGTTACTCTTTAAAGTTTTTGTAAATGAGACTAATTTTGAAAACTTGAAAATTATTTGGCTAGTTTTAGCAATTAACTATTGCGATATAGTTATGTTTCTTGCTAATATTATACAAAATTCTGATGAGGTTCAATAGTATCAAAAATACTGTCAAATCTCAAAAGTGAAAGTTGGAATATGATGCTCATCGAACATTTAAAATTCTTTTAACATATGAAGTATGTATATTTTTCATTCAGAAATCAGGAGAAGTCAGTATGTGTGGATAGTTTTTTCCTCTTATTATGGGAGTAGAGATATCTCCCGTTATGGGAGTAGATATCCGGACCGCACGTGTAGTAAGTATCTCAATAGGTCCTGATAGACTTGTTATTGATATCGTAATTGTACCCTTCAAAAATAATAATTTTGTTTAAATTCATTTTAGTAATAAAAAGTTATAGAGCTAATAACACCCACCTCCCTGAGGTTTTACCAACTACAAGTGGAGTCAACCGTTAAATTTAATGGAATTTGACTAACAGTAGGGGAGGTGGAAATTTTTACCACTTGAGATGGACGGTGGAAATTTTTTTTTTAAAAAAATAATCTTCAGATCTCCATCGTCCATCTTTAAATGGAGGATGGAGATCTGAATTTTTTTTTTGTTCTTGGTGGAGATCCAATCTCCACCGTCCATTAATTTTGACGGACGGTGGAGATTCAATATGGAGTTTAGATTTCTATACACCAAGATTTATTTTTTACTTTTTTTTATTTTTTATTATTATTATTATTTTAAATAAATCCTAACTATCCATCATCTTAAAGATGAAGAGATGAGATTTTTTCTTAATTTTCTGAATTTTATTTAATAAAATAAAATTAAAAAGTATGAAAAAATAAAAATACCTTATGCATATTAAGTTTGACTAAAGTTAATTAACGGTAGGAGAGATCGTTGTCAATAAATGATAAAGTTGATTTCGTTTGTAGTTAGCAAAATCTTAGGAGAATGAATGTTATTAGCTCAACGTTCTATATAAGGGAAAAAAAGCGCTGTAAAGGGTACATTTTTGGGTGGCATTAATTGGGCAGTGAATTATGATCATTAATCTTTAAGGTTGTATTTTATTGGGTTAAGTTTATTTGGTCATTATAAATTATTATTTTTTAATTGATATTTTTTTTTTGCGTGATTTCTAACTTTTAAAAATCTATTATTTTAATTTTTCTGACCCAATTTTTTACAGTTAAAGATGGTAGAGTATACATATTAACTATTTTACCCTTAACTTTAAATGATTAATTAAAAATATAATTTTACCCTTTATTTTTAAAAAATTTAATAAATTGAACTTACATGCTATAAGAATTTAATATGTGTCAATAAAAAAAATTAAAATTATAAAATACACAAAATTTATAAAAAAAAAGTCCTTAAATATTAAAAATTATTAAATTAATTTAAAAACACTTAAATTAAAAGCCTTTAAAAAATAAAAAAATAAGTATAATAATAGCTAATTTATAAAAATTTTAATCATTTAAAATAACATTTCAAATTAATATTAAAATATAAAAAAATAAATTTTATATAAAAATAAATTATAATAAATTTAAAATTTAAAATAAAATAAAATATTAAAGTAATCAAAAAATAAAAAAAATATGTTTTAAACATATTAAGAGTTGAAACATTATTATTTTTAAAAATTATAAAATTTTAATTATTAAAAGTAATTTTTAATTGTTTTTAAAAATTATATATTTTTTTATTTTTTAACTTTAATTTTTATTTAAAATTGAAATACCTATAATATCATTAAATTTGATTAATAAAATGATTAAATTGATATATTTTTAAAAAGTTAAGGATCATGCGAGTTAAAAATAAAAATATCAGTAAAAAAGTAATAATTTTAAAAAGTTAGGAATTAAAATAATTTTTATCATATTTTATTTATTATAATAATATAACTCAAGTAATCAATGTATGTACGTAGAGATACCTTTCCTCTTATAATGAAACCGTAAAAGTTACTTTTCATATTATATTTCACTATCTGATTTCATCATATCCTAATATACCTAAAAGTAATAACAAATTAGCATTTTATTTAGAAATTTGAACGAATATATTATATATTACTCTTACGAAGATCAAAAAATTGGTAGATTATATTTTCAGGATGAACAAAGGCATGATTGAAATTTGAGAAAATATTATAAGTGGATATATAGTTGAGTGAACTTCAAATCATAATCAGATAATCAGATAAATCAACGAAATTTGGACTCATTTGAACAAATCATTTAATTTGTTCTCGATTATTAACAATAGTTTGGCTTGATATTTAGAAATTGGGACGCATATTGACCATAATTATATTATATTATTTTTGGTGAATTTTCTAGCTGGTTACAAAGAGTGGGAATGAGAGAATCTTGACAGAACAAATTACTGTATTAAAAAAGTTAAAAATTATGTATGCTTGTACTATCAATTGTAAAAAGCAAAAGGATCTCCCATATACTTGTAGTCAAAGCAGCAATAATACTACAAAGTACAAACTTTACATGAACAGTTTAATCATAATTTTAAAGGATATTATCAAAATCATCTTCCAATTTGGTAAATTAGTTAAAATCTTTTATTTAATTTTATTTATGGCCAAAACTTTTTTATAATTTTATTTTATAATTAATTTTTCCTCTACCGTCAGTTTTAATTACTAAAATACTCATAACTATTAACTTTTCTGTTAGGGATATTATTAAAATCTTCTTCTAGTTTAGTGTATTAATCAAAATCCTCCCCAATTTCATCTATGGTCAAAATCCTTCCATAGTTTTATTTTATAGTCAATTTTCCATACCGTTAATTTTATTACTAAAATACCCTTAACTGTTAGGGCACAAAAGGTATAAAGATAAATATCTGTATATATTAAATTAAAATATATTAATTTATAATATCAATTAATCTCTACCCTCTATCATATGATGGACAGTAGAGATCAAATATAAAATATTAAAAAATTAAAAAAATTAAGAATCTATGAAGATAGATGATAGAGATCCATCTTTTATTTTTTAATTTTATCATATCACATGGTATAAAAAATTAAATTTAATTAATTATTTATACAATCTAGTATGATATAAATAGTTAAGATGATTTTTTTCATTATATATTCTTTTAACTTATTAATACACACTTTTCAGAATAAATATAAAATATTTATTTTATTTTATTTTCAATCCATTAATACAATCATTTAAAGAAAAAGGCTGAGAAATTAAAGAGAGGATAATCATACTATAATTATCTCATTGCTACAACTGGTCAAAAGAAAATAATGTACTCCTAAACACAAGAGAAAAAAGCAAGAGTACACCACGTATAAAATACTTTAAAAATGGTTAGAAGATGAAGAAAACAGAGAGGCTGCAACCTACGTAGAAGAAAATGAAAACAAAAGAGAATGAAGTAAATGAACAAAGGTATAACTTCCCATCCAGACATGAAAGTCAGCAAAGGAATCAATGGAATTGCAAGCAGCACGGCTTGAAAAGATCGTAAAACAGCATTTACGTCATTGAAGGTAATGAAACTTAAGAAAACTAGGGTGATGCTATCCAACTCATAAGTCCAACTCCTTATACGTATAGCCCACCAAAATGCGCTGCTTACACAGAGGAGGGCGAGCTCCAACAACACGAAGGCGACCCATATCATTGTAGCGGCCAGTTTGTTATTAACCAACAGAGCCAAACACAGAGCCAGTGCTGCTGTGAGGGAAAAATTCATAGCTAAAAGGTTGGCAAACATGAATCTTCCTAACACCCACCAAGTGTACTCATCTACCTCTTTATCATCACCAACTGGCATTTGGAGAGAACCAGCAAAGGCCGCACCAACAATAAGTGCGGCTACCACCAGAAGATTGTTTATCCTGTTGTTAAGATCTGCTTTTATGAGCGGTCCCTTGCTTTGCATACGTGGGGTTTTGTTATAATACGTTGACATTTAATGTTCAAGCGCCGGAAGAATTCATGATACATGTATAAGATCGATAACGTCATCATCTGTAACTCAATATAACAAAATTTCAAGATTGCCATTGGTATTATATAACAATGACAGCAATCGCAACTCTAATTGATGCTTTGATCAGAGGGTCACAACTCCACAAGTATAGTATTTCATGTACCTTTTGATAAGATTCCTTTGATTCTTCATCAGAATTCTTCAAGCCCACTCCTGCAGAATTCGCAGCAACTCTAGAGGCATTCTAGTTTCCATCATTCATGTCAAATTTCTGGTCCTGCACATAAGAAAGAGAACTTGAAGAGAATGCCCCTTAGAGTAATACTATCCAAAAGAGTTGGGATGAGTATTGAATAATAATCATACATACCTTCCCGAGTATTTGGTTTACAAATATCATAAGCTGTCAGGCCTTGATGGTTTACAATGTTAACGTCTGATCGCTTGTCCATCAGCAAAGTAGCAACTACCATAGGTGGGCCATGCAATGCAATGCTGCCAAATGAAAAGGTGTGTTTCCATCCTTATCCTTCTTGTTAACAAGCTGATCCATACCTTTTTCTTTAAGTATGCATCTCACCACATTTTCTTTTCCACTCTTGGCTGCAACATGGAGGATGCTCCGGCCTTTATTACAAAGCAATTCAGTTGCATCAGGCCACTTTCTAAACAACTCCTTCATTACTATAACATGCCCATTTTTCACAAGATAGATGGAGAGGGTAGAGGCCCCATTTGTTCCTCTCAAAAGCCCCAATTGTTAATTTCAAAGAGGTGGCAAACTCCTTCAGGATAACCTACAGAAGCCGCACAATGGAGTGGAGTATTTCCTGCTTCATCTCGCAAAAGTAATAGATCTGCTTTGTGCTCGTTTATTACTTTTAACATATATATCTGGATCCAAAGAGAAATAAATTATATAATGTATAGATAAAAATGAAACACAAACAAAATCATGATACGTATACAAAAAGCAGACTTAATTATTGAAATTAAAATAATACAATAATTAAGTCCTTAAAGTGCTCACCTAATTTCTTTTGCTCAATGGCAACGTGAACAGGTGATCTTCCTTCCATCCTATCAACTGAAACTATCGTTGATATGTATATATTCTAGAATGTCTCCGTTGTCCGATTCAACTGCCAGACACAATGGAGATTTACGTGCTTTGTTTTGGTGATATGACACTTTTGAGTCCTCTGATACTAGGTAACACGCCACATCTACTAAGATGTCTGCATTTTTCTTTGATATCTGTATTGCGAACATAGCTTTGTGCAAAGCGTGTTTCCCCTCATCATTCTTAAATATCAGTAAATCTGCTGCTGCGGATATGCTGCTAGCAGGACTTTGTTTTGCAAGATTGACGATGTCTCGCAATGCTCAATTTCTGAGCTCCAACAGCAAGGTGAAGTGCAGTATTGCCTTCGCAGTTTTTCATAGCGATCGAAGAGGGAAAGTTACGAGCTATGAGTTGAGTCATGTCTTGGTGCCCGGAACTTGACGCCACATGTAGAAGTGAATTGCCTGAGGAGCTTACATTGTTGAAAATCTCAGACAGATCCTCTCGAGAGATATCACAAAATGGAAATTTATTGACGTCGCCATCCAGTACCGCTTCAAAATCGGCAGGTTCCGTCCTTTGAGTTCACCACTTAACCACATATTATGATATAATTTGATAGGACAGCACCTATATATGCCAAATAAATGATTTTAACATATATATCAATCACAAGAGTGAAATTTACTTTAATTCCACAGGATCATCACTTTGAACTTTAATAATTTATATGTATATATATATATATATATATATATATATATATCAAGGGTAAAATTTGCTTTGATTCAACGGCACCAGTACTTTTAACTTTGATAATGAAGCAGGGACCAGTACTGACTAATTGAATGTGCATGCATGGTGTTATTTCATTTAATTCTTTCTTTCTGTCACTGTCTCTTTTACTCTTTCGAAATTCTAATGAACATAAACTACATGTGTAGCATCTATATATGAAGCTATGAGAGGTAAGGTATTGATTATTACTTTATTCACTACATAGATAGACGTACACGACACTCCTGCATGCAGAACCAATACCATTATCTCCAGTTTATGCTCGATTCTCCAAATTTAAGTGTTTTCAAAAGCATAAAACAGATTGATATTAAAAGCAGCGAATTCAAACCTGCTCACTTCGTCGAAAATGTCCGACACATTGGGATCCTTGATGTTACAAAAGGGAAACTTATCAAAAACTGCCATCCAATGCAGCTTGAAAATGAGCAGGTTTGATGATTTGCAGCAATAAGCCTTCAAATAGCTAGGGAACCATCAGCTGCTATATATATTGGCACCAAAACTAGCAAATAAAATGGCTTATGTATATATCAAAGGGTCAAATATTTAACTTTTCTTTTTCTTTTAACTCAACTTCATCTGTGCTTTAAAAATGAAGCAAACATATATAGCTGGTGCATAAATACTCTCTCTTTTGTCTTTGTTTTTCTTTTTGTCTTTTTTCTTCTTCTTCTTTTTTTTTATTTCTTTTTTGTGTATTCACTACGTAGACACCATTACCACCACAGAGAAATTAACCAATACCTTTCTTTCCATTTTGTGGGGGCAGGAGAAACATATATATGGGAAGGTTTTATCAAAAGAAAAACGGATTGACAAAGAAACGGATAATAATTAATAAAAAAGAGTAAAGAGTATCAAGATATTTACAGGATTTTGGATTCCAGGTTGTAAGTAAATTTGTACTCTAATAAGTGAATTTCCCTACTACATAACATATTTATGTTTCTTGCTATTTTTATTCAAATTTGTGAGGTTCAAAATATAAAAAAAGATTGTTCTCCAATCTCAAAGTGAAAGTACCACCATCCTATTGAAAAGAAAAGAAAAAGCAGTGAAAGCAAGAATGTGTCAACAGTAAAACCAGGAATATATGATGTCCGAAATTTTTTTTTTTTTTTTAAGGGCAGACACCAGTTGGATTAACGTGTTGTCGTGACCTACCGAGATTAACCACTACAAATACGCTCTGAAAAAACAACTCTAACTACAAAGAAAAGGTCTCCCCACATATTGTATATTGATTGACAATGGTGATTTGAACCCCTATCATACAAGTAAAAAGGGAATTACTGTCTACTTGAACACTGAACTATAAATGAATATGCTATGATACCCAAAATTTGAAAGTCCTTTGTGGATCAACTAAAACGACATAGTTGTGCCTCTTGGATTAGTTAGGTACTGTTACGTATCTAATTTCATTAAGCTCAATAGGCCCAGAAATATTATCGAAGCCCAACATACTTTGTAGAAGTTAACAAGGCCCAAACGAGCTAAAAAAGCTAATAGAGCCCAACACAACAACAAAGTTCATCCCAGCAATGTGAAGTGGAAAAAGGGACCTGAAGACTCTATGCGAGCATAGCACCTAAGCGATCTGGAATGAATACATACACCACCTCGCATCAACAGCATGGCTCCAGCTCGCATAACGATAAGCTCGAAACTCCAGATAAGAAGAATCTCAAGATTAAAGAGATTTGATCTGGTCAACTAGCAGAGTCCTAGTCAGTTTTAAACTCCTTAATTTCAGCAATTATAATTTAATTGAAACATGATTTTTAGGGATTTGATTTAATCTCTAATTTCATGCAATTAGATTCCATGTAAAACAGGATGACTTCATTCTTTCCCACTATAAAAGGGGTGGATGATCACTATTACAAGGGTTACAAAAATTCTAAGAAAAAATACATATAGTGAGCTCACACATTAATGCAAGAACAGTAAATGTAGGCATTCTTTCAAATCCGAACCACTTTAAAATCTCATTTGTTCAATCTTGTTTTACTACTTTGCTATTATAATTGTTATTAATTACGTTGACCAAATTCACACGTCAACATTTTAGCAGCTAGAAGGAAAGTCCATTTGAGGAATCAAACCTCTGTTTTCAGCAAAAGACAGTGTTTTTCATCTTATTTTTCTGGGAATCTTTTCAAAACAATGCAAGAAAGGTAGTGAACTCGCTCCATGACCACAAGAAGTAAAGTGGTACCCCCCCCCCCGGAGGGCATTAGAGGCATCCCACCAAGTTCAAATTTCCACCACTGGTTTCAATCGTGGTCCCCATTGCTTCTGCGATTCCACCACATGCTCCAAATCCACAAGTAGATCCTTTCCCCCCCTTAAATAGAGCTTCAGGGAAACGACCAGGCTGGGCTATCCAGGCTGCCAGATTTCAACATGTGAATGTAAAGGACATGCCGAAATGGAGAGGATGATAGCAGAGATAGCGCAGTGCTACCAATGCTTGATGCAGAATCAGCCCGTATGTGAACTAATTATGGAGAGTATTTCACCCCCACCTCCAGTGCGGAACAATCCAGTCCACCCTACTCGACACTTCAGTAAGCAAGATCCTCCTCACTGTGATGCCCAGCGAGGTGGGAATTATGTCCATTCCTCCAATGCGGAGAAGAGAGCTGCGAAAGAGGCCTAGAGAATGGCAAGAAAGGCCTCACCATGGGGGCCCATAAAATTTATACTTTATATCAAGTTAACCGTTAAAATTTTAGTGATAGAAACTAAATAATATATTTTGAAAAAGTTAGAGATCATGTAAGTTCAAATGTAAAATAGATCTAAAAGTTATATTTTAAATACATTAGGGACCAAATTGATAATTATTCGAGATACTTGGTTGTAGTTTAAGAAAAAATACGATTCATTACAATATTACTAAATGTCAGGATATTCCATTACAATTTACTCTTAAAATAATAATTTGTAACAATTTATTGAAATCGGGACACATCATACATTACTGTTACAACGAGTAAGAAAGAATTAATTAGTTTGACCATAATTTCATTTTATTATTTATATTTTTTTTTGTGTTAATTTTCTAGCTGGTTACAAAAAGTAGGATTGAGAGCATTAATTCCTCCAAGTTCCCAGATCAAACGAAGACATACATATAAAGGTTTGCTGGATCCGTTACCGTATTCTATGTAATTCATTCAGTGGAAAACTCATCAATCATACTCATTCAAAGTATAGGAGTTGCTGCCAGAAAATATAGATAATAGTGAAGCACCATTTAATGGGAAGAAAATGCTATAAATAACTCTTAAAAAAAAAAATCATTTAATAATACTGAATTCAATTCGATTAACAACAATATCAAAAGAAATAACAAGCGTAAATTATTACATAAAAGCACAAACTGAAGAATAATAACGAATTACGATCTTTAAAAAGTATTGTTAAGGAATGAGCACGGAACAAACTCGTAACCCAGTACAGAAGAAAATTAAAAACAAAAGAGAAATAAGTAGATGATTACAGTTAAAACATCCGTCCCAACATTAAAGTGAGCAATGTAATTGTAAAGAGTGAGAATTGAACAGAATCTGAAACTGTATCTATAGTGGTAATGTATTCATACGTGTCCTGTTAGGTTATATTGATCTATCCTCAGAATCGTGGGCCGCAAAGAATGCGTCGCCCATAAAGGCAAAGGCAAGCTCCAACAACAGGAATGCAATCGAAACCAATATAAAGGAGAGATTGGTATCAAGTAATAGTGCCAAACACAGAGTCAATGCAGCTGTGATGGAGAGATTCATGGTTATAATAGTAGAATCCAAGTATTGACCTAGCAAGTAATAATACTCGTTGGTAGAGCTATTAATAGCAGGAGAAGGACTACTACCACCAGCGTTATTGTCACTGTTTTCAATCCCGGAAAGGTATTTGGAGAGCACCAGTGAAGGCAGCACCGACGAGAAGTGCCGCTACTACGAAAAGATTGTTTATGGTGTTAGTAAGATCTTGTGTTTGGAATTGTGGTTTGTATTTAATTCGTGACCATTTAGTTGATGAGCTATGGTGTGGTGACGTCTCATGCACACGAGTCTGATGAACTCATGATACATGAACAAGATTGATAGCGTCATCATCTGTAACAATAAAAAGAAAATTAAAAAATGCAAACCCCGTTACTGTAATATATTTTTACAATCAAAATAATAGAGCAATCATGATAGACTCTAATATTATCAGTTGAAAGTGAATAGAATTTGGTACCTTTTGAAATTTTTTTGATCTTTTCAAGTTCAGTATCGCCAGAATTTTTCTGATCAGCATTTCCAGAGGCTTCCAAGTTTCCAGCGTTTACGTCAATTCGCTGGTCTAGAACCTGAGGAAAACACACAATAAACAGGTCAGCTGAACCAAAGACCTTTAAAATTTATACTCTGATCTTTTTCGAAGTCGATCCAGGAGTTAATGGTCGATCATACGTACCTTCCCATGCATATTTGCTAGACAATTTCATAGGCTGTCAAGCCTTGACAGTTTACAAGGTCAGGGTTGGATCGCTTGTCCCACAGCAGAAGAGCCACACAATAGAACAGTGATGCAGCGCTGCCAAATGAAAAGGTGTGTTTCCATCCTGTCCATCTCGTTAATTATAAGCTTATCAATGCCATCTTGTTTAAGTAAAAAGCTCACCACTTCTTCTTTCCCATTCTAGCTGCAACATGCAGGATGTTTTGTCCATTGTTATCGATCAATTCCGTTGGATCTGGCCACTTTCTAAGCAACTCCTCCGTTACTCTCACGTGTCCATTTTCACATGCTAGATGAAGAGGATAGAGACCATTTTTGTTCCTCTCTAAAGCCTGATCGATATTAATGTCTAGTAGGTAGTGAGCTCCTGCAAAATAACCTAGAGAAGCTGCACAATGAAGTGGAGTATTCTCTTCTTCATCTCGCAAGAGTAATAGCGCTTCTTTTTGCTCCTTAATAATTTTCAACGCATCTGAAAATCAAAGTAAAATAATATTATAACGAGTATAAAAGTTGAAATATATAGAAGGAGATCGAAATGACTATACAAAAAGGACTTGGATATATTGATGCCAAAATATATACATACCTAACTTTTTTCGCTGAATTGCAACAAGCACAGGGGACTTTCCTTCCAGACACTCAACTGAACCGCCGCCATGAGGTAGAGCTTTCAAAAGATATTCCAGAATGTCATTGTTTTCTGATTCTACCGCCAGACACAAGGAGATTTACTTGCATTGTTCTGATGATAGGACACTTCTGGATATTCTGTAACCAAGTAACGAGCCACAGCTACTAAAGTGTCTACACTTTTCTTGTTGACTCTGCAAGCACTAATAGAGCCTCGTGCAAAGCGGTGTTTCCTTCGTTGTTCTTCATCTTCAATAGGCTCTCATCGTCTGTACTGGGTATGCTTGGCATTTGTTTTGCACACTCAACAAGTACTTTCACTGTGTATAATTTTCCAGCTTTGACGGCAACATGAAGTGAAGTGTCACCTTTGTAGTTCTTCTTGAAGATTAAATGAGAAAGCTACGTGCCATCAATTCAACGATCTCTACATGACCGCGACTTGCTTCCACATGAAGCAGCGAATTCCCAGAGGGGCTCACTTCGTCGAAAATGTCTGACACATCGGGATCGTTGAGTTACAAAAGGGAAACTTATCAACATTGCCATCAGATGCAGCTTGAAAATGAGCAGGCTTCATGATTTGCAGCAATAATTCCACCACCTAAATAGGGAATCATCCGCCGCTATATATATTGGCACCACAACTAGCAAGTAATGGCTTATGTATATAACAAGAGTGAAACATTTACTTTTTCTTTTACTTTTAACTCTAACTTCATATGTACTTTATAAATGAAGCAAATAGAGCTGGTGCATAAATACTTTCACTCTTTTGACTTCCTTTTTCTTTTTTGTTTTTTTTTTCCTTTTTTGGTTATTAACCTACGTAGACACCATTACCACCACACAGGGAGTCGGAGTTTCACCTAGCCTTTTCTTGTTGTCGAGATGCAAACCTTCTTTCCAATGACTAGCCAACCTCACCAATACCTTTATTTCCAGTTTGTGGGGGCAGGAGAAACTCATAAGGGAAGGTTTTATCAAAAGCAAAAAGAAACAGCTAATAATTAATAAAGAAAGAATAAAGAGTATATCAAGATCTACAGAATTTTGGATTCCAAATTGTACTAAATTGTACTCTAATTAAGTGAATTTACCAACTTAGATTACATATTTATGTTCTTGCTATTTTTATTCAAAATTTGGAGGTTCAAAATATAAAAGAATATTGTTCTCTAATTCTCAAATTGAAAGTACGAGCATCCCATTCAAAAGAAAGGGAAACAGTGAAAGCAAAATATATGATGCCTCAACATTTTATCTTTTTTTTTTTTTTTTTTAAGGACAAACATCAATTGAATACACGATCAGCCGTGATCTAACGAGAGTAATCACTATAAACACAATTTGAAAAGCAACTCCGACTATTAGGGAGGGGCCTCTGGACACATTGTTTATTGTTCATTGACAATAGTGAGATTCGGTCCCCTATCTTGTAGTGAAGGGAAATATATTATCCACTTGAACTTTCTAAATATGTAATGATATTTGAACTTTTGAAAGTCCCTTGGCTTCGACCAAATAAAACTATAAAGTTGTACCTCTTTGGATTAGTTTAGTACTATGCATGTAATGAAGCAGCAATACAAATATTCAATTGATTAATTTACTAGAATATTAGCAACCATTATAAATTTTGTTTTTTAAAAAAAAAAAAAAAAAAGCTAGGTCTCTCTCTCTTAGGGATGTCAATGGTGAGGAAATTTCCAACCCTGATCTCAACGAAAACATTTGTCTTCAAACTTGCCCGAACCCCCACATTTGTCCCGCCCCTACCGCTAGTTCACCTTCACCACTAATTTATTGTTGTAAACTGATATACAATTTTTACAAAATTTATATATTAATTTTATTTAATGAATAAACTATATTATGTTATTAATTAAATATATATTAATGTTTTACTAATAATTTGTTCGGGTGGTGTTTAGGATTTAGTTTGGGTGGTTTTGGGGGGTTGATTTAGGATGAGAGTTGGGAAGGTGAGGAATAACGAGGAAGTGGTGAAGTGTTTGTGGGTTGAAAAGAGAATTTAGGTTATATTATGTACATGAGTAAGGATGGCAAAATTAGGGTCCAAACCCTCACCATATAAAACCCCTCAAAAAACTTTCAATTTTTAGAGGATTTAAACTCGACCCTAAACTCTCTATATGGGCTTGTGGTGCGGTTTAATCCGAACTGCCAAAAATGAGAATTTATATCCAACCCTCATTTTAACTCTCTCTTTTATTATTTTTATTTTGTGGACTAAAATAAACTAAATTTTTAAAATGGTAAAAGATTAAATAATTTTAAAATGGTAAAAAGATTAAATGTATTTTTATTAGTGAATCTTGATGGACGATGGAGATTATATTAAAAAATTAGAAATTAAAAATAAAAAATGGGTTGGATTTGGTTTTTAAGTGGCGGTGGGTTAGGATTTAGTGTTTGAGACGGATAGTACTAATGATGATTGAGAAGGAAAAGAGAATTGGGTTAAGGTTTGGTGTTAGAGACAGAGATCGGCGGTGGTGATGATGATGATAGAGAAGAGAGATTGAGAATGTTTAAGGATCGGACAGTCATTTTCATTATATATGAAGAGTAAATTAGTCTTTTTGCTTCTAAGTTAAGGAGAGTTAATGGTAGGGGGATTTTAAAGAAAAATGCAAACTAGAGGGGAATTTTAGAGAATTGCCTTCAGGCTTCATTGTCATCAGTGAGTCAGTGACAACGTTTTTGTTTACGGACTGAAAAACAGAGAGGGTAAAGAAAGAAATGATATTGTCGCGTCGGCCAACCGTTGGTTCATATACTTTAACATCCTCAGTAACCCAAAAGCCAAAATTGCAGGAGATTTTAACAAACCACTGTTTCCACTTTTGTTGTCTCCTACTAATGCTCTCTGTTCCTTTATATTCAACTTTAAATTCAGCTCCAAAGCTTCTCTCAAATGTTGTTGCACCAAAATTGATGCTACTCAAAAACCCATTAAGGTATAATTTTCTTCTAATGCTGTATACATAATGAGGTTTGTTTCCTTAATTCAGTCTTATTTGTTTTCAAATCAGATTGTGGCAGTCAAGGTTTCCTTTGTAAGGGTTTCTTATTATTTGCAGCTGACCCAAGTTAAGATTGTTGAGAAACTAAGAAATAATATGCAATTTAACGTAATGTCATATGCCTTAATATGTTTTATTGAGTTATACATGGATTGTTGTAGACTATTGGACTTCTTTGTTATTGGTAAACAGGGTATGGAACTCAAGTTCTTGTTAATATTTTAGTAGGTTTAATTCATATTCTCAGTTTGCTGTTATTTTAATTGAACTGTGGAAATGTAACTCACTATATCCAGTAAACAGGGTTTCTCAGTGTTAGCATCAGATTGTCCATGGAAGAGTGGGAGTATATGGAGCACTATGGCCTATGTTAAATTTGCACACTTCATTGGATTACTGAGGCTTATCCATTGTTGCCTATCTACTGGATGAACCAGTTCTTAATCCGCAAACTCAAGTGAGCGTTTTTCCCTGGTTCACGATGCATATTTTATTATCCGTCGTGGCATTTAATTACTGTAATATAGGAAAAGAAAAGTGCATCACTGAACCTTTCACTCATTGAAGAAGAGAAGGGGTTGTCATTCCTCAAACCCGACTTCAGAATGCATTTTATTGTCTTGTACTTCAGTGGACTAATAAATGGGATCTTTTTTTGGGTAACATCAGCCAGAATGTAAGTTTGATGACCCGGAATCTTGTCAAATGTCAGAATTTAAGCTAAGCTTATTACTTAGAAACAATTCATATCGTTTTCATGGATTTGTGTCTTTAATAGGGAGATCAAGTTCTTAACCTTATCAGCACACTCCACTGTTGGATTCGTGTGATGTGGTTCTGGTGATCTATTATATCAGCTGGTGAGATTTGTCACTTTTATCTTTTTTCTTCTCTACTATTTTAGCTCAAACTGAGTTCCCCAAAATTCTCTCTCTAGATATGGTAACTAACACTTTTTAACTGGATGTCATTTTAGTGAAAATATCTTAAGAATATCCCTGTAAGGCTGTAAAGACTCTAAGAGTAATATATTTGTCTAAAAACAGCAATACTTGCATTGTTTGATTGGTCATTGCCCAAATGTTGTTCAAAAATTTTGCCACAAATGTCCTTATGGTGCCCTTTACAAAGCAGAGTTGGATGTCATTTATTATAGATTTTATTATGTATAGATATTCATATTCACAAATCTGTTCATTGATGTTTGACCTTATCTTCAGTGCAGGCAGTTTCCCTACTTGTGGTTCAGATGTTAGAAACTCAGTGGAAATGTGTTTCTCCTAAGCATGAATATAAATTCGCTGCATGACCTTGTAGATTTCTTCAAACATAACAAGATATCAAAAGAGAGGAACTGGTTACTTGCATCTGCACTAGGCTTTGGGTTTCTTAGTTTGTTGGTTTTCCTTTTCATTTTCTCGTTGCTGACCAATTATATGGGGTTAAGGTTGGTTTAATGAATTTATCTTTTTCTCCTATGTCTGCTTTCAGTATCAAATTAGAACATTTAATGTGTGCACTAACCGATAAAGCTCTATTGTTCCTTTGTTATGGTGTGTTAGAATATAATTGTTGACTGATTAGGTTGTAAACTATGGATAGCATAAACCTAATTGCTTCACTGCTCTTTTGTTCTTTGGCATTGAGCTAAAGCAGGGGAGTTTGATGTGCTACAAAGTTGCATGACACTTAGGCCAACTAAATTAGTTAGATGAGTCGTAACTAACTTTGGCTGACAAAGAAGAATAAATTGTGAAGGTGATGGTATGCTCTCTTTACTTGTGTACAGTGAAGCAATGTTAAATGTTTAAATTGATCCATGAAATTAGGTTTAGGAGAAGTCATGCTGATCCTCTGAGATGCCATAAATGAGAATTATTTTAGTTAAACATTTTGTCTTTATATAATCAACTCTCTTATTGTCACATTAATGTGTTTTTTCTTTACTGTTTCTCACTTGTATCATTTTGAAATTTGAGTAACTCCTCCAAATTTTGTGGTTAATCCTGATTTCATGCTTACTCATCTATAATTCTTGATACAATTTAGAGTTTGAATCTACTTTGTGGTGAAGTTGGATCTCGTTACTAACCTGAAATAGTATTTCCATTCTGGACTAAAGATATATTTGGAGCTAATGACAGTTAATTGAGGAAGAGATGTTGGTCATAATAAAAGAGAAAAGTTCATATTAGAAAAATGGAGAAGATACCCTTAATTTAGTATTAATGTTTACTTGGGTGCATTTGAGGGTTCAATGGAAATAGGTTGATTGCATATCTTTGCATTCCAATGAAACATGTCATTGTGTTTCATATGGCCTTTCAAAAACAGCCCATCCGTTGCGTGCATTTTCCATAAAAATGCTCAATTTAATGTAAATTTGATTCGCTAACACTTTAACTACATTCTGTAAAATGAATTGCTGATGCAACTATTGTCTAATAGTGTCCATGAAAATTCATTCTATGTTATTCACTCCAATTTTGTGCAAATTTTTTATTACTGATCTGTTAGATATATCATTAATGAAAGCCTGATCTCACGAAACTTAAGTTCTAAAGTTCTGCAACTGATTTTTAGTTTTCTATGATTACTGATGTTTTTAGGTATGGATAATCCCATAGTGAAGGAGATCCTTCTAAGCAGCAACATATCAAAAGCTGCTTTTGTCCTAGTTTGATTGCATCATCACTCCCATTCTAGAAGACGCCATTTACAGAGGGTTTTTATTGACATCTCTTGCCTCTACAATGAAATGGCAACATGCAGTTGTCATAAGCTCAGCCATCTTCAGTGCAGCCCACTTTTCCATTGATAATTTATACAGCTATTCATCATCGGGTGTGTGCTTGGATGCTCTTATTGTTGGTCTGACAACTTAAGTTGTTCCATTATCATACACTCCTTGTACAATGCCTTTATAGTAATCTTAACATTTTTGTCTTGAAGTTTACATGTTAGTATTAGACTTAGTTAGTTACTACATTAGAATTAATTAGTTAATTAGTTACCTTTTGATTAGTAATTTGTTTAGTTGTTGTGTATCGAATTGGTTAGCTGGTTTGTTAACAATTTTTGTTTGTTTCTGATAAGCTGCACAATAAGTCCAGCTATATAACTTTGTATGTATTTTGGATTATCTTAGTGAATGGATGTTTCTTTTCTCTCCATTCTTTTCTTTTGTAATATGGTATCAAAGCACTTCTTTTTGCTACTCTCTCTTTGAATTTAGTTCATGGCTCGCGGAGGGGCCAACACAATAACAATACCAATTGCTTTGGTTCGATTACACCTCCATACGATCGTGATACTCATCCTTGTGTTCAATATACCATGGATGATCTAACAGTCTTGGTTTGGTTCTTATTTCCCATCTTTAATGATCTAACTACAATACATGGCGTCGATCCATGCTCATCGCTTTTAATGCCAAGATAAACTTGGTTTTGTTAATGGCTCTCTTTCTCAACCTTCAGCTACAGATCTATTGGCTGTGTTGGTCACAGATCTATTGAAAGTTTTCTTGATTGACTATTCAAGTTCTAGAGGCGCAGGTAACACCACTAATTGATTAGCAAGAAATATGTAATTATCGGAGTGGATTACTTCACTAAATGTGTGGAAGTAGAAACAATGGCTAAGATAACCAAGAATAATGCAACAATTTCATCAAGAAGTTCATCATTACCGATTCAGAGTCCCCGAGAACAATCATCACCGATCATTAAACCCAGTTTGACAACAACTTCCGAGCTCTAAGTTAGGAATTTTGCATCAGTCTGAGGTCACCGGATCCAGCTTACCCACAGGCAAACGCTCAAGTAGAAGTCGTTAACGGGATAATAAAACATCTCCTCAGGTGCAAACTAGAAGCCAAAAAAGGACTATAGGTTAATAAACTCCCAGAAGTATTATGGCAATCAGAATAACACCGCACACTTCGACAGGAGAACTCCGTTCTCACTTGCTTTGGGACAAAAGCGGTCATACCCACCGAAATCACAATCAGAACCAGGAGAGTTTGAAGTTATACTCCGAATGACAATGACCTCGAACTGAGGACTAGTCTAGAAGAACTCGAGGAACGGAAGAAAAAACGCCAGTATCAGAGCAGCTGCGCTCTAACAACGCACGGTAAAATATTAAAATGCAAGGACTAATCCTCGGAGGTTTCAAGTTGATGACCTAGTGTCGAAGAAAGTGACCGAGCACTAAAGACCCAACTGTAGGAAACTTGAGAAACAATTGGGAAGCCCCTACTGAGTAGAAATGCCTGTTAGGAAATGAGCTTACATACTAACTACGCTCAGTGGAACTGCCCTGAAGAATCCTTAGAACGCTGACCACTTGAAGAAATACTAATCATGTAAAACATCACTTACTATTTCTTTATGTTATTTTTGTTATGTAAGTTAGGAGGTTAAGGTAATGCACCTTACGAGGCAGCAAATTTTATCATTAAACTTAAAAAAAAAAAAAAAATGATCCAAGTTAGTTCTAAAAGGGGACAGTCCCACGGGTTACATAAAAGAATTAGAGGTGACGACCTACGATTGAACTACGGTTCAAGCCTACAGGGGTAGCTCAAAGAATCGAGCCAACGTAAATTCCTATAATAAGCATAGAAAGTTGGATACCAATATCCGACAACAAAATAATATATAAATTAACAATTTTAAACAGATAAGTGTAAAGAGTCAGATGCCAACATCCGCAACAAGACAAAATTTAAATCAAACTCCGAAACGGGATAGTACGAGATTATATAAAAAAAAAAAAATCATTCGGCAACGTCTTCGACGGCCTCATCTTCCAAGATTACCACCTCCTTCCAATCAAGCGAATATTTGAAGTTAAATATTCGAGTTGCATTAGTAAACTTGATTTTATTAGATACCGACAAAATAAATAAATTGATAAATAATATTACGTCGGTTTGGTATGTTGAAAATTCTATCAAATTTAAGGAATAACATAGGGCCTTAGCTTTCACATCATATGGGCCCATTGATAAATTCTATCAAAAAATGATCCAAGGTTAGTTCTAAAAGGGGACAGTCCCACGGGTTACATAAAAGAATCAGAGAGGTGACGACCTACGATTGAACTACGGTTCAAGCCTACATGGGTAGCTCGGAGAATCGAGCCAACGTAAATACCTATCAATAAGTGTATAAAGTTGGATACCAATATCGACAACAAATAATATATAAATTAACAATTTTAAACATATAAGTGTAAAGAGTCAGATGCCAACATCCGACAACAAGACAAAATTTAAGATCAAACTCCGAAACAGGATTGTAACACCCCCCGACCCGACCCGGCTGGACCGACCCGGGGAGCGCTACTCGGACTTTTAAAACTTTTCAAACTTCATTTACATTTCAAAATCATTGTGAGCCCATATCAATAAATAACTTTTTACAAAATTCGGCAGAGTACCGTTTTGTTTTTCGGACTTTCCAAAACCTGTTTTTTTACACAAATCAATCCAAAATTCACATTTTTCACAAACACTTCTATAGCACTTTCAAACAGTTGCGCACTCTGCCGTTTTAGTGCGACTTTCACAAATAGTTTATAAATAAAAAACAAATCAGACTTTAATATTTACAAACATAATAATTAATTACAGAACATATTACAAAACGTATTTACAACTCCCCTGTATATGCATGCTTTCAGAATATATATATACATAACACAATATAGCTATCCAACTGTACAAATCTCTGGGACTCTGTCCGCAAACTCTTTATCTCTTCAGTCCTTAGTCTCTTCCGGATTCCTGGTACCTACGCGTTAGAAACAAATTAACGCGCTAAGCATAAAGCTTAGTGGGTGTACTAAAATCTCAAATATAAAACAAATCATATATTATAACTTTTAAATCGGAATAATATCACACTATATATTTCAAATCAACTCAATAATGGACATAAATCATGTTAATCTCAAAACCAAACCTTAAAACAGATTCGATCACTTTGGTTTCAATTACAATATCAACATTTAAAAATCAATAAATAAAATCATTCAATTCAGTCAATACTGGCCCACTAGAATACTAAACATTTCTGGGACTGGAATGTGGGTCAACGTCACGTCCGGGGTTGCCCGCAACAACAGTCACTGTAATCAACGTGATTGTCCGAGATTGCCCCGTAACAACAATCACTAGTATCATTGTGATCGTCCGAGATTGCCCCGCAACAACGATCACTAAAATCGGTGTGATTGTCCGAGATTGCCCCGCAACAACAATCACACAATAAGAACGGTGCAGTACTGCTCAGTAAAACCCAGCTGGTATACCAACCTCCTATATCCATTTCTATGTTTTCGTATCCTAGGGCCGTTTCCGATAAACCAAATTCACAATAAATGTCGCAATAGGTATTCAATAACAATAATTACTCAATAAACATACAAATCACATAGTATTCTTCAAGAATCATACTCAATAATTTTACGGAAATCTAAATCAATTATTTTTAACGAAATCGAAACATTCGAAAACACATTCGAAATACAATCTATCATAAAATCGGTCCGAAATCAACCATAGATCTACAAATCATCGATTTTACATATAAAATAAACACTTTTCATACGAATAATCGAAATCGAAAACTTTTAACGAAATCGAAAACGAAAACAAAACGAGAAACGAAATCGAAAACTAAAACGAAAAAGTAAACGAAATACTTTTCGAAACGATTTCGAAAACGAGAGTACACCTACCTCAAATCCGTGTTTTTCGTTAGTTCTACGATTTCGTCTTTCCTTTTCACCTACACTTCCTTTTCTCTTCTTCTTCTTTCTTTTCTTTCTTCTTCTTTCTTTTTCTTCTCTTTTCTTTCCTTTTCTCGGTCGTTTCTCTCTCCTCTTGATGTTTCTATTTTTCTCGCTTCTGCGAGAAGTTTCTTCTTTTTTTTTTTGTATTTTTTTCGCTGTCGCGACCTGTGGTCGCGCTACCAGGTCGCGATGCTCACTGGAATTTTCGCACCGCCTTGGTCGCGCGAGAGATCGCGTTGCTCTTTGCCACATTTTGACAATTTCATCGCAAGCAGTCCATCGCGACCTGTGGTCGCGGTGGGCTGGTCGCGATGCTCACTGCCAAAAATTGACAATTTCATCGCGAACAAGCCATCGCGACCTGTGGTCGCGGTGCTCACTGCCCAAAATTGCGTTTTTTCACCGCGAGCGAGCTATCGCGACCTGTGGTCGCGGTGACCAGGTCGCGATGCTCTCTGGTCCAGTTTTCAATTTTTTCATTTTTCACTATTCAATCTGGTCCGCTGGAAATCATAAAATAATTACATTTAATTACATTTACACCCCTTCAAATAGTAAAAAATTATTTTCACATATATAAAATTAATTACCCGAAATCCGAGATGTTACAAGGATAGTACGAGATTATAAAAAAAAAAAATCATTCGGCAACGTCGCGCCACCAGGTCGCGTTACTCACTGGAGCAACTCCACTGCCTTCATCGCGATCACCCATCGCGGTACCCTGGTCGCTCTGGTGGTCGCGTTGCTCACTGCTAGAATTTCACTTTTTCATTGAGAGCCAGTCAACGCGATCTGTGATCGCGGTGACCAGATCGCGTTGCTCACTGCCCAAAAATGCCATTTTTCGCCTCGAGCAGCTCATCGCGATTTGTGGTAGCGGTGAGGGGTCGCGGTACACACTGCCCCAGTTTTTCACTCCTTTTTCTTCATGCATCATTTCTGGACCATTCTATCTGGTCCACCTGGAAACCATCAAAATAAGCATATATTTAATTACGTTTACAGCCCTCAACTCATAAAGATTTTATATCCACATATTCAAAATTAATTATTTAAAATTTGGGATATTACATGAACAGTGTCTATTTCCAATCAAGCGATCCAACAATGTAACTACAACAATTACAAAGACTATAAAGGGATCCAACAAGAGAGAATAAGGTAAGTTCTTACCATTTTTTTCACTTTGACAGTTTAATTAGTTAGTGTGCGTGCCATACTGTCTATTTCATAAAAATTGACTTGATCGTTAGAGGGTGATAACCGACTAAACATCAGTATTCCTTCTAACCCTTTTTCAGTTGCACGATTAAGGTATTAGGACTAATCGAAGTTCAGTAACAACAGTCATATTTTTAAATATTTTATGGTTACTCTTTAAAGTTTTTGTAAATGAGACTAATTTTGAAAACTTGAAAATTATTTGGCTAGTTTTAGCAATTAACTATTGCGATATAGTTATGTTTCTTGCTAATATTATACAAAATTCTGATGAGGTTCAATAGTATCAAAAATACTGTCAAATCTCAAAAGTGAAAGTTGGAATATGATGCTCATCGAACATTTAAAATTCTTTTAACATATGAAGTATGTATATTTTTCATTCAGAAATCAGGAGAAGTCAGTATGTGTGGATAGTTTTTTCCTCTTATTATGGGAGTAGAGATATCTCCCGTTATGGGAGTAGATATCCGGACCGCACGTGTAGTAAGTTATCTCAATAGGTCCTGATAGACTTGTTATTGATATCGTAATTGTACCCTTCAAAAATAATAATTTTGTTTAAATTCATTTTAGTAATAAAAAGTTATAGAGCTAATAACACCCACCTCCCTGAGGTTTTACCAACTACAAGTGGAGTCAACCGTTAAATTTAATGGAATTTGACTAACAGTAGGGGAGGTGGAAATTTTTACCACTTGAGATGGACGGTGGAAATTTTTTTTTAAAAAATAATCTTCAGATCTCCATCGTCCATCTTTAAATGGAGGATGGAGATCTGAATTTTTTTTTTGTTCTTGGTGGAGATCCAATCTCCACCGTCCATTAATTTTGACGGACGGTGGAGATTCAATATGGAGTTTAGATTTCTATACACCAAGATTTATTTTTTACTTTTTTTTATTTTTTATTATTATTATTATTTTAAATAAATCCTAACTATCCATCATCTTAAAGATGAAGAGATGAGATTTTTTTCTTAATTTTCTGAATTTTTATTTAATAAAATAAAATTAAAAAGTATGAAAAAATAAAAATACCTTATGCATATTAAATTTGACTAAAGTTAATTAACGGTAGGAGAGATCGTTGTCAATAAATGATAAAGTTGATTTCGTTTGTAGTTAGCAAAATCTCAGGAGAATGAATGTTATTAGCTCAACGTTCTATATAAGGGAAAAAAAGCGCTGTAAAGGGTACATTTTTGGGTGGCATTAATTGGGCAGTGAATTATGATCATTAATCTTTAAGGTTGTATTTTATTGGGTTAAGTTTATTTGGTCATTATAAATTATTATTTTTTAATTGATATTTTTTTTTTGCGTGATTTCTAACTTTTTAAAAATCTATTATTTTAATTTTTCTGACCCAATTTTTTACAGTTAAAGATGGTAGAGTATACATATTAACTATTTTACCCTTAACTTTAAATGATTAAATTAAAAATATAATTTTACCCTTTATTTTTAAAAATTTAATAAATTGAACTTACATGCTATAAGAATTTAATATGTGTCAATAAAAAAATTAAAATTATAAAATACACAAAATTTATAAAAAAAAGTCCTTAAATATTAAAAATTATTAAATTAATTTAAAAACACTTAAATTAAAAGCCTTTAAAAAATAAAAAAATAAGTATAATAATAGCTAATTTATAAAAATTTTAATCATTTAAAATAACATTTCAAATTAATATTAAAATATAAAAAAATAAATTTTATATAAAAATAAATTATAATAAATTTAAAATTTAAAATAAAATAAAATATTAAAGTAATCAAAAATAAAAAAAATATGTTTTAAACATATTAAGAGTTGAAACATTATTATTTTTAAAAATTATAAAATTTTAATTATTAAAAGTAATTTTTAATTGTTTTTAAAAATTATATATTTTTTTATTTTTTAACTTTAATTTTTATTTAAAATTGAAATACCTATAATATCATTAAATTTGATTAATAAAATGATTAAATTGATATATTTTTAAAAAGTTAAGGATCATGCGAGTTAAAAATAAAAATATCAGTAAAAAAGTAATAATTTTAAAAAGTTAGGAATTAAAATAATTTTTATCATATTTTATTTATTATAATAATATAACTCAAGTAATCAATGTATGTACGTAGAGATACCTTTCCTCTTATAATGAAACCGTAAAAGTTACTTTTCATATTATATTTCACTATCTGATTTCATCATATCCTAATATACCTAAAAGTAATAACAAATTAGCATTTTATTTAGAAATTTGAACGAATATATTATATATTACTCTTACGAAGATCAAAAAATTGGTAGATTATATTTTCAGGATGAACAAAGGCATGATTGAAATTTGAGAAAATATTATAAGTGGATATATAGTTGAGTGAACTTCAAATCATAATCAGATAATCAGATAAATCAACGAAATTTGGACTCATTTGAACAAATCATTTAATTTGTTCTCGATTATTAACAATAGTTTGGCTTGATATTTAGAAATTGGGACGCATATTGACCATAATTATATTATATTATTTTTGGTGAATTTTCTAGCTGGTTACAAAGAGTGGGAATGAGAGAATCTTGACAGAACAAATTACTGTATTAAAAAAGTTAAAAATTATGTATGCTTGTACTATCAATTGTAAAAAGCAAAAGGATCTCCCATATACTTGTAGTCAAAGCAGCAATAATACTACAAAGTACAAACTTTACATGAACAGTTTAATCATAATTTTAAAGGATATTATCAAAATCATCTTCCAATTTGGTAAATTAGTTAAAATCTTTTATTTAATTTTATTTATGGCCAAAACTTTTTTTATAATTTTATTTTATAATTAATTTTTCCTCTACCGTCAGTTTTAATTACTAAAATACTCATAACTATTAACTTTTCTGTTAGGGATATTATTAAAATCTTCTTCTAGTTTAGTGTATTAATCAAAATCCTCCCCAATTTCATCTATGGTCAAAATCCTTCCATAGTTTTATTTTATAGTCAATTTTCCATACGTTAATTTTATTACTAAAATACCCTTAACTGTTAGGGCACAAAAGGTATAAAGATAAATATCTGTATATATTAAATTAAAATATATTAATTTATAATATCAATTAATCTCTACCCTCTATCATATGATGGACAGTAGAGATCAAATATAAAATATTAAAAAATTAAAAAAATTAAGAATCTATGAAGATAGATGATAGAGATCCATCTTTTTATTTTTAATTTTATCATATCACATGGTATAAAAATTAAATTTAATTAATTATTTATACAATCTAGTATGATATAAATAGTTAAGATGATTTTTTTCATTATATATTCTTTTAACTTATTAATACACACTTTTCAGAATAAATATAAAATATTTATTTTATTTTATTTTCAATCCATTAATACAATCATTTAAAGAAAAAGGCTGAGAAATTAAAGAGAGGATAATCATACTATAATTATCTCATTGCTACAACTGGTCAAAAGAAAATAATGTACTCCTAAACACAAGAGAAAAAAGCAAGAGTACACCACGTATAAAATACTTTAAAAATGGTTAGAAGATGAAGAAAACAGAGAGGCTGCAACCTACGTAGAAGAAAATGAAAACAAAAGAGAATGAAGTAAATGAACAAAGGTATAACTTCCCATCCAGACATGAAAGTCAGCAAAGGAATCAATGGAATTGCAAGCAGCACGGCTTGAAAAGATCGTAAAACAGCATTTACGTCATTGAAGGTAATGAAACTTAAGAAAACTAGGGTGATGCTATCCAACTCATAAGTCCAACTCCTTATACGTATAGCCCACCAAAATGCGCTGCTTACACAGAGGAGGGCGAGCTCCAACAACACGAAGGCGACCCATATCATTGTAGCGGCCAGTTTGTTATTAACCAACAGAGCCAAACACAGAGCCAGTGCTGCTGTGAGGGAAAAATTCATAGCTAAAAGGTTGGCAAACATGAATCTTCCTAACACCCACCAAGTGTACTCATCTACCTCTTTATCATCACCAACTGGCATTTGGAGAGAACCAGCAAAGGCCGCACCAACAATAAGTGCGGCTACCACCAGAAGATTGTTTATCCTGTTGTTAAGATCTGCTTTTATGAGCGGTCCCTTGCTTTGCATACGTGGGGTTTTTGTTATAATACGTTGACATTTAATGTTCAAGCGCCGGAAGAATTCATGATACATGTATAAGATCGATAACGTCATCATCTGTAACTCAATATAACAAAATTTCAAGATTGCCATTGGTATTATATAACAATGACAGCAATCGCAACTCTAATTGATGCTTTGATCAGAGGGTCACAACTCCACAAGTATAGTATTTCATGTACCTTTTGATAAGATTCCTTTGATTCTTCATCAGAATTCTTCAAGCCCACTCCTGCAGAATTCGCAGCAACTCTAGAGGCATTCTAGTTTCCATCATTCATGTCAAATTTCTGGTCCTGCACATAAGAAAGAGAACTTGAAGAGAATGCCCCTTAGAGTAATACTATCCAAAAGAGTTGGGATGAGTATTGAATAATAATCATACATACCTTCCCGAGTATTTGGTTTACAAATATCATAAGCTGTCAGGCCTTGATGGTTTACAATGTTAACGTCTGATCGCTTGTCCATCAGCAAAGTAGCAACTACCATAGGTGGGCCATGCAATGCAATGCTGCCAAATGAAAAGGTGTGTTTCCATCCTTATCCTTCTTGTTAACAAGCTGATCCATACCTTTTTCTTTAAGTATGCATCTCACCACATTTTCTTTTCCACTCTTGGCTGCAACATGGAGGATGCTCCGGCCTTTATTACAAAGCAATTCAGTTGCATCAGGCCACTTTCTAAACAACTCCTTCATTACTATAACATGCCCATTTTTCACAAGATAGATGGAGAGGGTAGAGGCCCCATTTGTTCCTCTCAAAAGCCCCAATTGTTAATTTCAAAGAGGTAGCAAACTCCTTCAGGATAACCTACAGAAGCCGCACAATGGAGTGGAGTATTTCCTGCTTCATCTCGCAAAAGTAATAGATCTGCTTTGTGCTCGTTTATTACTTTTAACATATATATCTGGATCCAAAGAGAAATAAATTATATAATGTATAGATAAAAATGAAACACAAACAAAATCATGATACGTATACAAAAAGCAGACTTAATTATTGAAATTAAAATAATACAATAATTAAGTCCTTAAAGTGCTCACCTAATTTCTTTTGCTCAATGGCAACGTGAACAGGTGATCTTCCTTCCATCCTATCAACTGAACTATCGTTGATATGTATATATTCTAGAATGTCTCCGTTGTCCGATTCAACTGCCAGACACAATGGAGATTTACGTGCTTTGTTTTGGTGATATGACACTTTTGAGTCCTCTGATACTAGGTAACACGCCACATCTACTAAGATGTCTGCATTTTTCTTTGATATCTGTATTGCGAACATAGCTTTGTGCAAAGCTGTGTTTCCCCTCATCATTCTTAAATATCAGTAAATCTGCTGCTGCGGATATGCTGCTAGCAGGACTTTGTTTTGCAAGATTGACGATGTCTCGCAATGCTCAATTTCTGAGCTCCAACAGCAAGGTGAAGTGCAGTATTGCCTTCGCAGTTTTTCATAGCGATCGAAGAGGGAAAGTTACGAGCTATGAGTTGAGTCATGTCTTGGTGCCCGGAACTTGACGCCACATGTAGAAGTGAATTGCCTGAGGAGCTTACATTGTTGAAAATCTCAGACAGATCCTCTCGAGAGATATCACAAAATGGAAATTTATTGACGTCGCCATCCAGTACCGCTTCAAAATCGGCAGGTTCCGTCCTTTGAGTTCACCACTTAACCACATATTATGATATAATTTGATAGGACAGCACCTATATATGCCAAATAAATGATTTTAACATATATATCAATCAAGAGTGAAATTTACTTTAATTCCACAGGATCATCACTTTGAACTTTAATAATTTTATATGTATATATATATATATATATATATATATATATCAAGGGTAAAATTTGCTTTGATTCAACGGCACCAGTACTTTTAACTTTGATAATGAAGCAGGACCAGTACTGACTAATTGAATGTGCATGCATGGTGTTATTTCATTTAATTTCTTTCTTTCTGTCACTGTCTCTTTTACTCTTTCGAAATTCTAATGAACATAAACTACATGTGTAGCATCTATATATGAAGCTATGAGAGGTAAGGTATTGATTATTACTTTATTCACTACATAGATAGACGTACACGACCACTCCTGCATGCAGAACCAATACCATTATCTCCAGTTTATGCTCGATTCTCCAAATTTAAGTGTTTTCAAAAGCATAAAACAGATTGATATTAAAAAGCAGCGAATTCAAACCTGCTCACTTCGTCGAAAATGTCCGACACATTGGGATCCTTGATGTTACAAAAGGGAAACTTATCAAAACTGCCATCCAATGCAGCTTGAAAATGAGCAGGTTTGATGATTTGCAGCAATAAGCCTTCAAATAGCTAGGGAACCATCAGCTGCTATATATATTGGCACCAAAACTAGCAAATAAAATGGCTTATGTATATATCAAAGGGTCAAATATTTAACTTTTCTTTTTCTTTTAACTCAACTTCATCTGTGCTTTAAAAATGAAGCAAACATATATAGCTGGTGCATAAATACTCTCTCTTTTGTCTTTGTTTTTCTTTTTGTCTTTTTTCTTCTTCTTCTTTTTTTTTTATTTCTTTTTTGTGTATTCACTACGTAGACACCATTACCACCACAGAGAAATTAACCAATACCTTTCTTTCCATTTTGTGGGGGCAGGAGAAACATATATATGGGAAGGTTTTATCAAAAGAAAAACGGATTGACAAAGAAACGGATAATAATTAATAAAAAAAGAGTAAAGAGTATCAAGATATTTACAGGATTTTGGATTCCAGGTTGTAATTAAATTTGTACTCTAATTAAGTGAATTTCCCTACTACATAACATATTTATGTTTCTTGCTATTTTTATTCAAATTTGGAGGTTCAAAATATAAAAAAAGATTGTTCTCCAATTCTCAAAGTGAAAGTACCACCATCCTATTGAAAAGAAAAGAAAAAGCAGTGAAAGCAAGAATGTGTCAACAGTAAAACCAGGAATATATGATGTCCGAATTTTTTTTTTTTTTTTTAAGGGCAGACACCAGTTGGATTAACGGGTTGTCGTGACCTACCGAGATTAACCACTACAAATACGCTCTGAAAAACAACTCTAACTACAAAGAAAAGGTCTCCCCACATATTGTATATTGATTGACAATGGTGATTTGAACCCCTATCATACAAGTAAAAAGGGAATTACTGTCTACTTGAACCACTTGAACTATAATGAATATGCTATGATACCCAAAATTTTGAAAGTCCTTTGTGGATCAACTAAAACGACATAGTTGTGCCTCTTTGGATTAGTTAGGTACTGTTACGTATCTAATTCATTAAGCTCAATAGGCCCAGAAATATTATCGAAGCCCAACATACTTTGTAGAAGTTAACAAGGCCCAAACGAGCTAAAAAGCTAATAGAGCCCAACACAACACAAAGTTCATCCCAGCAATGTGAAGTGGAAAAAGGGACCTGAAGACTCTATGCGAGCAATAGCACCTAAGCGATCTGGAATGAATACATACACCACCTCGCATCAACAGCATGGCTCCAGCTCGCATAACGATAAGCTCGAAACTCCAGATAAAGAAGAATCTCAAGATTAAAGAGATTTGATCTGGTCAACTAGCAGAGTCCTAGTCAGTTTTAAACTCCTTAATTTCAGCAATTATAATTTAATTGAAACATGATTTTTAGGGATTTGATTTAATCTCTAATTTCATGCAATTAGATTCCATGTAAAACAGGATGACTTCATTCTTTCACACTATAAAAGGGGTGGATGATCACTATTACAAGGGTTACAAAAATTCTAAGAAAAAATACATATAGTGAGCTCAACATTAATGCAAGAACAGTAAATGTAGGCATTCTTTCAAATCCGAACCACTTTAAAAATCTCATTTGTTCAATCTTGTTTTACTACTTTGCTATTATAATTGTTATTAATTACGTTGACCAAATTCACACGTCAACATTTTAGCGCTAGAAGGAAAGTCCATTTGAGGAATCAAACCTCTGTTTTCAGCAAAAGACAGTGTTTTTCATCTTATTTTTCTGGGAATCTTTTCAAAACAATGGCAAGAAAGGTAGGAACTCGCTCCATGACCACAAGAAGTAAAGTGGTACCCCCCCCCGGAGGGCATTCAGAGGCATCCCACCAAGTTCAAATTCCACCACTGGTTTTCAATCGTGGTCCCCATTGCTTCTGCGATTCCACCACATGCTCCAAATCCACAAGTAGATCCTTTTCCCCCCCTTAAATAGAGCTTCAGGGAAACGACCAGGCTGGGGCTATCCAGGCTGCCAGATTTCAACATGTGAATGTAAAGACATGCCGAAATGGAGAGGATGATAGCAGAGATAGCGCAGTGCTACCAATTCTTGATGCAGAATCAGCCCGTATGTGAACTAATTATGGAGAGTATTTCACCCCCACCTCCAGTGCGGAACAATCCAGTCCACCCTACTCGACACTTCAGTAAGCAAGATCCTCCTCACTGTGATGCCCAGCGAGGTGGGAATTATGTCCATTCCTCCAATGCGGAGAGAAGAGAGCTGCGAAAGAGCCTAGAGAATGGCAAGAAAGGCCTCACCATGGGGGCCCATAAAATTTATACTTTATATCAAGTTTAACCGTTAAAATTTTAGTGATAGAAACTAAATTAATATATTTTGAAAAAGTTAGAGATCATGTAAGTTCAAAATGTAAATAGATCTAAAAGTTATATTTTAAATACATTAGGGACCAAATTGATAATTATTCGAGATACTTGGTTGTAGTTTAAGAAAAAATACGATTTTCATTACAATATTACTAAATGTCAGGATATTCCATTACAATTTACTCTTAAAATAATAATTTGTAACAATTTATTGAAATCGGGACACATCATACATTACTGTTACAACGAGTAAGAAAGAATTAATTAGTTTGACCATAATTTCATTTTATTTATTTATATTTTTTTTTGTGTTAATTTTCTAGCTGGTTACAAAAAGTAGGATTGAGAGCATTAATTCCTCCAAGTTTCCCAGATCAAACGAAGACATACATATAAAGGTTTGCTGGATCCGTTACCGTATTCTATGTAATTCATTCAGTGGAAAACTCATCAATCATACTCATTCAAAGTATAGGAGTTGCTGCCAGAAAATATAGATAATAGTGAAGCACCATTTTAATGGGAAGAAAATGCTATAAATAACTCTTAAAAAAAAAAATCATTTAATAATACTGAATTCAATTCGATTAACAACAATATCAAAAGAAATAACAAGCGTAATTATTACATAAAAGCACAAACTGAAGAATAATAAACGAATTACGATCTTTAAAAAGTATTTTAAGGAATGAGCACGGAACAAACTCGATACCCAGTACAGAAGAAAATTAAAACAAAAGAGAAATAAGTAGATGATTACAGTTAAAACATCCCGTCCCAACATTAAAGTGAGCAATGTAATTGTAAAGAGTGAGAATTGAACAGAATCTGAAACTGTATCTATAGTGGTAAGGTATTCATACGTGTCTGTTAGGTTATATTGATCTATCCTCAGAATCGTGGCCGCAAAGAATGCGTCGCCCATAAAGGCAAAGGCAAGCTCCAACACAGGAATGCAATCGAAACCAATATAAAGGAGAGATTGGTATCAAGTAATAGTGCCAAACACAGAGTCAATGCAGCTGTGATGGAGAGATTCATGGTTATAATAGTAGAATCCAAGTATTGACCTAGCAAGTAATAATACTCGTTGGTAGAGCTATTAATAGCAGGAGAAGGACTACTACCACCAGCGTTATTGTCACTGTTTTCATCCCGGAAAGGTATTTGGAGAGCACCAGTGAAGGCAGCACCGACGAGAAGTGCCGCTACTACGAAAAGATTGTTTATGGTGTTAGTAAGATCTTGTGTTTGGAATTGTGGTTTGTATTTAATTCGTGGACCATTTAGTTGATGAGCTATGGTGTGGTGACGTCTCATGCACACGAGTCTGATGAACTCATGATACATGAACAAGATTGATAGCGTCATCATCTGTACAATAAAAAAGAAATTAAAAAATGCAAACCCCGTTACTGTAATATATTTTTACAATCAAATAATAGAGCAATCATGATAGACTCTAATATTATCAGTTGAAAGGAATAGAATTTGGTACCTTTTGAAATTTTTTTGATCTTTTCAAGTTCAGTATCGCAGAATTTTTCTGATCAGCATTTCCAGAGGCTTCCAAGTTTCCAGCGTTTACGTCAATTCGCTGGTCTAGAACCTGAGGAAAACACACAATAAACAGGTCAGCTGAACCAAAGACCTTTAAAATTTATACTCTGATCTTTTTCGAAGTCGATCCAGGAGTTAATGGTCGATCATACGTACCTTCCCATGCATATTTGCTAGACAAATTTCATAGGCTGTCAAGCCTTGACAGTTTACAAGGTCAGGGTTGGATCGCTTGTCCCACAGCAGAAGAGCCACCACAATAGAACAGTGATGCAGCGCTGCCAAATGAAAAGGTGTGTTTCCATCCTTGTCCATCTCGTTAATTATAAGCTTATCAATGCCATCTTGTTTAAGTAAAAGCTCACCACTTCTTCTTTCCCATTCTTAGCTGCAACATGCAGGATGTTTTGTCCATTGTTATCGATCAATTCCGTTGGATCTGGCCACTTTCTAAGCAACTCCTCCGTTACTCTCACGTGTCCATTTTCACATGCTAGATGAAGAGGATAGAGACCATTTTTGTTCCTCTCTAAAGCCTGATCGATATTAATGTCTAGTAGGTAGTGAGCTCCTGCAAATAACCTAGAGAAGCTGCACAATGAAGTGGAGTATTCTCTTCTTCATCTCGCAAGAGTAATAGCGCTTCTTTTTGCTCCTTAATAATTTTCAACGCATCTGAAAATCAAAGTAAAATAATATTATAACGAGTATAAAAGTTGAAATATATAGAAGGAGATCGAAATGACTATACAAAAAGGACTTGGATATATTGATGCCAAAAATATATACATACCTAACTTTTTCGCTGAATTGCAACAAGCACAGGGGACTTTCCTTCCAGACACTCAACTGAACCGCCGCCATGAGGTAGAGCTTTCAAAAGATATTCAAGAATGTCATTGTTTTCTGATTCTACCGCCAGACACAAGGGAGATTTACTTGCATTGTTCTGATGATAGGACACTTCTGGATATTCTGTAACCAAGTAACGAGCCACAGCTACTAAAGTGTCTACACTTTTCTTGTTTGACTCTGCAAGCACTAATAGAGCCTCGTGCAAAGCGGTGTTTCCTTCGTTGTTCTTCATCTTCAATAGGCTCTCATCGTCTGTACTGGGTATGCTTGGCATTTGTTTTGCACACTCAACAAGTACTTTCACTGTGTATAATTTTCCAGCTTTGACGGCAACATGAAGTGAAGTGTCACCTTTGTAGTTCTTCTTGAAGATTAAATGAGGGAAAGCTACGTGCCATCAATTCAACGATCTCTACATGACCGCGACTTGCTTCCACATGAAGCAGCGAATTCCCAGAGGGGCTCACTTCGTCGAAAATGTCTGACACATCGGGATCGTTGATGTTACAAAAGGGAAACTTATCAACATTGCCATCAGATGCAGCTTGAAAATGAGCAGGCTTCATGATTTGCAGCAATAATTCCAACCACCTAAAATAGGGAATCATCCGCCGCTATATATATTGGCACCACAACTAGCAAGTAAATGGCTTATGTATATAACAAGAGTGAAACATTTACTTTTTCTTTTACTTTTAACTCTAACTTCATATGTACTTTATAAATGAAGCAAATAGAGCTGGTGCTAAATACTTTCACTCTTTTGACTTCCTTTTTCTTTTGTTTTTTTTTTTTTTTCCTTTTTTGGTTTATTAACTACGTAGACACCATTACCACCACACAGGGAGTCGGAGTTTTCACCTAGCCTTTTCTTTGTTGTCGAGATGCAAACCTTCTTTCCAATGACTAGCAACCTCACCAATACCTTTATTTCCAGTTTGTGGGGGCAGGAGAAACTCATAAGGGAAGGTTTTATCAAAAGCAAAAAGAAACAGCTAATAATTAATAAAGAAAGAATAAAGAGTATATCAAGATCTACAGAATTTTGGATTCCAAATTGTAACTAAATTTGTACTCTAATTAAGTGAATTTACCAACTTAGATTACATATTTATGTTCTTGCTATTTTATTCAAAATTGGAGGTTCAAAATATAAAAGAATATTGTCTCTAATTCTCAAATTGAAAGTACGAGCATCCCATTCAAAGAAAAGGGAAACAGTGAAAGCAAAAATATATGATGCCTCAACATTTTATCTTTTTTTTTTTTTTTTTTTTAAGGACAAACATCAATTGAATACACGATCAGCCGTGATCTAACGAGAGTAATCACTATAAACACAATTGAAAAGCAACTCCGACTATTAGGGAGGGGCCTCTGGACACATTGTTTATTGTTCATTGACAATAGTGAGATTCGGTCCCCTATCTTGTAGTGAAGGGAAATATATTATCCACTTGAACTTTCTAAATATGTAATGATATTTGAACTTTGAAAGTCCCTTGGCTTCGACCAAATAAAACTATAAAGTTGTACCTCTTTGGATTAGTTTAGTACTATGCATGTAATGAAGCAGCAATACAAATATTCAATTGATAATTTACTAGAATATTAGCAACCATTATAAATTTTGTTTTTTAAAAAAAAAAAAAAAAAGCTAGGTCTCTCTCTCTTAGGGATGTCAATGGTGAGGAAATTTCCAACCCTGATCTCAACGAAAACATTGTCTTCAAACTTGCCCGAACCCCCACATTTGTCCCGCCCCTACCGCTAGTTCACCTTCACCACTAATTTATTTGTTGTAAACTGATATACAATTTTTACAAAATTATATATTAATTTTATTTACTGAATAAACTATATTTATGTATTAATTAAATATATATTAATGTTTTACTAATAATTTGTTCGGGTGGTGTTTAGGATTAGTTTGGGTGGTTTTGGGGGGTTGATTTAGGATGAGAGTTGGGAAGGTGAGGAATAACGAGGAAGTGGTGAAGTGTTTGTGGGTTGAAAAGAGAATTTAGGTTATATTTATGTACATGAGTAAGGATGGCAAATTAGGGTCCAAACCCTCACCATATAAAACCCCCTCAAAAAACTTTCAAATTTTTAGAGGATTTAAACTCGACCCTAAACTCTCTATATGGGCTTGTGGTGCGGGTTTTAAATCCGACCTGCAAAATATGAGAATTTTATCCAACCCTCATTTTAACTCTCTCTTTTATTATTTTTTATTTTGTGGACTAAAATAAACTAATTTTTAAAAATGGTAAAAAGATTAAATAAATTTTTAAAAATGGTAAAAGATTAAAGTATTTTTATTAGTGAATCTTGATGGACGATGGAGATTATATTAAAAAATTAGAAATTAAAAATAAAAAATGGGTGGATTGGTTTTAAGTGGCGGTGGGTTAGGATTTAGTGTTTGAGACGGATAGTACTAATGATGATTGAGAAGGAAAAGAGAATTGGGTTAAGGTTTGGTGTTAGAGACAGAGATCGGCGGTGGTGATGATGATGATAGAGAAGAGAGATTGAGAATGTTTAAGGATCGGACAGTCATTTTCATTATATATTGAAGAGTAAATTAGTCTTTTTGCTTCTAAGTTAAGGAGAGTTAATGGTAGGGGGATTTTAAAGAAAAATGCAAACTAGAGGGGAATTTTAGAGAATGCCTTCAGGCTTCATTGTCATCAGTGAGTCAGTGACAACGTTTTTGTTTACGGACTGAAAAACAGAGAGGGTAAAGAAAGAAATGATATTGTCGCGTCGGCCAACCGTTGGTTCATATACTTTAACATCCTCAGTAACCCAAAAGCCAAAATTGCAGGAGATTTTAACAAACCACTGTTTCCACTTTTGTTGTCTCCTACTAATGCTCTCTGTTCCTTTATATTCAACTTTAAATTCAGCTCCAAAGCTTCTCTCAAATGTTGTTGCACCAAAATTGATGCTACTCAAAAACCCATTAAGGTATAATTTTCTTCTAATGCTGTATACATAATGAGGTTTGTTTCCTTAATTCAGTCTTATTTGTTTTCAAATCAGATTGTGGCAGTCAAGGTTTCCTTTGTAAGGGTTTCTTATTATTTGCAGCTGACCCAAGTTAAGATGTTGAGAAAACTAGAAATAATATGCAATTTAACGTAATGTCATATGCCTTAATATGTTTTATTGAGTTATACATGGATTGTTGTAGACTATTGGACTTCTTTGTTATTGGTAAACAGGGTATGGAACTCAAGTTCTTGTTAATATTTTAGTAGGTTTAATTCATATTCTCAGTTTGCTGTTATTTTAATTGAACTGTGGAAATGTAACTCACTATATCCAGGTAAACAGGGTTTCTCAGTGTTAGCATCAGATTGTCCATGAAGAGTGGGAGTATATGGAGCACTATGGCCTATGTTAAATTGCACACTTCATTGGATTACTGAGGCTTATCCATTGTTGCCTATCTACTGGATGAACCAGTTCTTAATCCGCAAACTCAACGTGAGCGTTTTTCCCTGGTTCACGATGCATATTTTATTATCCGTCGTGGCATTTAATTACTGTAATATAGGAAAAGAAAAGTGCATCACTGAACCTTTCACTCATTGAAGAAGAGAAGGGGTTGTCATTCCTCAAACCCGACTTCAGAATGCATTTTATTGTCTTGTACTTCAGTGGACTAATAAATGGGATCTTTTTTTGGGTAACATCAGCCAGAATGTAAGTTTGATGACCCGGAATCTTGTCAAATGTCAGAATTTAAGCTAAGCTTATTACTTAGAAACATTCATATCGTTTTCATGGATTTGTGTCTTTAATAGGGAGATCAAGTTCTTAACCTTATCAGCACACTCCACTGTTGGATTCGTGTGATGTGGTTCTGGTGATCTATTATATCAGCTGGTGAGATTTGTCACTTTTATCTTTTTTCTTCTCTACTATTTTAGCTCAAACTGAGTTCCCCAAAATTCTCTCTCTAGATATGGTAACTAACACTTTTTAACTGGATGTCATTTTAGTGACAATATGATCTTAAGAATATCCCGTAAGGCTGTAAGACTCTAAGAGTAATATATTTGTCTAAAAACAGCAATACTTGCATTGTTTGATTGGTCATTGCCCAAATGTTGTGCAAAAATTTTGCACAAATGTCCCTTATGGTGCCCTTTACAAAGCAGAGTTGGATGTCATTTTATTATAGATTTTATTATGTATAGATATTCATATTCACAAATCTGTTCATTGATGTTTGACCTTATCTTCAGTGCAGGCAGTTTCCCTACTTGTGGTTCAGATGTTAGAACTCAGTGGAAATGTGTTTCTCCCTAAGCATGAATATAAATTCGCTGCATGACCTTGTAGATTTCTTCAAAACTAACAAGATATCAAAAGAGAGGAAATGGTTACTTGCATCTGCACTAGGCTTTGGGTTTCTTAGTTTGTTGGTTTTCTTTTCATTTCTCGTTGCTGACCAATTATATGGGGTTAAGGTTGGTTTAATGAATTTATCTTTTTCTCCTATGTCTGCTTTCAGTATCAAATTAGAACATTTAATGTGCTGCACTAACCGATAAGCTCTATGTTCCTTTTGTTATGGTGTGTTAGAATATAATTGTTGACTGATTAGGTTGTAAAACTATTGATAGCATAAACCTAATTGCTTCACTGCTCTTTTGTTCTTTGGCATTGAGCTAAAGCAGGGAGTTTGATGTGCTACAAAGTTGCATGACACTTAGGCCAACTAAATTAGTTAGATGAGTCGTAACTAACTTTGGCTGACAAAGAAGAATAAATTGTGAAAGGTGATGGTATGCTCTCTTTACTTGTGTACAGTGCAAGCAATGTTAAATGTTTAAATTGATCCATGAAATTAGGTTTAGAGAAGTCATGCTGATCCTCTGAGATGCCATAAATGAGAATTATTTTAGTTAAACATTTTGTCTTTATATAATCAACTCTCTTATTGTCACATTAATGTGTTTTTTCTTTACTGTTTCTCACTTGTATCATTTGAAATTTGAGTAACTCCTCCAAATTTTGTGGTTAATCCTGATTTCATGCTTACTCATCTATAATTCTTGAATACAATTTAGAGTTTGAATCTACTTTGTGGTGAAGTTGGATCTCGTTACTAACCTGAAATAGTATTTCCATTCTGGACTAAAGATATATTTGGAGCTAATGACAGTTAATTGAGGAAGAGATGTTGGTCATAATAAAAGAGAAAAGTTCATATTAGAAAAATGGAGAAGAATACCCTTAATTTAGTATTAATGTTTACTTGGGTGCATTTGAGGGTTCAATGGAAATAGGTTGATTGCATATCTTTGCATTCCAATGAAAATGTCATTGTGTTTCATATGGCCTTTCAAAACAGCCCATCCGTTGCGTGCATTTTCCATAAAATGCTCAATTAATGTAAATTTGATTCGCTAACACTTTAACTACATTCTGTAAAATGAATTGCTGATGCAACTATTGTCTAATAGTGTCCATGAAAATTCATTCTATGTTATTCACTCCAATTTTGTGCAAATTTTTTATTACTGATCTGTTAGATATATCATTAATGAAAGCCTGATCTCACGAAACTTAAGTTCTAAAGTTCTGCAACTGATTTTTAGTTTTCTATGATTACTGATGTTTTTAGGTTATGGATAATCCCATAGTGAAGGAGATCCTTCTAAGCAGCAACATATCAAAAGCTGCTTTTGTCCTAGTTGATTGCATCATCACTCCCATTCTAGAAGACGCCATTTACAGAGGGTTTTTATTGACATCTCTTGCCTCTACAATGAAATGGCAACATGCAGTTGTCATAAGCTCAGCCATCTTCAGTGCAGCCCACTTTTCCATTGATTTTATACAGCTATTCATCATCGGGTGTGTGCTTGGATGCTCTTATTGTTGGTCTGACAACTTAAGTTGTTCCATTATCATACACTCCTTGTACAATGCCTTTATAGTAATCTTAACATTTTTGTCTTGAAGTTTACATGTTAGTATTAGACTTAGTTAGTTACTACATTAGAATTAATTAGTTAATTAGTTACCTTTTGATTAGTAATTTGTTTAGTTGTTGTGTATCGAATTGGTTAGCTGGTTTGTTAACAATTTTTGTTTGTTTCTGATAAGCTGCACAATAAGTCCAGCTATATAACTTTGTATGTATTTTGGATTATCTTAGTGAATGGATGTTTCTTTTCTCTCCATTCTTTTCTTTTGTAATATGGTATCAAAGCACTTCTTTTTGCTACTCTCTCTTGAATTTAGTTCATGGCTCGCGGAGGGGGCCAACACAATAACAATACCAATTGCTTTGGTTCGATTACACCTCCATACGATCGTGATACTCATCCTTGTGTTCAATATACCATGGATGATCTAACAGTCTTGGTTTGGTTCTTATTTCCCATCTTTAATGGATCTAACTACAATACATGGCGTCGATCCATGCTCATCGCTTTTAATGCCAAGATAAACTTGGTTTTGTTAATGGCTCTCTTTCTCAACCTTCAGCTACAGATCTATTGGCTGTGTTTGGTCACAGATCTATTGAAAGTTTTTCTTGATTGACTATTCAAGTTCTAGAGGCGCAGTAACACCACTAATTGATTAGCAAGAAATATGTAATTATCGGACGTGGATTACTTCACTAAATGTGTGGAAGTAGAAACATGGCTAAGATAACCAGAAATAATGCAACAAATTTCATCAAGAAGTTCATCATTTACCGATTCAGAGTCCCCGAGACAATCATCACCGATCATTAAACCCAGTTTGACAACAACTTCCGAGCTCTAAGTTAGGAATTTTGCATCAGTCTGAGGTTCACGTATCCAGCTTACCCACAGGCAAACGCTCAAGTAGAAGTCGTTAACGGGATAATAAAACATCTCCTCAGGTGCAAACTAGAAGCCAAAAAAGGACTATAGGTTAATAAACTCCCAGAAGTATTATGGCAATCAGAATAACACCGCACACTTCGACAGGAGGAACTCCGTTCTCACTTGCTTTTGGGACAAAAGCGGTCATACCCACCGAAATCACAATCAGAACCAGGAGAGTTGAAGTTATACTCCGAATGACAATGACCTCGAACTGAGGACTAGTCTAGAAGAACTCGAGGAACGGAAGAAAAACGCCAGTATCAGAGCAGCTGCGCTCTAACAACGCACGGTAAAATATTAAAATGCAAGGACTAATCCTCGGAGGTTTCAAGTTGATGACCTAGTGTCGAAGAAAGTGACCGAGCACTAAAGACCCAACTGTAGGAAACTTGAGAAACAATTGGGAAGGCCCCTACTGAGTAGAAATGCCTGTTAGGAAATGAGCTTACATACTAACTACGCTCAGTGGAACTGCCCTGAAGAATCCTTAGAACGCTGACCACTTGAAGAAATACTAATCATGTAAAACATCACTTACTATTTCTTTTATGTTATTTTTGTTATGTAAGTTAGGAGGTTAAGGTAATGCACCTTACGAGGCAGCAAATTTTATCATTAAACTTAAAAAAAAAAAAAAATGATCCAAGTTAGTTCTAAAAGGGGACAGTCCCACGGGTTACATAAAAGAATTAGAGGTGACGACCTACGATTGAACTACGGTTCAAGCCTACAGGGGTAGCTCAAAGAATCGAGCCAACGTAAATTCCTATTAATAAGCATAGAAAGTTGGATACCAATATCCGACAACAAAATAATATATAAATTAACAATTTTAAACAGATAAGTGTAAAGAGTCAGATGCCAACATCCGACAACAAGACAAAATTTAAAATCAAACTCCGAAACGGGATAGTACGAGATTATATAAAAAAAAAAAAAATCATTCGGCAACGTCCTTCGACGGCCTCATCTTCCAAGATTACCACCTCCTTCCAATCAAGCGAATATTTGAAGTTAAATATTCGAGTTGCATTAGTAAACTTGATTTTATTAGATACCGACAAAATAAATAAATTGATAAATAATATTACGTCGGTTGGTATGTTGAAAATTCTATCAAATTTAAGGAATAACATAGGGCCTTAGCTTTCACATCATATGGGCCCATTGATAAATTCTATCAAAAAATGATCCAAGTTAGTTCTAAAAGGGGACAGTCCCACGGGTTACATAAAAGAATCAGAGGTGACGACCTACGATTGAACTACGGTTCAAGCCTACATGGGTAGCTCGGAGAATCGAGCCAACCGTAAATACCTATCAATAAGTGTATAAAGTTGGATACCAATATCCGACAACAAAATAATATATAAATTAACAATTTTAAACATATAAGTGTAAAGAGTCAGATGCCAACATCCGACAACAAGACAAATTTAAGATCAAACTCCGAAACAGGATTGTAACACCCCCCGACCCGACCCGGCTGGACCGACCCGGGGAGCGCTACTCGGACTTTTAAAAACTTTTCAAAACTTCATTTTACATTTCAAAATCATTGTGAGCCCATATCAATAAATAAACTTTTTACAAAAATTCGGCAGAGTACCGTTTGTTTTTTCGGACTTTCCAAAACCTGTTTTTTTACACAAATCAATCCAAAATTCACATTTTTCACAAACACTTCTATAGCACTTTCAAACAGTTGCGCACTCTGCCGTTTAGTGCGACTTTCACAAATAGTTTATAAAATAAAAACAAATCAGACTTTAATATTTACAAACATAATAATTAATTACAGAACATATTACAAAACGTATTTACAACTCCCCTGTATATGCATGCTTTCAGAATATATATATACATAACACAATATAGCTATCCAACTGTACAAATCTCTGGGACTCTGTCCGCAACTCTTTATCTCTTCAGTCCTTAGTCTCTTCCGGATTCCTGGTACCTACGCGTTAGAAACAAACTTAGCGCGCTAAGCATAAAGCTTAGTGGGTGTACTAAAATCTCAAATATAAAACAAATCATATATTATAACTTTTAAATCGGAATAATATCACACTATATATTTCAAATCAACTCAATAATGGACATAAATCATGTTAATCTCAAAACCAAACCTTAAAACAGATTCGATCACTTTGGTTTCAATTACAATATCAACATTTAAAAATCAATAAATAAAATCATTCAATTCAAGTCAATACTGGCCCACTAGAATACTAAACATTTTCTGGGACTGGAATGTGGGTCAACGTCACGTCCGGGGTTGCCCCGCAACAACAGTCACTGTAACAACGTGATTGTCCGAGATTGCCCCGTAACAACAATCACTAGTATCATTGTGATCGTCCGAGATTGCCCCGCAACAACGATCACTAAAATCGGTGTGATTGTCCGAGATTGCCCCGCAACAACAATCACACAATAAGAACGGTGCAGTACTGCTCAGTAAAAACCCAGCTGGTATACCAACCTCCTATATCCATTTCTATGTTTTCGTATCCTAGGGCCGTTTCCGATAAACCAAATTCACAATAAATGTCGCAATAGGTATTCAATAACAATAATTACTCAATAAACATACAAATCACATAGTATTCTTCAAGAATCATACTCAATAATTTTACGGAAAATCTAAATCAATTATTTTTAACGAAATCGAAACATTCGAAAACACATTCGAAATACAATCTATCATAAAATCGGTCCGAAATCAACCATAGATCTACAAATCATCGATTTTACATATAAAATAAACACTTTTCATACGAATAATCGAAATCGAAAACTTTTAACGAAATCGAAAACGAAAACAAAAACGAGAAACGAAATCGAAAACTAAAACGAAAAAGTAAACGAAATACTTTTCGAAACGATTTCGAAAACGAGAGTACACCTACCTCAAATCCGTGTTTTTTCGTTAGTTCTACGATTTCGTCTTTCCTTTTCACCTACACTTCCTTTTTCTCTTCTTCTTCTTTCTTTTCTTTCTTCTTCTTTCTTTTTCTTCTCTTTTCTTTCCTTTTCTCGGTCGTTTTCTCTCTCCTCTTGATGTTTCTATTTTTCTAGCTTCTGCGAGAAGTTTCTTCTTTTTTTTTTGTATTTTTTTCGCTGTCGCGACCTGTGGTCGCGCTACCAGGTCGCGATGCTCACTGGAATTTTCGCACCGCCTTGGGCGCGCGAGAGATCGCGTTGCTCTTGCCACATTTTGACAATTTCATCGCAAGCAGTCCATCGCGACCTGTGGTCGCGGTGGCTGGTCGCGATGCTCACTGCCAAAAATTGACAATTTCATCGCGAACAAGCCATCGCGACCTGTGGTCGCGGTGCTCACTGCCCAAAAATTGCGTTTTTCACCGCGAGCGAGCTATCGCGACCTGTGGTCGCGGTGACCAGGTCGCGATGCTCTCTGGTCCAGTTTTCAATTTTTTTTCATTTTTTCACTATTCAATCTGGTCCGCTGGAAATCATAAAATTAATTACATTTAATTACATTTACACCCCTTCAAATAGTAAAAAATTATTTTCACATATATAAAATTAATTACCCGAAATCCGAGATGTTACAAGGATAGTACGAGATTATAAAAAAAAAAAAAAAAATCATTCGGCAACGTCGCGCCACCAGGTCGCGTTACTCACTGGAGCAACTCCACCGCCTTCATCGCGATCACCCATCGCGGTACCCTGGTCGCTCTGGTGGTCGCGTTGCTCACTGCTAGAATTTCACTTTTTCATTGAGAGCCAGTCAACGCGATCTGTGATCGCGGTGACCAGATCGCGTTGCTCACTGCCCAAAAATGCCATTTTTCGCCTCGAGCAGCTCATCGCGATCTGTGGTAGCGGTGAGGGGTCGCGGTACACACTGCCCCAGTTTTTCACTCCTTTTTCTTCATGCATCATTTCTGGACCATTCTATCTGGTCCACCTGGAAACCATCAAAATAAGCATATATTTAATTACGTTTACAGCCCTCAACTCATAAAGATTTTATATCCACATATTCAAAATTAATTATTTAAAATTTGGGATATTACATGAACAGTGTCTATTTCCAATCAAGCGATCCAACAATGTAACTACAACAATTACAAAGACTATAAAGGGATCCAACAAGAGAGAATAAGGTAAGTTCTTACCATTTTTTTCACTTTGACAGTTTAATTAGTTAGTGTGCGTGCCATACTGTCTATTTCATAAAAATTGACTTGATCGTTAGAGGGTGATAACCGACTAAACATCAGTATTCCTTCTAACCCTTTTTCAGTTGCACGATTAAGGTATTAGGACTAATCGAAGTTCAGTAACAACAGTCATATTTTTAAATATTTTATGGTTACTCTTTAAAGTTTTTGTAAATGAGACTAATTTTGAAAACTTGAAAATTATTTGGCTAGTTTTAGCAATTAACTATTGCGATATAGTTATGTTTCTTGCTAATATTATACAAAAATTCTGATGAGGTTCAATAGTATCAAAAATACTGTCAAATCTCAAAAGTGAAAGTTGGAATATGATGCTCATCGAACATTTAAAATTCTTTTAACATATGAAGTATGTATATTTTTCATTCAGAAATCAGGAGAAGTCAGTATGTGTGGATAGTTTTTTCCTCTTATTATGGGAGTAGAGATATCTCCCGTTATGGGAGTAGATATCCGGACCGCACGTGTAGTAAGTTATCTCAATAGGTCCTGATAGACTTGTTATTGATATCGTAATTGTACCCTTCAAAAATAATAATTTTGTTTAAATTCATTTTAGTAATAAAAAGTTATAGAGCTAATAACACCCACCTCCCTGAGGTTTTTACCAACTACAAGTGGAGTCAACCGTTAAATTTAATGGAATTTTGACTAACAGTAGGGGAGGTGGAAATTTTTACCACTTGAGATGGACGGTGGAAATTTTTTTTTAAAAAAATAATCTTCAGATCTTCCATCGTCCATCTTTAAATGGAGGATGGAGATCTGAATTTTTTTTTTTTGTTCTTGGTGGAGATCCAATCTCCACCGTCCATTAATTTTGACGGACGGTGGAGATTCAATATGGAGTTTAGATTTCTATACACCAAGATTTATTTTTTACTTTTTTTTATTTTTTATTATTATTATTATTTTAAATAAATCCTAACTATCCATCATCTTAAAGATGAAGAGATGAGATTTTTTTCTTAATTTTCTGAATTTTTATTTAATAAAATAAAAATTAAAAAGTATGAAAAAATAAAAATACCCTTATGCATATTAAGTTTGACTAAAGTTAATTAACGGTAGGAGAGATCGTTGTCAATAAATGATAAAGTTGATTTCGTTTGTAGTTAGCAAAATCTTAGGAGAATGAATGTATTAGCTCAACGTTCTATATAAGGGAAAAAAAAGCGCTGTAAAGGGTACATTTTTTGGGTGGCATTAATTGGGCAGTGAATTATGATCATTAATCTTTAAGGTTGTATTTTATTGGGTTAAGTTTATTTGGTCATTATAAATTATTATTTTTTAATTGATATTTTTTTTTTTGCGTGATTTCTAACTTTTTAAAAATCTATTATTTTAATTTTTTCTGACCCAATTTTTTACAGTTAAAGATGGTAGAGTATACATATTAACTATTTTACCCTTAACTTTAAATGATTAAATTAAAAATATAATTTTACCCTTTTATTTTTAAAAATTTAATAAATTGAACTTACATGCTATAAGAATTTAATATGTGTCAATAAAAAAAATTAAAATTATAAAATACACAAAATTTATAAAAAAAAAGTCCTTAAATATTAAAAATTATTAAATTAATTTAAAAACACTTAAATTAAAAGCCTTTAAAAAATAAAAAAAATAAGTATAATAATAGCTAATTTATAAAAATTTTAATCATTTAAAATAACATTTCAAATTAATATTAAAATATAAAAAAATAAATTTTATATAAAAATAAATTATAATAAATTTTAAAATTAAAATAAAAATAAAATATTAAAGTAATCAAAAAATAAAAAAAAATATGTTTTAAACATATTAAGAGTTGAAACATTATTATTTTTAAAAATTATAAAATTTTAATTATTAAAAGTAATTTTTTAATTGTTTTTTAAAAATTATATATATTTTTATTTTTTAACTTTAATTTTTATTTAAAATTGAAATACCTATACTATCATTAAATTTGATTAATAAAAATGATTAAATTGATATATTTTTAAAAAGTTAAGGATCATGCGAGTTAAAAATAAAAATATCAGTAAAAAAGTAATAATTTAAAAAGTAAGGAATTAAAATAATTTTTATCATATTTTATTTATTATAATAATATAACTCAAGTAATCAATGTATGTACGTAGAGATACCTTTCCTCTTATAATGAAACCGTAAAAGTTACTTTTCATATTATATTTCACTATCTGATTTCATCATATCCTAATATACCTAAAAGTAATAACAAATTAGCATTTTATTTAGAAATTTGAACGAATATATATATATTACTCTTACGAAGATCAAAAATTGGTAGATTATATTTTCAGGATGAACAAAGGCATGATTGAAATTTGAGAAAATATTATAAGTGGATATATAGTTGAGTGAACTTCAAATCATAATCAGATAATCAGATAAATCAACGAAATTTGGACTCATTTGAACAAATCATTTAATTTGTTCTCGATTATTAACAATAGTTTGGCTTGATATTTAGAAATTGGGACGCATATTGACCATAATTATATTATATTATTTTTGGTGAATTTTCTAGCTGGTTACAAAGAGTGGGAATGAGAGAATCTTGACAGAAACAAATTACTGTATTAAAAAAGTTAAAAATTATGTATGCTTGTACTATCAATTGTAAAAGCAAAAGGATCTCCCATATACTTGTAGTCAAAGCAGCAATAATACTACAAAGTACAAACTTTACATGAACAGTTTAATCATAATTTTAAAGGATATTATCAAAATCATCTTCCAATTTGGTAAATTAGTTAAAATCTTTTATTTAATTTTATTTATGGCCAAAACTTTTTTTATAATTTTATTTTATAATTAATTTTTCCTCTACCGTCAGTTTTAATTACTAAAATACTCATAACTATTAACTTTTCTGTTAGGGATATTATTAAAATCTTCTTCTAGTTTAGTGTATTAATCAAAATCCTCCCCAATTTCATCTATGGTCAAAATCCTTCCATAGTTTTATTTTATAGTCAATTTTCCATACCGTTAATTTTATTACTAAAATACCCTTAACTGTTAGGGCACAAAAGGTATAAAGATAAATATCTGTATATATTAAATTAAAATATATTAATTTATAATATCAATTAATCTCTACCCTCTATCATATGATGGACAGTAGAGATCAAATATAAAATATTAAAAAATTAAAAAAATTAAGAATCTATGAAGATAGATGATAGAGATCCATCTTTTTATTTTTTAATTTTTTTTATGTATTTTTCAAAAATAAATTTATGCTTATGATCTCTACCGTCCATCTATGGAGATGAATGGGGGAGATCCATCGTTTTATTTTTAATTTATAAATTTTTTTTATTTTTATGTATTTTTTTAAAAAATCTATGTTTTAGTTTTTAATTTTAATTTTTTAATATTTTATATTTGATCTCTACTGTCAATCATATTATAGACAGCAAGTGATTCATTGATATTATAAATTAAATTTTTTTTCATTTAATATATATAGTTATTTACCTTTATACCTTTGATGTTCTAAAATTTTTAACAGAAAAAATTAACGGTTAAAGGTATTTGGTAATTAAAACTAACTGTAAGGAAAAAATTAACTATAAAATAAAATTACGAAGAGAATTTCAAACCAAAAATGAAATTATGAGGAGAATTTGACTAATACACCAAATTAGCAGAGAGATTTTAATAATATTTCTAACATAAAATTAACGGTCAAGAGTATTTTAGTAATTTAAAACTGATGGTAAGGAAAAATTGACTATAAAATAAAATTATGAGAGTATTTTGACCATAAATGAAGCTAAAGAGAAGATTTTAACTAATACACTAAATTATCGGGAATTTTAATAATAACTCTAATTTTAATGGACTTTTCGCTTGTAATCTAATATTAATCATAATTAGGACACAATGTCACAAATAATACAAAGAAAAACTTTGTTTTTAATATTTTTAAAGATCTTTATATTTTTTTTTATCAGAAAGAAAAAGACTTATATCTGGGATTACCAAAAACAGGCCCTAGTGTAGCTGGAAGCTTTTAGTAAACCTGCTGATACACTGATCTGATACAGCTAATTGGAATCAAAATCCAAGAACATTTGATAAGCAGGTCGATCAGAAGAGTAGTAACCTTGTATAAGGTCATCAACTTGGAAACCAAATTTGTTGTAGAGATTCATGGCAGCACTTCTCATGGGATCAACATGGAGCACTATCTGCTGCACTTTTCTTCCTCTACATTTCTCAATTGCACCTTTCAGCAATGCCTCTCCATGACTGTGTCTCCTATGACTCTCCTTTACTATATTTTATTTCCAATCAATGCACAGAAAAAAAAAAAAAAAACCAAGAATCTATTCATTTTGAGATGAGAGAATTTGACATTATCGAATCATTCTTCAATTGGGCTTATATTAATATCCACCTTATCAGAAAACTTTTCCAAATAGTGTTTTTTAATTTTTTTTTTTTTTTTTTAAGATATTCATCGAACAGTTTGTGGGTATATTCCAGTTGTTCACTAAGTTCTCTTTAAGCATAACATGCGATCTTCACCAATCAATACGGGAAGTTGAGGAACCTGCGAGCTTGGTGATAGAGGCAGACAAAGAAGAAGGCCAAGAGTACATGACATAGCCTACAACTTGTCCATCCATCTCCATGTACAGCAGCCCAGCATTCTTCTTCTTCAATTCTTCATCAAAGAATCTGGCAAGTGATTCATGTTTTGGAAATATCTTTCTTTCCATCTTCACAATCTCGTCCCCTACCTTGGTCCAGCTGTTTGAGTTTCTCTGCAACTCCACAATGACCCCACTACTCCCCATGGCTCATGTGTTCCGTTGGTGGTCTCAACTCTCACTGTTACGTAATGTTCGCACAATTCTTGTTTAGTAAAATCAAATTGATGTATTATCTTTTAGCATGCGAGTCATTTTTCATTTGCATTAAAAAAAAAAGTAACTGAATTTTTTCTTTTTTTGAGTTATTTTGGGGAAAATCTTATATGTATCGGATGTAATATATTCGCCCATTAATATCATATTACATGGTATAAAAATTAAATTTAATTGATTATTTATACAATTTAGTATGATATAAATAGTTAAGATGATTTTTTTCATTATATATTCTTTTAATGTATTAATATAAATATAAAATATTTATTTTATTTTATTTTCAATCCATTAATACAATCGTTTAAAGAAAAAGGCTGAGAAATTAAAGAGAGGATAATCATACTATAATTATCTCATTGCTACAACTGGTCAAAAGAAAATAATGTACTCCTAAACACAAGAGAAAAAAGCAAGAGTACACCACGTATAAAATACTTTAAAAATGGTTAGAAGATGAAGAAAACAGAGAGGCTGCAACCTACGTAGAAGAAAATGAAAACAAAAGAGAATGAAGTAAATGAACAAAGGTATAACTTCCCATCCAGACATGAAAGTCAGCAAAGGAATCAATGGAATTGCAAGCAGCATGGCTTGAAAAGATCGTAAAAACAGCATTTACGTCATTGAAGGTAATGAAACTTAAGAAACTAGGGTGATGCTATCCAACTCATAAGTCCAACTCCTTATACGTATAGCCCACCAAAATGCGCTGCTTACACAGAGGAGGGCGAGCTCCAACAACACGAAGGCGACCCATATCATTGTAGCGGCCAGTTTGTTATTAACCAACAGAGCCAAAACACAGAGCCAGTGCTGCTGTGAGGGAAAAATTCATAGCTAAAAGGTTGGCAAACATGAATCTTCCTAAACACCCACCAAGTGTACTCATCTACCTCTTTATCATCACCAACTGGCATTTGGAGAGAACCAGCAAAGGCCGCACCAACAATAAGTGCGGCTACCACCAGAAGATTGTTTATCCTGTTGTTAAGATCTGCTTTTATGGAGCGGTCCCTTGCTTTGCATACGTGGGGTTTTTGTTATAATACGTTGACATTTAATGTTCAAGCGCCGGAAGAATTCATGATACATGTATAAGATCGATAACGTCATCATCTGTAACTCAATATAACAAAATTTCAAGATTGCCATTGGTATTATATAAACAATGACAGCAATCGCAACTCTAATTGATGCTTTGATCAGAGGGTCACAACTCCACAAGTCTAGTATTTATTTCATGTACCTTTTGATAAGATTCCTTTGATTCTTCATCAGAATTCCTCAGGCCCACTCCTGCAGAATTCGCAGCAACTCTAGAGGCATTCAAGTTTCCGTCATTCATGTCAATTTTCTGGTCCTGCACATAAGAAAGTGAACTTGAACAGAATGCGTAAGACTATCCAAAAGAGTTGAGATGAGTATTGAATAATAATCATACATACCTTCCCGAGTATTTGGTTTACAATTATCATAAGCTGTGAGGCCTTGATGGTTTACAATGTTAACGTCTGATCGCTTGTCCATCAGCAGAGTAGCAACTACCATAGGTCGGCCATGCAATGCAATGCTGCCAAATGAAAAGGTGTGTTTCCATCCTTATCCTTCTTGTTAACAAGCTGATCCATACCTTTTTCTTTAAGTATGCATCTCACCACATTTTCTTTTCCACTCTTGGCTGCAACATGGAGGATGCTCCGGCCTTTATTACAAAGCAATTCAGTTGCATCGGGCCACTTTCTAAACAACTCCTTCACTACTATAACATGCCCATTTTCACAAGCTAGATGGAGAGGGTAGAGGCCCCATTTGTTCCTCTCAAAAGCCCCAATTGTTAATTTCAAAGAGGTGGCAAACTCCTTCAGGATAACCTACAGAAGCCGCACAATGGAGTAGAGTATTTCCTGCTTCATCTCGCAAAAGTAATAGATCTGCTTTGTGCTCGTTTATTACTTTTAACATATATATCTGGATCCAAAGAGAAATAAATTATATAATGTATAGATAAAAATGAAACACAAACAAAATCATGATACGTATACAAAAAAGCAGACTTAATTTTTGAAATTAAAATAATACAATAATTAAGTCCTTAAAGTGCTCACCTAGCTAATTTCTTTTGCTCAGTGGCAACGTGAACAGGTGATCTTCCTTCCATCCTATCAACTGAACTATCGTTGATGTGTATATATTCTAGAATGTCTCTGTTGTCCGATTCAACTACCAGACACAATGGAGATTTACCTGCTTTGTTTTGGTGATATGACACTTTTGAGTCCTCTGATACTAGGTAACATGCCACATCTACTAAGATGTCTGCATTTTTCTTTGATATCTGTATTGCGAACATAGCTTTGTGCAAAGCTGTGTTTCCCCTCATCATTATTAAATATCAGTAAATCTGCTGCTGCGGATATGCTGCTAGCAGGACTTTGTTTTGCAAGATTGACGATGTCTCGCAATGCTCAATTTCTGAGCTCTAACAGCAAGGTGAAGTGCAGTATTGCCTTCGCAATTTTTCATAGCGATTCGAAGAGGGAAAGTTACGAGCTATGAGTTGAGTCATGTCTTGGTGCCCGGAACTTGACGCCACATGTAGAAGTGAATTGCCTGAGGAGCTTACATTGTTGAAAATCTCAGACAGATCCTCTCGAGAGATATCACAAAATGGAAATTTATTGACGTCGCCATCCAGTACCGCTTCAAAATCGGCAGGTTCCGTCCTTTGAGTTCACCACTTAACCACATATTATGATATAATTTGATAGGACAGCACCTATATATGCCAAATAAATGATTTTAACATATATATCAATCAAGAGTGAAATTTACTTTAATTCCACAGGATCATCACTTTGAACTTTAATAATTTATATGTATATATATATATATATATATATATATATATATCAAGGGTAAAATTTGCTTTGATTCAACGGCACCAGTACTTTTTAACTTTGATAATGAAGCAGGACCAGTACTGACTAATTGAATGTGCATGCATGGTGTTATTTCATTTAATTTCTTTCTTTCTGTCACTGTCTCTTTTACTCTTTCGAAATTCTAATGAACATAAACTACATGTGTAGCATCTATATATGAAGCTATGAGAGGTAAGGTATTGATTATTACTTTATTCACTACATAGATAGACGTACACGACCACTCCTGCATGCAGAACCAATACCATTATCTCCAGGTTTATGCTCGATTCTCCAAATTTAAGTGTTTTCAAAAGCATAAAACCAGATTGATATTAAAAAGCAGCGAATTCAAACCTGCTCACTTCGTCGAAAATGTCCGACACATTGGGATCCTTGATGTTACAAAAGGGAAACTTATCAAAACTGCCATCCAATGCAGCTTGAAAATGAGCAGGTTTGATGATTTGCAGCAATAAGCCTTCAAATAGCTAGGGAACCCATCAGCTGCTATATATATTGGCACCAAAACTAGCAAGTAAAATGGCTTATGTATATATCAAAGGGTCAAATATTTAACTTTTCTTTTTCTTTTAACTCAACTTCATCTGTGCTTTAAAAATGAAGCAAACATATATAGCTGGTGCATAAATACTCTCTCTTTTGTCTTTGTTTTCTTTTTGTCTTTTTTCTTCTTCTTCTTTTTTTTTTATTTCTTTTTTGTGTATTCACTACGTAGACACCATTACCACCACAGAGAAATTAACCAATACCTTTCTTTCCATTTTGTGGGGGCAGGAGAAACATATATATGGGAAGGTTTTATCAAAAGAAAAACGGATTGACAAAGAAACGGATAATAATTAATAAAAAAAGAGTAAAGAGTATCAAGATATTTACAGGATTTTGGATTCCAGATTGTAATTAAATTTGTACTCTAATTAAGTGAATTTCCCTACTTAGATAACATATTTATGTTCTTGCTATTTTTATTCAAAATTTGGAGGTTCAAAATATAAAAGAAGATTATTCTCCAAATCTCAAAGTGAAAGTACCACCATCCTATTGAAAGAAAAGAAAAAGCAGTGAAAGCAAGAATGTGTCAACAGTAAAACCAGGAATATATGATGTCCGAAATTTTTTTTTTTTTTTTTAAGGACAGACGCTAGTTGGATTAACGGATTGTCATGACCAATCGATATTAACCACTTCAAATATGGTCTGAAAAATAACTCTAGCTACAAAGAAAAGGTTTCCCCACACATTTTATATTGATTGACAATGGTGATTTGAACCCCTATCACACAAGTAAAAAGGGAATTACTGTCTACTTGAACCACTTGAACTATAAATGAATATGCTATGATACCCAAAATTTTGAAAGTCCTTTGTGGATCAACTAAAACGACATAGTTGTGCCTCTTTGGATTAGTTAGGTACTGTTAGTATCTAATTTCATTAAGCTCAATAGGCCCAGAAATATTATCGAAGCCCAACATACTTTGTAGAAGTTAACAAGGCCCAAACGAGCTAAAAAAGCTAATAGAGCCCAACACAACAACAAAGTTCATCCCAGCAATGTGAAGTGGAAAAGGGACCTGAAGACTCTATGCGAGCAATAGCACCTAAGCGATCTGGAATGAATACATACACCACCTCGCATCAACAGCATGGCTCCAGCTCGCATAACGATAAGCTCGAAACTCCAGATAAAGAAGAATCTCAAGATTAAAGAGATTTGATCTGGTCAACTAGCAGAGTCCTAGTCAGTTTTAAACTCCTTAATTCAGCAATTATAATTTAATTGAAACATGATTTTTTAGGGATTTGATTTAATCTCTAATTTCATGCAATTAGATTCCATGTAAAACAGGATGACTTCATTCTTTCACACTATAAAAGGGGTGGATGATCACTATTACAAGGGTTACAAAAATTCTAAGAAAAAATACATATAGTGAGCTCAACATTAATGCAAGAACAGTAAATGTAGGCATTCTTTCAAATCCGAACCACTTTAAAAATCTCATTTGTTCAATCTTGTTTTACTACTTTGCTATTATAATTGTTTATAATTACGTTGACCAAATTCACACGTCAACATTTTAGCGCTAGAAGGAAAGTCCATTTGAGGAATCAAACCTCTGTTTTCAGCAAAAGACAGTGTTTTTTCATCTTATTTTTCTGGGAATCTTTTCAAAACAATGGCAAGAAAGGTAGGAACTCGCTCCATGACCACAAGAAGTAAAGTGGTACCCCCCCCCCCCCCCCCCCCCCCCCCCCCCGGAGGGCATTCAGAGGCATCCCACCAAGTTCAAATTCCACCACTGGTTTCAATCGTGGTCCCCATTGCTTCTGCGATTCCCCACATGCTCCAAATCCACAAGTAGATCCTTTTCCCCCCCTTAAATAGAGCTTCAGGGAAACGACCAGGCTGGGCTATCCAGGCTGCCAGATTTCAACATGTGAATGTAAAGACATGCCGAAATGGAGGAGGATGATAGCAGAGATAGCGCAGTGCTACCAATTCTTGATGCAGAATCAGCCCGTATGTGAACTAATTATGGAGAGTATTTCACCCCCACCTCCACGTGCGGAACAATCCAGTCCACCCTACTCGACACTTCAGTAAGCAAGATCCTCCTCACTGTGATGCCCAGCGAGGTGGGAATTATGTCCATTCCTCCAATGCGGAGAAGAGAGCTGCGAAAGAGCCTAGAGAATGGCAAGAAAGGCCTCACCATGGGGGCCCATAAAATTTATACTTTATATCAAGTTTAACCGTTAAATTTTAGTGATAGAAACTAAATTAATATATTTTGAAAAGTTAGAGATCATGTAAGTTCAAAATGTAAAATAGATCTAAAAGTTATATTTTAAATACATTAGGGACCAAATTGATAATTATTCCGAGATACTTGGTTGTAGTTTAAGAAAAAATACGATTTCATTACAATATTACTAAATGTCAGGATATTCCATTACAATTTACTCTTAAAATAATAATTTGTAACAATTTATTGAAATCGGGACACATCATACATTACTGTTACAACGAGTAAGAAAGAATTAATTAGTTTGACCATAATTTCATTTTATTTATTTATATTTTTTTTTTGTGTTAATTTTCTTGGTTACAAAAAGTAGGATTGAGAGCATTAATTCCTCCAAGTTTCCCAGATCAAACGAAGACATACATATAAAGGTTTGCTGGATCCGTTACCGTATTCTATGTAATTCATTCAGTGGAAAACTCATCAATCATACTCATTCAAAGTATAGGAGTTGCTGCCAGAAATATAGATAATAGTGAAGCACCATTTTAATGGGAAGAAAATGCTACAAATAACTCTTAAAAAAAAAATCATTTAATAATACTGAATTCAATTCGATTAACAACAATATCAAAAGAAATAACAAGCGTAAATTATACATAAAAGCACAAACTGAAGAATAATAAACGAATTACGATCTTTAAAAAGTATTTTAAGGAATGAGCACGGAACAAACTCGATACCCAGTACAGAAGAAAATTAAAACAAAAGAGAAATAAGTAGATGATTACAGTTAAAACATCCCGTCCCAACATTAAAGTGAGCAATGTAATTGTAAAGAGTGAGAATTGAACAGAATCTGAAACTGTATCTATAGTGGTAAGGTATTCATACGTGTCTGTTAGGTTATATTGATCTATCCTCAGAATCGTGGCCGCAAAGAATGCGTCGCCCATAAAGGCAAAGGCAAGCTCCAACAACAGGAATGCAATCGAAACCAATATAAAGGAGAGATTGGTATCAAGTAATAGTGCCAAACACAGAGTCAATGCAGCTGTGATGGAGAGATTCATGGTTATAATAGTAGAATCCAAGTATTGACCTAGCAAGTAATAATACTCGTTGGTAGAGCTATTAATAGCAGGAGAAGGACTACTACCACCAGCGTTATTGTCACTGTTTTCATCCCGGAAAGGTATTTGGAGAGCACCAGTGAAGGCAGCACCGACGAGAAGTGCCGCTACTACGAAAAGATTGTTTATGGTGTTAGTAAGATCTTGTGTTTGGAATTGTGGTTTGTATTTAATTCGTGACCATTTAGTTGATGAGCTATGGTGGTGGTGACGTCTCATGCACACGAGTCTGATGAACTCATGATACATGAACAAGATTGATAGCGTCATCATCTGTACAATAAAAAAGAAAATTAAAAAATGCAAACCCCGTTACTGTAATATATTTTTACAATCAAAATAATAGAGCAATCATGATAGACTCTAATATTATCAGTTGAAAGGAATAGAATTTGGTACCTTTTGAAATTTTTTTGATCTTTTCAAGTTCAGTATCGCAGAATTTTTCTGATCAGCATTTCCAGAGGCTTCCAAGTTTCCAGCGTTTACGTCAATTCGCTGGTCTAGAACCTGAGGAAAACACACAATAAACAGGTCAGCTGAACCAAAGACCTTTAAATTTATACTCTGATCTTTTTCGAAGTCGATCCAGGAGTTAATGGTCGATCATACGTACCTTCCCATGCATATTTGCTAGACAAATTTCATAGGCTGTCAAGCCTTGACAGTTTACAAGGTCAGGGTTGGATCGCTTGTCCCACAGCAGAAGAGCCACCACAATAGAACAGTGATGCAGCGCTGCCAAATGAAAAGGTGTGTTTCCATCCTTGTCCATCTCGTTAATTATAAGCTTATCAATGCCATCTTGTTTAAGTAAAAAGCTCACCACTTCTTCTTTCCCATTCTTAGCTGCAACATGCAGGATGTTTTGTCCATTGTTATCGATCAATTCCGTTGGATCTGGCCACTTTCTAAGCAACTCCTCCGTTACTCTCACGTGTCCATTTTCACATGCTAGATGAAGAGGATAGAGACCATTTTTGTTCCTCTCTAAAGCCTGATCGATATTAATGTCTAGTAGGTAGTGAGCTCCTGCAAAATAACCTAGAGAAGCTGCACAATGAAGTGGAGTATTCTCTTCTTCATCTCGCAAGAGTAATAGCGCTTCTTTTGCTCCTTAATAATTTTCAACGCATCTGAAAATCAAAGTAAAATAATATTATAACGAGTATAAAAGTTGAAATATATAGAAGGAGATCGAAATGACTATACAAAAAGGACTTGGATATATTGATGCCAAAAATATATACATACCTAACTTTTTTCGCTGAATTGCAACAAGCACAGGGGACTTTCCTTCCAGACACTCAACTGAACCGCCGCCATGAGGTAGAGCTTTCAAAAGATATTCAAGAATGTCATTGTTTTCTGATTCTACCGCCAGACACAAGGGAGATTTACTTGCATTGTTCTGATGATAGGACACTTCTGGATATTCTGTAACCAAGTAACGAGCCACAGCTACTAAAGTGTCTACACTTTTCTTGTTTGACTCTGCAAGCACTAATAGAGCCTCGTGCAAAGCGGTGTTTCCTTCGTTGTTCTTCATCTTCAATAGGCTCTCATCGTCTGTACTGGGTATGCTTGGCATTTGTTTTGCACACTCAACAAGTACTTTCACTGTGTATAATTTTCCAGCTTTGACGGCAACATGAAGTGAAGTGTCACCTTTGTAGTTCTTCTTGAAGATTAAATGAGGAAAGCTACGTGCCATCAATTCAACGATCTCTACATGACCGCGACTTGCTTCCACATGAAGCAGCGAATTCCCAGAGGGGCTCACTTCGTCGAAAATGTCTGACACATCGGGATCGTTGATGTTACAAAAGGGAAACTTATCAACATTGCCATCAGATGCAGCTTGAAAATGAGCAGGCTTCATGATTTGCAGCAATAATTCCAACCACCTAAAATAGGGAATCATCCGCCGCTATATATATTGGCACCACAACTAGCAAGTAAATGGCTTATGTATATAACAAGAGTGAAACATTTACTTTTTCTTTTACTTTTAACTCTAACTTCATATGTACTTTATAAATGAAGCAAATAGAGCTGGTGCATAAATACTTTCACTCTTTTGACTTCCTTTTTCTTTTTGTTTTTTTTTCCTTTTTTGGTTATTAACTACGTAGACACCATTACCACCACACAGGGAGTCGGAGTTTCACCTAGCCTTTTCTTTGTTGTCGAGATGCAAACCTTCTTTCCAATGACTAGCCAACCTCACCAATACCTTTATTTCCAGTTTGTGGGGGCAGGAGAAACTCATAAGGGAAGGTTTTATCAAAAGCAAAAAAGAAACAGCTAATAATTAATAAAGAAAGAATAAAGAGTATATCAAGATCTACAGAATTTTGGATTCCAAATTGTAACTAAATTTGTACTCTAATTAAGTGAATTTACCAACTTAGATTACATATTTATGTTCTTGCTATTTTTATTCAAAATTTGGAGGTTCAAAATATAAAAGAATATTGTTCTCTAATTCTCAAATTGAAAGTACGAGCATCCCATTCAAAAGAAAAGGGAAACAGTGAAAGCAAAAATATATGATGCCTCAACATTTTATCTTTTTTTTTTTTTTTTTTTAAGGACAAACATCAATTGAATACACGATCAGCCGTGATCTAACGAGAGTAATCACTATAAACACAATTTGAAAAGCAACTCCGACTATTAGGGAGGGGCCTCTGGACACATTGTTTATTGTTCATTGACAATAGTGAGATTCGGTCCCCTATCTTGTAGTGAAGGGAAAATATATTATCCACTTGAACTTTCTAAATATGTAATGATATTTGAACTTTTGAAAGTCCCTTGGCTTCGACCAAATAAAACTATAAAGTTGTACCTCTTTGGATTAGTTTAGTACTATGCATGTAATGAAGCAGCAATACAAATATTCAATTGATTAATTTACTAGAATATTAGCAACCATTATAAATTTTGTCTTTTAAAAAAAAAAAAAAAAAAGCTAGGTCTCTCTCTCTCTTAGGGATGTCAATGGTGAGGAAATTTCCAACCCTGATCTCAACGAAAACATTTGTCTTCAAACTTGCCCGAACCCCCACATTTGTCCCGCCCCTACCGCTAGTTCACCTTCACCACTAAATTTATTTGTTGTAAACTGATATACAATTTTTACAAAATTTATATATTAATTTTATTTAATGAATAAACTATATTATGTTATTAATTAAATATATATTAATGTTTTACTAATAATTTGTTCGGGTGGTGTTTAGGATTTAGTTTGGGTGGTTTTGGGGGGTTGATTTAGGATGAGAGTTGGGAAGGTGAGGAATAACGAGGAAGTGGTGAAGTGTTTGTGGGTTGAAAAGAGAATTTAGGTTATATTTATGTACATGAGTAAGGATGGCAAAATTAGGGTTCAAACCCTCACCATATAAAACCCCTCAAAAAACTTTCAAATTTTTAGAGGATTTAAACTCGACCCTAAACTCTCTATATGGGCTTGTGGTGCGGGTTTAAATCCGACCTGCAAAATATGAGAATTTTATCCAACCCTCATTTTAACTCTCTCTTTTATTATTTTTTATTTTGTGGACTAAAATAAACTAAATTTTTAAAAATGGTAAAAAGATTAAATAAATTTTTAAAAATGGTAAAAAGATTAAATGTATTTTTATTAGTGAATCTTGATGGACGATGGAGATTATATTAAAAAAATTAGAAATTAAAAATAAAAAATGGGTTGGATTTGGTTTTTAAGTGGCGGTGGGTTAGGATTTAGTGTTTGAGACGGATAGTACTAATGATGATTGAGAAGGAAAAGAGAATTGGGTTAAGGTTTGGTGTTAGAGACAGAGATCGGCGGTGGTGATGATGATGATAGAGAAGAGAGATTGAGAATGTTTAAGGATCGGACAGTCATTTTCATTATATATTGAAGAGTAAATTAGTCTTTTTGCTTCTAAGTTAAGGAGAGTTAATGGTAGGGGGATTTTAAAGAAAAATGCAAACTAGAGGGGAATTTTAGAGAATTGCCTTCAGGCTTCATTGTCATCAGTGAGTCAGTGACAACGTTTTTGTTTACGGACTGAAAAACAGAGAGGGTAAAGAAAGAAATGATATTGTCGCGTCGGCCAACCGTTGGTTCATATACTTTACATCCTCAGTAACCCAAAAGCCAAAATTGCAGGAGATTTTAACAAACCACTGTTTCCACTTTTGTTGTCTCCTACTAATGCTCTCTGTTCCTTTATATTCAACTTTAAATTCAGCTCCAAAGCTTCTCTCAAATGTTGTTGCACCAAAATTGATGCTACTCAAAAACCCATTAAGGTATAATTTTCTTCTAATGCTGTATACATAATGAGGTTTGTTTCCTTAATTCAGTCTTATTTGTTTTCAAATCAGATTGTGGCAGTCAAGGTTTCCTTTGTAAGGGTTTCTTATTATTTGCAGCTGACCCAAGTTAAGATTGTTGAGAAACTAAGAAATAATATGCAATTTAACGTAATGTCATATGCCTTAATATGTTTTATTGAGTTATACATGGATTGTTGTAGACTATTGGACTTCTTTGTTATTGGTAAACAGGGTATGGAACTCAAGTTCTTGTTAATATTTTAGTAGGTTTAATTCATATTCTCAGTTTGCTGTTATTTTAATTGAACTGTGGAAATGTAACTCACTATATCCAGTAAACAGGGTTTCTCAGTGTTAGCATCAGATTGTCCATGGAAGAGTGGGAGTATATGGAGCACTATGGCCTATGTTAAATTTGCACACTTCATTGGATTACTGAGGCTTATCCATTGTTGCCTATCTACTGGATGAACCAGTTCTTAATCCGCAAACTCAAGTGAGCGTTTTTCCCTGGTTCACGATGCATATTTTATTATCCGTCGTGGCATTTAATTACTGTAATATAGGAAAAGAAAAGTGCATCACTGAACCTTTCACTCATTGAAGAAGAGAAGGGGTTGTCATTCCTCAAACCCGACTTCAGAATGCATTTTATTGTCTTGTACTTCAGTGGACTAATAAATGGGATCTTTTTTTGGGTAACATCAGCCAGAATGTAAGTTTGATGACCCGGAATCTTGTCAAATGTCAGAATTTAAGCTAAGCTTATTACTTAGAAACAATTCATATCGTTTTCATGGATTTGTGTCTTTAATAGGGAGATCAAGTTCTTAACCTTATCAGCACACTCCACTGTTGGATTCGTGTGATGTGGTTCTGGTGATCTATTATATCAGCTGGTGAGATTTGTCACTTTTATCTTTTTTCTTCTCTACTATTTTAGCTCAAACTGAGTTCCCCAAAATTCTCTCTCTAGATATGGTAACTAACACTTTTTAACTGGATGTCATTTTAGTGAAAATATGATCTTAAGAATATCCCTGTAAGGCTGTAAAGACTCTAAGAGTAATATATTTGTCTAAAAACAGCAATACTTGCATTGTTTGATTGGTCATTGCCCAAATGTTGTGCAAAAATTTTGCACAAATGTCCTTATGGTGCCCTTTACAAAGCAGAGTTGGATGTCATTTTATTATAGATTTTATTATGTATAGATATTCATATTCACAAATCTGTTCATTGATGTTTGACCTTATCTTCAGTGCAGGCAGTTTCCCTACTTGTGGTTCAGATGTTAGAACTCAGTGGAAATGTGTTTCTCCTAAGCATGAATATAAATTCGCTGCATGACCTTGTAGATTTCTTCAAAACTAACAAGATATCAAAAGAGAGGAACTGGTTACTTGCATCTGCACTAGGCTTTGGGTTTCTTAGTTTGTTGGTTTTCTTTTCATTTCTCGTTGCTGACCAATTATATGGGGTTAAGGTTGGTTTAATGAATTTATCTTTTTCTCCTATGTCTGCTTTCAGTATCAAATTAGAACATTTAATGTGTGCACTAACCGATAAAGCTCTATTGTTCCTTTTGTTATGGTGTGTTAGAATATAATTGTTGACTGATTAGGTTGTAAAACTATTGATAGCATAAACCTAATTGCTTCACTGCTCTTTTGTTCTTTGGCATTGAGCTAAAGCAGGGAGTTTGATGTGCTACAAAGTTGCATGACACTTAGGCCAACTAAATTAGTTAGATGAGTCGTAACTAACTTTGGCTGACAAAGAAGAATAAATTGTGAAAGGTGATGGTATGCTCTCTTTACTTGTGTACAGTGCAAGCAATGTTAAATGTTTAAATTGATCCATGAAATTAGGTTTAGAGAAGTCATGCTGATCCTCTGAGATGCCATAAATGAGAATTATTTTAGTTAAACATTTTGTCTTTATATAATCAACTCTCTTATTGTCACATTAATGTGTTTTTTCTTTACTGTTTCTCACTTGTATCATTTTGAAATTTGAGTAACTCCTCCAAATTTTGTGGTTAATCCTGATTTCATGCTTACTCATCTATAATTCTTGAATACAATTTAGAGTTTGAATCTACTTTGTGGTGAAGTTGGATCTCGTTACTAACCTGAAATAGTATTTCCATTCTGGACTAAAGATATATTTGGAGCTAATGACAGTTAATTGAGGAAGAGATGTTGGTCATAATAAAAGAGAAAAGTTCATATTAGAAAAATGGAGAAGAATACCCTTAATTTAGTATTAATGTTTACTTGGGTGCATTTGAGGGTTCAATGGAAATAGGTTGATTGCATATCTTTGCATTCCAATGAAACATGTCATTGTGTTTCATATGGCCTTTCAAAACAGCCCATCCGTTGCGTGCATTTTCCATAAAAATGCTCAATTTAATGTAAATTTGATTCGCTAACACTTTAACTACATTCTGTAAAATGAATTGCTGATGCAACTATTGTCTAATAGTGTCCATGAAAATTCATTCTATGTTATTCACTCCAATTTTGTGCAAATTTTTTATTACTGATCTGTTAGATATATCATTAATGAAAGCCTGATCTCACGAAACTTAAGTTCTAAAGTTCTGCAACTGATTTTTAGTTTTCTATGATTACTGATGTTTTTAGGTTATGGATAATCCCATAGTGAAGGAGATCCTTCTAAGCAGCAACATATCAAAAGCTGCTTTTGTCCTAGTTGATTGCATCATCACTCCCATTCTAGAAGACGCCATTTACAGAGGGTTTTTATTGACATCTCTTGCCTCTACAATGAAATGGCAACATGCAGTTGTCATAAGCTCAGCCATCTTCAGTGCAGCCCACTTTTCCATTGATAATTTTATACAGCTATTCATCATCGGGTGTGTGCTTGGATGCTCTTATTGTTGGTCTGACAACTTAAGTTGTTCCATTATCATACACTCCTTGTACAATGCCTTTATAGTAATCTTAACATTTTTGTCTTGAAGTTTACATGTTAGTATTAGACTTAGTTAGTTACTACATTAGAATTAATTAGTTAATTAGTTACCTTTTGATTAGTAATTTGTTTAGTTGTTGTGTATCGAATTGGTTAGCTGGTTTGTTAACAATTTTTGTTTGTTTCTGATAAGCTGCACAATAAGTCCAGCTATATAACTTTGTATGTATTTTGGATTATCTTAGTGAATGGATGTTTTCTTTTCTCTCCATTCTTTTCTTTTGTAATATGGTATCAAAGCACTTCTTTTTGCTACTCTCTCTTTGAATTTAGTTCATGGCTCGCGGAGGGGGCCAACACAATAACAATACCAATTGCTTTGGTTCGATTACACCTCCATACGATCGTGATACTCATCCTTGTGTTCAATATACCATGGATGATCTAACAGTCTTGGTTTGGTTCTTATTTCCCATCTTTAATGGATCTAACTACAATACATGGCGTCGATCCATGCTCATCGCTTTTAATGCCAAGATAAACTTGGTTTTGTTAATGGCTCTCTTTCTCAACCTTCAGCTATAGATCTATTGGCTGTGTTTGGTCACGATGTAATAGCTTAGTTATTTCATGGTTGCTAAATTCGATGGACAGGAAAATCGGTGATAGTCTTTTGTACATGGATAGTGCTCATGCCGTCTGGACTGATCTCTACTATCGATTTCATTGGAGTAATGAACCCCGTGTTTTTCAGATCAAGCAATGACTGCTCGGTCTCTCACAGGGATCTCTGGATATCAACACTTATTTTAGTCGCCTGAAAATCCTTTGGGATGAGCTTAAAGATTTCCAGCTTGTACCTGTATGTAACCGTGGTGGTATGAAAATTTGGGTTAATTATCAACAACATGAATATGTAATGCAATTTTTTGTTGGATTAAATGAGTCTTACTCTGCCATTAGAGTCCAGATCCTCATGCTTGACCTCTTGCCCAATGGAATGTGCTCAATCTGGTTATTCAAAAAGAACAACAACGTGCTCTTGAGTCAAATCCGTCATCTGTTTCTTCTTCCTCGAAGTCTATGGCGTTTTCTACCATTTCTTCTACTTCATTCGTTATTGCAATCTCTTCTCAATCCATGAAGAGAAATGACAGACCCATTTGTTCACACTGTGGTATAATGGGACACATTGTGGATCGCTATTATAAGCTCCACGGGTATCTACCTGGCTACAAGCCCAAGGAAAAGGCCCAACAACAACAACAAAGCTCATTTCAATCCAACAGCAAAACCTCTGTGTCTTCTTCGACTGCAGTTCCTTCTTCATTTGCAATGACAACCACTGCTTCTTCTTCATCGCCGGGTGACCTCACTGCAGACCAATGTCAGCAACTCATCGCCTACCTCAGCACTCAACTTCATTAAAGCTCTCCCGCTCCTCCTGAAGCTTCATCTAGCATGAGTCCTTTGATTTCAAGTTGCTCTGGTAATCTCTTTGCCTTCCCTTTTCAAATCGTCCTTACCTTAACTCTCGTACTTGGGTAATCGATTATGGTGCTACGCACCATGCTTGTTTTGATTCCACCTTATTTTCTTCTTTTATTGAGATACCCACTACACAAGTCACACTACCTGATAGTCGCACGATACACATTACCCGAATAGGTTCAGTGAGATTGACGGATTTATTGGTTCTGTATGATGTTCTATATATCCCTTTGTTTCATTTTAATATGCTAAGCACTAGTTCCTTGACTCTTTCACATTATTGTTCTGTTAACATTCTTCCATATTCGTGTCTGATTCAAGACCTTTCTCGAGGATTGACGATTGGGAAGGGTAGGAGAGAAAGTAATCTTTATCTTTTAGATTTGGGGACTATTTCTTGTAATTTGGTTGTAATGACCAAATCTAATATATGGCATTTTTGCCTTGGACATTCATCCTTTGTTAAACTTCAAATTTAACATAATGAATTACAAATTCTTGTTTTCTACAAAATTGCCTTCACATTGTACTATTTATCATTTTGCCAAACAAAAAACGGCTTCCCTTTGTTTTTCATAATAATATGTTTGCCAAACTATTTAATTTAGTGCATATTGACATTTGGGGACCATTTCATTTTACCACAACTGAAGGTCACAAATTTTTCCTCACTATTATGGATGATTGCACTCGTGCAACTTGAATTTATTTGTTGTGTTCTAAGTCTAAAGTTAAATCCATCTTTCCCTCATTTTTTAATTTGATTTTAAACCAATACAACACAATAATTAAATTTGTTCGTTTTGACAATGCATCTGAATTGGTTTTTACTGATTTTTTTCATTCCAAGGGAATTGTGCATTACCACTCATGTGTAGAGACATCTGAGCAAAACTATATCATTGAAAGAAAGCATCAATACCTACTTAATGTGGCTGGTCCTTTGCTCTTTCAATCTCGTGTGCCTCTTTGTTATTGGGGTGATTGTATTCTCACTGTTGTTTACTTGATTAATCGCACTCCCTCAACTTTATTGTCAAATAAAACACCTTACGAATTATTAACCAACAAACATCCATCGTATACTCACCTTAAGACTTTCGGGTGTTTATGTTACTGGTCCACTCTTATTAGTCACCATTTAAAATTTACTCCACGAGTTAAGATCCTCTGTTTTTCTTGGCTATCCTTTTGGCTAAAAAGGATACAGGCTACTTGATCTAGCTAGTAATACCACTTATATCTTTCGGAATGTTGTCTTTCATGAATCTATTTTTTCCTTTGTTGATCCAAAATCTACATCTTTGCCACTTAATTTTTTTTATCATAGAGTTTTTCCTAGACTCGTGCATGATTTTCCGGAGTCACATAACACTCAGTCCAACCATTCCTTCACACCTTCATCACTCAACAGTTTACACGCCCACAAAGAGTCACTAAACACCCCTCGTCTTATCTTTCGGACTACTATATTTTTTTTAGTACCTCAAACATCCTCTTCTCTTTCGGTCTCTTTACCCATTTATCTTTTTTCTTCCTTTTTAAGTTATATTAGCTATTACATCCTAACTTGAGCCTCAAACCTTTTCCCAAGCAACATAGTTTCAGGAATGGTGGAATGCTATGGTTGTCGAGTTGAGTGCTTTGGAAAGCAATGGTACTTAGTCTATTGTATTCATTCCCCAAGAAAAACGCCCCGTTAGTCATAAATGGGTGTACAAGACCAAGTTTCGAGCTGATGGTACAATTAAAAGCAAGGACGTAGCTAGGAACGTAGATCAGGGTGGACTAATATATAATGAGTCATACTCCTCAAATTATATTACATAAACAGTAAACACACCATTTTAATTAAAAGAAAAGACAAAAATAAAGTATTAAATAAATATACAATGCAAATATAACAAAAACTACTTAAGTCATATCTTACGATTCTTTAAAATATTACACTTATCAATTATAAAATTTGAATCAATAGCATCAGCAATCTATCTTTCAATGGAGTTTGCTAGAAATTGTTGCTCCATTTTATTGCAAAGCGATGTCTTAATAAGTTTCATTGCTGAAATGATCATATTGTTCTGGGTTCATTTCTAGGGTTCGTCTGGTTCGAACCCAGTTCGAGTGGGGTTCGACAAACTCAAACTCTATTTTTTAAAAAAAAATTATTATTATTTTTCAACAAACAATTATTAGAATAAAATAACTAATTAAATAATTAAAATAAAATAAACTACTAAATAGTTATAAAAAAAAGCACTTACAGAAACAGAGGAAAGGTTGATCGAACACAAGTGGACAAAAAAAGCACAATTGTTGTGAATCGTAAATTATGAAGAGAAGAAAAAAGAAATAAGGAAAGCATTGGTAAAGGTTGTGAAGAGAAGAAAAAAAAAATATAAGAGCAGTTGAGTCTGTTCTGGATCTAGTAATAGGAACGTGTGAGTTGTAAGTTAATGATGTTATAAATTGGGCCTTCTAAAAATAAAAAGCATTAATTAAGCAGAGTTAATAATGTTATAAATTGAACCTTCACGAAATAAAAATATTAACTGATCTTTTAGTGGGCTAAAATATAATTATAATTGGACAAATATTGTGTATATAATAATACTATTCACTTTTTTTTTTTCTTCATTTTAACAGAGTGGGCTTAAACCTACCCTAGCCTCTACATGGGCTACGTCACTAATTGAAAGGCACAAAGCACGCTTAGTCACCAAATGATACACTCAGCAAGAAGGTATCGATTTCTTGGACACTTTTTCTCCTGTTGCAAAGCTTGTTACATTTAAAGTTTTGTTCAGTTTAATTGCTGTGTTTGGCTGGTCTTTGACTCAACTTGATGTTACTAATATTTTTATGCATGGTGACCTTGCGGAATAGATTATATAGCATTACCCCCAGGTTATACTAGCAAAAAGGGTGAGATTTTACTTGCTAATGATGTCTGCAGATTGCATAAGTCTATTTATGGGCTGAAACAAGTGTCTCATCAATGGTTTTCCATGTTTTCAAGTGTTTTAGTTGACGATGGGTTTACGTAGTCTACTAGCGATCATTCCCTCTTCATCCGACATCGTGGTAATTCTTTTTTGCCTCTTTTATTTTACGTTTACGATATTATTCTTGCAAGTAATATTCTGTTGAGAATTCAAAATATGCCTTTAATACTCGTTTCAAGATGCAGGATTTGAGGGTCCTTAAGTATTTATTGGGTTTAGAAGTTGCTCGTTCAACAGCTGGAATTTCAGTTTGTCAACGTAAATATGCTTTGAAATTGCTATTGGATTTTGGTTACTTGGCTTGTAAGCCTGCTTTCACTCCTATGGAATCCAATCTTAAAATCTCTCAAGATGATAGTGACTTGTTTTCTGACCTAACTAGTTATCGGCGATTAATTGGTCGTTTGATATATCTGACTATCACTCGTCCATATCTTTGTTATGCCGTGAATCGACTTAGCCAATTCTTGGCTACCCCATAGATTCCACATCTCAAAGCTGCCTATCGAATTTTACAGTATAGTAAACAAGCTCCTGGTCAAGGCTTGTTTTCCTTTGCTAATTCGAAAATGCAGCTTAAGGTTTTTGCGGACTCCGATTGGGCTATTTGTCCTGATACTCGTTGCTCCACCACTGGTTTTTATATCTTCCTAGGATCTTCCCTAGTCTCTTGAAAGTTGAAAAAACAACATACAATTTCACGATCATCGACTAAAGTCGAATATCTTGCTATGGCCAATACCACTTGAGTTAATCTGGTTACTTTCCTTACTATCTTATTTACAAGTGCCTCGTCAAGGTTTTGCTATCTCGTTCTGCAATAATCAGACTGCCCTCCATATCGCATCAAATCCAGTTTATCATGAGCTCACTAAACATATTGAGATCGACTATCACTTTGTCTGTGAAAAGATTCAAGCTGGTATTCTAAAAACTCTGTATGTTTCCACTCAAAATCAATTTGCCGATCTCTTCACTAAAGCGCTTCATCCTTCTCAATTTCTTTTTCTATTCTATTGAGCTACACAATAGGTCCAAGTATATAACTCTATGTATTTTAAATTATTTTAGTGAATGGAAGTTTTCTTTTTCTCTTCGTTCTTTTCTTTTCTTGAAATACAAAGCATGTTGTTTGCTTATGTGATGATAAGAATCCTCTTTCTATGACAACATTTCAAGACAGATGGTGGTCCCATTAACTTGTACATGATGAACAAGTTAGATTTACAGTCACGTCTAGCCAGGACAGCTCTTATCAAATATTTGAACTACCTCCCACCATCTTTTAATATTTTGGAATCTTAAATTCGATAAACATGTTTTTCAAAAAATCTAGTTTACAGTAATCACTTATATCAATGGGCTGGAATGAGCTGCTCAAAGCTGTGAGATTCTCACTGGCCGTTGCGTGATAGATGGTGGTCCCACTTGGGACTAGTGTGGCCCAATCACTTCATGAGTAAACTTCAGAGGAAAAAATTTCCAGAGTGATCCACTGGGCCCATTTAACTCGTGCTTATCGCGCAATCAACGTGGACAACCAGCAACCAAGATAGAAGAGAATCACAATCGATAGGAATTTTGAATCCACTGGATGTCTGACAGGTGTATCTGATGCGTTGGATCCCATCCGAGACAACCGCTTCTAGCTGTTTCTAGTGACCTAACACGGCACTACTCTATACAACAACAAACCTTAAAAACTCCAAATCATTCTCTCTCTGAAAAAATCTCTCTTGAAAAGAAAATAAAAAAAATAATGGCCGGTTTCGAGCAGCGAGTGAAGGAGAGAGCGAAGGATCTGAAGATATTTTTCAAGAAGGGCGTGAAGATTGTGGGAGACTCCTGCAAAAAAGGTTGGATCAAAGTGAAGCATATCAGGAAATAGACACAGACGTTTTAGGTTTTTGATACTGATGTAAAGATCTGAGTTTGCCACTGTTTTTTTCTTTTTTCTTTTTGTTTTGGTTATGGTTTATTGATTAACTCTTTGATGGATTTTAGTTCCTGTTTTTGTTTTAAATATTGATGTTTATTTATTATGTTGGTTTGTTATTGATGGTATAAAAAACTCATTAGTCTCTTTCTGTTTTTGTTATGCCATAACGTGATGGATATCTAATCAGTTCTGATATTACCTTCTCTGACTCTGATTATATGTTCTAATCTATTGGTAAATAAAAGAAAAAAAAAACATAAATCATCTCTTGGGTTGATAAATATTTTAAAATTAATAAAACTGATTTTATAAATAATTATGTGATTGGGATTTGAAACAGTACAGATGTCGGTATACTCTCAACTCCTATTTGATATGTAGTGCAGAAAAAGTATTTCGATCATTTTTTTTTAACCAAAAGAAATGCAAGAGTGATTGTGCAACTTCAAAACTTCAAGTTTGTTTAAATGATAAAGATTGAAAGTGATATTGATCTTCACGATTAATTCTCTGTTGAAGAAAAAAAAAAAAAAAAAAGAGGTGGAATTATAGATTTATTTTTATTTTTTTGAAAAGGAAATATATAAAATCAGAAAAATCATTACATAAGACTCTAGATATCATCCAGCAAAGCAAAGAAGAAAATAACCAGGAGGTGCATTATTCTCCAACCACATGGCAATGGAATTTCCTATAAAATATAAACCTTCGTTGTGTGTATATATATATATATATATATAAAATCTTGATTAAATAATATTTTTAACCGATCCTGACTTAGAATTAATGTGGTAAATAATTTGTTAAATTTATAAAATAAGATATTTTAAAAAAATAAATAGGTTTCACTTAATATATAAATAAATAATCTCCTTCTATATTAAAATTATATCATTCTCTTGATTCACGAAAATTATGCCTCCGAAGCAGTCAAATGGGGAAGCTCCTGGGACTGTACATATAAGTTTTCGAAAAGACCTAGCTCATTTAAGAGATTCATAAAATTTTTGACAAATCAAAAGTTTCTTAGTCGGAAAGATTTAATTTTTTATATAATTTTTGGCTTAATTTTATAGTTATTAGATCTCTTAATTTGAATTGTTAGAATTTAATAATTTTCTTTTTCTTTCTCTTCATCGTTAATTTTTTTTTTTCTTTAATTTTTTTTTTTTAAATATAATCAATTGACTTTTATTTCTCTTATTATGATTTCTTTGACTTCTTAAATCTTTTCTTTTTCTACTATTATCAAATGTTCACATAGTAAATTTTTCTTATCTAACTATTAATTTTGGGAATGAATTTATACAGTATATTAAAGATATGTAAGATAAGATATGTTTTCTTATAACATTTACACTTATTGTTTAATGTAAGTTTACAATGCTTCCCGTAAAAAAAAAAAAAAGAATCCATTAAATTTATATTTTTCTCATATTAAATTTTTTGAGTTCAATTAAAAAATACAAACCCGATGCTCAACCATCAAGTATTCAAGTCGTTAAACCTAGTACGTAAGTCCTGCTATCATTGTACAGACGGCTATATTAATTCATAGATAGAACCTTCACTTCATTGTTATGGTCTTAGTTTTGAAAGTTACAGAGTTAATAATAGTGTTAAGCACATGCTCATCTATCAAGACAAAAATTAAATCAGAAATTGTACCCAAAAAAAATATTATGCATCTGATGTCGTTTACCTCCTTGATCGACTTCCAATGTATCGATCGCTTCTTTTAATTCTTGTTCTTCCTAGTGTATTCTATTTCTTTAGAATTTTAGAATAAAAAAATTAGTCAAGTGTTCCAATATATGAACTAATTTAAGTTTAGAATTCAAAGATATTGTAAGCTAATTAATACTATTTAAGCGGAAATTAAATCTCTAAAAGTGAGTTTTTTTCGACAGAATTTGTGGAATGATTAAAATCTCTAAAAGTATGAAGTATATTTCAAAGGATGCCTAAGACCTAAATGTAAAATTAAGTTTTGCAACAACCAAAAATTCAAATTATTTTGAATTGGAATACATTACTCCAAATTATTTTAATATATCTTGACATAATATTTTTTAATTCTATATTATTATGTATCTTCCCCAAAACTATTTATGTGAATTCGATTCTATATATATTTATAAATAAATAGAGTAATTGTTGTTATAGGAAACAAGGCTACCACATTATTTAAAATACTATCATATAAATGGTGGAAATATTTTTTACTAGTTGAGTATTTAATAATGGTGGAAGAAAAAAAAAAATATAGTTAAGAAAGAAATCGTAGGATAAAGAAATAGAAGTCAATTAATTATATTTTAGGAAAGAAAATCTAAAAAAAGGAAAGAGAAAATAAAATAAATTAATGATTGAGAGAGGAAAATAAATAAAATAAATTTATTAAATCCTAGTCATCCAAATCTAAGAGATCTAATGGCTACAAAATTAACTATAAAAATTAATGATGGAGGAATCAGGGGACTTATTTTTTTTACATAATTTTTAACTCAATTTTATAGCCATTGGATCTCTTATATTTAGATGACTATGATTTAATAAATTTATTTTATTTTTTATTCCCTCTCCGTTATTAATTTATTTTATTTTCTCTTTCCTCTTTCTTACATTTTTTTTACTAAAATATAATCAATTAACTTCCACTTCTCTTTCCTACGATTTCTTCCTTAACTCTATTATTTTTTTTCTTTCCACCATTATCAAATATTCACCTAATAAAAAATATAAATATTATCATTCTACCTTTATAATTTAGAGTATTCTCTATTTTTTACCCTCTAATTTTACATCGGTTAACATTTCAATTCAAAAAACTATTTTAATTAAAAATAAAAACATTTAAAAAATGGTGAAAATCTAAAAAAATAATTAAATTTAAAATCAATCTATCTTTTATCCATCATCATCCTTCATCACCAAAAAAATTAAAAACAAAAATAAAAAAAAATAAATATTAACAGAAAAATAGAATCACACTAATTTTTTCTTCAATCTCTCTTTTTTCCATCATCACCACCACGGCACCACCACCACCACCACCCATTTTCAACACCAAACCCTAACCCAAAGTAATAATAAAAATTATTTAAATAATTAAAAGAAAAAATCTAGTGGAGATCTAAAAAACATTTGAGAAAAAAATAGATGGCTGGATCCAGAAATATATATATATACATATATATATTATATAACTAAAAAAATAAATTCAAAATCAACCTATTTCTTATCCATCATCATCACAAAAAAGAAAATTAAAAAAATATATTAACAAAACATAATCACACCATTTTTTCTCCATCCCCCTTTTTTCCATCATCATCAACAACACTATCAAGTTCTAACACTAAATCCAAACCCAAACACCTTCTGTTTCCAACGATTTTTTCTCCTCAATTTTTTTTTTTCAATTTTTTTTTTCCTTAACTACACTAACACAACATCGTCCAAACAAAGAGAGAGAGCTAAAGGAAAGAGAGACTCGTAGAGAATTTGTTAGAGAGAGGAGAGAAGGAGAAGTTAGAAAAAATAATGGAGAGAAAATAGAGAAAGAAGAGTGATGAAGAAAAGAAGAGAGAGGGTGGGTAGGTGAGAAAAAATAATGGAGGAGAAAAGAGAGAGGAGATCGGCCGATAAGAGAGAGAGAGGAGAGTGAGGAAGAAAAGAAGAGAGAGAGAAGGTGGATGGGTGCTGGGGGAGAGAGAAAAAACTTTGATTTTTTTAATTAAGATATTTTTATTGTATAAATGTAAAATTATTTATTTTCCCTCTTTTATTACAATTACTATTATACCCTTAAAAATTTAATAGTCAACCATTAATTTTTAGACGAATGTAACGGCAGAGGATATTTAAAGATTTTAGAAAATTAAAAGAAGTAAAAGAGAGAAAAATAAAATTAGAGGGTGAAAAATGGATAATATCTTAAACTACAAAAAAAAAATGATAATTACCCTAAGAAAATATTGTATTAAGATATATTAAAATAATTTAAAGTAATATATCACAATTTAAAATAATTTAGATTTTTAGTTGATACGGGAATTTATCTAAGCGTCAATATTTTTTTAATATATTTTTTAATATATCTTGACACAATATTTTTTAATTTTATAGAGCAATCCCACCATAACTAACATAGTTTGGTGGTAAAGAAAGATATTTTTATTTTTGTTGGTAATATCTACCCCACCATAGTTTGGTGGTAAAAGAGAGACATTTTATTTTTTTTGCTGGTAATATCTCTTGAGTTTCGCCACCATCGGTAATATGTTAAAAAAAATATATCTAAAAAAACTACCTTAATTAAATTTTTACAAAACTCCATTAACACAATTAATTAACTGAAAACCAGTTCGAAAAAAGAATTTTTAATAGCAAAATAAACTTATATGCATTCCCATTTTTTTTTTTTTTTACTTAGAGATGAAAAATTTGATCTCGAAACCTCATATATGAGAATTGTTATCCCCTCTTAATTGCCATTTGAAATCTCTTTAGAAAAGTATAATCATCTATGTGTGTGTAATTATATATATATATATATATATATTAATAGTAATACTACACATTCTAATTCAAATTTTAATTTTTTTCATTTCAATACACATAACAGTTGAGGTGATAATTAATTAATGAATTCACATGACAAGTGAAATAAATCATCACTAATATACATCTATCCATTAATTTTCATCTCAGCTGATACGTGTGTTAGGATTGAAGAGTGGAGTATGAATAGTATTGCTTATATATTATAAATTGTAATTAGTTGTAAAATTCAATGTATAACTATTAATTTATTATAACAGAATATTTAAATATTTTTCGTTATAATGAAGATTTTATACAGTTTAATTAATTAACTGGATTTTAAAGTAATTGTCTCCAAAATTTCATAAATAAACAATCAAATAATTGACGGATAATAATCCATCCGACCGAAGACAACATCCTTATCCGCAACTTATTCTAACGGGCATATTCATTTAGGCAAAATTCGAATCTACCCTGACTGTCTATTCCCTACTTCTAATCCTACCGTCATATATTGCTACATCAATAACTGCCGTTCATCAGAAGATATGACTCCCATCATTGTTGACATGAATGGCACAGCATTGTCGACAGCACGTTATTATCGTACTCATGCAACACAATATAACTTGTTCGTAAATAAGACACGCAGATCATGCGCTCAAATATAAATTAATAACAATCTCTGACAAGTTATCGCTAATATCGGTTCAGTCAATTTCATTTTTTTTTCACGGGTCATCGTGTTTGTTCTTTTTATCCTCTGGTTTTCTTCAATTTTCCCTCGCTTTCTCGCTATCCAAACAGCCCTTCGAGTTTTTCTGTTTCCTGTTGCATCAAATGGAGATGGCAATGGAAGATTCGTGCTCGAATCACGCTCTTGTTCTCTCCATGGCTCGCGATGCGCACTCTGGTGTTATACGGGCTCGGCAATTCGTCAAGGATCCTATACCGAGTACGCGACGAATATGTAAAGTGAATGGTTTTTAAGGCTTTTCTTGATAATATTGACGTTGTTTCTTCGCTGTTTGCTTTCTTTCTTGTTCGGACTTGAAAGAAGGATTGAAGTGAATATATCTTTAGGTTTTCGCTTTTGTGATGCTGATGTGTTCGATTTGTAATAGAATGTGGAAATTAGGGGTTTACATATGAATTGATTTTAGAATTTGGATTTTAGGGTTTTTGATGAGTTTTTGTTGCAAGCTGAACTCGTCAGAGTTTCATGTGCTCGTTGATATAACTTCCTTGTTTTGCAGTTTCAAGGAGTTCATGTGAATCTTAGGTTTGAAATTTAGGGTTTTTATGTTGTTGCCGTGAATTTTGAGTTTTCCAGGTTTCTTACTTGGTTCTTGGTAGTTCTCTGCTTTAATTCTTGAGGGAATTAAGCAAATTATTGATTCGTATTTGGGTTGGTTTTGAAGAAGTTGAAGTGACTTGGAGAGTTGGGAGTCTAAGATTTAGTATTTTGGCGGGAAAATTTGGATGGCAGGAAGGAGGGAATTAGGGTTCCCAAAGACAAGAGTTGGTAGCTTGAAGGATCAATTGGCTAGAATTACGCTTCACAATGTGAGAGGACAAGGACACACTTATGTGGAACTTCGTGAAGATGGGAAGCGATTCATATTCTTTTGTACCTTGTGTCTCGCACCATGTTATAGTGATTCGGTGTTGTTTGACCATTTGAAGGGCAATCTTCACTCTGAGAGGTTATCTGCTGCTAAGGTTACTCTCTTGGGGCCAAACCCGTGGCCTTTCAACGATGGTTTTGTTTTCTTTGACAATTCCATTGAGAATGAAAAATCATTAGCTATATCAAGTGATAAAAGGGGTAGATTGTTGGAGTATCCAAATGATGATAACAATTGTGCTATTGTCAAATATGTTGAAAACCTTAAACCCAATGGTCATGGGGGTGGGCTTGACGGGGTTCATTCGGACACTGAAGTTGTAACCCATGCTAATGATGGTGATGTGGGGGATTGTGATAAGGTGATTTCAGGTGTGCTGGTCAAGGATGAAATTGCTGATTTGAAAGTTAGGTTTATAGGTCTTGGACAAATTGCTGTGAGGGAGATAGAGAAGGATGATGGTTCCAGTGTAATTTCTAGGATCTGGTGTGAATGGTTGGGGAAAAAGTTTCCTAGTAATGAGGTTGTGGCTGAGATTCCAGATCACGACTTTGCGGTAGTGTCATTCTCATACAATTATGATTTGGGTAGAAAGGGATTGTTTGATGATGTGAAGTTATTGCTCCCATCTAGTCCTGCAGAAGAATCAGAGAATGGTGAAGGTACTGGTAAAAAAAGAAAGAAATCGTTTTCTGACCCGGAGGATGTTAGCGAGTCTTTTAGTAATCAGTATGATTCATCTGGGGAAGATTCTTCAGCGTCTAATTGTTCCGCTTCAAGACTGCTGTTGGATCGATACGATGATCAGCTTCTGCACACAAGATTTATATCTAACAAAACTATAAGGCGAGAGTTGAGGCGACAACAACGCATAGCAGCTGAAAGAATGTGTGATATCTGCCAGCAGAAGATACTTCCAGATAAAGATGTAGCAGCACTCGTGAACATGAAGACTGGAAAACTTGCTTGCAGTAGTAGAAATGTGAATGGGGTAAGAATTTCTGAGGAATTTAGGTCTGCTTCTTTAGTATGATTTTATAGGTTCTGTGTTTGCAATGACCTGTAGATGCATTTATTCATTGGTTTATCTCATTTGGTTTAAAACTTGCCTTCACTTGCTTCATGAAAGCTAAAAGTTCACTGTTGGTTCACTTTCTGTGGCTTTTTTACTTGTAGGCATTCCATGTATATCATATTTCCTGCCTTATACACTGGATACTTTTCTGTGAGTTTGAAATAATGACAAACCAGCCAGTCATTCCAAAAGTGAGACGAAGGTCTAGAAGAAAGAATGGAGTGAAGCGCGATGAGGTGAGAAAGGATGGAGAGGATATATCAACAAAAATTTGTTCGGTCTTTTGCCCAGAGTGCCAAGGCACTGGTATGGACATTGAAGGAGATGAGCTCGAGAAACCAACTATCACTCTGTCTCAGGTTTGTATTTTATGGGAATCTATTCTTTTTGTATAGGTTTGGTTATTTTTCCTGATTCTTTTATTATTTACTCTTTTTTATGATAAATACTGTGACTATTAATGGTGTAATCTGAAGCCAAGATCTAACATAATTTAAGCTCCCTTTTTTTACCATTGAGCAATGCTTGTAGTTTGTTTATCTTATGTATTGGTCTTTTAGCTTTATATATTATATGTTGGAAAAATTCTTTGGGACTTATTTTTTGCTAAACAATCTATAGTTTAAGCAAAAAGAAATTTTGCCATTTTTCTCAATGTGAAGCGGAAGAATTCTATAAATTTATTTTTGAATTCTGTTGTTGAGGCTGATGGACTCTTAATAGGAAAAAGGTCCTTTTTTTTTTCCTAGAAACAAGAAGACATTTACAGTGACATGTTTCTGTACTTGAAAATTATTTTTTCTTTAATTACCAGAGTTTTCTATATTGTTTCAGATGTTCAAATATAAAATTAAATTGAGTGATGCACGTAGAGCATGGATGAAAAGTCCTGAAGTGTTGCAGAACTGCTCAATAGGCTTTCATTTCCCTTCCCCATCTAAAGAAACATTCCAGGTTTGTAAATATATGCTTGCAACATATTTTAAATGAGATTTATTTTACGTTTTGAAAATGAAGTTTCATATTATTCTTTTTTGTAGGAAAAGGTGTTGCCACTGAAGTTGCTTCATTTCTACAGTGCTGAAGGCTATTAGTAATTGTCTGGTTCCCCAGATGAGCCCTGCAGTGACCTTAGGTTTAGTAATAGCATATATAATCTACTGTAAACAAACAATTTAATGTAACCTGAATTGCTCTTCAGATAGAATTGGTGGGCGGGGAGGGCAGGCGGGGCGCTGTATTTGGGGTTTTAACCTTTGTGGATAGCTGTATATATGTTGTCTAACAGAGGTGCATATATCAGTGTACATTGCTGAAACATGTCTGCGTTGTAAATGAATTTAACAATGAATTGTTGTTAAATGGTAGATTGACTCTTGAATGTTGAATGGTTTTACTAGTTGTCTATTTTTTTTTTCACGTACTTTGCCTGGCATTTTTATAATGAGAATGGCAAATCTAGATTATTTTCTAGCTAGACATGGTTAATACCAACATCATGATTGAAATTGATTGTCAGTCTATTGTTCTTTTGTTCTTATTTGAGGTGTTTGCTAGACATATATATGTAAGATTATCGAAGTTAACATCTTATGATTTGCATAATGAGAATGGCAAAAGCAAGCTTATGTGTTTATGTTTTGCCTCTTTAGAGCAAAGATACATGGCTTGAGTCTTTACACAATCTTGATTGGTAATCATACTATTGTCAATCATTGTTGAATTGATTTATATACCTGTGGCTCTTTTTCTTCCTCTTTTTGGTGTACCAATAACCCCCTAAAATCCTAGGAGATAAAGGCGCAATAGAAACTTCTTATTAAATGGTTGACAGCATTTGTTTGAAATTGGAATTTTTTTTAATTTTAATTTTGTACCTGTGAGAGGACTGTTCAAGTAGAATGTCTTAACTCTATTAGATGCATCTCTTTTGTTGCTGTTCTCTTACAAGATTGTCTTGGCTCTTTTTTCGGACATCTTGGCTCTTATGTGTGTGTGTGTATATATATATATATATAATTTCACAAATGATACAAGATTTCTTTGTTTCTTATGAAGGATAAGTAATGATGGAGATGGACAGTATACGATATATGTAATGCACAGAACACAACCAGGAGTCCTGTGTCACACTATAGCTGCCAAAATATTGTGTAGTATGTTGGCTGGCAGCATGACCATCGCATAATAATCCAAACTAGCTTACACCAGTACTGTTCTTTGCATATCATTTTACGGAAAGATTCACATTTCTGTTCGGCTTCAACACCTGCCAATATGTCTAGAAAATTGTTTAATGAGGTCATTGGGCTTTTTTTTTCCTTCATTTATAGAATTGAATATGAAATCTAATTAGAATAATAGAAGGAACACCGATAGAATCTCCAAAGGTTTAAATTGGATTCATGCACATCGGCTATAGGCTACACAAGTCAATGGTAATAAGATGTGACCTGCCTCTGCGTATTCGAAAGTAAACTCCTAATAATAAAATTGCAACTTTCAAAGCTTCTAATAAATAGCCGGCTTGTTGAAATTCCACAGATATATATATTTTTAAGCGAAAATTAGATAATGATCACGACTGTCTGCCGGCAGCTTCATCCAACGAGAATTTATCTGTACAAAATCCTAGTTGACGAGCCGGCCCACCTTTCATGCATGGCCAACTCCATCTCTTGGTCGTACTTCATCAGCGCGCACACAGCCCCCATATATATATAATACCTTAACCAACTCATGGAAGAATTATAAGCAACTCAAAATAATCAAAATGGAGGAGTTCAATCAATGCAGCAAATACATACAATTCATCATGGTTATAGCCCTGGTTGTTTCTCTCATCATGGCAGGTTCTCATGAGGCTCGACCACTCTCAGGGCAAGTTGTTGTAGGATGCAGTGGTGGGACTGGGAGTGGCAGGACTTCAACTGATCAGACAAGGTTTGGAACCCTTAGGACAATGCTCCCAAAAGGTCAGCCTCTGCCGCCGTCTGGACCCAGCCCTCGCATTAACAGATAAACTCATGATCATACTCTTTCTCTGTTATTGATCAACACTGGAACTCCTACACTATATCCATGACAATTAGAGAGAATCCTATGTATTTTGTTCCGTGCCCGTAATTTAGCTAGTAAGATCCGATGTTTAGTGAGCGTTAGCTAGCTATATTATAAGGTATTGATTATATATTTTGTGGAGTGATGGCTTTTGGTGTTGTTTTTCTTTTCATTCAATCATAAGTATATTTACTGCAATAAATACGAGTGTGGAAATAATGGACGTTTTCATTTTATTTTCTTTATTTACATGTGCTTTTTTTTCCTTTGATATATACAGTTGTTTAAAATTTTAAAAGTATATATGAGAATGAAAAAATGGCACCACAAAGAGCACATATGACAAAACAAAGCAAAACCATCGCTAAACATGGAAGCAACTTAATTAATTATGTTACATAATCGATCCAATATAAACACTGGTCAGTTCAGGAAAAAATACTTAAATATATTTAGACGTATACGTCCAATCCACTCAAATTATATCATGTGATATGAATCTCTAATGTAATTGGTTATTCATATCATATGATATGATTTGAGTTGATTGGACGTATACATCAGATGCACTAAGATATTTATCCGGTTCAAAACACAAACTCTTCATGATTTTATTATCCGACTTAAGTTCAAGAAATATATCACTACATGTCACTTTTTTTTTTTGTAGTAGTTTGGAATTCAATATAGTATCCAAGTTAAAAATTTCACAAGACATACTACCAATTAACACTATCTTATTAGAAATTACTGTGTCAATTTGTGGCTATTGTTATAATTTGATTATGTACCTGTAATCCTTCCTCTTTGGACCTCACGTTCTCATGAGAGCACGTGCCCAATATTGTGTCATGAACCAGCTTTAATACCAATTTTATCAGATGTCTTTGTACTATAGATTGCATTTTGAATAGCAGCAAAGCTCAAAAATAAAAACTACCAAGATTGTGCATGTACACTATTTACGTTGGACTAGATGCTACATTTTGTTTGCATATATCACTGCATTTTTTGAAACAGGAAGCATTAATTCTTATATTTTTAAAATAATTTTCGTATCTCAAATTTTATTGTATATTTCCACTGTAAACACTCGAAGTAGTTGTTCCTCGACACTATTTTAAACGCAAACTATAAACTAACGTGTTATTATTAGCATCAAAGGAATTCGACTGTAGTCTCATAATAATATAATAGGAAATATAGTTTCATTTTTTTTTTTCTCAATGTACAGAAACAGGCAAAATAATGGAGACTTGGGTTTCCCATGTTTAAAACTATAAAATGTAAACAAACAGGCAAAATCATGAAGACTTAGGTTTCCCATGTTTAAAACCCCTTGTAAAACCCTCTCTGGCTCTATCCCTCAAGTCTTAAACAAAGCTGTGAGAGAGATAAGAGAGTGATTCAAACAAGAGGGAAAAAACATGAACCTTCTTTTCTCAACCAATTTCTTGCAACAAAAACATCAAAATTTTCTTCTGGGGTTTTAGCTTCAATCTTCTCCATCAAAACCAAAACCCAAATCCAAACCCAAACTTCTTCAGGTAGGTTGCTTTACGATCGTATTCAAGTCATTCGAGACCCGAAAACCTCAGTAGTACCAGAGTACCACTACTGGAGCAATGGGTTGGTGAAGGAAGAAGCACTGATAAAGGACAACTACGAAATCTTGTCGAAATCATGAAGAACCTTGGACGCTTCACTAACGCTCGATCTCGAGGTTCTTCTTCTCTTCCCCTTTTTGTTAATCGCTTAATTCTACAGTATAAATGCAAGAACTACGAATACGTGGAACTGATATGCACTCAAATTATTTATATGTTTGACATTGTTCTGATTAGTGTCTAGTGTATTTGATAATCAAGTTTTTATGTTTTATATTTTTAGGCTGAAATTCCGCAAATGGTAATTTAATTAGGATGAATATAGCCAACTGTGATTTGGGCATGAAGTTAATTTTGGGAAAATTAGTAACAAAAGGCCAAACTGAAGAAACACTCAAATGCCTTACTTTGCTGATATGTTGTATGCAAATTATAATACTATAAGATACATTTTTTGTCATTGTTAAAACATTAAAGTAATATTGGAAAGAGGAAGACAAATATTTATGGTCTTAAATGAAACTTTATGTTACGATATAAGAAGGGGTCTTATGAACGCTGGTATGTATGTATGTGCGGAGGTGTGCATCACAATGTGGAGGGCCTAATTAGGTTTTCCTCCATGACCGAATGACTAAACTGTTTGAACGTGCTGTTGTGGAAGCGTGTTAAGATGATTGCGAAATGGATGAACTGGAGTAAGTGGACACTTCTAGTTCTTGATCTTTCTCTTCTTGATTTTGTGTTATACAAATATCTCAATGGATGACTGATCATCATAATTTTGCATTGTCGCCTAGTGAGACTGCATGTAAGTTGGATATGCTTCATAAAGTTCATGGAATAGAAGTTGCAGAAAATTACTTCAACAATGTTCCAAATGATGCAAAAACATATAAGGTATATGGTGCTCTTCTCAATGCCTACGTGCAACAAAAATCTGTTGAGAAGGCAGAAGCCATTATGCAAAAGATGAGGGAAATGGGTTTCGCAACATCATCTTTTCCTTACAACATGTTGATCACCCTTTACTCTCTCAGATCAGAGAATATGATAAGATTGAGGTTTTAATCCAGGAGATGGAGGAGAAGGGAATTCCTAAAGATAAGCAAATGATGGAAGTTGTAGTGTCTGCTTATGTTGCAGCATCTGACGTTTCCATGATGGAAATGGTCTTAAAATGGCTAGAGAAGGATCCCTACTTTGTTGTTGATTGGAAGGTTTATTCAATTGCAACAAATGGCTATTTAAAGGTTGGTTTGATTGAAAAGGCCTTGCCAATGCTAAAGAAAATGGAGGGAATGATGCACCTCAAAAAAAAGAAATTGATATTTGAGTATCTTCTGACTCACTGGGCAGGTACCGGATTGAAGGCCGAGCTTTACCGAGTCTGGAACATGTACAAGCCACGGGGTAAACAATTTGGTTCATCATATGCCTGCAAGATTACATGTCTTGGGAAGCTGGATGACATTGGGGGGGCTGAGAAGATCTTTGAGGAGTGGGAGTCACAGACTCACAGTGCACTCCCATTGGCAATCGGGTAATGATTTGCCTTCTTATTGCTTATTGCAAAAAGGGTCTTTTTGAAAGGGCAGAATCAGCAGTTAACAAGGCTCTGGCAGATAGTAAACCTCCGGCCGCCAGTTTGTGGAACGTGCTAGCTGTGGGATATGAGAAAGATAATCAAATGCCTAAGGCAGTTGTGATGTTGAAGATCGCAATTTCAGTTGGAAAACAAGGGTGGTCTCCAAATTCTGTTACTTTGGATGCCTGTCTAGATTATTTAGAAAGTCAAGGAGAAGTTGACGGAATAGAGGATATGATAAAATTTTTAAAGAACTTGGGTCCTTTGATGAGAGAGATATATATCACAGATGGTTAAGGACTTGTGTCGCAGCTGGAGATTCGGTCTCTGAGGTTCTTGATCAGTTGAAAATGGATGACTTTTCTGTTGATGAAGAAACAGACAAGATCCTTAAAACTGGGCGAAGTTTATAGCCTTCTGAAGCTCTTTGCATGAGTGAGATTTAGAATTTTCAGGTTGAACTCCAGAATTCAAATGTCATCACCACAGACTTGCATGATTGTTGGTTGTTGGCTCTGGAGCTCTCACGTTTAATTATGGGCTCAGAGTGCTCATCTGATGCTTCTATGGTAGCCAACAAATAAAAATTGTCATCTCACCTGTACAGCAGCTGGAATATTTGAGGTATTACTATGGAAAAGGCATGAGCAGCAGCACATTGATTACTGAGAATTATTGAATGGGTTGTGCCCCTGAGAATCTTGTGTATATGTCTCTGCATCAAAGCAGTTTTAGCGCACTATGTGCTTGAATTACAGGACCATGAAAAAGTCATAACCCTTCCTAAAAATCTCACTCTACATATTAGCATTCCTGCTCATTCTCATTTCTCAGCATGAAGCTTCTTCATCTTCGATCGGATTGATGGCGTCATTTTGGCATTTCAAGGGTTTTTGCATTTCAGGGTTCGATTTGGCTCTACTGAAACTTTACGTAAGCGCCTCATCTTCTAAAATCTCATACAACTGATACTCTTTTAGTCCAGGATCTCAAGAGCCTCATATGGAGCAATGGTTGAAATTAGGAACAAATATGCGGACAATTAGGAAAACAGGATTCAGGACGCTATCTATCTTACATGTCTAACACAAAATGTTTTCCTACATGACATATAATATTTTCCATTAGTAGATATGTTTGTAGACGTCAATAAAGAAAAAAAAGAAAACAGTTAAGAGTACAGTTGGTTGAGAATTTAGATGGATCTTTTATGATAGAAAATAAAGGATGAAAAAAAATGTTTTATTTCTAATGCAGTTTCGAGTACAACAGAGAAATTAAAAGCTAGTTTAAATCTAAAAATAGTAGAGATTTTTGAAAAAAAAAATTGTAAAACAATCATGAAACCATTAACCATACAAATATTTTCTCTCACTTACTTAAAAAAATCAGTATGAGAAGTAATTTTTTTCTTTTTTATATTAATTTTGGTCTTAAAAGTTTTATAAAATTTGATAGGAAAATAGTAATTTTGCTTTTCCGACATGCATACGGACGTATTTAATTGATTAAAATTAAAAATAAAAGTATAAAAAGAGGAAATATCAAAATCATTTTTTACTTTTTCTTTCAATAAATGTAAAAAAAATAATTTTCTATTTTTCTTGTTTTCTTTAAAAAAATATAGTTTACGAAGTTGCCTTCATTGTTACGTAGAATTCATTTTGTAAATTGCTAAGGAAAAGATCCTAATTTACCCGATTTTACCAAAAACCAATTAAATTTTCAAAGGACAAATTACTGCTGATCTAACTGAGTTTGCTATTTTACAGACGAAAATAACTTTATGAAAAATTGACAGCGAATTCCCCTATCGTTATGATTGATCGTCAAGTGTTAACAGTTGACCCTAACTAAAAGGATAGAATAGGCATTATACCATTTAAATTAAGCTAAATTATAGCCAACCTATCTAAGGTTCAACTTTTTACAGGTGGAATCAACTTATTAAAAAACTAACAGTTAACTCCCATGCCGTTAATCAATTGTTATAAAATGTTAATTATTGGTCAAAGTCAATTATTACAAGGGCATTTTAATTATTTTAGTTTATCTTTAAAATAGAAAAAAAAATTTAAGACCACATGGAGAACCTTTATAGATCTCTAATGGATTCTGATTTTTTTTAATCTTAAGTATTTTTTTTAATTTATACTTAATTTTAAGTTTTTTTTATTAAGTAGATGGTGGAAATATAGATTTTTTTAAAATTTTTTTATTTCAGTTTTTTTTTTTTAACAAGGGAGTTAACTATTAATTTTTAATAAGTTATCCACCTATAAAAGCTAAACTAAATGTTAACTGTAATTTATCCTTTTTTATTTTAGTTTTAAAATTTTTAATTTTTAATTAAGAGTATTTTGATCTTTTTACACTTTCAAAACAATCAACGGTCATCTTTAATGGTCAACAGTAACGGCATGGGAGGTTTGCTATCAATTTTTTATAAAGTTATTTCTATTTATAAAAGGGTAAACCTTAAGTAGGTAGGCTGTAATTTATCATTTTTTTTATTGTTTTTAATATTTAAAAAAAAATTAGAGAAACTTAGGATACCTTAGTACAATTTACCTTTTGTTTTTTAAATTTTTAATTAGGGGTATTGAGGTCTTTTTAAACTGTCAATGGTTATTTTTAATGGTCAACAGTATTGGTAGGGAGGTTCGTTGTTAATTTTTCATAAAGTTATATCCGACTATAAAATGACAAACATCAGGTAGGTTCGCTGTAATTTTTACTTCTTTAATTATGGTATTTTGGTCTTTTTAAACTTTTAAAATTGTAAATTGTTATATTTAATGGTCAACAGCAACGTTAGTGGGGTTCGCTATTAATTTTTTATAAATTTATTTTCGCCTGTAAAAGTACAAACTTCGGATAAGATCGTTGTAATTTGTTTATTTCCAAATGTACAATACCAATATAATTTAAAGAAAATATAAAAAAAAATCATATATATTCGAAAATTTACCTCAGGTAGTGAGCTTAAAACTGGATCCATGGGTGTACCAAAAATGCATGGGCCTAAAGAACAGGCCCATTAATTAAACAGGTTACAAATAACTAAACCCTAGTAAAACCCTTTAATTATTTTCCCAACTCGTTCAATTTGTTCTCTGTCTCTGAACAAAAATGAACAAGCTTCGTCTTCTTCGAGTGAATTCATGGTGTCGTTCAGGGGTTTATAGGGCTTCCACGTTCTGTTCTCGGTTCTACTCCTCCACTTCACTTCCTGATCCAGCTGACACCATCTTCCGTAGGATCTCAAGGGCCGGACATCCAGCGACGTCAATGGTAGCCATACTCGATCAGTGGCTTGAAGAAGGAAGAGACCTCAAGCAGTCTGACTCCACACGCTTAGTCAAACAGCTCCGTAAGTACCGCCGCTGCGGCCACGCTCTCCAGGTTAAGATTTCATTACCACATCTTTTAGTAAATTTGACAACTACCATCTAGCACTTTGACATTATTTCCAATCAAAGTACCATCTAAATATTGGCTTCAATAATTATTGTTCTTCATTGTTCTCTATGGCTTATCATCGAATAATCTAACTCGAAAGTAGTTAAAAACAATATGCTTTTATTTAATTTTAGGTATCAGAATGGATGAGTGACCAAAGGAATCATAGCTTATCGCCTGGAGATATTGCAATTCGGTTGGATTTAATCTCGAAAGTTCGTGGCCTGGAACAAGCAGAGATATATTTTGATAGTATTCCTGAGAGTTCAAGAGTTTTACAAGTTTATGGTGCGCTTTTAAACTGCTATGCAGCCCATAAATCCTTGGAAAAAGCAGAGGCCCTCATGCAAAAGATGAGGGAATTTAGGTTTCTAAAAACATCTCTGTCGTACAATGTAATGTTAAACCTCTACTTTCAGTTGGGAAAACTTGAGAACCTAGACATTTTATTGCAAGAGATGGAGCAAAACGGCATCAAACATGACAGATTCACTTTTAACATTCGATTGAATGCTTATGGTGCCAGTTCCGACATAGAGGGAATGGAGAAACTTTTATCGAAGATGGCAGTTGATCCTCATCTCACCTTGGATTGGAATGTCTATGTTGGTGCAGCTAAGTGGTACATGAAAGCTGGTTTAATTGAAAAGGGTTTGACAATGCTGCGGAAATCGGAGCATTTAATTAGTGGTAAATCAAAACGGCTTGCTTATGAAACTCTCCTTTCTTTATATGCTACTGCTGGGGATAAAGATGAAGTATATCGTTTGTGGAATTTGTGTAAGAATTTGGGGAAAGTCTACAACTCAGCTTATCTATGTATGATCAGCTCATTGACAAAGTTGGATGACATTGATGGTGCCGAGAGGATCTTTAAGGAGTGGGAATCTGTGCATGAAAATTTCACTGTTCAGGTGCCAAATTTTATGATCAGTGCTTATTGCAGGAAGGGTCTTTCGGAAAAGGCTGAAGCATATGTTAACAGGTTTATAGAGAGCGGGAAGGATCCTGATGCAACCACGTGGGATCGTCTGGCAACTGGTTTCCATGCTAATGGTCAGATGGCAAAGTCGGTGGAGGCAATGAAGAAAGCAATCTTGGCACCACGACGTGGAAAATGGACGCCCAATCCATTTACTTTAGCAACATGTCTTGACTATTTAAAACAGCAGGGCGATGTGGGAGTAGCAGAGGAGCTTTTGAAGTTACTTAGAGAACGGGATCATTCTTCCACAGGTATTTATGATAAATTAGCAAGTGATTTTAACAAGGAAAATCTTGGTGTTCAAGCCCTTGATCAAATGAAGAGAGAGGAACACATTGTTGATGGGGAAATGCATGAAATTATCACGGATAACAGTAGCAGCTAATTTTATTTTAGGTATATTATCTATAAATATAACACCAAGTTCCTGGTACTGAATTGGACTTCGCTCTAGAGTTTTATTGTCATACTTGTTACAGCATCACTTTGAGGGAATAGAATATCTCCTTTCTTCTTCATTTGGAATTTTTTCCTATGAAAATATTGATATGCATATGTTGTCAATCAGCAACAACCTGGGAAATGAGGAACTATGATAGTAGCTCTGATTATACGGAACTAACTCTTGGGAAATTTAAAAGGATGCTCTGGTGGTAGATTCAATTGGGTACAGTAACATAGGGATCAGTCTTCCAATCTCACTGCCTTTCAAGAGATTCCTTTATTTATGAGCTTTTTTTTCCCCTCAAAATCGATGAAAACAACATTGGAAATATCTGTAGCTGTGTTATTTTATAGGGATATTATTAAAATCTCTCATGTAGTTTGGTATATTTGTCAAAATTTCCAATACCGTCAGTTTTAATTACCAAAATACCATTGACCGTTAATTTTTCAGTTAGAAATATTATTAAAATCCCCTTCTAATTTGGTGTATTAGTCAAAATCTCTCTCTAATTTCATTTATGGTCAAAATATCCTATGTAGTTTCATTTTATAGTTAATTTTTTCATATTATCAGTTTTAAGGGCAATTATTAATTTGATCTCTAACTTTTGGTAAATTGTCAATTCTTTAACGCAGTTTCATTTATTGATATCATTGGGTCTTAACTTTCTGAAATATATCAATTTGGTCCCCAACTGATAATTGCCCTAGTTTGACCAAATTGATAATTGTCCCAGTTTTAATTACCAAAATACTTTTAACCGTTAACTTTTTTGCTAAACACTTTAGGGCACTAAGGATATAAAGGTAAATATTTATATGTATTAAATTAAAATATTTAAATTTAATATATCAATGAATTTTTACCGTCCATCATATTACGGGAGATTTTGATAAATACATAAAATATAGAGGGCATTTTAAAAATATTTCCATTTTATATGCAGAATTTGACCAAAGCCACTGTTGAAATCAAATGCTATTATTGTATCTTTTTTCTTCTTTCTCTTTTTTTTTTTTTTTTCATAAAGGAAGTTTTCAATTTAGACGAGGATCCCATCCTTCGACAAATTCTTAATTTGCGTCTCTCAGTTATAGAAACAAGCACATGGATGATATTAAATTTAGGGTGAATTGCACTAAAATACCTTGAGTTTATCCTTAATTATATTTATAATACTAGTTTATCGTTTATTATACTTAAATACTCTACTTTCAGTTGACTAATTTAAAACTAACGGTTGATCAAACGGTTGAAGGGTAAAAGACCATTTTGCCCTTACACTATTCAAATTTTAATTTTTATTATTATAAAAAAATAATAAATATAACAAAATTTAAATAAAAAATATCACCTTCAACCTTTAACGTGTAAATCTCCACAATTTTTTTCTCTTACAATATCAAAATCCTCAACATAATTCAACATCTTCGACTTCAACAAAAGATCCCAACAATTTCATTCTCTTACAAAATAAAAATTCACAACAAATAATCATTCTTCCTAAACAAATTCCACATAAATTTTAATACTTACCCAATTTTTTTTTTTTATAAAAAAGATGGAGATTTCTATAAATCTTTTATGGAAATCCAAAATAGATATATATATATATATATAAAGCAAATCTACGAAGCAGATCTACAATGAAGATCTGCGATGAATCTCTCTCTCTTTTTCTAACTGGTTTGATTTAGTGCTCTATTAGCTACTGTAGGCAATGCTGTCTATTTGAAAAAAGCAAACTGAAGCTTTTTTCTTCTCACTCTCTCTCGCAGCTCGTACACTCTGCTTTTTCAAGTGCAGTAGCGACTATTTTTTTTTTCTTTGGTTGTTCACAAATGGCCAACAACATCACATGTGCTAGCCATTTTACATCACAAATTATAGGGTTTATCAAACCCTTTAACAAGCCCAAACATTAACTCATGGGTTGGTTCATTTGTGAAGATTAAAAAACCTTTGCTGTCTAAAGCAATTGGACTTGCTTGTCTTGTGAAAAATTCTAATCTCCAAAAGAAATTTCTTAAATCGAACAATTTTTACCTTTGCTTTGTCGGTGATCTGTGAGTGAGTGAATTTGAAGTTGAGGGCTTTGTTGATCTGTTGGTAAGAGTTGACATTGTTGTGGAAATGGACAAGAATATTTTTTTTAAGAGATTTTTTTTTTTTTTGGAATGATAAAGGAAGAGATTTGGAAAATTTTCCAGATCTCTTTCATTTAAAAAATATTTTTAATTTTTTAATGTAATTTTTAAAATATTTTTAATATATATTGGTTAATAATATATATATTTTTAAATTAATTAAGAGATGACGTGGCGTGTTCTTATTGATTAGATAATTTTTTTAATTTTTTTTAAAAGAATTTACATGTAAAAGACCATTTTACCCTTGAATTGTTTGGTCAACCGTTAGATTTAACTTGGTCAACTGAAAGTAGGGTATTTAAGTGTAATAAAAAGTAAACTGACATTATGCGTGTAATTAAGTATAAACTCAGGGTATCTTAGTACAATTCGCCCTTAAATTTGTTGGTCAAGTTTTTAAGACAATCAGTTATTCTAACTTTTGCAGTTATTTATTGAAAGAGATGATTTATGAGAAATGTATTAAAGTAGTATTTGGAAATAAATTTGAGTTTTAGCTGAGCACGTTTGTTTATTTTTATTTTTAAAAAATTTACTGAGCACATTTAAAACTAAAGAAAGTCCCAACAAGTTAATCAACCTTTAATAATTAGGATAAGTAGGTGGTGAATTTTCACCTAGCTTCAAAAACAAAACTGATGACACAAGTTTGTTAAGTGGGTAAAATAAAAAAAAAACCAATGTTTATTTGGGGTAACAGATGCAGACCTGTCTTCTGGAACAACAAATCAAAGCCAAACATTTTGGACTGATAGTTGGATTGGTTGGAAGCACATGTAGATGGAGAAAATTGATTTGGGTGGGAAATTGATTCTCATAGTCATAGAGGTCTACGAGGTGTAGGTAATATCAAAAGTTGCAAAAAGCAATCAATCTGGTCTAGGGTGGGGTGAGGTGAGGTGAAGTGAAAGAAAGAGAGAGCTAGCAGCAAGTCTTGGACAAAATTGAGGGCAGCAGCCTCTCTTGTCCACTTCTCTTGTGTTTCTTGAAGGCGTCTAGATTGACAATGACAACCAAACTAAAAAGCAAAGAAACTACTTTTCACAAGTTGTAGTCTACTTTGCCATGTATTGATGTTGATGGCTTGATGTGAAAATATTACTTATTAACAATTTATGCACAGAAACATTGAAATCTAAGAGCAAGTCGGATGGAGAAAACACCAAATTGGTGTTAGGAGCACCAAATCTCAATGTTTAAAAAAATATTGGTATGAATAAATAGTATCATATTAAATTTATTAAAGTTTAGTAATACTATTTATCTACATCAAATTTATTAATTTATTTAATTTATTTTTTTATCTCATTTCTAAATTTTTTTAAAATTAAATTTTTAATAATTATAATATAAAAATAGAGTAATATAATAAAAATAATAACATTAAAATTAAGTGAAATTGAATACATATCCGAAATTAAAATATACTATAAAGCAAATTAAAACATAATTTAATAATAAAGCACACGATAGTGATAATTCTAAATAACCATTTAGTAATCTGGAAAGTTATATCCACTTCCTCCATAACCACCAAAAAATTAGCCAAAGGTGGTAGATGATACACTTCCTCCTTCAAATTATTGATCATGAGCCTTTTTGCTATAAATTCTCATTTGTTCACTTCGGAAAGTATCATGTACCATTGGATCATTTATGGAATCTACATCTCTTTTATTAGAGAGAGAAAGATGTAGGAAGGATGTAGAACGTGCATTTGGAGTTCTCCAATCACGATTTGCAATAGTTAAGGGGCCATCACATTTTTGGAATAAACGTGTACTGCGTAATATAATGACTGCATGCATCATCATAATGCATAACATGATTATTGAGGATGAACGTAATTTGCATGTAGACATTGAGAATTGGAGGGAAGCACCGATCCCCGAAGTTGAGATTGTAGTAGATAAAACTACCCGGTTTCAACAATTTCTTGCTCAACAAAGTTAAATCAAAGACAATGAAGCTCACCTTGCATTTCGTAATGCATTAATTGAACATTTATAGGAGCAATATAATAATTCAGAAAATTAGATGTGAAAATATTTACGAGTTTTAGTAAAAAATTAAATAAAGTGTGCTTATTAAATTAAAAGCTTATATGTTAAAGTATATTTAAATTAAAGTATAATTTGATCAACCATTAAAAAAATGTGACTAATTAAATAATTATTTTTTAATATTATATAATTAATTATTTAAATATATTAAAAAAATTATTTAATTTTATATAAATTATTAAATAAAAATTAATTAATATTATATAAAGAATAAAATATTCTGTAAATATACTTTTTATGTATTTTTTTAATACCAAAATAGTGTAATATTTAATCCACAGTATTAGAGTTGCCTTAAGTCTCAACCCATCGAAGCAAACTCAAATGCAATGTTTATCAGAAAGCTATTTAGTAAAAGCTCAAAATAACTCATTATAATTACATACGTCGCGGAACAGGTGGAACATCTGTATCATCTAATACTCCGGCCAAAGGCCTGTATTCCGGACCCGTGATCATGATTTTTACAGGTATATAGTTGACAAGGAGGAACGGGAAATTTTATCAGAATAGAAGAAGACACAAAATTATACAACAGAAAAGGAAAGAACATATTCTGTTAAGTGACTTGTCCGCCTGCATTACGTGCCTTCTGATCCTAGGACTAGCGCTTCCAGCAAGATTATTATACGTATTCGGATAGGTATAAGTATTAGTTATCGAGTTCCCAAACAACCTTGCGTAAACCATTTCCCCAAACATTCCAATCATGGGATCGAACACATTTGTTGTTGTGCCACTTGGGCTAGGCATTGGTGAAGCTTGATAACTGCCTGGTTGAGAGTAGTACAGAGGCGATTGTTGTGGATTATTGAGATAATGTGGCTGTGGCGTTAAGCGTGGACTCATGGTGGAACCAGGTGATCTTGGTGAGTCAACCCCACAAACAGGTCTAAGTGGTCTCCGTGGTATGACTATACCGAGATGAGGAGCCTTACCATTCGATGGCTTCAAAGTCTGGCCCCGGCCATAGAGGGGAACAAGCGTCTCAGAAGAAATTTCAGCTTTGCATACGGGACATTGCTGCTGTTTCTGATCTTGATCCTCGGTAGAGATGCCCTGGTAATGAAGCCATTTGTAGATGCAGGGCCAGCAGTATAGGTGCCCGCAAAGTGTTACAACGGGGTCTTGCACAGAGTCTAGGCAGATATTACAGTCGAAACCACCAGGAGGACTATCGTCAGTCCCTGCAACTGCATCAGTGGCAGATTTCCACTTCGCAATGGAAGATTTCTCTTCTCTGTTGAAATCATTTTGAGCTAAAGCCTCTTCAAAGTACTGCTCTATTGCCATCTTATCTGTTCCACAAGGAGCTTTCTTTCTTTGACCACTTTTAACACTGAAAATGAATGCACAACCTCAGGTTAAAATCATTTTAAAGGAAGAAGCAAAGCTTATCTATCAGGAACAGACCAACTAATTCAGACGATAATAACTTTGCATCCCTTGCAAAACACGTTTTCGAAATATCCAACAAACGCAGGTAGCATTTTTAACCAGTTTCAAGTATGGCCAATATTTAAAAACAAGGTGGCCATGGGCAAACAACAGAGGTCCCCTTCCAACACTGACATACATATAATAATCAATACATGGGTCACCTTTTTCATTTCCAATCAATTTACAAATAACCATACATGATGACAAGTTTCTCCTACAACCAGTAATAAGATAATTTCTTAAATAAAATAGTCCTATATCATAGACCTTCTAGATGGTGTTACACCACAGGATATTAATTAAAAAATACTACACCTAGATAAGTTCAATCAGTAAAATATATTAAAAACATTTTGGAACTTGATTCAATTATGGCCTTCTAGAAAGGTTTCAACACAGATCTAATTAATTACAAACAACAAATCCCCACACCTTCCCTCCCTAGAAGTAAACATTTGATAGTACCAAAGAACTTTGTAACCATTAAAAAGACTCCAAAAATGGTACCTTAAAAAATTTTAGAAAAATTTAGGCTCAAAATATTTTACTTTAATCACTATAAATGGTTGAAAGTTTAAGTGAAATCTTAGAAGAAACTAGATCTGGAGAGATGATATATGAAATTATGGCTTATTTAAGAAATTAAATTCAACAGTGAAAGAACAGAAAAGATTGATCCCATTAAAAAACAAAAGATAAATTGCCAAACAAGATCTCTCAAAAGCTACTGTCACAGGTTTTATGTGCTCAACCCCCATTCAGCTAACAATTTCAAGGTGGGTAGAGAGACTATAATATTATTACAGATCAGTGAAAAATCATACAATAAGAAGAAGCTAAGAACAAAGCCTTTGGTTGTCTGTTGTGGATATGTATACGTTAAAATTCAATCATAATATTATATCATTCACCGAATGGAAGTGTTTTCAAGGAATGATATTCCATTCCCACCTAAATTTCCTAAAGCATGGCATCTGATCAATTAATAATAAAGCTTTACATGGCCTCCATCACAAGTCATCCATTGAATCACTTTGAACAAAGCTTATGGATTTGTGTACACTGGAGTATAAAGTTAAGGATACATGTATAATTTATAAACAATCAAAAACTTTCTACTGGCAGCAAATCCATCTAAATAAAGAGTGAAAAAGGAAAAAAAAATGAAAAGCCACTCAAGTTGTGCAATTTGAGTAGACTCAGGGGAGTCATGTCTAAAGTCTGTAACTGCTATAACAATTTAAAAGATGGCAAAAAGGAAAAAAAAAAACTGGCAGCAGAAACAAGATGACCATATTTGCATAAGCTCCTTAAAATCAGGCTTTACTTTGTAGCACAAGTAACGCTAAAGTGTATTTGATTCCCAGAAAAAGAAAAAATAATTTAGTTTTCGATGCTCTAAATCTCATAAGAATTACACCCCACAAACTATTAGTCTCTCAAATTTTCAAAGCAGTTAGTTTAATCTCCATAATAGACTATTGAGTTTCTTCTAGCTTCAGGAAAAACTTTCAATCAATTTCAAGATATCATTTTGCCGAATAAAAAAAAAGGTGCTCTCTAGATAAAAATCTGACCCAAAAACAGAAGAGTTCAAGAATTCCTTCAAAAACACCATTTATTGAATAACTAATAAAAAACAAAGAGCCCCAAGTTCTGGAAACGAATGAAAACCCGAGTAATCTCTTCAACAAACAACAGAAACCAAATACCAGCGAAGCAATCACAAAATCGTTTCCCGCTACATTGAATTTGAAACAACAAACACAGAAACCCATAAACAAATAACAAAAGGATAATCAAACCCGAGATCCAAAATCGACGTAGGATAAGATAAAACATACCCAGAAAACACGAAAACAGTTAAAAGGCTTCTGACAGAGCTCTGCTCCTGTAAATTGGTCACTTCTTTTTGCCGGGTTTCACAGCTTTAAACGTCTGCTTCTCAATATAACAAAAGAGTAAAAGAACACAGAGCGAGCGAAGAGATAGGGAGATTCTTCTGGGGTAGTAATGGATATATTAAAATTGCCGATAAAGAGAGAAAGAGAATTGTTACGGAGAGCTGCTATCTTCGTAGATGCGATTTTTATCGATGGAGAGACGTATCAATATATATAGAGATATAGAGAGAGAGAGAAAAGATAATTTTTTTTTTCTTTTTTAATAAATTGCACATACACAGAGACGGTGAGTTCTTCACCTCACGCGCTGACGGGGCTACCACGGTGTACGCATTGCGCGCCGGTTCGGGAGCTTCCTCATTAACAAATTTTTTATTTTATTTTAATTTTAATTTAATTGTTCGTTTGCTTTGGCCGTCTTTTATTTTTTTCTCTTTTCTTTTTTATTTTTTAAAACAAAAATTGGAAACAAACCTTTTTTCTTTTTTTTTTAAGGATTACAATTATAACATTAATAATTACCAAGATTTATCGAGACTAATTACTAAATGTACCGTCCGTATATTTACTCCTCAGACATTTACTTTCATAATAAGAAGATATCTACACCCATAACAAAAAAAAATTACTTACACATATTAATAAATATGTATAGTAAAAATTAAATTTTTATTACTGAGGTAGAAACACTAACACTTTATTATAAGTGAACGTGAAAGAAATAATTTTTTTTTTTAATCACTTAAATTTTACAATTAAAAATAGATTATAGGCATAACACCATTATACTAAAATAATATATTTTGTTATAATATACCACAGGCAGAAAGTCACTATACTAAAGTTATTTTAGTAGAGGTAATTTTAAATAACTGATAAAAGGGTAAGTGGATGTAGACAAATATTTTTTATACTCACTAGTATTAGAAAATTAAAGAAATGTTTTTGGGATTTCTTGATTTTTATAATAAATTAACAAAAGTAAAATCATTATTCTATGGTGAAATGTGAACAGAAGACTTCTAACTAGTTCATTTACCGTATATATACTTGTATTAAAGTGGTTAGTATACCTCCTTCCCATCTCGGTAGTGAGGGGTTCGATTTTCACCATATGCATATGTGGGTAGTTTTCTCCCCTTATTGTGGGAGTAGTATTCTCCCATTATAGGAGTAGATATCCAAACCATAAATTTAGTGGTTAATCTCGGCAGATCCCGACAATTATTGATATATTGTAATTGTACTCCTTTTAAAAAAAAAAAACTAGTTCATTTACCCATTTCTGATAATTGACGAATATAAATTGGTCAAAATTAAATACTGAAAAGATTACATCACAAAATTTAATTTGAAAACATAATCATTTTTAAAAAAAATTATAATAATAATTGAAACCACAATCTTATCGCACACTCCCTCCTAACTTAGATAATGTGCATTTTCGCATTTAATAGTATATATAAGAAATTTTCTTTCTATATTGTGAGAATAAATATCTTCTGATTATAAATCGATGTCAATAGGTCCGCAGTAGACTTTAATTAATATTATAATGCACTATTAAAAAAGATCACAATCTTATGAGTTATAATCTCTTGAGATGTACACACAATATCTCTTGTCTTGATGATTGGAGGTCCAAACCTCTTCAAGCCACTAACGTTCAATACCCAGTATATAAATATATATTCCCACAATTGTCTATAAACGTAATTGTATGGGTAGACCCCTCTTATTATTGAGAGTAGTTATTTAGACTATTGATCCCTGTAGTTATCATCTCTTGTTACTAAGAGTAAGTGTCAGGTTTCAAAAAAAAAAAAAATCTCTTTAGATGTACATATCAAGATTTTACATTGTGTAAAATTAAATTGGATCCCATTACAAAGGTTGGTACTATCTAGATGTGTACAAAAAATTATCACCTTTAACCTATAACCTATACTGTAATATCATGATTTAATTTTGTTAGCAGATACGAGTAAATTAAAATTAGTATTGGATGTAAAATTTATAAATGAAAGAATTATGATTCAATGTCCACTTGAACTGCTTGGGCTATCCCGCCTCTGTGATTTGGAATTTTGTCTAATTTGTATTATTAAGTTGAAAAATCAGATATATATTTTCTTTGAGCGGTTGGTTGGTTGTCGTGCCCATAAATTATAAAATTATATCGTTGAAAAGCTAAAATATTTTCTAGATGACTAGATGGTCTAAGAAAAATCTAAATTTTCTAGAAATGTTGAATAAAAGTATCATAATATATTAATAAATAAATACCAATGTTTCTAGATGTTTACTCATATACAATTTTTTCTAGTAATGGTCCCATCGCATGCCACATTATTACATGTATATTATTATATTTAATTCAATTTTATGCTCGAAGAAAAATATAAATTAAATGTGTTACTACAGTTTAAAATAAATTAATTAAATGAGACTTTAATTTCAACTTATTAATTTATATAAATATATATTATTACTTCTCTTTTCCGTATAAAAAACATATAATTCAATTGTATTTTTAGATTTATATTTACATAAATAAAAGTGCTTTTATTTACAATATTCTTCCAATTTAATTAATAAATAAACTTTCGTGTTGTGTATATATATATGTTGTGCACATAATAATATAACTTTTCTGATTTAATATTCTAGCCCGGATATCTACTCTCATAATAACCGGTGAGGTAGGAGGGAGATGCACTAACCACTATACTACAAATAGATGTGCATTCTATTAATTAATAATCTCTTTTACATGAAAATTTTATCTATTCCAACTTGAATAAAGATATAATATTATTTTTAATTAAATTATACTTCAAAAAAAGATTAGTGATATTGTAAATATGCATATTTAATATCTTTATAAATTAATAAATATTAATTTATTACTAAAAATCTCTTGACTTGGTGGTTGGAGGAGTTTTAAATTCTTTCAAACCATTCAGGTTAACATCCAGGTAGTATATATATTATCCTCACCATTACATATAAAAACTCAATTGCGTGGAAGTAGATGTTCGGATCGTGCTCGTTTTAATCTTAGTAGGTCCCGATAGTCCTCTGACTCATAAATAATTATATTTCAAAAAAATAATAAATAAGTATTAATTTATAGTAACATTATTAATTTATAAAAATTACACTTATATGAGCATGATTTAATCTATATGGAAGCTGAATAATACAAAATATTGATATATTGACTTCTTTTCATGTTGATTTTTTATTTTTATTTTTTTGATATTGTATCAAAAGTAGTGGTTTAAACAGTTGAACTAATTCTTTAAACTTAATATAAGAACCAAAATTTAATACGCTTTTAAGTGGTAATTTTTGTCCTGCTGTAACTCGTGCATCAACCATCAGTAAACTAATAGAAGCAGTGGATTTTCTGTGTGTTGTGACGTATTGTGGTCCATATTTTCTAAAATTTAATAAGAATTCGTGTTTACAATTTTACATATATATATATTTACCCTCCAAGAAAATTAAATATTTTGACAATTTTACAGTGTACTTCCTAATTCACCTTTATGGTAGTATATTGAGTTTGAAAATCACCGTATAAATTTAATAATTTTATTTTTGTATTATTAGAGTAGATATCCAGGTGAAAATAGACGTCTATCGTATCTCTTATAAATCAACCTTAATAACCTTACACGTAAATTACCATATATTATCATACATATACGTGAATCATCAATACATTAAAAATTTTATAAATTTAAATTTGATCTTTAACATATACTGCGATAGACTATGATTGATCAATATAGTCAAAATTAACTTAATTTTAAGAATTATTAATGTATATATGTATGAATTTGAAACATCAATATAACATTTTTTAAATGCATTTTTTATAATGAACTTTTCAGAATAACATATATAATTTTCCCTCGTGTTTTCTTGTCAAATAATTACAAATTTGGACTGCTTTTTAATTTTATTTCTTCTTTATTAATTGCTTCGAACGTACGATCACCCATGTCATTCAACAGAATTTTCCATTTCCCAACGTTATTTGTAGCTTATACTAGGTTGCTTAGTCTTGAAAGTCGTCAATGCATGGAAATTCGTGACCGTAACATGCAATGGCAGCAGCAAGTAATTGTTAGGTAAGATGGATGCTTTCTAGTTCTCTTAACTGCTAAGTAATTACTTATTATTAGTTAGTTATTGGAGGGCAGTTGGGAACCCAAATCATAAGTTGAATGTCTGATATTTTGAAGCAATCAGTCACGTCTCACGGGGTGGTGCTTCAAGTCTTCAAATTATTAAGAGATTATAAACATTTGAAATATGCAGTAAATAAGGGTGCTTAATTTGGTTTATGGTTTCATTAGACTTCTATGTTTTTCAAAATGTGATGTTACATTTGGTTTTGCAGTTTAAAGAGTTTCTTAAGAACACACATAAGAATATATATATAAGAATATATTAATGAACTTGCAAGAATCTTGGAATAGTGCATTTATAAATTCTAGCGTAATCAACATAAATTTGTTTTTTAATTAATAACTTAATCATTATTTCATTTGCAAAAATTGATTGGTGAAAGTGAAACTATGCGACTGACCTGTAAAAGAAAATAATAATTGTCTCCATCAACGAAGCGAGCAAATATAAAAGGAACCCAGAAAATAATGAACAGTATTAAGTCAATATAAAAAAATAATGAACTATTGCACATGGATCTACAGTCAATAGAAATGGTTGCGTATGTAAAAACAAACGCATATACACAAATAGCTCATAAGAATATGGAACCAAGAGGCCTTTTCAGCATATATCTTTCGCTATAGTTGACATAAAAAAATAAAAATAATAAGTGCAATTGAAGTTGGTTAGTTGGCTGCTTTCAACTACAAAAAAGCATGTCGTTGAAGAACAGCTGTTCCTCCAACTAACTAGAAAGCCAAGAGGAAAATCCAAGTAAATTCATTAAAGGGGCGGCAAATAATAAAAGAATTTTGACAATATCAATATATATATATATATATGTAAATATTATAAGTAACCTTAAATTTATAATCTGTATAAGTTGTAGAGTATGTATAATTTTGTTTTTTTAACAGTTATTACATATATATATATATATATATATATATATGTAGTCATGCATCAACATGTTCATTTTAAATGTTAAAATCATTAGTCATTAGGTGATAATTATTCCATATATACGTTATATAGAGAACTTGTACTTGTATACATGTTTAACGGATAATGATGGATCCAAACTTATGGTACTTGTAAACAGTTGACCTTAATCGAAATTAAATTAATGACGATATAATAATAAAACATGAAGCCGTCCACTCCATCCACACCACAGAAACTGGTTCAAGTCAAGTCAATGACACTATATAATCAGTAGCTAAAAACTCTCGAGAGAGAGACGAGAGTTGGATAACGATATTTTTTATAAGCTAACACCTAAAAAAAAAATATATATATATATATTGGATAAGATTGAAGAATCTACTGCAAAATTAATGTCAATCCCTGCAAGCATCTACAAAGAATCGGCAGTACATACCGTGGAGAGATATAATTGTTCTTAGTATAGAAATGAATTCATTTTTAGATAATTAATTAGTTTTTCACGATAAACAAGAATGTGTTTTCAGATAATAAACACATATTTTTATATATCTATTCAAATACTTAAAGGGTTTCAAATATATGTTAAAAGGGTTGAGAACAAAATAGATAATATGTTTGTATACATTTGATTAATTTATTATTCTTTTACAAGACAAAATACAATTATATAATCATTTTAATGTTTGCATTAATTAGAAAATTTGATCTAATTCTCCAGAGTCCACCGACATGAGCAGCAAAAGCATTGAAAATGTTAGATCTACCACCTTTTCAGGTCCCGAAAGGGCTTAAAAATAGTCACGGAAACGTGGAGATGATGTGTCAGAGTGCGCATCATTGCCCGTAATGCAGCATCTTCACACATACCCTTTTTGATTGACGTGTATGTCGTTGACTAATTTTGAATTTTATAAGGTTCTCTGTATGTACAAGCATCATTAATATTTTTATTTAAAATTTAAACCCAGTTTTTAAAAACTAAGATAATATAAAATAGAATTAATTATATGAATCTCCCCTAAAATTTTATCAATTATAAACAGAGTCAACTTTATTATTTATTAACAAATATCTCAATTACCTTTAGTAAAATTTGGTCAAGAGTAAATAACGTCTACTTTCCCTTAGGTTTGCTCAATTATAGGTGAAGTCAACTTTTGAGTTTATTGACAAAGACCCCCCTCTTTTGGGTTTGCTCAATTACAGACGGAGTTAACTTTTAGCCAACTCTTCAGTTTTTAAATAAAAACCTCATCTGATCAACTGTTATATTTGACCAAATTTTACTAAGAGTAGGGAAGGTGTTTGTCAATAAACAATAAAGTTGACTCCGCTTATAGTTGACAAAACCTCAGGGGAGATCCATACAATTAACTCTTTAGTGAAATATAACATTGATAGGGGGAGGTGTTTGTCAAAAAATTTAAAAGTTGACTAACGGGAGGGGAGATCTTTATCAATAAACTCAAAAGTTAATTCCGTATGTAATTAAACAAACTTCAGGAGAGGTAAACATTATATACTCTATAAAATAAAATAAAAAAAGCATTGTATATAATCTAAGTGAAATTTGTCAATTTATATGTATAAATAATTTTACGATTTAATGACAATATTATGTTGAATACTTTCTGAAATTTTTTCTATATATTTAAAACTGGTGTTTGAGAAGATGACAGCAAATATTAATATTGCATTAATAACAGACTCGAATTATCATAACTTTAAATAGAGGAAATTAATGAAACCTAAACAGCTAAGAGAAACGTGGATGGATTATGCACGCATTGATTTGTAATTATTATATGATACATGTTACGTTCATAAATTACAATATCAAATTTTTTTTTTTTAAGGAGTACAATTATAAGATTAATAACTAACGGGATCTATAAGTTCAATTACTAAACGCACGGCTCGAATATCTACTCCTATAACATGAGACATCTACTCTGACAATAAGGGAAAAAAACTGCCCACCATGCTGATAAATATATATAGTAAAAATTGAACCCTCACAACTGAGGTGAGGGGAGGTGCACTAACCACTTAAATTATGAGTGGATGTATAATATCAAATTACTTATAACAAATTTTTGGACAAATTTTTTTGATGACAAAACATTACTCCTAAGTACAAATAAAAGTATTTAGTTGTAAGAGTTTTTTTTTTTTTTTTTTTTAATTAAGGACGAATTGCAATCAAGTATCTTTATATTTGGTCATATTACAATAAAATTGAGAGTTTAACCTTAATTATACGTTAGTACCTTTAACTAATTGGTTGACTATTATAACTTATAATCAGCCAATAGGCGGGTAATATGGTCCCTTTTTTTTAAAAAAAAAAGTAATAAAATGAAAAAAAAAATGGATTTTCACTATGCATTAATCTTAATAGACAGTGGAAATCATATTTAAAAAAAATTAAAAAAGAATTTTTTTAATAAAAAAGACCAATTAAAAAAAGGAACTAATTGCATGGACCTTCCCTGAAGTGTTGTCAATTACAAGCGAAGTAAACTTTATCATTTATTAACAAACACATCCTCTGTCCTTAGTAAAATTTGGTCAAATATAATAGTTGACTAGGGGAGGTCTTTGTCAACAAACTGAAGAGTTGGCTAAAAGTTGACTCTGTCTGTAATTAAGCAAACCCAAAATAGGGGAGGTCTTTATCAATAAATCCAAAAGTTGACTTTGCCTGTAATTGAGCAAATTTCAGGGGAGGTAGACGTTATTTACTCTTAAAAAAATAAAAAATAAAAAAATTGTATTTTTGCTGACCACCAAGAACAGAAGAACAGAAAAAAAATAAAAATGGAGAACAAATCTGCTCTCATGTTCATCACAGATGGACTCCATCTGCGATGACTTCGTCGTGTCGCAGATAGAGATGGCAGCAGATCTGCTCTGCATTTTTTTTTTCTTGTGTTATTGAGGGTGGAGATTTTGATGGACGGTGGACCAAGAACATAAAAAAAATATTAAAGTAAAAATAATTTTTTTTAATTGTTTGATTTAAAAAAAATTTTCTTTTTTATTTTTATTTTTTGTAAAATGGATCTCCACCGATGGACGATAGAGATCCATTTTAAAAATTTTATTTTTTTATTTAATTTTATAATTAGTGGTAATTATATCATTTTACGCATAAATCATAGTCAAACCGTTATTTTTGATTAGGTCAACTGACGGTAGGGTACTAACATGTAATTAAACTTAAACTCACGATTTCGTTAAAATATGGTCAAACGTCAGGGTACTTCATTGTAATTTTTCCTTTTATTAGTAATGTTAGGATTCAAACACCTATCACACAAGTGAAGGAAAAATGCACTAACCACTCGTGTTCTAAGTCGATGTGTGTTATAGGAGTTATGCTCCAACTCCGAACGTAATTAGATTTTAAAAATAATTCAAAGAAAATCTACAAATCTATCAAAATTGCACAAAGATTTAGTTGTAAGAGTTTCTTTTTACTAACCACTCGAGCTCCGAGTCGATATGTGTTATAGGAGCTATGCTTCGACTTCGAACGTAATTGGATTTTAAAAATAATTTAAAAAAATCTATAGATCTATCAAAATTGCACATTAATTTTATTAATTTGCATCATAGATGGAATTCAACTACTCCATTAAATGAAAAAAAGTGACCAACTTTCTTTTTTCTCAATTAATTAGTACGCTAGCGAGTAGCGACCACCAAAGGTGATAAACATAGTTTATGGCTCTCGATGATTAGATCTTGAATTTCTTTTATTTTGAATGTGATGTAATTCTAATGATCATGTAAATTTGAAAAATCCACCTTGCAGACTATTTTTTGTCGTTTTTTCCGTCAGTGGGTTGAAATTCTAGAAGGCAATGGATTTCATTAAATTTTCCAATACTCAGACAAAAGTAGCCAAGCGTTTGGTACAGGCTCACAAGTGGAGCAATTCAAGAACCTTCTTTGATTTGGGCGCCCCCCATTTTTGACAGCAGGCCCTAAAAGAAATTTTTTTGTTTTTGATGTTAATACTAATTGATTATCATCCGAAATTGTGGCGATGACATCAATGAAATTGGTTATCAACTCTTAAACCACTAATATTTTATCATCCATCTAATAATATTATAGTAGATATTGAAAAACCTAGCTATATGTCAACAAATATATGTGCTTATTGTAGTTTTAATGTTGATTTCAAGCAAACATCATATCATCTTAATAAAATCTTTAGTCCAAGCAATACATTTCATCTAATAATATGGTGTTATGATTTATGTGTGATATAGATAATTAAATAAATAAGTTTTTTCACGCCTTAATAAATCGTAATATATTTTTGATAATTAGACTAGTGTAATGCACCGGTACATTAAAATTTTTCTCCCCATCCAGAAAACTTTCAGTTTGTTTCGATATAAAGATAATATTGATATTTAGTATTAAGTACCTCTTTTAAATAGACGATACTTCAACTTAGTTGTGAATATAGGTATCTACTAAGTGTACGTTTAAAAGAACTTATCTACTGGATAAAAGAGTTTATTTAATTTCAAAAATTCCTTTAAGTTTTTTTTTATCGTTTGGTTCCGCCTCTGTAAAGCTTTTGAAGATTAAAAAGCTTTTAAGGTCTACTGATAGAACCTTAAATTTTGGACTTTTTTAAATGGATCTTTTTAAGATTTAAAAAATATTAAAGTATCTAATATAACCTATTAAAATTTGTTAATTTTACAATCCCTTTTAATTTTAAATTATATCTTTTTTAGTAATTCTATCATTTTAAAGAATTTATTTAATTAACAACTAAACGGCCAACTATTATTCTCAGGCAAACTTTTCTAATCAAACCCTATGTTATATCCGCCCATACTAAAAGCACTTAAGGAGCATGTTTGAGAATTAACATATACTTATTCACAAGTACCATATTTATATTTAAAACAAATTTTTACGAATGGATAATACATATCTAGTTTATCGAAAATGAAGCAGAAAAGGAGTAAACACGTATACGTTTGTTGTTCTTTTGTTTCGAAACCGGATCCACAACTTGTGGTGGCCTTCGATTCTTTGAATATCTTCAACCTTTTCCGGGTTTTGTTGGGGTGGCGGTGGACAACGCCTCATCTTCATATAAATGTAACTTGATTTCTAATTATTTATTTTAATATTAATATTATTACTCTATTATTATTCATTCGATCTTTGTGTTGGTACCTCTTACTTATCACTTTTAAATTCTATATTTATTTTAATATCTATATATATATATATATATATATATTTATCAGATTTTTTTTTATTAAAAAAATTTTGTTTAAGATATAAATGGTTATATACTTATAATGTAATTATATTAAACGAGAGTAGCTGTAGACAATACAAAGTGTTTATACATATAAATATGTCGATATATTCTTCATATAAAGTGTTTATATTAAAAAGGTTCCGGAATTTAATGAACAACTTTATAAAAGTTTTAAAAAGTTGATAAAATTTCAATCAAATTTTATCGAAACATTCTCTAAGGAGTAGATTTGTTGATGAAAAACAAAAACCTATCACCATCACCTTCAATTTCGATTAAAAAAAATCACAAAATTTTCATAAAATATACATTGTTTTTAGAGAAAAGGTGATGTGAATCAAACCGTGTAGAGACATCACAATTTTAAAGAGGTCACCATCTTCTAGATATTTAATTTATTTTATTATATATATATATATATATATATATATATATATATTAGTACAGCTTATCCTGATAAGATTCTTCACAAAATTGCTGACTTGACACTGATGCTGGCTGGCTTCACGTTATGCAAGTGGAAACATACTCAATCCGAAAGCAATTTTTATTCATTTTTGAATATTACAAAATTTAAAAGTAGGAGGATATGATTTCAAACACAACTTCTTTAACGTGACGGAGACGAATTTACAACCAGAGCACTTCAAATTTTATTATATTGAAATTGTATTTTTGTTGTTTCAAAAAAAAATAAAAATTGTATTTTTGTCGATTTAATGTTTTATAAAAAATAAAAAATAAAAAAATAAATACCGATAGTTTGATTAAAATATTTATAATTTATTTTATATTTTGAAGGATTAATATTGAAAATATCATTAATATTTTTAATATTTTAAAGATATTAACTATATTTTTAATATTTTTATCAAAATTTTTAAAAAGAGTAAATAAATAAACTTACGTTAGATAGAGTCGGACCTCCCATCCCATTAGTAAACTTTTAGATTTATTGATAAAGATTTTCCCTTTCGTTAATCAACTTTTGAATTTTTTGACAAAAACCTCTCCTATCAAGTATTATATGTTTGTCAATAAACGATAAAGTTGACTCCACTTATAACTGGTAAAACCTTAGAGGATGTTGATGTAATTAGCTCTTTTAAAAAATTAAATTTTTAATATTTTTACTGAAACTGATATTTATTTTATTTAAGTGAAAGAAATAAAAAACTTTCATCCATTATTAAAAACTAAATGTGTTACGAAAATTTTTAAACATCTGGAATGATCTAAAAAAATCAATAGAGAATTCAAATTATTCAAGCCATTTTGGGTTTTCCATATTTTCTGCTCTACATTGCATCAATTCCAGTACCCGTGCTCACTGATCTTTGAAAACACCTATGTGTGTTGTTTATATAGTTTTGTTCTACCTTGAATTTTCCAGGTTCCACATCTTCTTGGAAAAATGTTGAATTAGCAGAAAATTACAAAACACTGACGTGTATTCATTCGAGAGATCAAGGGCATCTGGCTCGAGCGTCAAGGGAGGTCACATTTTCTAGAGAAAATAATCTCTGATTTTCAGGTTGAATCCCTCAAAATTCTAAAAGCAAGATGGCACGCAGAGAACTTGATTATTGAATGACATAAACAAGTTTGAATTGAGTTGAAACATAGTCTTTTTAGTCCCAATTTTCCTTCGGGGGACCCCCTATTGAAAAGAAATTAATAAAGCTCAATCTAGAAGGATGAAGAAGATTAGTCAAATTATGAACTCGAGCGGTTAATATAATAATAGAGTTAAAATTTTATTTTTATCAATAAACTCATAAAATACTAAAAATAAGTTCATAAAATACAGGAAGACCCGTCTCAGTAATAGGAATTATTTTTCAAATTAATTGATCTTAATTGATCTCGTTAAATCCGGACAGACTGTCAACTTAACCGGTATAAAACCTTTTTTTAAAAAATAAAAATACACGTAAATAGGGAAAGGTGGTTCGAAATGGGACTCTTGGTCCTAGCAAGAGTCCAGGGTTTGAACTCATTTTTCAAACCAAAACAATGAAAAGATGGCAGGATTATCTTGTTCTATATCCTTAACTCGTGGGCAACGAATTTTCAAACAAGTTACTGCTTATTGTTGGAGATGTTGAAATGTGTGATACACTAGAGACATCATACATCATCAAAAGAACTTCCAAAATTATACAGTATCAGATTCGATTACTTTTCTTTTATAAGAATTTCTCAATGCTTGCAGTTAGGGTGGTTTTGGGCACAGCACCAATAACGGCCTCTTTCTTCTCACCGTTGATGAAGATCATGATAGTTGGGATGCTTCGGATTCCATATTGGGTAGCAATTGAACGACTCTCATCGGTATTCAATTTAAAGCACTTGAGCTTTCCAGAATACTGTTGTGCTAGTTCACCTATTACTGGATGGATCATACGGCAGGGCCCACACCATGGTGCCCAGAACTCAACTAGCACAGGTCCATCAGCCTCCAGAACTAAAGACTTCCACGTTGTATCATTCACAGTTGGAACTGCAGTTTTGAAAGGCAAGGAAAGTGGTAAATTTAACTATCATATAACGAAATTACAGGTGTGTGTGTACCTCACAAAGAGACATTACTCGCTAATACAAACTTCACTCTGACTATTGTAAACCAATTCTCAAGCAAACCCATAAATTCAAATGGAATGAATGATATTTCGCCATACAGAGTTATTCATGCATAAACATTAATGGAAGAAAACAAGACCCTTCCAACATACACACAAACAACTTGGTTCAATAAAAATCCCTACAGGATAAAGAGATGACGATTTGGGATCAAAAATTAGTAATACCCTCTCCTTTTCTCCATCCAGGGTCAAAGGGAAGCAGAATAATTGCTGCCAACACCTCCCTCATATTTGTATCAGAGGGACATTTACAGTTCTCTTCCTCCAATGCAAAGAGGAAGAAGTTTGCAGGACCAAAAAAGGTGCATTCTTCAGTCGAATTCTGCCAACATATTCTTGCTGAAGGAGAAAAATAGGAAAGTCCAATAAATTTATACATCTCTTACCATTTGATTAACAAAAGGGAAAATTCTATGTCAAACCTAAGGTACTCTAGTAGGACAATGCAAATAACTAGAGTAAAAGAAACAATACAAGCAAAAATATGTGATCAAGCTTAAGGATGTTGCAGTCTCTTTATACTTTATAAGTCATATTGTTCTCATTTCACAGTTTTTAGTTTTTACTCAGCTATACTGTGTATCAGCCTGATCTTTACACACAAAGGTATTGAAAATCAAAAGAATATATATAGAACACATCCATGTGACAATACGCAGTTGCTCCACTCTTTGTTGAAGTGCGAATGGTAAGAGGCAAGCCCTTGTCAATTATCAGATTCTCTTCATCCTATACAAAGAATATTACTGACTATGACAAGCAACACCCCCTTAGTAGCTAAGGAATATTTCTAAAGAAGTACACATATTGCAAGCTGGAAGCTGCAACTAGGCTTGTTGAACAGACAATAAAGCTGCTGTTAAAGGGTTCAGGCTCTCTTCAAAGCACTTTCATGCTTGTTTATCAACAAAACAAGCCAAGCTTAACCCAAGTTTCAAACTCAATAGCTAAAAAAGACAAGTTAGGTAATGGCAAACTCAATCTGATTAAGCTTGAGGAATATTGGACTAGATTCTGTAAAATCATAGAAATATAACATCAAAATAGCTTAACCAAGAGAAAACCACATATGCTCACAAGAAGGACGATCAAAAGTTCAATACATTACAGACATATGTTGTCTCCACTACTAGGGGTTATTGTTAATATTTTAATAAATTGTCACTAACATGCATTTCTTCATTAGAGTTGAAGTTTCAACAAAACAAAGTTCGCATGCTAACAGTTAACAAGCTCAACTGACTAAGTTGATATTGGCAAACCTTAGTCTGACTTCAGCTCTGAAAATTGTTGGTTCATTATGGTGTTCTCGACTTGGTTTATAAGCCCCAGTAGACTTAGCCACAACCTATGTAGTCTCTCAATATATATTAAAAACACAAAATACTACATAAGGTTTTCAAATATCAGCTCAACACTAACGCTGCTAAAAAATAGAATGTGACTAGAATGACAGACCATGTCATAGTACTGACGGCAATTTGGATTTTATTAGTTACGTGAAGCTCAAAACACTCTAAATCATCATTAACGCAAGAGCTATCTAACTAAAATAAAGAGAATAAGAATTAATCCCCTAAATCACAACCTTATAGTTATAGGATCAGGAGAATACAAAAGCTTTTTATTATATATATACTGAATCTTCTTCAACTTCAAATGGAATTCTCAATTTGACAAAATCTAATTTAAAATTCTAATATCCTCCCTAAACTCCTCTCAGTTCACAAATTTCTAAGTTAACACAATACCAAAAGTCGTGTCATCAAAATGAGCTCAAAAAACTTCAACTTCACCATAAAAAGCGATTGTGATTGTGTATCAAATAGTCATAGATTTGATTATAAATGGAAAATGAGAAACGCAATTCAGGTACTTGTATGCTGTATGTATTATGCAACACTCGGATCAGCAAACAAAAGACATATAATAAGTGAAGATAGAGAGAGAACTAACTGTCAAGTGCAGTCTCTTGAGCTTCACAGACAATGTTTGTGTTGTTTTGTCCAGAAACCCTAGGAACCACCCTCCAACTCAACGAAGCTGCTGCCGATGACTTCAAAGGCAACTGAACCTTCAACCCTTTGAATGCCGGCAAAGACTTCACTCTCCGGACACAAAACAAAGATAATTTGGGCGAGGAGGACGTCCTCGCAGACCGGAGCGAAGAACAGGACAGAGTCATGGGATCGGGAATCGTTGCCATTGTTGATTGAAGACACGAAGTGGGGTTTTGAGATTGAGGATTTATATAATATATGTACGTAGTTGTAGTTTGAAGATTTTGAAGTGAAATGAAAGTTGGATGGTGAGCGACAAGTGAGAGCGAATAGGAGGCTGAAGAAATGACGACAAGATACGAGAATTTTGAAGATTAGCTCACTCTTCCAATCGCATTTTGTTTTTTTATTTTCGGGAATTTACATTTTTGACAAGGAAAAAAAAAAAAAATTAACCACAGAGAACAAAATTAACCATAAAAAATGTATGAAAAAGTAACAAGTACGTAATTAGAGTTAAATTTGAGTAATAGGATTAGGCTAATTTATTTAGGGCCCATTTAAAAATTGGTCCTCTGATCCAGTAATTGAACCAAATGTAACCCATCATAGATTTGGTTGGATCCTATGAAACCAGTTGATGGTTTACCTTCAATCCAATAACCGAACTCACAAAAAAACAACCAATCGCCATGCTCGCTACAACTATAACTACAAGTAGGGCTTTTGGATTCAAATTCTCGCTGCCATTTCTCATATTCTCCACCAAAACCCACATGGATTCTCCACCCAGAAACCTATTTATGAGCTCTGTTTCTCGCTCTCCGCCAAGAGAAGCTCATATAGAAGACACTGGTGATGGGATCATCTCATTACAGGAATGGCAGGGGTGGGGCAGTGTGTCTCCACTGCCAGCTATGGTCAACCAAATTGTTGGGGATTTGAAGGCTTTGGAAACAAAAACTGATGCCCAGATGAGTTTCGGTGGCATTGGTGGCAAACTCCAGGTATTATGTCGGCGAAAACCAAACTCTCTCTCTCTCTCTCTCTATATATATATATATATATACTATTCTCAAATCATTATAGTTGTTGAAATTAAGAGAATGGAATGAAGCAATTTTGAATCTGTTGCTTGAAATTAAATTTCATTTCTTTTGGAGTATGCTCAATTTGAAAATTGATATTCTTTTTCGGTTTCTATGGGGTGTAAAGTTGATTGGTTTTGAAGCTGATAAGGGCGGTACTGATAAGACTTGATTTTTGCCATCTTCAAGAAATAAAATGAACAACTTTACTTCAACAATTAGCCGTACTTCAGTGAAATAATGTAGTATTGTATATGATACGGATTTTTATTTCCATTGCTAGTTGCTATTAAATGGTTGATGGAATAAATACAAATTAGTTTAATTTCTAAAATTAGTGAATATTATTAAGTTTTGAAGACGTGTCAATGCAATATTTATAATTGTACTATGGCACATGTGGATATCGGTTATTGAGTGATGATTTCATCACAATCTATGCAATTTAGTAGAAGAGTGCTTTTGGATTGTTGAATTTGAAATGCTGAGATGTTCGATGAAAGCTGTAGACAATAGTAAATGAATTATTGTTGTTGGAGCATTGTGAAAGGGCCCTCTCTTGAGGCAACTGTAAAGGAACATTTTGGCTGTTATATCAATGTAATAACATATCAAATTCCATGTAGGTGCGTCATAAACTCATGGAGTGATTTATTAATTTTCCCCAAAATTTATCTTTGAGTTTGTTCTTGGCTTCCTTTTCTCAAATCCACTTTTCTTTTCTTTTTCTTTTCTAACGTTTTATTTATTTTGTTCTTGCATTTTGCACGTGTTTTCTTTTCATGTTACAATATTTTTCAGGTGTGATTTATTAGTCATAGTTTGGCTGATTGTAGCTTGTTCGGCTGCAAAGTATCTTATTATTGTTGTTTTTGGATGCTATGGCTTTTGTTTTTGTTGCTTCTATATGTTGTACTTATTTAGTTTCTTCCATTGTAAATATCAGGGAGATTTTAAGGTCCGAGAGGATAAAAAACATAGAGCAACATATCAGGCTTTAGGTGATTCTGGTAAGAAGCTTCAGTTCTTTGCAGCTCGACAAATAGCATGTCGTTTACTTGGCAGTAGGGGTTACCTTTGCCAGAAGGTATGGTCTCTTTTCAGAGCACTTGCTACATTTTTATGGACTATTTTGTGCCTTTTCCATCGTATTAGTCTGTGGGTACTTCTGTACAACAAAGTAGTGGTTAGTAGCGGAGTCATGCCTTTTAATAGTTTCACATTCTTTCTTGTCTTGCTTTTTTCTTATTTTAATTGGACCTAATCAACTTGGCAGTGCTGGCTTGCTATGGAAGATTGTATGTGTTCAAAAGTCAAGCCCTGCACTCTATGGCATGGTGTACGATTTTGGTTGTACATGCATCCAAAGGTTTGGATATTGTTTGTCATTTTGGTAGGTATTCTCCTGAGAAATAAAATATCCTTTTAAAGAAACTATATGTGATCCTTCTGCAGGACTTTCTACGACAGAACAACACTGGAAAGTTGTTATGGCAAGTATTTGGAGTTCAATCTGCAACTTTGTGCCTCTTTGGCATTGCTGAAGATGAGAAAATCATGTGGGATGCTTTTAAGCATGCAGGTTTCCTTCAATCTCTCTTTTAACAGTTAAATTTTTTTCAATACTGATTATGCCAAAAATTGTGTCCTGTAGCAATCATATACAGAGTTTCAAATGTAATTTGCATGTGGAGTTATTTAAGGTCCAGTATCAGTGTTGCAGAAATCAATTTTAATCGTGTTGCTAACTTATAATATTCAAATGTAAGAGAAACTATAATATAACTTTGGCATTAATTTGTGAGCTAAGTTGATATAAATTATTTACTATTCCTTATGGTTAGCACTCAGAATCGACACTTCCTTTTTTTATGATTCCACTATATGTACAGATGCGGAACCACTACCTTCTGATCTTTTTTATCAATTTCAGGGAAAAGCAAGGTTTGGTGCCTTTATCCCAACAAGAATGCAGTGACAATGTCAGTCCAGGATACATTTAGTCCTGGATCTTCAGCAAATCTAGAAGACACACCAGTGATGGTATTTTTCTGTTCAGACACTATTACATTCAAATCTCTCTTATATATTTTGTTATTAGATACGTGTCCATCAGCAACTTCTGGTTTGCGGGGTTGCACATAATAGATTAAGACATGTGAAAGCATATTGATAAGCTTTTCTAAAATGAATGACATAAGGGAAACATAATAAGATAAATGTAACTTGGATTTTGTGCCTTTTGTCTGACAAAATTTCATGGTTGTTGAAAAGTTTGGTATCCCTTATGTCTTCTTTTGTTCAAGTAGGTGGTAATTCTCTTGTTGGTTCTCCTGCACAGACTGATGGAGATAAAACTCTGAATTTTGTATTGATTGATGGTACCTGGAGCAACTCGGCAGCAATGTTCAACCGTTTAAAGGTCATCCACTTCTTTCAGATTTATACACCGAAGTTCATGTTGATATGTGTTTGAAATATCTGAATGTTCAACTCTCTCTTTCTATCTGTTTTTTTTTTTCCTTTTGCTTTTTGTGTGTTGGTGTGAAGAGACCATCTGTTGGAAACCCAGCAGTCTTTTGAAAAACTTCGGTCTCTGTCAAACAATGCATTGAATATTACCTATAAAGCTGTACTCAGACCCTCTCAACTCATACGTACCAGACAAAACAGGGTATGAATCCTAAATTTGTTCTAAGCTGTTAATGTACTAATAAGACTTGGGTCACTGCTTCCTGAAGCGCCTGAACCGAAGTCGAAAAGCCACCCCACCCAACCCCTACGAGTTTTAGGCAGTTGTATGATTTTATTGACTTTTAACTTGTTCTATGGTTGTTTTGTAAAGTGATTGGCGAAGTTTGTGCTATGTGCAGGAGCAAGCAGAGTCAGCTTGGGGAGAGGAGGATATCCCTTGTATATCTCTATCCATGGGTGCATCTGCTATGCATAAACTTCGGTAAGGTTGAAACATGTTTGTCAAATCTCTTCTGCAGGGGCTATCATGTGTAACTTTTTCTATGTACTCCCCCAATTTCGCCTTTTCGGCAATGATCATGTATAGTACTTTGAGTGCAGGCCTCAACCATCCTGGGATCGTACCTGTACAGCAGCAGCAGCCATTGGTCTTCTTTCCGAGCTGCAACTACTTCCAGAGTTTAGCTCATATGGATTGGATGAGCAGGCTGAAGCAGTGGAAGATGCATTGGTTGTTTTATTAGAAGCCTTAACAGCTAGACGACTTCGAATGGGCAGGTCCATCACTCGTAAACTAAGACATAACAGGGACATCTGTTAGCCAGATAAGGGATATTCTATACTCCCAAAGTTTGATACAGATACAAGAGTCTTATCTCATTGTTCATTGAATCATACCTACCTCGGCTATATTACACATGTTTGACTAACAATGGTAACAATGATTTCACAGTTTTACCTTCAGCAGTTGACGATAGGGTTCAATGCTGCTGTCTATCAAATTATTGATGAATGATTTTTTGGTTCAATGGGTTGAGGTAGCATTCTTCAGTTTAAGTTGTGGTACTCCACAGTTTAGGAATTTTCCATAATTTGACAGACAAAATAGTTATTGTAATTGTGTACAACACCTATTAAATGTAATTGCACCCTCTTCTTTTCATTATTGAGCCATCACCATTTATTGTCTGGATTGCCTTCTACTATCATCTAGAAATGCAGGGAAAAACTGTTTTGTGTAATAGAGGTTATGTTACTGAAAATCGTGTTTTCCTGATAGATGGATTTTTCTGTTCTAAAACATATTTATTAAACTATTGAGCTATTTAGCTAAAAATTTAACTTGAGTTATTTTTTGAGACTTGTTCAATACTCCATAAATATTTTTTTTTCTTTTTTGAATATTTAAAATGAAATTATTGAAATAAGATATGATTTTTTTTTATATTAATGAGTTTTAAAATATTCAACCTAATTTCTATTTTTTTTTTAAAATAATTCTTTATATAATTTATACAAAAAAATAAAATAAATTATGCATGAGAATCATGAATTCATGATAAACAAATGAACCAACGTTTTCAGAAAAAAAAAAATTAAAAAAAAAAAAGAGATGGATTTATGTATATGAAGATGATGAATATATCTACATGAATATTTTGAAGTATTTTGACTATGTGTGACGTAACGAACCATACAATAGCAAGGAGAGCCGACTGTTGCCACCATTCTTGCAACATTTTGCTCTCCTCCGCATCTCTCTCCCTCTCTCCTAAATAAAGCAAAACAAGAAATGGAAACAAAGGGTAGTTTCCAAAGAAACAAGCTGGAAATATTTTTACACAAAAAAGAAAAAAGAAAATATAAAGGAGGGTGACTCCATTGCAGGTGGTGGAGATCGTTTTGATCGGTCTCCAAAACACAGAGAAAGAAAATGAATTTGAGTCATTCCATGCATGTCCTTCTCCTTTTTCTTTTTACTGGATGGGCTGCTGCTGCTTCTCACATTTCTTGTAACTCCCTCATTTTTTTTTTCTTTATGTTTCTGACACATTTATTATGTTAATTAAATTATTCTTTTTGGAATTTATAATCTATGATGATTTGTTGAATACTTGCATACAGATGATGCCATTGGATCCCATGGAATTACTGGCCGTACCCTTCTTCAAACCAAAACAAGTATGATCTTTTTTTAATCCAATCAAGTAATTTTTTTCTGTTCTATTGTTTTTGTTCCATTTTTAATTCCTTTGTTATCTTCCAAACTAGATAATTTTTGCTTCAACATTTCCAATTTATATGGGAGCATAGATGATATAATTTGTATTGTAATGGGTTCATAAATTATGATCTAAACTGAAAACGGCTATTATTCAAAATTGGGTCATAAAAGTACAAAATTATTACATTGAATTTAGATAAAACTAGACTTCTTTTGCAACGCATTTATAATCCAAGCCGGTGTTAAATGAATGCTAACGACACCCACGAAACTATAAACTATCATTTTTGTTGATTTTGCTTGCTAATTTTAATTAAACAACTGTTTAATTTATTGACTTTTGAGGGGTGTGTGGAAAATTTCCTGTATGTTTCTCCATTTCTTAGGCATGATAATTATCTCTAAAATGCCTGTGGTGAAGCAAATTGGTTTAGTACCAGGACTTTTCATTGAAAAACAGTCTTCTTCTACTTCACTAGTGTTAAAAAGTATTGGAAACCTTTTGTATCGTTTTTAGTCTAGCGAAAAATTCCATCTTTTAGTTATAGAGAGTCAAGTGAGACATTCTGATAAATGATCGAGCTAATTGTTAAAGAATGCTAACGTGAATATTTATGTTAATGATTTGCAGAATGCACTGAAGATTTTGAGAACAAGAACTACACAGTCATCACAAGCCAGTGCAAAGGACCCCAATACCCAGCTGATAAATGTTGTGAGGCTTTTAAGGAGTTTGCTTGCCCTATCCGCGATAAGATCAACGACATGAACAGCGATTGTGCCGCAACCATGTTCAGTTACATAAACCTCTATGGGAAATTCCCACCCGGCCTCTTTGCAAACAAGTGTCAAGAAGGTAAAGAAGGTCTCGAATGCAAGGATACCCCTGCAACGTCAGGATGTCCTGTATCGGCTTCTCAGTCCACAATGTTGATGCTTGCAGCTGCCATCCTAGTGTTTATCACTAATGTTCTAATGGCTTAAATGTGGAAAAAAAAAAGAAAAAAACCACCATACTAGCAATTACCTTGTACTTTTTCGTTTTGCCTTAAAACATGGATCCAAATGTCCTGTGTTCACATGTTTTTTCCAAATTGTATACTAGAGTTGGTATTGTCTAACTATACTACCTTAACAATATGAGCTTGTGATCTTATATTTGTTCATGCATAGTTGCCATCCATAAATGTAGTTGTAATGAAAACAAGCCTCTTTTTTTTTTTGTACAAGAGCGATCGGTCGCATGCGAGATCATGTCCTTGAATACCCCATGGATTTTTCCTAATGTTTTCTGGTTGAAAAAGATGGTTCTTTGAATCCTTCAAATGAGAAGGGAGCAAAAAAGTTGATTGCAAGATGCATTATTTCTGTTTCTTTATTTATATCTTTTCTTGGATGTAAATTTGTTATGATGGAGAAAGCAAGAAAGAATAGTATAATGAAGATAAGGAATTGGTGTACAAAACTTGGGTATAAAAAGTTGAAGCAGCTTCTGCTGTTATATCAATTTATATGAGTCATTGATCACCAAGAAATAAGAGAGCACCTAACTGTTGGGACCTTGTTTTGCTGTCAATTATTCAAGATTCATGTGCTAAAATACTATTCTTATTTATTTTTTATTTTTTTTAATAAAAAAGATTACAAATCAATCGCTCGTGTCCACCTCAATAAAATTGTTACTTAAGTTAAGTTATGTTTATTCTATTACCGTGGAAAAAATCATGCTTTTTAAAAAGTAACTAAGAAATCTCTGCTACTCCGCAAAACGATTAAAGGGAAATTCCCTCACTAAAGATACTACAATGATAAAATTAACGTCGCAATCAAGAAGAAAGAAATAATAATTTTTCTAAACAAACCCCAGAATAATGGCCAAGTCACGAGAATTTTTGAACATTTGTAACGCAATTTTGGTTCCGACGCATCATCATGGTGGCGTTGGGAATCAAAATTAAAATTCCGTTTCAAAAAGAATGTCAAATTCAAGAAAAGTATTGAATATTTTAAATGTGAGATTCCACTTATATTTCTGTATAAATTTGCTTTCAAATAAATAAAGTGATACTTAAGTGCATTTTCCACTTATACTTTTTCTCTAACATTTTTTTTTTAAGGGAATATAAAAGGAGAGAAAATTATTCACGTAAATATATATAATAGGCATTAAAATCTACGAGTGAATGTATCAGGATCTTGCAACAGTTAAAATTATTGTCCCAAAATTACGCAATTATCACTTTGGTGCCACAGTCGAAATTCAGGATAATACACAACATCAAATATCACAACAAACAAACAAGGTGCATTGAAAAATAGCCAATAATTTTGTTAGAAAATTTTTTTGAAATTTTTTTTAGTCAAAAGTGATTTTGAACACATTCAACGGAAGTACTTTTATTGACAAAAGTAATTTAAAATGTGCTTTTAAAAAATAATTTAAAAATAACACATCGAACAGAGACAGAAAAACTTATATTGGTTATGGTGCAAAGTATGTCGTATTCCACTTTTATTTCGACATTTGGCAATGATAATTTTTTTTTTCTTTATTGCAATATTCTAAAGGCGTGAGTCGTATTCCACTTTTATTTGGTGGTTTGGTAATTATACTTTCTTTTTCTTTATTGGATATTCTAAATGCTTTTGGCATCTTAAAAAAATTAATTAATTCAATCAACACTACAAAATACCCTTTGCCATTACATTTCCAATCAACCAAATCCTGGAAAGTGGAAAGTTTTGTCCATACAAATCAAATCATTTGTCTAGAAGACACCAAAAAAATTAAAAAAGTTAAAAAAATATAAGATAGTCCGAAAAATAAAATAAAAAAGGGACAATCTTAAACAAAAGATCAATAAGTGAAACTAGTATTACACCATCTGAAAAATTACAGTTGTTTCTCTTTCTCGACTCTCTCTCTCTCTCTCTCTTGAAATCTAGCAGAAAATATTGAAAATTCTGGTTTATCTGTGAGCAGTGACCAGAGTTTCAATGAATCTCAACCCGTCAAACCTTGGCGCAAATTTCTCCGTTGATGATGATGAGGACCTCTGCATCGCTGAATTCTCATGATCTTTCTTCTCCTGAAATTCAAAATTATGAAAAGAAATTTAGTGAACATCAAAAATCAAACAAGTTTTTGTTGACCGATTCGACGAGAGTCGCCGAATCGACAAAAGGGGATGATTTGAATTTCCAAGAAGAAGACACGAGGCAATAATCAATTTTACAGCCAAAAAAATTGAAAATTGTTTGGATGCCGAGAAAGAAAAGAAAAAACGTGAAAGAAAACCGAAGATTGACTCTTGCAACAACAACATCCGGCGTATAAAACCAATATTCAAAACTGTTTGGCTGCCGAGAATTCCCAGTCACTGTTTTCTAGGGAGCCAAACAGCAAAAAAAAAAAAAAAAGAAGGAAAACAGAGGAAAAAAAGGAGAGAAATTCGATCCGCATCAAAGGGGAAAAATAAATAAATAAAAGAAACCCGTGAGCGGATTAAAGAGTTACCTGATGAGAAACTTGAAAATTGGAATTACAGGACAGGTTTGACGAAGTAGCAGAGATAGCAGTAGCAGAAGCTGCGGCAACAGAGGCAGCGACAATTCCAGATTTCTTCATCGTCGGAGATTGAAAAAAAAAATTAATTAAAGGAATCTTGGTGAGCCTGAGCAAAACGTTTTCTTGGATAAAACGATCGATAGAAAAGTGAGAGAAAGTGTGAGAAAAATGAGGTGGTTTGACGGCATATTTATATTAGCGGAAGCTTAACTATATGGTTTGGTTGGTTAGTGGTAATTTCGAACATTTACGCGGCAACTGTCCTGCCTTAAGTCTTTCGACAATTAGTTTTACCTTTTTACCCTTCATAATTTTGTTTTGTGTAACTTTTTCTTTACGAAATTACCCACCCACTATTATTTTTTTTTGCCTTTTTTGACGTGCACCTAGTGAGCCATTATTATTGACTATATTCATCTTACTTTGAACAGTTCGTCTAGTGTTTCATTTGGGAGATTATTATGTTATTTATAATATATTATCCTACTGTCCAATGTGATTCAGAAATAAATATATTCATTAAACTTAATAATGTCTTAGGTTCGAGTTGTCAGCACAGTAAATAGTCTATAAAAAATATATATAATATGTTAATCTGACTTTTTAGTGGTCCATAGTTAAAATTTAAAATAAGATCATAATTTATTATATTTAGATAAATTATAATAAATATAAAATTTTACTAAATTTTTTTTTTAATAGTTAGAACCCTATAGGAGACTAGATATATTCTATCTCTAAAGTATTATATATATATATATATATATAATATTTAAACTTTTAAATCACTAATTAACTTTTATATATATATATATACATATATTAAGTTTATATAAAAAAAAAATAGATTCCTTTCAAGTTGGTGCCATGAACGGTTGCCATCGACGCCTATGCCGAAGGCGAGCCCTGATTCTATGGTAATTATATATTATATAATTAGAGCAATACCATCTCAAGTGTTATTATATTATTTATACTTGACCAATTCATTTTTTATTATAAGACTCTTTGTTATTATGACCATGACATATACCATAGTTTAAATTTATATAATTTGTTTATATTTTATAATCATTATGATGACATATTTTTACTTTTAAAGAAAAATTATTTTATAATATTTTATATTTTAAAAATAATCATTTCAACCAGCGGAATAATTTAAAGATAGAAGTTAAAATAATTTTGTGGTAAACCTCTCATACTCCAACATTGAAATTATTAATTCAAGTGGTATTTCTTTTTCTCATATTTTATATTTGTACTTAAAATAATAATATTTTAAACTTAAATTTTTAATGTTGAGAGAACTTTTATAATTTTATAATATTAAGATTTATTCATTTACGTCTAATTTTTTTTAACTTTCACAATAACTTCCTACATTTTATTACCTTTTTATGTATTTATCATTTATATTAATTTCATAATATTGACAGTTATTTATTAAATCTAAAATTTTAATTTTTGCAAATATCTCTACACGTTTTACTACTTTTTTTTAAATATTTATTATTTATTTCAATTTATAACATTGTGAGAGTTACTCTCTCCGTCTAAATTTTTAACCTTCACAAATAATCCTATTCGTTGTAATAATTTTTTATGTGTTTATTATTTAAGTGTAGTTATTTATTTAATTATTAGTTGAGTGAAATTATTCTTTTTTTTTTTTATTTCAAACGTGCGATAAAAAATTAATCCAATAAATGCTGGTTCCAATTGTGTAGGACCTCTAGGTAGACTTCCAGGCATCAATTCAAATTAGTACTCCTAATTTTTTAATCTCAATCAAGCTTAAGGGTATAACTGTAATTCTAAATCTAAGAAATACGAAAAAAAGAAAGGGCAATTTCGTAATAGAAAAATGTATGTCGTACTTTTCGCGGCACATCGATGTCGAAGTAGATTTTTTCGAGGCGAATTGTTTAGAACGTTAGTCGTGATAGGCTGATCTTTTCTAGTTGCTGTCAATTATTGACGAGCACGTGTATGGACCAGATATGTCCACGCAAGCGTCACTAGCTTCACAACCTAATTGAAAAAAGGCCTAGATGTTCGGAATTTAATGGGTGGAGTGGCGGAGTGGGACATTCAATAGACAGCTCGTTATTGCCTGCATTTGCAATGAGATCCCTTCTATTTTATCATAATTGCTTTTCATACTCTATGATATTTAGTAGAATTTTTGTGGCTACTATTTTTTTTTTTTTAAGGAGACAGAATAAAGAATTACGATTTCACGTGATTTTATTGCTCCAGATAAATTACAGAGAGTTTCACAAACTTAAAATTTGAAACCACATTTAATGTTTAGAATTCTGAAATAGTCAATTCAATTATTGAAGCTAATTTTTGTGGCTTCATTTAATGTTTAAAGTTAATTCAATTTTGATTAGTAATTTAATCTATTTATAATTTCGTAAATAGTCAAATTATAAAATTTAATGTTTAATTATGTAAAAATGAAGCCAATTATTGAAGGGTATGAGTTTGATTGATGCCAGAAAAATATACACCCAGTTGGGACAGTAATGATTGATTTCATTGGAGCTTATAAAATGCAAAATCAAGATCAATTATATATTACTTGTGACTAACAAATAAGATGAGTACACAACTGTAATCCTATAAAACTGAATAATCACAGTTTAATATGATTTGATGATAAAAAATACTTATTCAAATTAATAATATTTTAAATTTAAATTATCATATTTGAAACACAATACACACCTCATGGTCTCGTGGACCTCATAGCTCAAAAGGAAGATTTGCAAATAAAAGGGCTACAATCGTCTCATTGTTGCTGTACTTTCGCTCGTCATTCTTTTATAATTTATTCGTGCGGTTGTTGTTAATCCGAAACGAAGAGATTGATATCAACTATCTCAGTGCTTGACACGTGTTCAGGCCAAATGTTTCTATATTGTATTATTTTCTTCTTCTTTTTTTAATTTAGTGGCATTATTAGGTGGAGTTTGGTGACGACAGAGAAGAGAGAAGCAGGTCAGAAAAAGAAATTTCCTTGGAGGAGGAAAGAGAAGAAAGGCGTCGAATCCAAAAACTGGAAGGTGAAGTTGTCAATTATTTATTCAGTTAGAGACAAGTGGTCAGCTTACAAGTTGACGCACCTTTCGGTTTTTCGGTTGAAAGCAAAAGCCAAACACGAAACATGTTGTGTCTGTGATCGCCGAAGAAAACAAAGTAAAAAGTGACAAGTTGTGTTCTGTTGATTGAGTGGGTTTCCATTTCATACTATAATAAAGTCTGCTCTAATAAAAAGAAAGCAATACAAAGTTGGTTAGTTTGAGATTGGGCAACCCACCCCGTGCTACGGATTAGGTGAGAAGCGAGAGGAGAGGTTAGGTACAATTTCTATTAGTTTGTGTTTTTCATGCTTTCAAAAACAAAACACAACCTCCCTTAAATCATAATATAGAATAAGAATTATTATTATTTTAACAGTAACACTATCAAGACGAATAAATTTATTAAAATTTTGTCTAAATTAAATCCCGTAAATAAATTTATTTTCCTCTGTACTTACTCCTCACAACAAAGAGAATAATACAGGACTTAAAGTTTCAAACCCGAGATAATCCCATCAGAAGGAATGAGAAAGTGTACAACCATTTAAAAGTAACATTTATATTCAAAATAAAATACATGTTATCATGACATATTTATTCATATATAACATAAAAAAGAAAGAAAAAGAAGTAATTCTTAATTTAGTAGAAGTGCATTTAGAATAGGTCATTATGTTTTAATTTTTATTCAAAACATTAAAATTAATAATTAGAGAAAATCATTTTTAACTGTTCTTACAAAGAAGCAACCTAACAGAAGAAAACATTTGAAAATGTTTGCCGAATACCTCTAACCTAACAAAAATCAAAATCAAATTAAGACTGTAATTACGACAAATCTTATCAAAAATTCAAATTGGGTTACAATTAGATGTTGGGCTATCTTTGAAATCCTGAGAATATGAAAGGGTCATGAGCATACTTAATTAATAATGATGAATAAATGCACACCATAGAAAATGAAATCGTCACTAAACCTAACAAGTCAAACAAAAAAAAAGGAATATTGATTGCAAAGCAAGGTCCAACTTCATCAATCATGATCCAATAAAGCTCCTTTTTTCTTTTTTGAAAAAAACACAAAAGTAATCATCTTTTTGGTCAAACCCATAAAAACCAACAGAAATGAACATGATAAGCACGCAAAAATAGAGTCATCAAAGGGGAAAAAGAAAAATGAAAAAACTCCCAAAATAAAAATATGGTGAGATCAGACTTCAGAGTCACATAAAAAGCAAATATTAATGGTGAAAGAGAGAATAAAGAGGGTCCAACTATAATAATGGGACAAAAAGTGTGGGTATCTTACCCACACTTTTATAATTCAACCACAACTGTTGGATTAGTCTTTTAACCATCCAACAGTTAAGAAGAAGCAACATTTTAAAATAAAAGAATTGGCAACCGGTGCAGCCTGTTTCACTGCCAAAACACTGTTTGATACAAAAAAAATTAAATATGTTGGCTCTCTCTCTATCTTCACTCTCCATCTCCATTATCCCTCTCTTTTGATATTTCTTCTATCTTCCACTACCTTGTAACATTTGGGTTTGTGGTTCAGTCTATGTAAACTTCAACTGGCAAGGTTCCCCTTTCCTCTTATTCTTCACTCTTGTTCAATCACTCTCCTTAATCTAAATTGTTTTCATTGATTTTTTTTTTATCTACAGTCTATGTCCTTTGCTCTATTTCCTCTATTTTGCACGAACTTGTAAGGTTTGGGTTTCGGTCTTTGCAAACTTCAACTGACTGGTAAGGTTCTCCTTTGCTTCTTTACTTTTTCAGTCGCTCTATCACCCCTATTCTTCTAAACTGTTTTCATTGATTTTCTCTCTCTACAGTCCTTGTGATCTTTTGGGTTTGGGTTTTTGCAAATTTCATCTTGTAAGGTTAGGCTCTCTAGAAATCTTCAACAGATAAGTTCCTGGTATATGAAACTCTTCAATTTTTAGGGTTTACTCTTTGGAAATCTTCAATTTATAGGATATGGGGTTTTACAAATATTCAATTTTTAGAGTTTATGTCCGTTGAAAGTATCAATTTTTTGATTAGGCTTATGCAATTGTTAAATATTTTGGTTTTGGATACGTATTTGCCACCACAATCTATTTGAAATTTAATTGCATTTTCAGCTTGCTATAAAAGCAAACATTGTTTATCGTATATTTTCCGTAGTTAAAGTTCTGTCTGTTGTTGGTTACTGAGAAGCATTAATGGAGTAATTAATGAAGATTATCTTATAGTGGTGTGCTAGCTTTACGGATTATATATTTTGTTATATATCATTATAATCCAATTTTGTTAACTGCATTGAGTGAAGAAGTTTTCAACTTGAACAGTTGAAGGTACGTTTTATCTTAATTTGTGATGCATAATTCCATGTTAGTTTAGTGATTTTGAGTTATTTTGTTTAGTAGATGTATATCGATCGGTTGGAAACCTAGATTTTCCTTACACACATTGAGCGTTTGGAAGATTTAGGTGTAACAACGCCACGTACGTTTACAATCAATGTTTTGTGACTATCATTGTGCTTTTTGTTTGATCCTATAATTAATTTGGTTTATGTTTGTAATGTTATGTAATGCTATAAAGCAAAGGACATTAACTTATTCACTAATAACTTTTTGTTTTTTAAAACCGTCATTTGTAGTCATCTTATTTGGGTTGCTTGTCATCGAATTATTATGGATTCATCTTCGAATGCAAATGTTAAGACTGTCATATTTAGATTTTTTTTTACTACTTGTACGTAATAAATTACATCATATGTATAGATTACGAGCTTAATTACTTACTTTTATTGTAACGCTCCTAATTTTCCGTAATTACGAAAAGTATTATTATTAATTATTATTAAGCATGCAACAGTCAAGTATGTGATTTATATTAGTGGAAAGTATATATATTCGGTATATGGTTGAAAAATGAATAGTGATTTTAATCGAGTTAAATCCCATTAGAGATATTAATTTCATAGTGCATTTGGATGATAATGGGTCTAATTGAATATTGGTGAAGTCAATTTGGTAATTGGATAAATGTGGAATATTTTTGGAACATTATTGAGATGTAATGTGATTAATTGTAAATTGGTTTTCATTTTACGATTTGCAAAAGTTAAGGGAACAAGTTGCAATTAAATGATTTTTTTTAAGCATGACAAGTGGCCAATTCCATGACAAGTGGTCAATTCCATAACAAGTGGCCAATTCTCATGCTTAAAGCAAGTCAAACAAAAAAAACACTAGCAAAACAAACTAGTAACTAGCAAAGTTGGCGTGAAAGAGAAGAATAGAGAGAGAGTGAGAGATTTTAGAGAGAGAAAGTGTTAGAAGAAGAAGAAGGAGAAGGAAAATGAAGTTGGTCAAGAAGAGTTTTGTGTAAAGAATAGCATTTCAGGTTTGGTGATACCGTTTTCGTATTTTTCAGATTTTCCAGAATATTTCGAAATCGTTATATTATATTGTTTTTAGTTTATTTGAGCTATATTGATTATGATATATTGTTTGAAATTGATTTTGGGATGATTTGGTATATATTGTTTGTACTAAATTGATTTTGAATATATATATATATACATACACACACATATATATTGTTGTAATAAATTTGATTTTGAATATATATATTGTTAGTGTTTTGGATTATGTATATTTGGAATATATTCTGGATCCGTAATATTGTTTACGAAAAATATTCTGAATTGATTTTCGATATGTTTTGATTATAGTAATATTACGGAGAATATTATTAAAAGCAATTTCGTATATATTGTTTTGCGATTTGTTTCGAAAAGTGATTCGGGGCATTGGATTTACTATGAATTTATGATATATAATTGTACGTGATTTTAAATGTGATTTGAAGCGGTTTCTGGATTCAGAAACGATTTTGTAATTTGCTTGTATATGTATATTGATGCGATTCAGATTCTGGAATTATGTTTATAGATATGGATATGATTTGGATTTAATTCGATAATTCTGAACAGAATAAATTGTATTATTTTCGAAAAGTGATTTGACTCTGATATATGTAAATATATATATGGATATAGGAGATTGACATGTTAATTGGGTTCTCTGAGTAGTACTACGCCTATATGTTAAGTTTGAGGTACCACCCTTTGCGGGTTGAAAAATCTGATCTGAGATACGCAGCGGGTCCTCCGTTGGTATCCAACTCTGTTATGATATATCTGGGATACGCAGCGGGTCCTCCGTTGGTATCCATCTCTGTTATGTATAGCCCGTAATCTAGTCCGAAAAGTATGTTTAGTATATCAGGAGCCTAAAATGGAAATATAAATGAAATATAATTTGTTATATGATTTGATTTGGTATTAATAAGTTTGATACGATATTTTATTCCGATTTCGGAAGATGTTGTTGATAATTGCTTTGATATGATATTTGTTATCGTTTTTCCAAGGGATATATAAATATATATATTTGAAATATTTGATTTAATTGTGCCCCATATGTTGGTTTTATATGTTATTTGCGTTATTGAGATATTATATTATGTTTATATAATTAGATTTTGGATATACCCACTAAGTGTTATGCTTAGCGTGTTGAGTTTCTCACACGCAGGTAAGAGAGTTCAGGAAGAAGATAAGGCTGGAAAGAGTTGAGTCTGCAGTGATCGAGTCCTGAGTCACATCGCTCCCGCATTTTTGGTAGCCCATTATATCTTTGATGTTTTATATGTATTATATCGGCATGCATGGACAAGAATATTTTTGTAAATATTTGAAACGGTATTTAGTTTTTATGTACGTTTTGTAAAGTTTTGTAATATTTGGGCCCATGAAACTTAATGCTTTTGAAGTTGAATATTTATAAGTATTTTAATATAATTTGTTTTGGTAAGTCGCACCGGATATGGAAGGGTGCGCAATTTGATTTGAGATTATAGAAGTGTGGATTTTATAAATTGTGAAAACAGGTTTTGGAAAGTCAGAAAAACAGAGAAAACTTTGGCGAAATTTTCATAAAATCTTTTTGGACCATAATTTTAAATATTTATTTGGATCATTACTTAAAGTTCCTGTTCTGAAATTTGTTTTCCGTATCCGGTAGTGCTCCCCGATTCGGTCCGAGCAGATTCAGGTCTGAGGGTGTTACATTTATATGTCCAAGTAATTTTTAATTATCATATCTCAGCAAACAAGAGGCAGGATGCACCGATAGTAAGGGGAAAACTAAGGTATAACGTATACCGAAAGGGTAACAAATTAATTATTATTACAGTTTATTATCTTAAGTTATTCTTTCTTACATACACCATATAATCTTATAATTTTTCAATTTTTCTTCAGACACATAAACAGATTGTTGAAATATGGAACTCATTATCAATTGAAGAAAAGTCGCGGTATAGGAGGTACGATAATATTCAACAACAACAGATTATCCCCTATGTACTAGGGGATGGTAGCGGCCTACTTGAAGACGAAGATATTCCTACCAATTTAGACACCTCTCACGTCGATCAAATGTTCACCACTCGTTGTATTCCGTCACGCTTATTCGGGTTGTTAGTGGGCTGACGGACTTCCAAAAAAATGATGTGACAGATTTAGGTTTTGGCAACCTCCTTTTCATCACAAGCGGACGACTTCGTCGAGGGTTATGTGGTTGGCTTATCCAAAATTTTGACGTTGATTCGCATTCACTCCACAACCATAGGAAGTCCATCCCCTTGAACTGCTACACTTTTGCCGAGATTATGGGTGTTCCCAATGAAGGACAGACGATTCACATGGACGGAGAGCATCCTTCTCTGAGTGAATGGGCGTCTACGTTTTCTGTAAATGGTCGTGGAATCTACATTAATCAGATAGAGACATGCCTTAAAGAGATGACATCATCCGATGCAGAATTCAAAATTACATTCTACTTGTTCTTGCTGGGCTCTCTTCTGGCATCGGGAACTTCCAATTTTGTAAGTACAGGCTTTATCACACCTCTTATCAATGTTGTTGTCATCCCTTCAATGAATTGGTCTACCTAGTGCTTTAACTTCCTGTGTGATGGCATTGATAAGTTTAAAAAAAGTGTCAAATCGTCGAAGACACGATCCAAAACTGGTTGCTTGTTGTTTCTTCAGGTACACAAAATGTTTTTCTTTAATTTTTAATTTACTCTCTGTAACGTCATCATAAATATCAATTTTTCACTAATTTACTTATGTTTAGCTATTTTATCTCCATTCGCTTCAATTGGATCCTCCTATTGTTGATAAATCAGTCCCACCAATTCAAAGCTGGACGACCAAAAATAAAAATTTATTTACGCCGTCTGTAAAACACAAGTGGACTTAACAGTACGGAAGTACACTGCTAAATTTATGACAATTCAATAATTTATGTTAACTACTATAAATCTCATCCATTTCAAATCGATTACAGCTTATTAATTTAATGTGCGTTGCATGGAGGTGGACATTTTTCAATATGTCACAAATGCATCCCGCATCGGACAACCTTCAGTGGGTGCCCCATCCTCTACACCTGCCAGCTTTATGAATTGGCTAATTGATGCCACCACAATCAAAGGCCTGAGTGGACACGATCACCTGTTCTAGACGGTGTTGGGTGAACTTCAGTCCTTTAGGGTTGAGGTCATCGAACTGAGGACCAAGGTCACCGAGCTGAAGTCTGAGGCCACTGAGCTCAAGGATGAGGTCATGAAGGGGACAAACAAGGGTGACAAAGACAAACAACATGTTGATGATATCGGTACTACCGCTGATTATGTCGTTCCACATTCAACCTTAAAGTCAGCGGATATCATTTGTTTAAATCAGTCAAGTCCACTGATCATCTCTCCTCCGCGAACACAACTCAGCGTTGATACTCCTGTGAATACCAGCACAAGCAAAATAATACCTGAAGGTTCCATCTGTAAGTGATGTGGACGAGGTTCATGCATGTCTTGCACTATTTACAATATTAACAACAACTTCGCTTGTACATATACCTTTTGTAATTAACTTTCCTAATGTATAATGTAGAATACCACGGGTCATGTGCGTGTGACAGCTGCCTCGTAGTCACCAAATAAGGACGGCTAGAACTATCAGTATGGGCATTTTGAAATATCCTTTCGGCTGCCACCCCCTAAGGATGTCTCTTATATCTTTGACAAGCTTCTACCAGCTGAGTATGCATCATCCTTACTCTTTGCAACTACATATTATTCCAAATCCTTGGTATGTATGTAACGCCTCTAATTTTTCGTAATTATGAAAAGTATTATTATTCATTATTATTAAGTATGCGACAGTTAAGTATGCGATTTAAATTGCTAGAATGTAAAATCTTACTTTTTACAATCTATTTTTCATTTATTACTAAGGGCGTATTTGAAATATTTTTAAAATTTTTGACGAATTCGTGAGGACTTAAAAGATATATTTAAAAGTTATCGATTAAAATTGTAATTTATAAAAGTTGAGGGACAAAATGGTAATTTTCCGATCTATATACAGCCTTCTTCTTCTTCGCGCGACCATTTTTGCTCTCTTCCTCCATTTTTTTCTTATTTTTCTTCCAACTTCAACTTCAATTTCCGACCAACTCAGACCTCCATTTCAGTCGATCTTGGTATCAATAGAAAGCTCTTGCGACATAGAATCTATTGATACCAACTTTGAAGATTTGCATGGCCGTTTGAGTCTCCGATTTGGTGGAGAAAGTTAGGGATTTTCCAATTCGAAAAACCTCCGATTCCGGAGATTCTAGCTATTTCCCACTCCGGCCACAGTTATAAATATTGACGAGGGAGATGAGGCGAATAAAACCCGACCATTTTTGGAGGTCGCCGGAAAGGTTTCAGAAAGTCACCGCCGGCCGCCACGTACGGCGGGGGTAAGTTTCCGACCTCCTGAACTTAGAATTTGATTTCGAACCCATTTACGAACTCGGTTTAAGTGTAGGATATTATTTTGAGGTTAATTGAATTATATGTAGGCCGTATATAAATTAACTAATTGTATTCTCGTGTAGATTGTATTGATCGGGAGAAGGAAGAGGATAGAGAAGGTTTTAGGAAAATTTCAGGTTCGGTGTACACTAGTTTTCGAATTTTCAGATTTTTCAGAATATTTCCGAATAGTTATATTATATTGTTTTTAGTTTATTTGAGTTATATTGATTATGATTTATTGTTTGAAATTGATTTTGGGATAATTTGGATTACGTTTATTTGAAATATAATTTGGATCCGTAATATTATTTATGAAAAATATTTTGAATTGATTTTCGATATGATTTGATTATAGTATTATTACGGAAAATATGGTTAAAAGCGATTGGTATATATTGTTTTGCGATTTGTATAGAAAAACGATTTCGGGGCATTTGGATTTACTATGGATTTACGATATATAGTTGCATGTGATTTTAAATGTGATTTGAAGCAATTTCTGGATTTAGAAATATATTCGGAAATAATTTTGTATTTTGCTTTTAAATGAATATTGTTGTGATTTGGATTCTGGAAATATGTTTATAAATATGGATATGATTTGGATTTAATTCGATAATTCTGAACGGAATAAATTGTATTATTTTCGAAAAGTGAATTGGCTCTGATATATATGATCATAGATATGGATATAGGAGGTTGACATGTCAATTGGGTTTTTGTCTGAACAGTACTGTGCCAAAATATTGTGATGGACCACCCTATGGATAGTACAGGCCCCTAGTGCCGGTCCTAGGGTAGGGAGCTTTGATCTGAATGTATCACCCTTTGGATAGTGCAGACCCCAAGTGCCGGTCTTAGGGTTGCTGGCAAAATTTTCAGAAATTGATTCGGACCATTTTCAAAAGGTTTAATAAAATTTTAAAGTTGTGGTTTTATAAAAGAAAAGCAGAGATTTCAGTATATGGTAACGCTCCCTAATTCGGTTTGAGCGGATTGGGTCAGGGGGTGTGTAACATCCCGGATTTCGGGTGATGAATTTTTGATATATGTGATATATGTGAAAATAAAATTTTACTATTTGAAGGGGTGTAAATGTAATTAAATGTTGGGCGGATCATCTCCCATTGATTGAATTCGCCTACAACAATAGTTACCAGTCGAGCATAGCTATGGCACCGTATGAGGCATTGTATGGAAGGAAATGCAGGACTCCAGTGTGCTGGACAGAGTTAGGAGAGGACAGGTTAGTAGGCCCAGACTTGATCAGACAGACTGAGGAGAAGGTAAAGATTATCAAGGATCGATTGAAAATTGCTTCTGACCGACAGAAATCATATGCAGATTTGAAAAGAAAAGAGATAGAATATGATGTCGGTGAGAAAGTGTTTCTGAAAGTATCTCCGTGGAAGAAAGTGCTCCGATTTGGCAGAAAAGGTAAGTTGAGTCCTAGGTTTATTGGGCCATACGAAATCATTGAACGTGTGGGACTAGTAGCCTATAGACTAGCTTTACCTCCAGAATTGGAAAAGATCCATAATGTGTTCCATGTATCGATGCTGAGGAGATACAGATCTGATCCTTCCCACAGAGTTCAGGCCGAAAGCATTGAAATCCGACCAGACCTGACATATGAGGAAGAACCAGTGCAGATTCTTGATCGGGAGATCAAAGAACTAAGAAATAAAAGAGTGCCATTAGTGAAAGTTCTCTGGAGGAACCATAAAGTGGAAGAGGCTACCTGGGAGAGTGAAGAAACGATGCGACAGCAATATCCCCAACTGTTTCATTGAGGTAAATTTCGAGGACGAAATTCCTTAAGTGGGGGAGAATTGTAACATCCCGGATTTCGGGTGATGAATTTTTGATATATGTGATATATGTGAAAATAAAATTTTACTATTTGAAGGGGTGTAAATGTAATTAAATGTATGGTTATTTTATGATTTCCAGCGGACCGGATTGAATAGTGAAAAATGAATGAAAAATGAAAAATTGGAAAACTGGACCAGAGAGCATCGCGACCTGGTCACCGCGACCACAGGTCGCGACAGCTCGCTCGCGATGAAAATGGCAAAACCTGGCAGTGAGCAACGCGACCAGCCACCGCGACCACAGGTCGCGATGGACTGCTCGCGATGAAATTGTCAAAAACAGGCAGAGAGCAACGCGACCATTCGCGCGACCAGGGCGCGCTCGCGACGAAGGCGGTGCGCGCACTCCAGTGAGTGTCGCGACCTGGTGCCACGACCACAGGTCGCGACGGCGGTCGCGATGGCGAAAAAAATATAAAAAAAATAGAAGCTTCTCGCAGAAGCGAGAAGCCAGAACAGAGAGAGGAAGAACCGAGAAAAAAGAGAGAAAAGGAGAGAAAAGAGAGAAGAAAAAGAAGAAGAAGAAGAGAGAAGAAGAAGAAAGAAAAGAAAAGAAGAAGAAGAAGAAGAGAGAAGAAGAAGAAAGAAAAGAAAAGAAAAAGAGGAAGAAGAGGAAGAAGGAGAAAGGAAAGGGAAAGGAAAACGAAATCGTGGAACCGCGATTCTCGAACGAAAAACTCGGATTTCCAAGTAGGTGTACTCTCGTTTTCGAAATCGTTTCGAGAAATAGTTCGTTTACTTATTCGTTTTAGTTTTCGATTTCGTTTCTCGTTTTTGTTTTCGTTTTCGATTTTGTTAAAAGTTTTCGATTCCGATTATTCGTATGGAAAATGTTTATATTATATGTAAAATCGATGATTTGTGGATCTACGGTTGATTATTGTTGATTTCGATATTTATATGATTATTGTTGATGCGTTTGAATATTTATATGATTATTGTTGATTTCATTACAAGTTGTTGATTTCGGAAAAATTTTATATTATATCGTATTTGTTTGTGAAAATCGTTTATTGAAACGGCCCTAGGATACGTGGACATAGAAGTGGATATAGGAGGTTGGTATACCAGCTGGGTTTTATTGAGCAGTACTGCGCCGATATTGATTGATTGATATTGATGATATTGATGTACCTCCTCTTGGATTCGTCCAGAGGCTGGGAGATACGTACCTCCTCGGGATTCGTCCCGGGGGTTGGGAGTTAATGTACCTTCCCAAGGATTCGTTCCTGGGATAGGGAGCTATGTACCTCTCTAGGTTCCGTACCCACGGTCCTAGAGTTGGGAGACACGTACCTCCTCAGAATTCGTTCTGGGGGTTGGGAGCTTGACCCATATTCCAGTCCGTATATGTTTAGTATTCTAGTGGGCCAAAATTGATAAGAATTGAAAGTGAATCGAATGATTTTATTGATCGAATTCTTATGTTGATTTTATTATTGTACTTCGAGAAATTGAAATTGTTTAATGATTTAATTTTGGAAATTGAATTGTTTGAAATCGATTAGTGATGAAAATGTTTATCTTGTGGTTTATTTCTCTTTAAAGAATAATTATATTGTAATTTACTTAATTGAGTTTTTAGTACACCCACTAAGCTTTATGCTTAGCGCGTTAGTTTGTGTCTAACGCGTAGGTACCAGGAATCCGGACGAGGCGAAAGGCTGAAGAACTGGAGGAATTGCAGACCGAGTCACAGGATTGTACAATTGGGTAGCTATACTTTTGTTATGTGTATATATTCTGAAAGCATGCATATACAGGGGAATTGTAAATATGTTTTGTAAAACGTTTTGTAATTAATTATTTTATGATTACTGTCTTTTATTATTAAATAGTAAAGTCTGTTTTGTTTTATTTTATAAATTGTGATTAATAAGTCGCACTAAACGGCAGAGTGCGCAATTGATTGAAATTGACATAGAAGTGTTTGTGAAGAATGTGTATTTGAATTGGAATTGTTTTGTGTAAAAGCAGGTTTTTGGAAAGTTCGAAAAACAAACGGCACTCTGCCGAATTTTCGTAAAGAGTTTATTTATTGCTATGGGCTCACTTAGAAAAGAATTTCTAAACTGTTTTATGGGCTCACACTGAATTTTAAAATGAAAATGAAGTTTTGAAAAGATGTGAAAGTCCGAGTAGCGCGCCCCGGGTCGGTCCGGCCGGATCGGGTCGGGGGGCGCTACAGGGTGTTACAATGTATGTGTATATAATTTAACATTTTGTTGAAATTATTGTTTTATCTATCTCTGCAGTGAAACCATATTAGAATATAGTGATTTAGTCATTGAATGAAAAAGCTTTAGATCACTTGAACCTCACCAATGAGGTTAATTTTTTACATACTCATACATTTACCAATATTTTCTTTATTAATGTTTCTCTTCTGGTCAATTTACAAAGTTCTTTATGTACTTGACATTGCCCAGGTTATAGATGTTGTTGCTCATGTCTTGCGCTTCAATCACCGGTCCAACAATAGTCCAACGAAACTTACAATTTAGTTCCTTCTGAGACTTACTTTGCCGTACGCAATGACTGTTTCCTTTGTTATATAAATTGGCTTTGCCATTCATCATATATTATTATAATATCATTTTTATTTTTTACTTGCTTATTCTTCTAGTATGTTGTATTGAACAGTAAAGATTTGTCGACAAAGTCGTTGAAGGTTATTATAAGCAAATTAAAAAAGACACATGCCAAACTTTAAAAACTGCGATTCAGTTCTGATCCCTTTATTTATCATTATAACTTCGGCTACATCATTCCATAGTTGGCAAGACAAATCTGTTATGAAAATAAGAAGAAGTTTCTATAAATTATTTCAATTTTTTAATTCACATAAGTTAACGTTGGTGAGAACGTTGAAGTTGTTCTCATCAATGTCAAAGTTCTTGCCACGTTAACTTCCTCCTGAAAAAAACTTTAACGTTACGCCAAACGTTAAAGTTCTTCTCGAAAGTCATTTTTCTTCCAACGCTAATATTAAGTTATTCCTGAAAAAACTTTAATGTTGGTGGGAACGTTGAAATTGTTCTCCCTCAACGTCAAAGTTCTTGTCACATTAACTTCTTCCCGGGAATAACTTTAATGTTACGTCAAACGTCAAAATTCTTCCCGAAAGTTAAATTTTTATCACGCACTAATATAGTATCGCGAACACTTCAATTGGAACAGTTTTAAAAAAATTTCACGCCCTAATTAAATTATTTGCAAAAAGAATAAAATTGTATTTCAATTAAAAAAATACATTTATATTTATTAAATGTATACGAATTTTTATAATTTTTTATTTTTCATTATTTACTAAATATTTATGTATTTTAGTAATTTTATTATTTATTAAATGTTTAATATTTTCTTTATTTATTTAATTTTTATAAATTTTAATATTTATTATTTATTATTAAATTAATATATTTATTAAAAACAATTAAAAAAGTTAGAACAACCAGTTAAAACCGATTGCTGTACGCAAAAAGAGGTAGGTATCACTTTTTTTTCCGGCACTGTAACCGCCCCCGAGACGAAAAAGAGAGAAATTAATAGCCGACAAGATGAAGACAATATGTTGTGTGACGTTTTGATGATAAAGAAATCCACGAGTGAAAATTATTTTTGTTTTAAGGCCCGCATGCCACATGATTTGTAGCTAATAAAATTGAAGAGAATTGTGTTAGATTAGGCAATGCCGTACTGTCTCTCTCTATCTATCTACTTTTAAAAAGGCCACCGCCCACCAATCCCCAGATAAAATTAGCAAATTAATTAAAGTACCGCCTGACGACCTTTTTTTTTTTTTAAAAAAAAAAGAACAAGTTGACCTCACTGCACCGACTATACTCTAATCTCTATTGTCTTTTATGTGTGTGATGTAGAAGCACAAATCTTGTTTATAGAATCTTTAATGCTTCCATGCGAAAATTTCTATTTCCTTTTTGAATTCTTGAGAAGCTCATTTGGGGACAAATTCAATTTTTAAGCTCTCCAAGTCTTTATATATAACATGACATCTATCAGTTTGCTGTATAATTTAAGGACTCGATCAATTTTCTATTTTAAGAGAGGCTTATTTAAGGTCGTTGTCTTTAATTTAATAATAGGATATAATTAAATTAATACTGTTTACAAACCCAGAAAACTGCTATAAAAACTACAGGTTAGTTGAATGAGGGGAATAAGCAAGAGCATATGCTAGTCACCTGTATTGGAGAAAGTGCACTGATTAAGGAAAAATACATTAAAAAGAAATAGTGTAACTGGATGGAGTCATATAGATAAAGTACTAAGTGCAGTTCGAGTCAGAAAATTTAGGAATTTTGGACTCTTCTGGCCAATTCTAAGTTGACATCACATATGCATGTGTGGCCTACATTTACTGCCACTATCGGCATCTAGTATTAGGGTGTTGGATTGAATGGCAACTATAACTTGGATAACAATGTAGTGTTTACTATTAGATGATTAGATATGGATTAAGACGAAATCATATCAGAACACAAGATGATTTTTATATATTCTATTATTTCGAATCCAGTTCATGCTATTCCAAACTATTATTAGTTCAATTCAATTTTACACATTGAACACGTTTCTAGGAATATGTATTGACAAGAGACAAGCAAATAATAGTCGAATCTAATTATAAGCATCAAATGTGGGAGAGCAGTATATAGAACAGTGCTTAGAGGAAAAGTTATCCTGCAGCACAACTGCTTAATAAAGTCCAAGATCTAAGGGCTACATGAAAATTAAAGCCCAAATAAAGGATTATCAGAAGCTCCATACGTTGTTTCCGAGATCGGTGAACCCATTGGGACTGGACAATTAAAATTTGTGTTCCAAAGGATTGTATATTTAATAGAGAGGAATTCATATTTTGTGTCAATACTAATTGGAAATTTCTTAATACAATCTCCACCAAGTTTCCAATTACATAGTAAGATGAAAGGTTTGTAAGGGAGGGTTGGATCAAGTTGAATGTTGATTGGGGGGGGGGGGGGGGGGGGGGGGGGGGGAGGAGAAGCTGTGAGTTGTGGATTATTGTAGCACGTGGTGAGATGAGAGATCACCTTAAGAACTGGCTGGGTGTTTTTCTTTGAGAAAAGGGATTGGTAGTGTTTTGGAGGCTGAGTTATGAAGTATTTTGGAGGGGCTGAAATTAGCTTGGGATGGTGGTTTTAGGGAGGTTGTGGTGGGAACTGACTCCATGGCAGTCATTGATGTTATGAAGTGTCCTAAATTAAATCATCCTCTTTATGGCCCTTATCCAGAGCTGCCAAGAGCTGATCAAAGCTGGGTGGTGTTGCAAGCTGTATCACATCTTCAGAGAGTGCAAAAGGCTTGCTGACAGCGTTGCCAATTTGGGGGTTAAGATATGGAATATGGTTCTCGAGTTTTTTCCTTGATGATGTTAGAGGAGTTTCTGTTCCTCGGCAGATTTCCCGTGTCTCTTAGTCTTTTCTGTGTTTTGGGCATTTTGCCCTCCTCTATACCTTAAAAATAAAAAGTTTGTAATCCTTTCTAACAATCAGTGGATCAGTATGCATAAAACCTGAATTGCTAAGCAGAAGAACCTACAAAAGAGCATAATACCGTCTTTTGATTTAATATAACATTTTACACTCCTAAACTAAAGGCCCATTTTCAAGTTGAGAGCAGGTAATAAGGAACTTGTGATTTTATCTTTAGTATGGCTCAACTTCCTTGTCTGTTAAGGTTAACTAGTACAGTATACAATATTACACAAGTGCAGTCTTTGTCAGACTTCAGATGAGGTTCAATTGGCCTAATCAAGACTAAAAGACATTCACATCACACAGTGCAACCACATTCTTCAATCTGATCTGCCTCGAGATATCCTTAGGGCAAACTGTCGAAAAGCCGTAATATTCGAAGTTATATCCCTATACAGAAAGTCAATCAAAATATCAAATGCATTCATGCCGTGCCCTATTTCCATACCATAGGAGCTAATAGCTAAAGTAGTTGCTAAAATTTGTTTAGTGAATTTGGTCCAGAACATCACTGCTAACAGCTATGTTTACTGGGATATAAACATACTTATGGTATGTTCTTTCCTCTATATGAGTTAAAACAAGACAACTAACACTGTCTTAATGACGTTCCACAGTCTCAGAGTTCCGCCAATAGCTATACTAACACTACTAAGTATAATGAGTGACATGAAAAATGGTAAACATATAAAGTGCATAACAAGCTGTAAAGCCAATTCAGGCTGCATTCAAGAGATCTGATCTGCTGAAAGGAGTTTTTGAATGATCAAACAAGAATAACCTCTCTTTCAAAAATCCACCTATGAGCATTAGTAATTATATTCAGTCTTCGTATCTAACTTGTCATGTAGTTAGAAAAGTGCTTCATCTCCATTGCCTCCCAAAACCATCTGATGGTCAAAGAGCAGTGAATTGCAGTATGCCATGCTTGAGAAATTTGAAACTAATCTCTGACTAACATATAAATATGCAAAGCAGAAGATTACAATCTTGAAGATGCTTTAAATTCATAAAGAAATGATGATCTTCGAAAACTATACAAAGATCATAAAGTTATTGAGAATTTATATAGGTTGCTTCCAAAACTATATACTTTTCCCAATTACTTCGGGGTAAATTCCCATGGATTTTGTTTTCAGCATATAATATAAAAGCCTACATTCCGTTAAGCATTGATAGTAACAACAGGTACCATCAGCTCTTTTCACATAAGAATTCCAAGAGTAAATTTAGAGTATCCTCCACCAATTCTTCCAAATGTCATCCTGTTTCCACTTTACAACAATACAATATAATAACACGTATGTTAACCCAAGAATCAGTGTACTTGGCTCCGACCAATCAACATCCAGCAGAGCAACAATTGCAAGAAGCAAACTACAGCACTTATTAACTATTTCATTATTCAAATCACCAAATCTAAAGCACAACTCATTATTTATGAAAACAAACCGCGAGCAATACATAGAACAATAACCGGCTACCTTTGAAACTGTCAAGAAGCTTTGATAGAATCCACAAAACTCACGTACCTGAGCACCTTTCCACATACTTGCCCATATATCCGCCTCCAAGTTCACTTTTTGCCCAACTTCTTCAAGGAATGACCACATTCTAGCTGTGTATAAGCCCCAACATGAATTAAAACAGTCCCTCGTCATCAAAACACGTCCACCCACCGTCAAACTAGTACCATCCACGGCTATAACCCTTTGGGCACCACGTATTTCAACAGGCTCTTAGTCGTCTTCACTTTAATCCACAGAGAATCCTCCTCCGGCTCCATCGAAACTATCACACCCCAGTCCCGTCCACGTGTCCCTGCACAAAATGCCCGCCCATCCGGCTGGTGGCTGCACGGCCCGCTCCAGATTCACAGGCGACCCAGGCTTCAATTCGATCAACGAAGTCTGCCTCAGAGTCTCCGGGGACAGCCCGACAGTGAAATCCTCCAACTGGGTGTCAAACTCCGTCACCGTAAGACAAGTCCCGTTGACGGCGATGCTGTCGCCGAGGTGGACGCCTTCTAAGACGGTTTTGGCGCCGATCTTCATGTCAAAACCTCCTCCGTCTGCTGAGGCGCCCTGCTTGACCTCTCCCATCTCTTCGACGATGCCGGTGAAGAGGGAGCGAACCGTTCTGGAGCTCCGAAAGTGGGTGGTTGTGGGCCTGCATTTGGTGCTGCGTAGGGTGGTGAAGAGAGAGAGAGTTGGGTCTTAGACTGGGTGCGATTTTGAGGTGGGTTTTTGTTGAAATGTTTAGAAGATCGAAGAAGATCGGGGTTTTTGGCGGAGAGGGTCCTGGATTCTAGAGTGTGACGTTATTGAAACGTAATAGCCATGTTGCGAGATCAGACAACCAACCCTGCACCGTTGAAGTGTTAACCCAAAATTAGGCATGAAGTACTGCGAATACGACATCGTTTATCTTATCATTTACGCTTTCAATCACTTTAACAGCTATCAATTTAGCAGATATTCACTTGTACTCATATCGCAAAAGTAGGGATTTGAAGTTATAAAACCCTTAAATTACAGATTAATCAAACAATTTGAACCTTTTTCAAGAGATTACAAAATAAATTTTAAATTAAAATTCTCACGTAAACCAAAAGCAAGCAAATGTCAACCCCGTTACGGCATTACTAAAACTAACTAGTGCACCATATCTGTTTAATGAATTTTCAATGAGATTTTGTTTCGTGATCCCTTTCATCAATTTTCACAGTTTCTTCTCAGGGTCATATTGGATTTTGACAGTCCCGCTTAGGGTTGGGCACAGTTTTAGACGAACTAAAATCTAACTCGAAATTTACACGATTTTTTAAAATTAAAACTGAACCAAACTAAATAGGAGGGTAAAATGGACTATTGTCATATTTTTAAATTTTAATATACTAGGCTGCTGTTCCTATTTTTTTTTGTGCTGTTCCTATTTTTATATTGTCATATAAATAATAATAAACCGAAAACAGTCCAGAAACCAACACTTCAGAAAGGGCTAATGGTAATAAAGTACCCTGACGTTTGGCTATATTACAATAAAATCGTGAGTTTAGCCTTAATTGCATGTTAATATCCTTGACTAAGTTGACCAGTCAAATTAAACGAGTTGACTTTGACTTTTTTTGTAAAATGACAAAATTGCCCCTAGTTTAAAAAAAAAAATTAAATAAAAATTGAAAAAAATTAAAATTTTTAAAAATGAATCTCCACCGTCCATCATGGACGGTGGAGATACATTTAAAAAAAAAATTTATATTAAAATTTTTTTTAGTATTCTTGGTGAAGATCCAATCATCAAGAACAAAATAAATAAATAAATAAATAAATAAATTTTGTTCGAACCCAAATTTGGGTTCGCGTTCGAATCCAGTTGTTGCCGATGGAGCAGCGCTCCATCGTTGACTGAGCAACTGCTCCCGTTGATGGAGCAAATCTTGCTTTTGAATTTTTTTTTTTGTTTTTTTTTGTTTTGATCTTGGTGTTCTTGGTGGAGATCCAGATATGTCCACCAAGAACACCAAAAATTTTTTAATATAAAATATTTTTTTAATTGTTTTTAATTGTATGATTTTAAAATTTTTTTTTTTTTAAAATGTATCTCCACCGTCCATCAATCTTAATGGACGTTGGAGATCCATTTTTAAAAATTTTAATTTTTTTAAATTTTTATTTAATTTATTTTTTTAAACTAGGGGTAATTTTGTCATTTTACAAAAAAAGTCAAAGTCAACCCGTTTAATTTGACTGGTCAACTTAGTCAAGGGTATTAACATGCAATTAAGGCTAAACTCACGATTTCATTGCAATATAGCCAAACGTCAGGGTACTTTATTGCAATTAACCCCTACAGAAATCATAAACAGTCCAACAGCTAAAAACTAACAGTCCAGAAACCAACACTCCAAAACAGTCCAGAAAATTGGGCAAAAATAGTCCAGAAATCATAATAATCCAAAACAATCCAACATCTAAAAATCTAAAACAAAACTCAACACTTCAGAACAATCCAGCTCGTTCTCCATTGAATTTATCATGTCTTATTCTCCATCTATTCGCATCAAAATAACAATAAAATTAAAACAATCATCCAATAAGTATACTAAAGCACATTTAAAACAATAATTAAAACACATTTTGACAATTAAGATGAAGCACAACAATTCGCATCCAGATTAAGCACATTTAAAGCACAAGTTTTTAACCCTTGTATCATTACAATTTGACAATTAAGATTACATCTCTCGTGTGTTATTTCTACTGCATATTAATTATGTAGGACTGATGCAATTTCAAGTTTCAACATAACAGTATCTGCTGAAGTATAACATAACATAACATAACAATTTCAAGCTAAAGCCTCAACAGCTCCTATGATGTTATCTGTCATACAAGCAACCAAAAGAATAGTCTTCGATCACGGATATCATCAGCTAGATCACAGACAGTTCTTGCACCAATAACAGTTCATCAATCTTACATTCAACAACTATCAAGATAGCTTCTTCCTAACTGATTTGAGTTAGATATTTGTGTTAGTTGTTAACAATTTAAATACTGGAGGATGTTGTAACAACTTTTCAATTAATGAAAATCATTTTTCGTTAAACTGTCAACAGGATCAGACTGGAGGAGCCCACTTGGACATTCAAAATTCTGCATGGAACCCATAACAGAAGTTGAACATTAAACAAAATGCAACATAAGTAGCCAGTAGAGGAGATTTTTAACTACAATCTTGCTTGTTACACTAGAGGCTGAAAAAATGGGTTTATCAGAAGTTTCTAGAAGATGGAACTGATTACACACTACTCACGTGTTTCATGTGTAGATAGCAAGAGACCCAGACTATAGGATTTTTTAACATTTAATGAACTGTAAACCCAAGAAATCTAACTATGAATAAATGGTTACAATGATGAGGGCTACTCATTAAGCCAAAGCATCTATAAGA